>OZ007598.1:276851089-278051089 GCA_963931845.1 Maratus michaelseni | reverse complement strand
TTATTTTTGTTCTGGAGACAAAAAAAAGGTGAAAATTTTGCCATTTCAGAACTATTTTGTGTGCAACAAAATTTGAAAAAAAAGGGGCAAAATTCACAATTTTTGTGCTATATTTCCACCTATTTGAAAAAAAAAAGAGGGAATTTAAAATTTTGGAATTACCTCTGGTCTACAAACCTGAAAAATCTATAAGAAAGGAATTAAAGTGAAAATTTTGTTATTTCGTGTCCCTGAAACTGTAAAAAACAAAATAAAGGCAAATATTTTACAATTTGTCTTTATTTTGGATTTTATGAATACAAAAAAATAAAAGGAGGAGTTACATTTTACAATTTTGACTATTTTTCAGAGCCTGTAAGCTGAAAGGGAAAAAAAACAAGTGAACATAATATAACATATGTTTTTTGGAGGGTCTTGAAAACTTCAACAAAGAGGTGAAACCTTTAAAATTTTGGCTGTAATTCCAGTTCCATAGACTTGAAAAATCTCAAACAAACAACAAAAAGGGAAAATTGCACTATTTTAATCCTCACATGCATGATTATTGCTAGAAAGAAATGTAAGTTAATTTTCAGCTCTTGAATAAAGTTTTAAGCAAGAGATTTGAAAAGTGGAGTTATTTTAGTGGGGAATATTGAAAATACTGCATGAATCCTGATAATAAATCTAAGAACAGAAAGATATTTTACTGCTCTGCTTTTGATCTCAAACATTTTTGTTTACTGTTCTGTGGACGAAAAACTTGCACTCATGCATGTGGCTATACTTACAAATCACAGTTAGTGGCGGCTCCTTTATTGGCACACATGAGACCCTAAAGAAAAGTGAAATAGTATATATTAACAAGTTAAATAAAGTAATTAAAAAGCACTTTTCCATTTTTCCCAATTGCAGCCATTTTTGTCCTGCTTCATACACATGAACTCAGCTAGGTGGGCGAAATTTAAATTTATTCTTAAATATCATAATTTACAATCTTCTCATAAAAAAATTTTAAAAATGACATTTATTTACAAAAAAAAAAAAAAAAAAAAACAGAACTCAAACATTTTAGGAAATAACTGAAACAACAAAAAAGCAAAAATAACTTCACATGAATTAGCCACTTCAAAACATAACACATCAAACCATTACACTTCACTTTACAAAACACACAAAATAAAAAAACAACTCAACACAAAACCCATGTCATAAACACATTCTAACAAATGCAACCATACAACACCATACACACAGTAAACCAGCCAATCCGACAAAATCATTCTAATTCTCGATAAACAAATCCAATTTCCAGATCAAACCACAGTAGGTGTGGAAACAATGCAAAAAACAAACTGTTAGCAAGAAAAATTAATTTATTGCCTCACCAAATGCATTGTCGTCAAGTGTCTCGCTTGTTCTATGATTTAACGATAATTTTCCAGATCAGGATAGAACTAAATCTTTTTTGTATTGATACATTTTGTTTAAGATATTTGAAAATACACGAACTTATACTTTATGATTCATTTTTCTGTAATTGTAAATGCATTTTTCCTTAAAATTTATTTTTTCTGTACTAAAGACGAAAAAAAAATCTTTTGATAAGTTTAAATTGATTAATTGGTTGGATGCAATTTTTTTTACCTAATTAATATTGCAAAATTTCAAGGCAATATTTACTTGTCTAAACAATCAAGCTTTTTATAAAATGTTTTTAACAGAAAGTGAGTTATTTAAAACTTATTTTTCAGATCTGCTACAAACTCTAGTTCATTTCAAGATTATAAAATTTCTTCTCAGTTAAATATATTTTTTTGTCAAAAAATAAATTGTTTTTAAAACAATAATTATTTTTAATTATACTGAACAATTCATCAAAAATAATATTTTTTTTCATCGTAACAGTAAGGAAAAGATCGAGGCTTATCTCCTAATTAAGGCTACAGCTATAAATCACAATCATCAGATGTCTGATTGTATTATCTGGTGTAAAGTGGAACTCTTGATTTTCTTTGTGTTTTGGCGGTTTAAAAAGTCTACCTGTCCACCGGAAAATACGGTAAAAAAATGCATGAAAATGTAGATTTTATAAATCTTAATATAGATTATATGATTCTCTATTGAATACAATCCAAAATGTCAACAGACTATATTATACTACATTTAAAAACAAAATCTATAATTTAGGAAAGCACAAAAGATACCATGAAGTTACTTACATCTGCATGAGATAATATAAAACACAGAAACATGATTACCTTTATTTTTCTGTAAATTCTTTTAAAAAAGCCAAGCTGAGCTCTATGCTACATTAAACTTTAGAAATACCCCTTGGCCAACACTAAATTGGTTGGATCTTGGAAGGAATTTTTTTTTAAATCTAAAAATGTTGCAAGACTATATTGCCAGATTTACTTATATACACAATAAGAATCTTTAAAAATAGATTTTCAAAGTAAAGTTAATTACTTAAAATTTATTTAGGCTCTGCTGCAAATTCTAGAGAAAATTTAAGATCTGCACCTTGCTACAGGATTCACGAGTCATTCAAACTGAATCGTTCTTGAGTGTATCTTGTTTCTCTTGAAAACAGATTATTGCAGTTTTATGATATTCTGATGGAAAAACTTTTTCAAAGGTACATTTTTTAGCATTATTTGCCCCGGTTTTTGTCATGATTCACTTAAATTAAGTGTTTCGTTAAGTTATATAAACGATCTATTTAATCATATTGTCACTGCTATGAAATCAGAACAATGATTTTCCAGGCTATGAGTTGACACGCATATATTTTAATGAAAAGTATTATTTCATTTTAAACTACGTATTCTATTGAACATAAATCATAGAGGAAATTCACAAAGACTTCAAATAATGAATCTTTCATTACTCAGCTATTATACTGTTGGAATTTTTTTGAAGTCTACAAATGTTGCAAGACTATATGGCCAGATTTATTTGTATACACAATAAGAATCTTTAAAATCAGATTTTCAGCGCTAAGTTAATTATTTAAAAATTGTTTAGGTTCTGCTGCAAATTCTTCAGAAAATTTCAGACCTGTGATCTAGCTGCACTTATCACGATTGAATCACGAGTCATTCAAACTGAATCGTCCTTTAGGGTATCTTGTTTCTTTACCCTTGAAAACAGATTATTGCAGTTTTTTTTATATTTCGACCAAAAACTTTTTCCAAGGTAATGTTTTTTTAGTCTTATATGCCCCTGTTCTTTTAATGATTCATTGAAATTAAGTGTTTCGTTAAGTTATCCAAACTATTATTGGTTGAATCATATTGTCACTGCTATGAAAACATCACAAAGGAATTTTTCATTACTCAGCTAATATACTGTTGTTTTTTTCTTTTAACATTGCTGAATATTTTGTTAATGCCATGCCCAGATTATCTGATGTTCTATAAATATGTGCGCAATAAGAATTCAGTTAAGTATGATTTACCGAATATTTAAAGAAATCTATGGATGTATATCAGAAGTATATAATTCGAACAGCAGATTTTAAAGGAATACAGGACCCAGATAACAATTTTTAATTTTTTATACCTTTTTCTAACACCAACATGTAAATAACTAAATGGTTTTTAAAGAGTTTTAGCTGAAAAATTTCCAAATATTGTGACAATGATTATAAAAGTTGTTAATTGACACAATCTGAGGTAATTTGTAACTTTGGGACAGTTACCTAAACTTAGAAATTGAATGGTAGTTTCAGGGGTTCATATTAACCTTGTAATAATAATTGCATATTTCGTGTTTTCTTTTTTGTCCAAATTCTCTTTAAAGAGACAAATTTTACTCCCAGAATATTTTCAACTTTATTTCATAATAATTTATTAATAGTCTTTTTCTTTTAGGATTAAAAGTTACTCTTTTTTTTATTAGTTCTATCGAATGATAATAAAATATTAGTTGTTAATAACATTTACACGAAAAATTAAATCTTATACACATTTTGCTAGAATGAAAGAATTGATTTAGAGAAGTTTTCTAACTTATCTTTGAATTTGATAGAACTATTTAAAATAGATAACGTTTATCTATTTTATAGATAACGTTTATCTATTTTATAGATAGCGTTTTCTCTGTATCTTACCCTTAATGAGTTATAAAATAAAGTCGAAAATAAACCTGGGATAAAATTTTCCTTTAAAAATGAATTCAGGCAACAAGAACATTTACATATTATATTTTTGTTCGAGAACAACATATCCTCAAAGTTTCATAATATTTTGAATTTTTGGGTTGAGGAATGTTTATGTTTTAGTTTCCTACGTTGTCTTTACTTTTCTGTTTTTATATTTGGAAACTGATAATGGCAGTCTACTATCAGTTATTCTTATAACAAACTTATGTAAGTTAAATATTGCTGCATAATTTAATTTTGTAAATATTAATCTTAATACAAAATGAATGGCGAACAATAATATCTAAATGTTATGATATTAATGTTGCTATGGTAATGCCCAAAAATCACCATGAAATGTGAGTTGTCATACAATAATGCAAAAAAAAAAAATGATAATGAATAATATTATTGATACATGAAACTAATTTTCCAAAAGCATTTTACTTTCTGGCTATCATTCTCATATTTGTGTAATGTTTTCTTAATTTTGTAGTATATATTTATATGAAAGAGTAATTTAACAGTTAAAAATTATATCCTCTGACACTATTGATAACTTTGGTTAACATTCCTAAAATTTTTCTACTTAATTAAAATACAATTTTTTTTTGTCTTATCGTCTAAACATTTATTTTTTACCTCTGTCTTAAAAAGATAGATAAGAAAAAGAATAATTAAAAGTGAAAACTGTTTCTTTAAAACCATGTTCATGCATTTTTAACAAATATTTCACTTCAAAATTATAACTTAAAACAAAAAAAATATTTTCTACATCCAACGATTTTACAAAACCTTGCTAAGACTGGAATTTCTTACTACTAATATGAACATATCGTTGTGTTACACTCATTTTACTTTAAAAAGACAAGGTTTACCATGAAATTTATTAAGGAGAATATCCAGAAATAAAATTGCATTTTTATTTGTTTCTGGACCTAATGTTGAAAGTAATGTCGATGCTCACTACAAACTAGGGATTTTTGTATTACATTAGTCATTGCATTACATTTAAAAAAAACAGTTAGTTACTCTACAGACTGAAAGTATTTCAAATCAGTAGATTTCTAGATGTAAGTTGTCAATATTTCAGATTAAATTAACAAAATAAATGTGAAATTTTTTTAGAACTTAATGTGTCCAGTTCATTTTAATCATCTTTACATCTAATCAATATTTAAACAATGACCAAATGTTTTTCAGTTTTGCTGTAAATATTTTGAGTTTTCCCATTTACACCATAAAATCTCTAATTGCATAGATCCAGCTTGTATACCTTACTATATATATATTTCTTAATATTAGGGAAAAAATGATTCAATAGTATGTTTTTTTTGTTTTTTTTTTAAAATTATTTTTCAATTTTATAAAATGATTGTATGCAATATATGTACCTAACTATATCTCATTAGAAGATTCATGTTCATTTTCTGTATTGGAATATTGGTAAAATTGGCCTTTTACAAGATTTTATTAAAATTTTAAAAAAGAAGATGAAAATTTAACTCACCAATAATGTCGTGCCACTGTTAGAAAATTTTGATTATTTTTGCTTTTACAGCAAATATTGTGTTAATTATGGCAGTTATTTAAAAACATTATTATTAATATTTTACCAAGTTTGACCTTCAATTTAATGAGTATTATTGAGCTTTATCACAATGCTTGACAAAAAAATACACAAGTTTCTATGCAATGTATGAGAAAAAAAAGTTAAATCACAATTTTCGGTATTTTTATGTTAGCCAAGCACAAATCTCGTTAATAACATTCTTTCTTTGTTGCCAATAACAAATTATATTTATAGTATGTGTAAATTAGAAACAAAGCTTTGATGCTAATGTAAAATGCTTTGATTTATGATATTATTTCTTGTTGATTATTTTAGGGTATTTTAAAGGAAATGAGTGAAAAACATGTATTTTAAATGTATGTAATATATGTATGTATTTTAAATAAAATGACTGAAAGCTTATATTTTAAATAAAAAGAATGAAATATGAATGATGGTAATCTGAACAATATTTCGCAATTCTCGGCTAACATAAAAGTACCCAATTTTCTTTAATATTATATTTACTGAAAACAGATATAATATCAGAATAATAAAAATTAATGCCAAAAAAAAAAAAAAATCAATATTAAAATTAATACATGTGTTCTGAAAATTCTTAAGAATTTTATAAATTTATTTTCATAATAAAGTTCTTGGGCGGAAGGGAGGGGGGGGGACATTGAAAGATTAAGGAAAATATTTAAAAAGGTACTTTATTCATATTTAATACTTGGAAAATTTTCCACAGAATATTTCTCACGCCTTGCATTCATAATATTCAAATTTTAATTGCTTAATAGGCGTATAGCAACATAGTGAAAAAGTACCAAAGCCGGGACTCGATCCTGAGTCATCAGATTAGCGCACTGATGTTCTACCAACTGAACCACTTGGGAACGATACTCAGCCTGGAACTTTTTCACCATAACATGTTGGCAAGGCTACAAAAGCAGCACAAGATGGAATATTTTCCGTGAGCCACCAACCCTGGTGCAAACACGAAATCAAAGAAAATCCAGCATTGACAATTGAATAAATTCATATTTTAATACTTGGAAAAGTTTCTCATGCCTTGCATTCATAATATTCAAATTTTAATTGCTTATTAGGCGTATAGCCAAATTGAAAAAGTACCCAAGCCACACATACTTTTTCACTATGTTGGCTATACACCTATTAAGCAATTAAAATTTGAATATTATGAATGCAAGGCGTGAGAAATTTTCTCTGAAAAAATTTCCAAGTATTAAATATGAATTTATTCAATTGTCGATGCTGGATTTTCTTTGATTTTGTGTTTGCCCCATGGTTGGCGGCTCATGGAAAATATTCCATCTTGTGCTGCGTTTGTAGCCTTGCCAACAAGTTATGGTGAAAAAGTTCCAGGCTGAGTATCGTTCCAAAGTGCAGTTGGTAGAACGTCAGTGCGCTAATTTGATGACCCAGGTTCGAGTCCCGGCTTGGGTACTTTTTCACTATGTTGGCTATACTCCTATTAAGCAATTAATATTTGAAAAAGGTACTTTATTTTTATTAATAACTTATTTATTGCTGTATTTGTACATTTGTGCTGTAAATGATTATTGAAAGATTAAGGAAAATATTTAAAAAGGTACTTTCTTTTTATTAATAATTTATTTATTATTATTTATTTATCATTATTTTTTATTTATTTATTTATTATTTATTTATTAATTATTTATTTATTTATTTATTTATTTATTATTATTTATTTATTTATTTATTTATTATTTATTTATTAATTATTATTTATTTATTTATTTATTATTATTTATTTATTTATTTATTTATTATTATTATTTATTTATTTATTATTATTATTTATTTATTTATTATTTATTTATTATTATTTATTTATTATTTATTTATTATTTTATTTAAATGTATTTTCTTTTATACCTTGGTGCATAAAATAAGAAATATATATTACAATGTAACATCTTTAATCCAGAAACTTCTGTACTCCAGACAGTTCGAGAATGTTTATTCTTTTATTTTGTTTTTGTTTTCAATTCTGTTATAGATGACATCACAACATAATACATAAATGAGTTTCAGAAAACGATTAAGAAAAAAAATGACTGTTTAATTTACTATGTTTCTTACTTTTTAAAATTGTAAGACCTTTCTGAGCAATAATATAATAATTATTTTAAATATATAAAAAATAATCATACATAAAATAATTATTTTATATATGTAATTATTATAGGATTTTTTTTTTTTATTCAGTTGTAGTACAAATTTAGAATGTTTTTACCGAATTAATAAAATTTTTTAATATTATCTTATTTTAAGTCACAGCAGATGGCGCCAAAACAATGTGAGATCAGATTTCATTTTTTCCCTTTTCTGAAAAGTTTTTAATTTATCTCAGAATTGGATATTTCAAAGTTTTATTTTTGTTTGAGCATATTGTTATTAAAGGATGCATTTGTACATTTAAAATATTTTCAACTTCTGTTTTTTTGTGTACACTTTTTAAAGGATGTCTCTTTTTTTCTTAGTTATCAAAATTTTTCTAAAATACGTATGTACTGAATTTATAATTTTATGTGTTGAAATCTTAGAGAAACTGAATAACTTCCCATGGCCTTAAGATCAATGGCACCAAAACAATGCAAAATCTGATTTTAAATTTTTTAAGCACTGAATTTGTGATTTAATTCAACATTTTTATGTGTTATGTGTTTAATTTTTTTATAACATTAGCCTTATGTATCACTATTTTAACCCTTTCCGGCGCGGGGTAAATTTGTTTGCAAAATGATGAAATAATAGACTGACACCGGAATTTACAAACGAATCCATTAGTAAAAAGAAACATGCTTATTTTCCGGTACTTAATAAAAGGAAAATTTTAATTAAATATTCTTGGTGCCGTTTGTCAGTTTTGGAATTAAAATTAGGTGTCCTTTTTTGTGACCACTGCCCGTTAAAGGGTTAAATATGTTAGTGTATTATGTATAATATGTTAATGTGTATAAAGTTATTTTTAAAAATTAATTGTAAGTATTGTTTAAATTTCTCATAATGTTTTACTTTTTTTTTAGAAAATTACGTTCATTTACAATAATTTTCATGTTATAACTGTCATTTTTGTGATTTGTATTATTATTTCAGTATTTACAGTTAGAAATTGTGACTTAAAAATAAATCATACAGTTATTGTTCTCCATAATTTACAACAGATGCTACACAGTGTAAAATATATGTCATTAAAAAATATATATATTTTAAGTCATTTAGAATTGAAATTTCTCAGTGTTTTTTAATTATTTTTAATAATTAAGCTCTTTGTATTTTTGTACTGCCATATTAATGACAGATATTAGTATTATTATTTATCAAAATACATTCATACAAGTTTCAAAACATCTGTAATCTGATATTTTCTATAAATTGTAATTGCCTTAATCGTAAATCATAATTGCTGTAATAAGTATTTATTCAGTATTTATAAATTAGAAATTGTGATTTAAAAATAAATCTTACAGTTATTGTTCTCTGTAATTTATAACAGATGGTAACACGTTATAAAATATATGTTAATATTATTTTTCATTATTTTAGGAAATTTTGAATTGAAATTTCTCAGTGTTTTTCAATTATTTTCAATTATTAAATTCCTTGTATTTTTGTACCCTCATATTAATGATAGATATTAGGGTGTATTATTATTCATCTAAATGCATTCTTACATGCAAAGATTCAAAACTTTTGTAATCCGGGGTTTTCTAGGTATTGTAATTGCTGTAAACGCAATGATTCCGGATAAAAAAAAGTTGTACTGTATATGGGTGCAGATCAGGCACCCATTTGAAGGGGAAATTTGTTTAAAAATGGTATAAATAGCTATGAAAACAAAACTGGTGTATTACCATTGTGTTTGTTTTTGTACATAACAATAGAAAAATGGCTTCTGTGTGTAATTGTATATATTAAATATGTTGTGTAAATATTAAAAAAATTGCTTGTATTTATGAAGCAGTGAATAGGTTGCCAGAAAATATATTTGAAAAATTTCCTTCCCTTGTCATGACCATTTTCTAAATCTAGCCAAGGACACTATAACAGGGAAGTACCAAAAAAATAAAAAAATATTGCTTAAACATTTGTTTTGAAAATTACTGACAATTTCAGTTTAAAAAATTTAAATTCATCAAAAGTGTCATTTTTAATATTTTCTTACTTTTTGTTAGATTTCACAAAGTTTTGCTTTTTATGTTTGGTGTGAAGTGGATGTCTGTTAAAGTAAGTAAACATTAGCATTTTTCTTAATATTGATCAAAACCTTCTAATATCTTTATGGGAAATCTATCAATATCTATCAAAAGAATTTTTAATATAAATCTTAATTACCATATTTTCAGGGAGATAAGCCGAGGCATATACCATTTTAAAAGTTACTTTTTGGTTCATGCGCCTTGCCTAATGGTGCAATGTCATAATGACAACATATATCTCCTGCGGCTCTTCTAGTACCTGTATTCTATTTTTTGTTTATTTTTGTACTTTTATGTATGCACAAATCTAAATAATTTGCCTGCACAAGCCCTTACATAATGGTGCACGTAGCTTGCTAATGCTGACCAAGTCACAAATCAAAAAATTATGTTTCTTCTCTTATTACATTTTATAAAGACAACCCCAAGTCAATTTAAAGTGATACCATACCACTAAATATAGATAAGATAGCACGCGGTTCTCAAAAATATTCTTATATTCTAGATTCTATGTTCTTATATTTTTTGCAGGCATGATTATTGAAGAGATTTGTAATCAGGACCATTTTTTCCTTCTTGTGATGTGGCATCGAGAAATTCATTTTAAAACTCTAACTTTGGTAGCATTTTCTGAAAAATCTTCTGTGTTTAACAAAAAAGGAAAAAAAAATACAATTCGATTACATAGTTTCTGAATAAAATCAACTGCCAATTTGATACATTTATGGATAAAAATTAATTAATTAAATTTGTCAGAAGAAAATAGCAAGTTTGGATTTGAAAACAGTTTCAATTGGCAAAATTCATTATTTTATTCAAAATTGTAGTTATTTTACCTAAGAAAGAAACCATTTAGAACTTTTAGAATCAATTTTCAAAGTTCCATGATACAAAATCTGATTTTTTAAAAAAATAGTAATCTCTGATGTTATTTAAAGGCATACTCAGTTTTCGACCAATTAGAGAGCCAGTGGTATAAGGAAAAGGCAGCTGACGTCACTGTTGGATAGCAAGAAAAATCTGTTCGTTCATTATGACTCCTATTGTACACATGGGATGGGGAGATTTGATTGGTCTACATTAAACTGGGCTATAATATGATTGGCCTACGTCGCCATGATGATTCCTGCAATAATAACTATGACAAAATTGTAGTGGTAGATTGGTTGATGGAACTGTGTGTTTGTAAACATGCACTTTCCTTATACATCAAAAGTATGAAGAAAGAGAGAAAGATTTTTGTCATCATGGATTCAGCACAAACTGGGATATAGATTGAGTGTTGAGGGAGAGAGGAGTGGATAAGAGAGAGAAGATTAGGATTCTTTTACTACTGTCTGACAGCCAAGAGTGTGCTAACTTATAATTTCAAGATTCATTTAAATTTTAATTATAATTTGTTTTTTAAATTTTGCAATACTAAATTTTTATTTTTCAAGTATGGCTCTTGAGTAATTTTTAAACTAGAATTTCTAAAAAAGACAATGATGAAATCAAAAAATGAATTTTTAAGCCTCTTTAATTCAGAAAGTAGCAGTTCTGATTTTGATAGCTTTGAACAATTTATTTTGAATAAATAACTCTTCTGCAAAAATAAAATGAATAATTTTGTGAAGGAAGTCACTGATGTTCGTGATTACTTATAGATTAGATTAATTTTGACACAATTAATCAAATCCTGGCCCGGACTGTTTTAGTCAACTGGGAAGATTTTATCTCATACTTATGGATTGTTTTTATTTTATATTTATTTATCTAAAGCCTTGAACATTTCTTTATTTAATATTTGCTTTTAATTATTAAATAACTTTATCATTTAAAAATTCTTTGTTTATAATTATTTCAATTTAAAATTAAGAGAATTGTGTTATGTTGGTGAATATTCAACATGATAAAATTTTGTGCTACGGCTACCTGATGATATGGCATATATGATGAATTTTTCATGTTTTTTATCGAATTATTCAAATGCGACATATAGAGAAGGCTGACTTATTTACCTGAAACTATAGTAAATAATTCTGTTTTTGGTTTCTTATTGAATTAAAATTTAACTCAAAATGTTCGCTTATTTGAATAATTATTTTAATACTGCTCCTTTTTTTCATCTAATTTTTGTACCATATTTTTTATTATACTAGATTCTTCATTTACTGTTTACTGCATACAATTATAATAACTGCTTCCCCCCCCCCCACCAGCAACTGAGAGGTTCTCTTCTCAAAACTGATAGACAAGAGGTGATGGGTTTAAACTAATGTTGCGCCCCTTCCTGAGCCTAAGTGTTTGGAGTATCTTCTGTAGATTTTTCCCAATGTTGCTGGAAAAATGTGTTTAGATCCCTTAGAAAGATGCTCCTCCCGCATGGAGGACATTTCTGTCTTGTGTAGATAATTTTCCATAACAAATGCCTTCACCACTATGCATACTTCAACAGTTATTATAAACTTGGTTGATACAGAATTTTACTATAAAAGATTATTGAATATTCGACAATGCTTTCTGTCTGCCGTGGCATAAAAATGATTGAAAAATTTGGGGAAGGGATAAAACGTATACAGTAGACTCCCTCAAATCTACAATCGTTAAATCTACAAATGCCTAAAATCCACAAATCATTGCAGATGTAAAGAGTGAAACTTAACAGTTAAGATGTATGGGGAAAATTCAAGATTTTTTTATTTTTATATCATTTTGTACACATTTTAATATGACTGAACTCGTGCTTTCTCATGAAGGAAGTATAAAATTTTCAAAGATAGCGCTGATATCACATCCTATCACAATCTTTTTATCAATCAAGCTTTTTCAACTCCTGTTTTTTCTTTCTAGTACCTTCTAATTTAACTTTTCTATTACAATTTACCATAATTTCTGGTATATAACCTGCGGCTCAAATAAATCAGATTTGAACCAGAAATTTTATTTATTAAAAAAAGTCAAATACATACAAAGTACAAATGAATTACATTTTCATGATATAATTTCTGATTTGAAAACGATTTATTTGAGCCAGGGGTTATATACCAGAAATTACGGTACATAAATATCAATATTTTATGTGCATATGAAGTTTGTTTTAATACACTTTTGACATCATCAAATTTCATGACATTTAAAAGTTAATGTACATGTTATTTTTATTAGTGCATGCATGGTGTATGTTCAAAATATTAGTCTTGACCACCTCTCACAACTTGCACCTCTGCCTTAAAACCTTTTTGGAGTGGTAATCCACCTATATGAAAAGATACAATGGATATTAAATAATCCATTTTTATGTTGTTCTCAGCAAAACGTGCACACTTTTACATTT
Organism: Maratus michaelseni; assembly: GCA_963931845.1. NCBI lineage: Eukaryota > Metazoa > Arthropoda > Arachnida > Araneae > Salticidae > Maratus > Maratus michaelseni. The sequence continues at coordinate 278,037,845 of OZ007598.1, read as the reverse complement.
ATAAAAAATATAAGGCTTAGGACTAGCCGGCCCAAATGGTATTGTCCAGGTCCATAGGAAGGTACCGTCTCTCTGAGGCTATTGTTATCTTTTTGTATTTCTGTGTGGGCTTTGAGCATGGTATAAACATGTTTTTTTAACTAATTTTTATTTTTATTTTCTAAGGCAGTTAAAGGAAACTATTAACATCAGGAATCAAAATAGATAGTATTTATAGATATAATATTTATTGTTAAACTAAATGTTGAATTCTCATATCAGAGATGCATTGAACCTTAATCAGTTTTCAGCAACATTATTTAAAAGTAACAATTTAATAGTTTTTACAATCTTTGCTTGTGTAGTTTTTAAATTTAATTTTGTTATGAGGTGCAGCATAAGTTAAATTGATTTATATCAGGGATTTCCAAATAATTTGTGCTTGTGTGACCAAACTTCTGTGAATGTAGAGCTTGCAGAAATTGAAAAGTATGTTTTATAAATGATTGTAAAACATCATTGAATGTATCAGAATTTTTCTTTATTTATATAAACATTGTTTAGTTCTAAGGAAAAAAGTTTACTGTAAAAAAAAATAATTATTAAAAGTTTAAGATTATTCTAAAATCTGTAAAAACCTATGTGTAGATTTCAAAATGTGTATCTTATTGTTATTTTAAATGTGTATGGTCAAAGGACTATTATAGAAAAGAAAATATTATCTATGAGGCTAATCTTAGTTAACATTAATTCTTCAGTTTTTTTTTGTCTTCATAGTGTGATAGCATTCTTCTTCTAACTTGATTGTCACTCCAAAAAAGTTAATTTTTCAAAAATTGTTAGAATATCTTGGTCAGGAGGCTTCCATCTGCAAAATTCATTTGTGTAATTTTGAAATTTAATTTTAAATGCTGCCTTCTCGCCCTGAATTTCACCTCTGCTATTGAGAATAAACAATAATTATTTTCTATAGTAGTTAGGGGTTTTTCTAAAGACTATAAGATATCTGAATCCTCTAATTTTTGAAATTTTATCATGCTTTATCAGTATTATGAATACAAAATATATTTTTTGTTATATGCTTGATTGTATAACATGAATGCTAATTTTAATAAAACATTTCTTTTTCTTAATAGATGAACAGAAAAAGAATTGGTGATATGTCGATTATGTCTTTCTCTAATGAAGTTACATTTGATGGCATTCAGTTTTTGAAGAAACTAGATTTTTCAATGGGTGAGCATCGGATAAGCAGGAATTTCTCCTCTGTCTATGAAATGTTGTATAAACACTAGAATTATGCTATTCTTTATATACATAGAATTTTTATAAGGTCATTTTGATCCCTGTGTAAATAAAACTACATTTTTCATTAAGCGATATTTTATGCTTGTAAATGTTAAATCAAGTATAAATTTAATTATTAATTATTTGAAAGGACATTGTAATTATTGTCATAAATGTGCTTATATATAGAAATGATTAGTTTATTGTGTTGGAAAATCTTGTTTCAATTTAGTTACATTTTAGAAGTAAGAATGATGAAAATTATGAGTGTCCATGTAAATTTATATTATAAAATCAAATATAAGCCAATTAATCACATATTTTAGTATTTCAAACAATTATTTATTTTTTTTACAAAAACAATGTAAGAATCATAGTATTTACAAAATAATTTTCAACATAGCGACAAATTTCTGTTGATTTATTATCAAAATGCAAAAACCTGTGTCCACTCATGCTCTTCTGAAAATAAATTGCACCCCACATTTTAGACCTTAAATTAGAAACATGCAGCTAATGTACCACCAACATATCATGAAGGTATCAAGGCTTTGAATTTTTTTAATACGATATTTCATGGGTTCTTTGAAGTTTATGTTTCACCTCAAAATAACTATAGTCTTATAAAACTTATGAATTTATTTTCGTTTGTCTCCAGTATAAATGGTTTCCTTGCACAAGTACTAATAGCCCAGTAAATTTAGACCAAAAAGGGGATCGATAGCTAAGAAATTCATAATGAGCTAAAATTTTCAGGATTAGCTCCTGGATATGTATAGAATGTATCCTGAAAAGTCTCAAAAAATTCGATGTCGGCTTCCATCTAAAATGGCGGATCAAGTGTGGTCGCCAAATAATTGCGCCTTGTTGGATGTTTTTCTGCATAGTTACGTCAAAAGTGAATATTTTTCGCTTCTAAGGAAACCAATTCAGTCAGCAAGTATGCTAATTTGAATATGAGCTTAGGTTTATAAAATAAAGAAATTATAAATGTACGGTAATACGATTTATGTAAATGGAGAAAATGGAAAGCAATGAATTAAAATAAATTGTTGATGGTTATTTTCAGGAAGATAGAGAGAAGGAGAACAAAGATAATGTTTCTACATATGGAACTAAAAGCGGTACCTAGTATGGCGGCGTTTCTGGTCTTTTGGGCCTTTAGGAAGTGTAGCGCCCTCTATCTCTTTACCATGCTCGAAACCAAAATGCAGGAAGAGCAGACGACAATTTGTCATGTTTGACAGGTCACATGACCGGCCTTTGGGAGCACCAGCGCCACAAACTGGGTACTAATTCCCGGTCCATGTTGTGATCTTGAAAGCCTATCTTCACTGTTCTCCTTCTTATTTCTATCTCCATGGTTATTTTACTATTCGCAGAACAGACAGGGCATGGAGTGGAGTTGCACCAGACATGATAATAGAGCAGAGTCTCATGAAATCCATAAAAGTAGCAGGAGGCTTAACACATGGCCGAGGAATGGAAGATTGTCCAGATAGATTGCTTCTTGCCCAATGAACATGAAAGTATCGGAAGTATTAGAAGATTTTTGTGAAAAAACTTATGTATGCTCAGAACAACACGTTGAATTTCGGCCTTCCAGACAATCAAGAGATGATTCTGATTTGAATAAGCTATCCGAATGGCTACTGCTTCAGAATCCTTTCGATAATCAATGTCCTAAACATTTGTTGATGAATATAGCTAGTGGATTGGTTGCTGATGATAAAACAAACTGTGACAATGCAAAGAAAGTTGGTGAAAATTTCCTGTCTGCAATCATAGAATGTTCATTTGGGGAAATTAAACTTCAACGAAAAAAGAGAGTTATACCAATATTGGCAACAAATAACACATTGATAATAAGGAATTCAACTGTGATATTCAATCCTCTACAATTGCTTACCAGGATTGCTGTTGTACTCAAGTCAAATGAAAATCTACAAGATTACCTCAAATACGAATTGGCTCCTCAACCTCCCTCCCTCTTTGATGAAGTTTCAATGAGGAAGAATGTTAAATCAATTTTAGCTGCTATCATTGAAACAATTGAGCCTTGTGTTGAACCTCCACTAACTTGCTCGTTTATTGTAGATGCAGGATTTCTTTTGCAGCCATTGGTTTGGAATGAGTCCAACACCTACAGAGATATATGCCTCAAATATGTTAGATTTGTCCAGAAACACTTCTCTCCATGTGAAGCAGTTGTTTTTTATGGGTACACTTGTGTCTTATCAACTAAAAGTGTGGAGAGGCAAAGAAGGTTGGTGTCGAAAATGTCTGCAACTATTGCTTTTGACGAAAACATGGTGACCACAACCAAACAAGCTGTTTTTTTACGGAACTCCAAGAACAAGTCTAGGCTTATTCGAATGGTCATGGGCTACTTCCAGGCTGAAGGAATAACTTCCCTACAGGCGGATGCTGATGCTGATGCACTAATCTGTACAACAGCAATTAATTAAAGTAAGACCAATTCTAGATTAGTCACAATAGTTGGTATTGACACAGATCTGCTGACTATTCTCATCGCACGAGGTAACCCAGGAAAACCACTCTTCTTTCTACGACCTCACGAACAAAAATGCTATAACATATTTAAAATTCAAAAATCACTTGGCCCAATGAAGGATTCCATTCTCTTCCTACATGCAGCAACTGGATGTGATACCACATCAGCAATTTTTAGGAAGGGGAAATCCTCAGCTTTTAAATTGATAAACCATGAGCTGCTTTCATTGACTTCCTAATCAACAATCCTCAACTTAAACTCCAAAAGGTAATTGAAATTCGGGAGATATTCATGAAAAACCGTTTTGGGGGGAGAGATAGTTGACTCCCTAGATGAGCTGCGATATATCTGTTACAATAAAGAAGCAACAAAAAATCTCTCATCAAAATTTAACCTGGCCGTTCTTCCACCAACAAATGCATCAACTTTGCAGCATTCACTTCGGGTTTATCTTCAAGTCCAACAATGGCTGGGAAACAACCTAGATCCTACTGAATGGGGATGGTTCATGAAAGAAGGCAGATTAAACCCATTACCTTCATTACTTCCCGCAGCGCCCGAAGATCTTCTGCAGCGTATCTCTTGTGATTGCAAAATAACTGCTGCAAGGGACTGTGATGAAAGATGTCAGTGCAAGAAGGCAGCTCTCCATTGTTCTAGGTTTTGTACCTCTTGCTTAGGAGAAACATGCACAAATTCAGTTCGTCCTATTAACGGATTTGAAGACGACGATAATGGTTACGACGTTGAATGAGTGGCATTCTGGTAATTTTTTTTAAGTTTATTTACCACAAGATTATTAGCTTATTTATTACAAGCATTACTATAATGTTTTATTATACTTTTACTTTGGATTTAAATTTTTTGCCTTGTAATAAATAATTTAACATGTTCTAACTATCTTTCTTTTTTTTTCATCACAGTCCTCTGACAAACATTTCTATATAGAAAAATGGAATTACTGTCATTCTTTAAAACAAAATTTTAAAAATAATCCTCAAAAATAGGATTACAATCATACAGATGACTTGTCAATAGTTTCTTAAGTATGAGGCAAAATAGGCTAAGGGCAATGAAACTCTATTAATTTGACGACAAATAAAGGAATGAACAACTCATTCGTAGCTTTTATTTTGATAAAAACTAGGTACAGGGCTCGACTAATCGACTGAGGCCTGGGCAGGCATCTCCTTGCGGGACCCCTACACCTTAAGGTTCTTTTACAAGACCATTAAAAAACCTCAACAGAGAGTTTTTTTTAGCAATTTTATTGTTTTTTTAAAATTTTTGGGGACTTTCTGGCACGGAGGCTCGGGGCACATGCCCCGTGTTCCCCTGCTTTAGTCAGACCCTATGTATACATTAAAACAGGATGTAAGTAGAGGTCACAGAATTTTTCAGAAGTAAAAAAATATTGATATATGACTTAGAAATGGAAAAAAACATTGGACGATGCAAAAAGGTCTTAGCGGCCATCTTTGATCGGCCATTTTGGATAGAAGCACACATGAGAACTTCTGAGAGTTTTAAGGGGTTTTTTACTTGACATAAAGAGCTAATTCTGAAATTTTTAGCTCATTATGAATTACTTAGCTATCAAACCCTAAATTTACTGGGCTATAAGTGTTTTTTTTTTGTCCAAACATTACATTTAGCATAAGACGTCAATTCAGAGTTTTATTGAAAGATATTTTGTAGAGTTCAGTTACCAGAAGTATTTGGTCATTCCACAGACTTCCATCATTTGCAATTTCTTCACAACCAGTTGTTTGAATAATGTTGTTTCTGACTTTAATTTTTGAGCCTCCAATACATCCTGCATTGGTGTTCTTAGAAACATCAGAACTGAAATTTATACGAGTTATTCCATTCTCATGTTTATTAAGATGGAAGATGACACTGAACTGTCACTGGAACCTCTGGGGGTATCTATCATCTGCATCTTTTTCTACTGGATTATTATATGTTTTAGGCCCAAAAACTGAATTTTATAGGTATTGTATCAATTTCATGAATTTGTCATACATAAGTTCACTCCTTCAAGCCATTAAAATGATAATAAATTTAAAATCACAAATGGTTTAAAACACTGCACTGAAAAATTAAATAGAGGATTAAATGTTGATACTAATTAGTTCATTACAGATTGGGTTATCCATAAATGTTTCATGTTCTAGGCAGTTTTGTGTTTAGTTTTGATTCTTGTATGGCAGATTCAGATTAACCCAATTTTACTAAAGAAAGTCCTACAGAAGATACTTTCTTTGGGTATCCTTGGGTTTTGCAGCCCTGGATTCCTGAGTAATCTTTCCCATTTTTCCTCATTTTGGTTGTCTGTCTTTTCTTCTTTGTTCCACTCTTTTTAATCTTTTCTCTTTTGCTTATCATTCTTGGTTTGTTCTTTATGTTCATGTTTGTTGAGTTACTAGTTTGTTTATTTACTAATACATTTCGTTCATACTGTTCTTTGTTATACTGAAACTTCTTTTCCTTCTTTAAAGATTAAAAAAATATTATATTAAAAGGATAAAAAAAAATTAAACTGGAAACATATAAAATTGACCTAAATAAGAGGGAAAATACAACATAAAGTTTTCTATGAGATAACATTCCATGGCCTTATGCAGTCTTAGCCGATTTTCAGTGGTCATTTCTTCACACTATGGACTGCATACCGATCTTCCACTCTAGCCAGTGATGGACGATGGTTGGCCCCTGTGGAAACAGCTCAGTGCCTAAAAAGGAGCAGTGTCTGTCAATAATGTATTGGTGGTGGGTAGTTTGCTTGTAACTTTCTATAAAGTCGAGTTTACTTGGTTGGGTTTAAAAAGTACATTCAGGTAGAGGAAAGTGGTGGTAAAATCAAGGGATTTATTTTGAAAAGGCCTCATTAAACCAAGTTTTAAACAATATAAATGAGGTTCTTACTGCATATTATACACTGTATATTTATATATGTTAAAAATAATGTTTTTATACTATGTTGTCAAAAAATTGCTTATAGTTTCAATTTAAAGTTGGCAGAATTTGAAACCTTCACCTTTCCCTCATTGTATGGGAAAATGGAAGACATACATTATTGTTTAATTTTTCTCTAAAATTAGCCTGTGAATTGAAAGATACCCTATTAAATCTACATTCAAATGTATATAATATATTCGTTTTAAGTTAGAATTCCTTACATAGTTTTCATTATCATTTATAAAAAAATAATATTTACGTTTTTATAGGTTAGAAACAATGATTTATTACAATGTTATCAAGAATATTGCTTGTAGTTTCAATTTAAAGTTGTCAGAATTTCATACCTTTAGTTTCCTCCATTGTATAGGAAAATGGAAGTACATACATTTTTCTTTAATTTTTCTGTAAAATTAGTCTGGAAATTGAAGATCCCCCTGACATACTCTATGAAATCTACATTCAAATAAATTTAAAATATTCATTTTAAGTTACAATATCTTATTTTCATTACATTTTTTACATTATAATTTATAAAAAGAATAAGATTTATGACTGTCAAATTTTGGTTCTTCCAAAATGTGGATAATGTTGGTAACTTCCACATAGTCATTATCTAATTCTGTGAAACTATAATAATTTCCTATTTTTGATTTTGTCAGATATTTTATGAGGTGCAAGCAATAATTTTTTTCAAGCACTTGCCAATAAATTAACACATATTGCTTGTAGATTTATACGTATAACCTCGATATCTCGAATCTCTGGAGAAGAGAAAAAAATTCGAGATATAGAGGTTTCGAGTTATCAAGGTTTTGACAAAATTAAAAAATCCAAATCTTAGAAATGTTTTTTTTTTGCTGTAAAAAATAAGATTCATTAAAAACTATATGTACAATCTACTAATAATTAAAAAAATACTATTTTCAAAGTTTTAATATAATTTCAAAATTGTGTGATACACATACCTGTTTTGATTAAATACAATATCCAATTCTTCACCAAGAAATACATTTAGTTTTTTTTCTGAAGAAAAAATCTTTAATTGAAATCTGTCGTCTCAGAGAATCTTTTTGCAATTGCACAGTTTTCTGTAACGTAGCAATGGCACCAAACGCTTCTGTTCGAATATTATCGTTTGTTTCGAGAAATCTCCGCAGCTGGTCAACTGCCTTCTCGACTTTCTGCACGGTAATTTTTTCGTGCTCTTGTTGATCGAGTAGTTCTTCGATTTCTTCACCAGAAACTTCTGCATTAATGCTTGAAACAATCTCTTCATCTCTCATCGTGCCGCACACTTCAAGCTCATTGTCTACATTCAAAAATACTTCGAATGAAATTTCAGTGTGATATGCCTTTTGTATTGATTCCTAGTGTTCTAGATTCAGTTCTCACTCTGCAGTTGTTTGCTTAATGGAATCAACTTGCTCTGTTTCACTGAAATTTACGTTTTCTAAAAACCCTGCTTTGATGAAACAATTTCTTATCGTTGATTCTGTAACATTTCTCCATGCATAGTCAGCCATTCGCATTGACTGTAAGATGTTGATAGGTGTGTTAGAAGGTTTACCTTCACCGATGTTATACAGGAGTCTTCTCACAATTTGCATTCGATAACCAACCTTAAAACTACGGATTATCCCCTGGTCGAGTGGTTGTAACTTTGAAGTCGTGTTTGGCAGCAAAAATTTAACAGTGAAATTTTTTCGGATGCAATGCAGCAAGCGTGTGACTGGATTGCTATTGCTCCTTTCAGCGTACTTTCAAGTGTAGTTTTGTTAGTTGCGGTTTATAAAGTCTTCCATTCTCATCCTTTAAGTCTTTGTATCAACAAAGGGATAAAAGAATGTGAAACGAGCATCTAGATCAAACTGTTTCTGCAGCAAATAATTGTCAAAGGAAAAAAATAAAATTAATTTCTGTGGAAAAAAATTCGATATATCAAGGGTTTTGAAAAATATATTTCGAGATAACTATGGAAAATACGTAAGAATATTCATAAAAATGCAGGGGAAATTTCTTTTTTCGAGATATCAAGGGTTTCGAGATAAGGAGGTTCGAGATATCGAGGTCCGACTGTATTTTATTTCACCCCATGAGCTTTCATTGATTTTTCTTGGATGTAGAGAGTCAGTAGTACTGATGACTTATTTGGTTTTCAAATCAGACTTTTCTACAACTTATGTCAGGGAATAAAGCATCAAAATTATCAAAATCGAAGATAAATTAGAAAAAAATTAATTAAATATGTTCTAATATGTTATTTTAAATTTTACTCATATAATCGATTCATAAATAAAAATTCTAAAATTTCTGTTCATTTAACTGGGATATTATATTAAGGTTATAAGTTTATAAATAAAATAAATTTACAATCTATTTTTGAAATTAAACATATCTACAGTTAAAAGTAGATTTAACATTCAACAATGCACCAAGCCTAACTATACCATCAATTTCCCACACCTAAAAAAACATCTAGAGATAAAATAATTATTTTACCTTTTTGCATTATCTGTTTAGAAGAATTTCTTCTAATGAAATATAGCAAAACATACTGTGTTTTTCTACCCAGAGAAGAGCCAGGAAAAACTTTATCCCCACCTTGTGTTTATAACATGTTGCAGATATATGTAAACAAGAATATCAATAAGAGTAAAGTGCCAAATCTTAATACAAGTATTTGTCACTAACTCAAAATCTGTTTTAATGAAAAACATAGTAAATTGTGTACATTTAATTACCTAAAAAGGTATATTATTAATTTACCACCACTTTCAATCAGCAAGCATTCTGAGACTGTGAAGTCTCAGAATAGCTCAAAAGAAAAGTTTTTGTGTCAGACTCTTGCCTGAAAGCTAATATTTGTCACACCCAAATGAAATCTTGGGCTGATGGAATTAAAGAATTTTCTTCTAATGTAGAAGTTAAAAATTCTGCCTGCAGTACAAGGAAATCTTGCAAAGCAAGAGAAAATGGTTTCATTGTCCAGTATCATAAAGAGAGTTTTGATCAGACATCTCCCTTTTTTATTCATAAATCTATTCAAGCTTTGGTTGATGAACCAAAAACAGTAAGCTCTGACCTGGTGAACTTTTAATCAAAGTAAATGATATTAAATGAGCAGTTAATTTAAAAAAGTACTCATTTTGCAAGCATTGGTGTCTTTATATCTCCATATAGAGCTATCTAAATACATGTCATGGAATGATCTTGAATCTGTCCTCTTGCATGTTACTGAAAATAAAATATTGGATAATCTAAAAGAACAAAATGTTATAGAAGTTAGAAGAATAAAAATATACTATCAATACAAATGAATAACTTATAATAAAATACAAATTCCTACAAAGCCTGTAATACTCATTTTTGACTTGTTTAATTTATTTAATTCAATAAAAGCTGCATGTTTATCATGCTTTGTCAGACTGTATATTCCAATTAACTGCATTGTTTTAGATGTCAATTCTTTGGACACTAAAACATGTCAAGGTAATATCACCTGGGTCAATGCAGTACAGTGGGCCATGAAAGTGGTACACCAAAATGCCCCAGCATTTTTTGTAATTTGGTAAAAAAAAAGAGCACACATCCTATTAAAAACCTTGTGAAAAGTGGAAAAAAGAAAAAAACTCATAAAGCTTATTAAACTATAGCAACTCAAACTGCATCCTCTACAGAAAACAATTGTCAGTCACTACAAAAAGAAGGCAATATGTCCTATTAATCCCAGTCTGACATCTAGATCAAGACAATCTGTTCTCCCTAAATTACAACAATCTGTTCTTCCTAAATCACAACAGTTTCTTTTAAATCATCACAACCTGTTTCTCCTAAATCATCACAAACTGCCCCTTCAAAGCCACAACAGCCTATTTTCTTCAAACTTCCATTCCATAAAAGAAATTCTCAAAATAATACTATACACAATCTTTCAAACAAAACCAAAGACATAATCTTCCAACAATTAATTATAATGTATCATTGGAGAATACCGTGAAAAAGAAAAAGAATCAAACGTGTGAAAGTACTTCAAATCTGAAACCAACTGACCAATCAGTTGCAGAAAACACTGTGCCTACTAAAGATAAATACACCATATTTTTGAATTCTTTTAATATATCTGAGAAAGATAGATATAGTATGTCTACTACCTTCAAACAAAATGACATAGATTACACACATCTAAAAAATGAGTAATATTATTTCATAGAACTACTGTAGCTATAAATATTAAATATAACAAAATCCATAGTATTCCTAGCAACTCCATAATTACTAATCACTGTGCTTACCTTTACAATGAACTCATCTGAAACCCAGTGATAAATTTAAATTACACTCTTATGTAACTTATAGAAACGACTTTACACCTAACAGAAGGGAAACTGGTGGTGTAGCCATGTTTGTTTCTCACTCTTCACTTCACACATGTCTATTTGAATAAAAACTTACAAGATGTTGCAATCTGTTTACATATCAAACATCTCACCACAATCTGTTCCATATATTTATCACTGAATCAGATTGTTCTGCCAAATCATTTGGATAGACTATTTATCCAAATCCTTAGACTGTGCAATATTGATAGAATTTTAGTGCAAGCATCCAAATCTGGGACAGCCGTAATTCTAACCCACATGGTCAAGTGATTGAAACTTTCATTTTTGACAGTGGATTATGTCTCTCAGTAATGGTGATAACACTTATTTTCATGAGCCAACATGAAATTTTTATGAATATATCTTTGAATATGCTCCCCATCCATCTATCCTTTTTTGAACTTCTGGATCTCAAATGACCTACACGGCAGTGACCACATTCTGACTGTCATTTTACAGACTACTTCTGATAAAAAAAATCTAAAATCTATCAACTGGACATTTTTTACAGCATTTCTAACATTACTAATATTATGATAGAGGAAAATATTGACAAAGCACTTGATAATACAACTCACGTTATTATGAATGCTGCTGATGCTATCAATCCAAAAATGTCATCTATACATAAGCACATTAAGCCGTGGTGGAATAATGATTGTCAAACAAAAAGAAATAATAGTTGTTTAGGTTATTATTTTCACTCATCTATTTCAGTGTTTGCGTCTGAACTGATTGTCGCAGAGAGAGAGTCATGTTGCACATGTCTCATCATGAATGCACATCTCTTATCATTTATATAGACTCAAATAGTTAAATTGATGCAATAAAATCATTTAAAAGCATTTTTCTATCTAAACAATTTTGAATATTTAGAATCAATTGACAAGACTTTCTCGACTTGGCAGAGGCACTTCTGTGCCACCAGATATACTACTTGAATATTAATGAGTATATATATATATATATATATATATACATGTACCTTTCTATACAAAAAAAAGATAAAATTAACATTGAAGATATAGTTGTCGGCTAATTTTTCCAATTGCTATTAAAATATAAATTAATTTTTTTTCACTTTGACTTTGGGTTTCAATATTTCAGGTGAATATTGAAGTGTCTTGTATTTCAGGGCAATGGAATTTTAGTTTGTTGTGTTTGTGCTGGGTGCAACCCGACTTGTGCAGCACTCTACTCTGTAGAAACAATAAATAGAATCATCTAGTCAAATATACCTCTTTCTCCCTCACTGCAAAAAACAAAATTTCTCTGCCCCACATTCAAATCTCAAAGATATAAAATCATTAAAACTCTGTACATTTTATTAAATATTTTCTTCTGTATTTATCATTTTTTTGTAAAACAAATTTCTTCAAAATCCTTCCCCCCCAGTCACAGGCAGCTCATTGGGCGAACAAGGGAGTAACATAGAAAAAAGGAAGGTTAAAAAGCCAGCAAAATTTGTGTGACATAAGTAAAAAAACGATCTCAAAAGAGAAAATACTTTTTGTTACATCACATGCTGAAAATGATCCTGTTCATGCGAAGGTGCGATAATTCAAAGAAATTTACTGATGTTTTATTCCTCTTTTAAGAGATTTTTAAATGATACGAACATTTAAGGAGTAAAGTTCCTTAAAATATTAACTTTTGCTAAAAAAATGAAAGTTTTTCCTAAAATTGATTTGGAAGTTTCCTTATGTAAAATTTATTTCTATCCTTATTTATATTAATGTCTATGTCTTCATATTATATTTACAACTAACAACAAAAGAAGGGAAATATAAACAGATAAAAATTCAAGTTATTTTTTCTTATATATTTTTAAAGATATTTTTGTGAATACAGTATTAGAAAATTTTAAGGCAAAACTGTCTTTACAGTCACTGGGGTTCACCTATTCAAATAAATACTAAAGTTACTGTTTCATGATTCTGTATCACAAATAACATATGATTGTTGAATATGGGTATTTCTTTTTAATAGTTAAGACATGTTCACATATTTCTTTGTTATAAATTTGTTTAAATCTCTAATACGTATTGCTCTATTGAAAAGTATAGTGTAATTGGTATAGAATGTATCTGTTAAATTAAAAAAGCATCAATATTACAAAATTACCACAAATTGAACATTTAACTACCATAAAATCCCAAAAGTAAACCCCCTTCTCACTTTTAATCAATTTTCATTTTCTTTTCTATTCCCAAATACAAGCCCCCTCTCTCACGCGCAAATTTTTTTGTGAACAAAAAATTGATTTTAAAAATCGAAGGGAGAGAATTTTCAATCTTTTGACAATTTTGGCAGATTTCCACTTATGTTTTTATATGATGATAATGAAATCCCCCACATGAAATGTCTGTTTCCCTTCTCTGCCCTCTCCAGCATAAGAAGTTTGAAATCTGAGAATCTTAAATCTTTCTGTCCTTCTGTTCCACTAGTAACATAAGAATTAGTAAAAAATCAATCCTCTAAACTACAATCTCCCCCTCTATCCAAAATTTATGCTCCTTTCCATCAGCATATAAAATTTAAAATCCTTAAAACTCTTTATAAAAAATTATGCTCTATTTGTTTTCCTCTACTAACATTAAACAAATAATCAACCATTTAAGCTTTCTCTCTACCACCAAGATGTCTGTTTCTGCCAGTTTGCCTCCCCCCAGCAAAAAATCTATAAAACTATTTAAAAAATATATTCTGTCCTATATGTTGCTCTCTAGTAACAATAAGTAAATAATCAATCATATAAATTACCCCCACTCCACTCCTCTCTCTCTGAAACTTACACTTCTCTTTTCTTCCTTCCCTCTCAAGATACAAAGTTTAAAATCTTTAAAACGCTTTATTAAAAAGTATATGTTCTATTTGTTGCTGTCTTGCAACAATAAATAAATAACCACCATTTCAATTATCCCTGTACCCCCCAAAATATCTGCTACCTCCACTTTGTCAACCACTATAAAAAAAATCTTTAAAACTATTTATAAAAAAACTTCTGTCCTTTTATTTCCTCTCCATCAACAATAAATAAATAACAAAACATCTAAATTACAAACTCCTTCCTTCAAAATTTATATTTCCCCCTCACCCCCAAGAATACAAAGTTTAAAATTTATAAAACTTTTATTTGAAGAAATTTTATGTTCTACTTGTTGCCTTCTAGAAAAAACTAGTCGTTAGGGGCCACCGTAATACTTACCCATCATGGATATGCATAATGTAAAATATTAAAATAAAAATGTGTAAACTACTTATAAAGTGCATTGCAATTCAAATAATGTCGTGGCTTGATGACGTCACAAACTTTAAAGGCTCGATTACTGAATTGCTTGAAAGAAACATCCTTATAACTCCAAAAATAATAATCCTATTAACTAGCGGTTTATTGCATCTGATTAAGCGTCAAATTTCCAATTAAAATATATCTTTGAAGTGAAATTTGTATGAAATACAGGGTCATGAAAAATCGAAGAGTGTGAGAAATAGGATTCCAAATATCTCAGCAACTAATTATCCGATCGACTTCATGCTTTATGCAAAATTTATGTTTTTTTATTGTCTTTTATATTCATTTCTTAAAATAATTAATTTCGAAAATTTTTATATACCTTTCATCAGAACGAATATTTCGAGAGTCCGAAAAAAAATTGTTCCGGTTAATCGAGGATATTGAAATGAAATAGGCTTCTTCCCATTATTACACACTAAGTACATAGCAAATTGCAAGTCTCTATCTCAATGTTTTCGGGAGATAGAGCGTTTACAGACACACAGACGGACGGCAAATTTTTTTTTCTAACAATATGTTTTCGGAATCTCCATTGTCTGAAACGTGTAAATCGGTCAAAAAATTTTTTCAATTTTCAAAACGATTACAAGACTTACCCTATACTACGTATGATGGGTAAGTAATAAATAGATAATTTATCACCTAAGTTTTTTCTCTACTCCAAAAGTGTCTGCCCCCTTCCCCCACACACATACAAATTTTAAAATCTTTAAAACTCTATTTAAAAAATACTGGTGTATTTATTTCTCTTTAGTTACAATATTAATGAATAATCAATCATCTAAGTTACTCCCCTTTCTCCCAAAAGTCCCTCTGTCTTCTCACCCAGCAAATAATTTAAAATTTTTAACATTATTTATACCTTTTTAATGTTGATCTATTTCTTATTTTGTAGTAAGGTAACAAACTCATCTCATCTACATCATCTCATATAAGTATCACTCATCTAAAATTATCATCCCTTTTGAAATTTTTGCCCTGTCCTATTTCATCAGAGGAGAGGGGTGGATTTAATATGTGAGAGGAAAGCAAAAATTTTCATCTTTTTAGCATTTTGGCTGTTCTTCCCTGAATCACAAGTGTATTTTCTGTTTTGAAATAACGATGTTCTTTAACATAATTCCCCTTCCATTAATAAAATATCAGCTGTAAGAACAGCCAAATTAAGAAAAGAGTAAAATCTTCTCTCTACACTCCCCCCCCCACTCCATGTCTAGAAATTCACCCCTTTTTCTGGGGATGAAGAGTGGAATTTTACGGGGAGAGTTAGATGATCATTTATTTATTGTTGCTACAAAGTAACAATACAGCATAAAAATCTTTAAAAAATAGTTTTAAAGATTTTAAAGTTTGTGTGCTGGGGGGGGGGGAGGAAAGGTAGAAGCCGAATTTTTTTGGGTGGGGGCTGGAGAAGTAATTTAGATAATTATTTAATTATTGTTACAAAAAAGTTATAAATAGATAAAAAACTTTTTTTAAGACTTTAAAGTATCTACTGGGAGTACAAAAGAAATAAAAAGGACTTTTTTTTGGGGGGAGGGGAATAATTTAATTCGTTATTTTTAAATATTGTTGGAAAAAAATCATAAATAGAACAGAAAAAATTAAGAATTTTAAAGATTTAAAATTTTACGAGATGCATTTGGAGGGGGAGGGTCTTCATAAAGTGAGGTTGGGAGGGGGGGGAGAAGCAGAGATTTTAGGAGGAGGGGTTAATTGAGGTGGTAGATTAGAGTTATATATTTTTAATATAGAGTATTTAATAACTCTAAAAAAGTTTTAAATTAAAAAGTTATAAAAGTTCAACTATGTGTTTTTGGTTCCAGAGGGGGGGGGGTGGAAAAAGAGAAAACAGTAATTTTGAGAGGGATTTATTTGATTGATTATTTATTGTTACAATAAAATAGAAATAAATAAAAATATTTAAAAAATATTTTTAATTTTTTTTTGGGGGGGAGGGGGCAGTATTATAGGGTGGGGAATTTGTTTTTATTATTTTTACTTATTTATTTTTTTAAATTGGTAGAAATACGGAAGATTCTCGCCCTTTTTTTCTTCCAATTTAATCATAAAAACAGTATTTTAAATTATTTTTTAAAAAATCTCAATTATAAGCCCCTTTTCCAAATGTAACCCTTTGTGATTTTGAAAAAAAGGGGGACTTACAATCGAGATTTTACGGTAATAATAGCATAATTCAGGTAGAATATATTTACTTTAAATGAAAAACTATCAAAACATGGAAATTATCAAAAGAAAGAAATCTATTTTCTGATTATCATTCAATTTGTTTTTTAAGTGCTTGTTTTCGATTAGATAAAATTGCTCAAAATATTTGATAAAGTTTTATATGCATATAAGAATATATAAAATTCTTTTTAGCACTTTCCAACCTAGTTGAAAAGTGCTTATGACTTCGGTTTGTCTGGCCGTATGGCCGTCTGCCGTCTGTCCGTGCTTTAACTCCCGTAAATATGCTCGGATTGCTCTGCAATTTTTATATGTTATAGTCGTTATCTATAGCATGTTCCCTATTTCAACGGAAGTGTGTAGCACTTATAGTTTTTTTACAGGGACACTCAAAAGAATTCCGTTACATTGCGGTCTATGGGGAAAAATCATTTGCGGTTTATTTAAATAATGTTTCACTACTTTAAACGCATTGAAATCTATATATATCACTAAGGTGCATTAGAAGATGCTTAATATGGAACAGGGTGTGCATAGCACTTATAGTTACTTTACAGGGACAGTCAAAAGAATTCCGTTACATTACGTCTATGGAGAAAAATCGTCTGCGGTTTATTTAAATAATGTTTCACTATTTTAAACGCATTGAAATTTATATAGATCACTAAGGTGCATTATAAGAGACTTACTACGGAATATTGTGTGTATAGCAGTCATCGTTCATTTACAGGGACACGCAAAAGATATATCTACTGTCTGTTAACAATAATTCCTGGAAGTGCGTTTTAAGTTATTGAACGCGATTTTAATTTTAACTTGCTTTTTGTCTATTACGTGGTGTGTATAAATTCTGTAGATCCTATACAGGGCAGCACAAAAGTTCGCGAACACATTTCCGTTTATTGACAGAAACTCCAGAAGGAGAATTTTAAACTGTGCTACGCGTTTCCTAACTGAACTAAAATTATCATCCTATGTAGTATATATACAAATCTATAGATCCTATACAGGGCTAAATAAAAGTATTCGGATATTTTTCCGAATATTGTATATGTTGGAAATTCCTGAAATTATGTTTTTAAATATGTTATGCGTTTTCTAAATTGTTTACTTAGATGTTAGCTTTTAGCTTATTAAACGGTATGATTTGTAAAATTATTTTGGAAGCGTTGGAAAGTGCTATATAATCTATGCTTGACGCATGATTTTTCGTTCTTGTTTTATATAAATATGGAAAATATCTGTTTCTTTTGTTTTTAACCATATCCTTTTCAAAAAGTCTAAAATATTGTGTTTACTCATTACAGAATAAAAAACTGATTAAATGTTTCATCATTTTTTAAATGCAGAGTAAATTTTGGGCTCTTAAAATCAGACACCGTAGAACCATTGTGCTATGCTTCTATCGGCCTTGATTAAAAAGAGAAATCATGTTTTTAGCTCATTTTATTAAGTTAATAACAAAGTTATATTGTTGTTAATAACAACTTTGAATATTCATTTTTTTTATATTTTTAGTGGCTCTGTTACAAAATCAGACTCTTAATGCCAAGTTTGCTTTTTTATTTTACATAAAGTTCTTATGAAGAATACTTGAGGTATGCACACAACAATTGCAGATATGTCTACTATCAAATAAATCTTTTTTCAATAAAACTATTTCTATACGTAGATTGTTTACTTTAATTCATTTATTTTTTACAAAATGGATTTAAGGATATGGCCAAATAACATGCAATAAAAATTTCCTTAATTGCAGTTAAAAAAACCTCTTAACCCAAGTACAAACATCTATTTAATTTAGCCTGAATAAACCAAACATCATTCTGGTCATCTATATCAGGCAGTAAATTAAAAAGCTTCTTAATTTTTTCAAGATAATGTGTGATTTTATAATAAAATTACAAAAAGTGTCAAAATGGAATGGTAGCGTAAATTGTGGAAAAAATTATTTTCATTGGTATAAGTTTGGTTTAATTTATGGCAATTGGAGGATATTTATCCTCCATTTTTTGAGTAAGCATGCAGCTATTTTGGTTACTAGTTTTATTCAAATATTGATATTTCTTTCATTAGAGGCTACATAAGCAACTATGTTTGATTGCATGTGGCAGTGGCAGCTCTGTTTCCATAGTTTTGGGAAATTAATATAGTTTTTAATGCTATGTAAGAAAATAATTTAAATTAAATTTTGTTTATTCATTTTAATTTCTCATAAGAAGTTCTTTTGGTTTGATATATTTCTTGAAGGAATAGTAAAATATGATAGAGTAACAATATTATTTATTGCAGATGCATACAATAAAAGTAGTTTAAGAGAAAAGATTTCTTAGATATCCGTTATATAACTCAAAGCTGACAAAAGTATTTAAGATGTGAAATATGGAACAAAACATTGCCTTACAAGAGCATTTCAGAGAAGCACCTTCTCACTCGCATCAAGAAAAATTATTTGTATGTCAGATATGCAACAAGAAATTCTCTCGAAAGAGTGATTTAAACAAACATTTCTTAATTCATAGTGGTGAAAAGTATTTAAGATGTGAAATATGGAACAAAACATTGCCTTACAAGAGCATTTCAGAGAAGCACCTTCTCACTCGCATCAAGAAAAATTATTTGTATGTCAGATATGCAACAAGAAATTCTCTCGAAAGAGTGATTTAAACAAACATTTCTTAATTCATAGTGGTGAAAAACATTTGGCATGTGAGATATGCAACAAGAAATTCTCTGATAAGGGTAATTTGAAGACACATCTGTTAATTCATACTGGTGAGAAACCTTTTGCATGTGATATATGCAACAAGAAATTCTCTCAAAAGAATTCTTTAAAAAAACATCTGTTAATTCATACTGGTGAGAAACCATTTGCATGTGACAGATGTAACAAAAAATTCTCTCAAAAAAATGCATTAAGCACACATTTGTTAGTTCATACTGGTGAGAAACCTTTTGCATGTGAGATATGCAACAAGAAATTTTCGCAAAAGAGTGATTTAAGCAAACATTTGTTAGTGCATACTGGTGAGAAACCTTTTGTATGTGACATATGCAACAAAAAATTTACCAACAAGAGTAATTTAAGAAAACATCTGTTACTTCATTCTGGTGAGAAAACATTTGTATGTGAGATATGCAATAAGAAATTCTCTCGAAAGAGTCATTTAACTGAACATTTAGTAGTTCATACTGGTGAGAAATCTTTTGTGTGTGAAATATGCAACAAGAGATTCTCTCTAAAGAGTCATTTAAGCCAACATATGTTAATTCATACTGGTGAGAAACCATTTGTATGTGAGATATGCAACAAGAAATTCTCTCAAAAGAGTAGTTTAAGGAGCCATTTGTTAGTTCATACTGGTGAGAAAGCATTTGTATGTGAGATATGCAACAAGAAATTCGCTCAAAAGAGGTATTTATATAAACATTTGTCTGTTCATACAAGTGAGAAACCTTTTGTGTGAAATATGCAATATGAAATTTTCTGACATGAATCATTTGTAAAGTCAACTGTTAACTCAAACTGGGGAGAAACCTTGCATGTGAGGCAACAAGAAATTCTCACAAAAGAGTGAATTAAAAAGTTAACTGTTAAATCATACTGTTAATAAACTGTTTGTCTGTGCAATATGCAAAAGAATTTCTCTCAAAAGAGTAATTTGAAACATCATCTCTTAATTCAAATTGATAAGAAACCTTTTGTGTTTGAAACATGCAATAAAAATTTTTCACAAAGTAGTAATAAACTAAGTACTCAATGATGTTTTCATAATATGATGATTGTTATCAAATAACCTCGCTACTTCTTTTTTTTTTGTTATTAAGGCCTTGATATAAATTAATCATAAAAGATTGTGATTTCTTGCCAAACATTATAAAAAACAAATGAAACGGTTGTTAATGAAAAAAATACTAATTTTATGTTTCTTATCTTTGTAATGATATGTCATGTGTTTTGTTTTGTGTTTTATCTATGTATCCATTAAATACTTTCAATGAATATGTTGTAGGCTAATCGAGAAATCTTGCTCTTTGCAAAGAGCCAGGCTAATTGGAGAATCATATCTCTTTTTCCAATCAGCCTGATATTTTACTCAGGCATTTTGCAAATATCTTTGAGAAATCATATGCTAATCCTAGATCCTAGGCTAATGGGTATATGGACATTTATTTCTCCATCAGCCTGAACTTTTGTTAGGCTTATTGTAAAGAGCCTAGATAGCGTTAGACTATTCAATTAAACTAGCAATTCACCACTTGTTTCTCAATCAGCCAGATTGTTTCATTCTTATTGCAATGAATCTATGCAGTTGTAAGTTAATTAGTAAATGACCAGCTGTTTGTCCAAATATTCTGTTCTACCCAACCTGAACATGAAAATTTTATTTGGAGTCTAAACCAAACCTAATAAAGGGAAGTTCCATTGAACCGTAGTCTTATACAAATATGATAAAATAATTTCTGTTGAACTGCAACCCGACCTGATTCTAATTGTAGTCAACTGACAAAAAATTCTATCGAAACGCAAACCAATCCAAAAGAGACAAAATTATTTCCGGCTATGTGCAACCCAACTTAAACCAGAAAATACCATTTAATGTGAACACTGAACCTGACAAAAATTCTATTTAACTGCAACCAATCTGAATGCCACAAAATAATTCTATCAACGTGCAGCCCAATGCAAACCTGACACAATTCAACCTGAAACCAAAATGCTTCAACCTTAACACTAATTGAAAAAAAAATTTACTTTTAATTCAATTTTGAAAAGTAGTCCACAATTACATGACTAACACCAGTTTTATCTTTTATATTGAAAAATGGACATATCTATTTTCTTTAATATTCAAATGTAGTAAAGTTTGTGTAGCAGGCACCTCTGTATTTGGTCAGGTTGTTCCTAAATTACTTTTTTCTGGTCAGGTTGACTATATTTTTTTCTTCACATCGGGTTCTCTCTAGAATGTTTTTTGCCGGTGAGATTTGCAGTTTTTGCAAATCAACTTCTTGGGAATTTCACAATCAAATAATAAAAATGAACAGACTTATGTATTAGTTGAATTGAGTTTTTAAAACGTTTCCTATAATTAACATTTCAACTTTTTTCGTGCATATTAGTAGGTACTTTATTAATTATTGAAAATTATATTTTTTAATTTTAAACGAATGTTAAGTTTATCTCCTGAAGCTTTCATTTGTTGCTACTAATTTTGTAAAGTCTCAGATGAATTGAGATTTTAAAATTTTTGCTATAATTAACCTTTTAATTTTTTTCATGCATATTAGTAGCTACTTTATTAATGATTGAAAATTATATTTTCTATAATTTTAAAAGAATGTTAAGTTTATCTCCTGAAGCTTACATCTGTTGTTACTAATTTCATAAAAAATAAAAGAAAAGGTTTTATTTACTTAATATTTTAACAAACTATTAGTTTTATTTCATTTTGCATTCAGGTTGAAGTATATCAGATCTGTCTCATGTTGTGTATCGAGGGAAAATATTTTGTTGTGTGCAGTTTGGGTGCTGATAGAATTATGGGGATTTTTTAATTTTGGGTCAAATATAACTCCACCTATGCATTATTCTAGAGATCAATCAGTTTGCCCTTTGGAGCTGTCTGCTATTGGGGGCGGGGGGGGGGGTAAAAGCATACTAATTTTTAAGTGTTAGGAAGTGAAAAGTGGTCACTAAATAGAGATGTCCAGTATGTAGTTAGAGGTAGTATATTGCATAAATCACAAAAAAAGTATTTTGAACTTTCTTTTGAAGAATTTGGTTAAGCTCAATCTGACCCGCAAGAATCAAAATCTAAAATAAAACTGACTCGAACCTGAAAAAATAAAAATCAATCCGATCTGAAATGAGAAAATGTACTGCCAACAACACTGGATCCAAGTCGTGGGTTATGTCAGTTTCGAGTAAAAACTGTTTAACTGATGCGATGAAGGACTCTAATCCAGTCTTATTGCAGTACGTCCGAAGTACAAAATGTATAAGAAAACTGTCTTATTGACAGATTTTATTTACGCAATTGAGAGTGTAAGTTAGTTCATTTTTATTGTTAGGGCTTATTTTTTACAACTGACCTGTTCAGAAGCATCACTGAAATCTGCAGATAAGGTAGATTTTTAAACATTTCACAGCATTACATTGAAAACATGGGTTGATCATGGAAATAATTATAAAAAACATGTAAGAAAATTTATGTATCAATAAAATCTGCGTATGAGAAGATTTTGAATGTTCTCCCAACCTTATGTAGAGAATATGGGTTGCTGAATAAAAATAATTTTAAAGCATATATAACTCATCTACAAATTTCATTGGTACAAAAATTTTTTATACATGTTTTTCAATTATTTTCATTAGCAATCCATCTTCTCTGATAATGGGAATGCAGGATTTTTTTTTATTTTACAAAATAATATTTATAATTATCTCATGATGTTGGTAAAACTTTAAAATACTGCCTCATCTGCAAATTTCATTATTGCATGATATTTACATATATGTTTTAAAATTTCATTTAGCAACCCATCTTCTTTGTGTAATGCTAGAATAACATTAAAAATCTTTTTATCTGCAGATACCATTGAAATAGCACTTTTCTTATATAATTATATAATTATTTTCACTCAGCTTTTCTTCTTTTCAATATAATACTGGGAAATCTCTAAAAACTTGCCTCATCTACAGATATTTTTTATACCTCTGCACGGGGAGTTTCTGAAAACCATACCCTTAAAATAAAAATGAAGTTTTCACTAATCTTTAGCCTCTCAGTCGCTTAATGAAATATACTAATAAGAAAGTTTTCTAATGTAAATTTTTTAAGCATTTTAAGTTCCTGCCCCTATTCATTTATATTATGACCATGCATAATCCTTCACTACCTTGGACATATTGCAATAAGTCTGGATTAGAGTCCGGTATTACGTTGGATAACCTGATTTAGTATGAAATTAATCCTAACTGTGCGTCGGGTCGGAGTTACATTTTTACATTTCATGTCTGGATGACCTTCTTTTTCTACTACTTTTGTCGTATTGACTTTCATAGTTCGCAGTTTGGGTTATCTTTTGACCCTTGAAGGATGGAGTTGAGTTGACCCAAATTATGAAAAGAAAATTCAACTATTTTCTCAGGTGAAATGTATATAGAATTAAACATGCATAACAGGTACTCTGCAAGCCTGCACATCTCTTTTTAGCAAACACTTTTGTAATTCCTAACTGTTAAATATTTGTAAGTCTCAGAATAGCAAACCGATTCACGAGTATAATCTTGTGCGGGTGGGGTTGTATCTGACCCAAAAGGAAAAAAATCCATTTCAAAGTCAACTCACAACTTAACGCGAAACCTGACGAAATAATTTTTGTCGACGCGAAACCCTACCCAAACACGAGATATTTACATCAGAGCCCAAAATAAAATAAAATTAATAGTTTGTTTAAATAGTATTAGAGAAAACCTTTTTTAAAAACATTTACTTAATTAGTAGCATTAGAAAAATGATTCAGGGGATCTACTTAATCATTGGATTAAAACTGAAAAATATATTTTTTTAATAATTAAGAAGTATATACTAATCTTATATAAGAGCTAAATTTTAAGATAAATTTTATGTAAGAACAATATTAAAACGTTATTTACAGCAAACGTTTTAAAAAACTTAATACATAAATTTAAATAATCTAAAACAAAGTTCTGCTTATTTTCATTAATTTCTTTGTGAAAATCCTGACTTCCAAAAACATAAATCTGATCGCAAGAAACATTCTAGAGCGAAACTGACTGCCTGAAAAAAATTACTCTCTCCCAGATCAGAAAAACGAAAATTAGTAAAAATCCAAACCAATACACATGTGTCTGCTATTCACAGATTTGATCAAATTTGAATATTAAAGAGTATATGTATGTCTATTTTTCAATATAGCAGATAAAATTGGTATTAGTTGTAGACTACTTTTCATAACTGCATTAAAAGATGAATTAATTTCCTTTAATTTAGTATTTGGATTGAGGTGAAATGTGTTGGTTTCAGGTGAGTTGCTTGTCAAGATAATTTTTTTTGTCAGGTTCGGATAAAGTTATGATTCAATACAATTTTTTTCTTAGTGTTGGGTTACATGTCAGCTGAAATTATTTTACCATATTTGGATCTGTTTGCGGTTTGATAGAACATTTTTGTCGTGTTCGGACAAGTTAAACTTTGATGGAATTCTCAGGTTTGGCCCTGGTTTCATTCCAATGAAAATTACTTTGTCATGTTAGGATCAGGTTGCAGTTTTATAGGTTTCTTTGTCGGTTACTTCAAATGGAGTTTTAAGGTTTGGGTATGGTACAACATGATATTTGGACAAACAGTTGGTCATTTTTCAGCTAGCCTAGCAGTATCTAGGCTCTTTCAAGTAAGCCTTAAAATTTTCAGGATGATTGAGAAATATATGACCATATTCCAACTAGCCTAACACTCTCTACTGCTCTCTGTAATAAGCATGAAACACATCAGGCTGATTGAAAAAAAGGGAGATGATTGGGTGATTCTATGTCAAATCAACACAGCTAAAAACTTGACCACTTCAGAATTTTATTATATTAAGCTCAGTTGTTAGGATTGTAGAGAAATGAATAAATACTCTGTGATAAATATCTATCGCTCTTGGTTTTGGAGATAAATAACCTCAATAATGGACAAAATCGTAAACTTTTGCATTTCTTGCATTACAAATTTAGTCGTATTTGGTTCCCTAATTGTCACAGGGAGTTACTTTTGGTGTCTTTAGAAAGTGTATGAATTGGGCTTTCATATGATATATCACATGCACAAATTAAAAAAAATATATGTATTTTTTTTTAATTTCAAGATGAAACATTTTGACCTTTGACCATCCATACTTTAATTTTTTTTTTCAAAAAAATATATGTTATTATTATACTTATTTTATATAATATCTGAAAGTGTCATTTTTGGACAATCATGAGATGCTTAGTTATAAATTAAAATGCAAACTTTTTTTCCTAATTTCAACACCAAAATTGTTTGTTTAGGTGAGTTACCAACATACCATATATTTTACCCCCCTCGTTTTCTCTCTCTCTCTCTCTCTCCCTCTCTATCTAGACTCTATTACAGACAATTTCTTTTATTGTAAAGTTCACAAACATATTTTTTTCTTGGGGACGGGGGGGGGGGGGGATTGAGGTGAGGCTGGGGGTGTCATGTTTCCTGTATTTTAAGTAGAAAAAATAGTTTTATGCTTTATCAAAGCAGTATTGACAGTATGAACTATTTCTTAATACAATTTTCCTCTTATGCTAGTACCCGTTGTTGAATTCAGATATCCCCACATCCTCCTAAGGCAATGAAGTTCCTAAACCCCTTAAAGAAGAAAGGCTGTGGAGTTCCACAATATGTCAAAGCATTTCTATGATTTTGTGTACTATTCTATGATTATACTTAAAACACAGGCATCTTTTTTCGTCATCTGCCTTGTGAACCAGTTTTAATATTTATTTTTTTAAATGAAAGTTATTGATTTATAGACATTAAAAACGACCTTGATTTTTGAGAAGTTTATCATACATAGAAGAATTCGGGTTACTTAGTTAATGATATGTCCAGTCCAGTACACCAAAATTATATGCACTGCAATATTAGCTACTCTTAAGATTTGTATTGAATTAGTAAAATGAGGTATGTATATTTTTTGACCTTACATTCATTGGCTATTAATGAACTGAACAATATGCTCAGTTTTTTATTTTAATGTTAGTAAACTTGTAATTTTACCCAATATGAATTTGAAAAAAACAGAATTCCTTAGAAAAAAACCTGTATTTCATACTTTTGATATAAATGTATAAGCTTTGTATTATAATAAATGCTTAATAAAGAAACTTTTTTGTCCTCATAGATAGGATATTTCTATATATGTACTCATTGTTAACCACAACTGCCTTGAATTCTTTAAATTCTTATGATAGCTTTTTGCGTAGATTGTATTCTCAATTATTAAATTTATAATTAATTTTTTTAATACCTTTGTTCCTCCATATTTAAAGTTATTAAAACTATTGTTCTACTTATAAAATAATATCTTTTTATTTTCGTCCACATACATTTATTTTTCATATTTCATTTTATTCATTTGATATTGTAATCAATAATATGTGTAATTGGCAATCTCTCTGACGTGGTTAAGGTTTGTCCTTACAAGGAACTCCTTTTTTGAAGCACTGAAACATCAACTACTGGAAAATCAATTTGGCTGTTTTATGATCTCCTTTGTATAAATATCTGTATTCTAACTATTTACTATATAAATTATTTTCCTTACGTGTTAAAACATTTTTATGAGTAATAATAATTTAAACATCCTTCCCCACCCACAGGGGAAATTCATAGCTACACGTTTTACAGGATGTTATCATTTTCCATGTAGAAAAAAAAAACCTTGCTTTGGAAAAGTTTGCATTTTTTTAACATGTATACACATAGATATAAACACGATTAGTAGCATGGCAACCGATAAAAGCAAATCCTACCCATGCAATTAATAAATAAATTTCAAACGCATAAATTAAATAAGAGTATAAGAATAATCTTACTTTTATCTGAATGTCAAATACAGAATGTATTTCTCCGGACACTGTTTGGAAACAGAACGAACGAAAACAAAATGAAAGATTTCGGAAAAGTATGCAAAGGAATAATTTATTTTTATAATAATTTATAATGTACTTCTCAATCTAAAGTGCGTCATTTTTTATTGACAAATACAGATTATTTAAGTAGAGAACATAAAAACTACATAGATTTGTCAAACATGGAAAAAAATACACATTTGAAGTCGCTTTGTTCGCCATTTTTTGTTAGATGAATGTTATGTTCATGTCAGTAGTAAAATACACTTAAAAATGTAATCTACATAAGAAATTAACAAACCTTCTGAAAAAATTTGCTTAATTAATACGAGATTGGAGCTCGTTGTAATAGAAGTAAATATATATATTAGTAACCGCAGTAAACTTTTTTTTTCTGGCGATAAAAATTCATCTCAACATCTACTCATGAAGCGTTAATTCCATATATCAGAAAATTCTAATCGAAATTACATTAAAATAAGAGAAAGCAAAATGCTGTCAAAACAGTAATATCACAGAGCAAACACTTCGGAGCTGATAAATTGACAAATCATGAAAGAGGAGGGGGGGAGGGATTGAACCATTTTTCATTTCATAAGCTGCATTTTTAATTTTATTTATCGTACCAGTATCGGGCTTTCACGTACTGGTACACGTACCATAGTTGATAAACCCTGCAACAGAGGATTTTCTAGGAGACCTCGTTTAAATGTGCACCTGCGTCAACATACTCAGGAGAAGCCATTCAGTTGTGAGATATGCAATACAAGATTTTCTCAAATGTCTCATTTATCTGTCCACCGATGCATTCATACTGGGAAATCTTTCATTTGTGATATCTGAAATAAAGGATTTTTACAAAAGAATAATTTAATTAGGCATCTTGTTATTCGTACCGGGACGAAACCCTTTATTTGCGAGATATACAATAAAGCATTCCTTCAAAAATCTCACTTAAACAAACATCTCTTTATTCATAGGTGAGAGAAAACTTTCATTTGTGAGGTATGCAATAAAGGATTCTATCATAAATCTAGCTTAAATTAACATATGGATACAATTCATAACAATTAAATTTATATGTTTGTGAATTTTGTATTTTGTAAGTTTTTACAAACATATTTTAACTGTATTATTCATACTAGTTTAAAAAATCTTTCTTTGAAACATGCAAGGAAAGCAGGGATGTAGTGGAGTGTATACAGTAGTATACACTACTGTATGAAGGAAAAGTCCTTCACAGTTAAGTAATTTTGATGTGATTTACAGAAAAGAAAACTTTTTTATATTAATGATGTGCAGAAAGTCTGAACAACTTTAATTTCAACTCATCTTCATGTGTGTGTTTTTTATTTCAATGCTCAATATCAGTTTAAAATATTATGCATCAACATAAGTTACTATTTCATAATTAATTTTCTTTAGTCATTAGAGCTAATTTCATATTATTTTTCATGTTATGTAAAGTTTTTCTGTAACCATTTACTTTTTGGTTAATCAATTATGGAGCATACTTATCCTGATTTTACTTCTACTTTTGCCAAGTTTTCATGAAATTTGTTTTAGTTTCTGTGTGTCTTTAGTTTCTCTAAATCAATATTTTCTCGACAATATGTAAACTTCATGCTGTAACTACAATAACTGTTTCCTACAAAGAAAGTTTTCGAGTAAAGTTTTCTGATTTCCTTAAATAAAATCCAGAAACTACTTTACATTATTGTACTCAGTTCATAGTTAAAATATTAATTATTGAATCGCAATAGGAAAGATGTAAAAATAATTATAACTCGTATGAGTTAAATGCCAACTATAATACAGTTTATCACCATATTATAATTCATTGATGATAAAATATTTACTCCATTTTTCAAAACTGTTCGACATGCGTCAGTGGCTCATGGATGCAAAAAACTAAAAACATATTTTAGGGATCACTAGAACAAAAGGACTCCACAATAATTCTTAACTTAACAGTTCAGAGTTAAAACAGTATCATATGCAACAAGTTTGTACATATAAGTATTACAGGTACTGAGATATTGTCTGAAGAGGGAAATAGCAGTTAACTCAAGTAAAAGGCCATCTACGCTAAACATAAAAATGAAGATGAGAAGAGAGGAAGAAGAGCTAACTAGGAGACCTAAAAATGGGATCAGGGGAGGAGGGGTGAGGCCAAAGTACTGCAAAGGGTCAGATTGAGTCTCACAGGGAGGGCTCCCCCTATGCTAAGGCAGAAATGCATACCAGATGGTGACTATATAACAAACAGTATATTACTTAAATGAAAAGCCAGTATACAGTGGTCAGCAGACGTTCCAGCAATGCTAGAGTTAGACTCCGCCTTGAAGTATCAAAACGCATCCCGGTGTCTGCAGAACTTCCTCATGCACAAGCAAGTACCTCCATGGAGAGTAAAGTCACTATTATATTAAGATAAAATTGCAAGCTGGAAATGGCAACAGTTCCACGACTGTTGAGATCTTTCTAGCCCTTTGATGTTTTTTAGACTCTCTTCCTCCTCCCCCAGTTCCATTTTCAGGTACTTAGTTAGCTCTTCCCATTCCCAAATACGTTTTTAGCCTAAGTGTCCTCTTTCTTGAGTTATTGCTATTTTCCGCTGTAGACAGTATCTCACCATCTATAACACTTATATGCACAAACTGGATATCGATTTCATGTTATCATCTAACTGTGACTTATTCGGTTAATCCTTATTATGTGGTCCTTTGGGGGCCTAGGCACATTAGTTGCCGTGGTATGGCATTTTAACGTCAGCATTTTTCCGTTTTTATCAGGTTTTTTTCTTTTCTACCTTTTCCACTAGTTCCTAATATATATTTTCAGCTTTTTCCTCCCATGGACTAGAGACGCGTGTCTACTATTAAGCTCGAATATCTCAGATATTTATTTACTGTAGAAACAGGCATTTTTTCACATTTTCTTCACTCTGCTTTCTTCTATTATTGCTAGGATACTTTTAATTCCATTTGCTGTCTTGCTACTGTCTATCGATCTCACTCCATAGTAAATCTTTATTTTCTTCAAATCGATCTATGTCAATGTATCGCATACATCGTTCCCTCTAAATATATCTGGGACAGGTCGATATTTCTGCTATCGAACTATCAATAGCAATGACTATTAGAAGAAAAGAATTGTGTATGCGATACATTGATATAGACTGATTTGAAGAAAATAAAGATGTACTACTGATTGAGATCGATATATAAGAGCAAGAGAGCAAAGAAAGTTAAAAGAAATATAGCAATGATAAAAGAAATTGTAGGAGGCCAAGGGAGGGGTAGAAAATGAAAAAAATATATCTATTTCTACATTAAATAAATATCTGAGATATTCAACCTTAATAGTGGACATGTGTCTCTAGACCATGGGCATGGATATTTTTTCACATTTTCTCTTCCTCATGCCCCCCCTCCTCCTCCTTTATTTTATCATTGCTAGGCTTTCTTTAACCTCCTTCGCTAACTTGCTAATGTTTATCAATCTCACTTAATAGTACATCTATATATTTTTCAAATCTATCTTTGTCAATCTACTGGATACATCGTTTTGTGTGGGGAACAGGTCGCTATTTCTGCTATCGAACTATCGATAGAAATGATTATTTTAAGAAAAGCAAGAGAAGAAAGAAAGTGGGAAAACCATGGAGGATCATGCCATGCGAAAATATTTAAAAATACAAAATCGGACTGGGGTAGGAGGCAGAGAAACAAAAATACCCCAAAGGGCCAGAAGGAGTTTCTCCAGAGGTAAAGAAAAGCATCAACAGTCGTGTGCTTGTTGCTATTTCCAACTTACAATTCCATCTTATTTTTAATGTAATAGAAACTAATTATATAGTTATACACTGGAAATTTTTATTCGACAGCCTATTCTTTTCTTAGTATAAAATGAAGTTATTATACACAGTTTAATAAGAAACGTAGTGCTAGAATATGAATATGTCCTTTCTATATAATACTTTGATTATATATATATATATATATATGTAATATACACCTCTGTATAACGAGCGCACATCGATCCCTCTGTAACGACGGACGGTCGATCGCCGCTATCACACATCCCAGTAATCGGTATAACGTCGTGATGTAGTCGTGCGAATGTAAAAGAAATCAGCAGGCATTTTCCTGGGAACTTTATTCCTTTGTAATTACAAGTCTCTCTTTAAGCTAGGCCCAGGGGACAGTTTGAAGAGTCTTTTACCGGGGAAACATCGTCTTATCGTTCATATTTCGGCGAATTGCCGGACTTAAACGGCAAGGATGCCGTTGCACTTCGAAGAATACTGGCCGTAGTTTTTGTGGAGAGTGATTAGAGTCAAAAGCCATGCAAAAAACGTGCTCCTGACATTATATACGGCCGGACCACCGCTAGAGACCGCTTTGCAACTTATGAAATAATGTCATTTAATTGGCTAATTACTTTTGACTCATATCTGGGTAAGCAGCACAGATAATTAACATGCAACATCTAACCACAGGTAGAAGAGAGATGCGTTAACGTCAGCACTTTTAATCTTAACTAGGATTCAAAATTGATATCTGTTCGTAATAAATGTATCGTAAGGAAAGTTAAGTTACAGGGGCAACTAGAAATGAAGGCAAGACTTTAAAATTTTGATACATGATTTAAGGATTTTAAACTTTGAATTTTTATATTTTAGTTTCTGATTTGGAATGGGTTTAACTAACTATCCTTTCATATCAATCCACATTCGTTCACATTCAAAATTCTTTCATACTTTTTCACATTCATTTCACATCTATATATATATCTGAGTGTGTATGTTTGTTTGTGTGTGCATGTATCAGAAAGAGAGAAAAAATATGAGCCTCCCCTATATTTTCTTGTGCCACCTCTATTATTCACTTCTAGCTCGGCATATCAGCCGTCTAAACATCGGAGACATGAGAGCATGATCGGACCGTCTATCCAGATCAATTTCTAGTCGCTTCAGTTTTCGATTTAGAATGGTGGTAAAATTTATATCACATACAGGAGAGATGTTTAAAAATATATCAAATCTTATTCAGGTCAATTTAAAACGTGTAAATCCACCAAATAATGGAATTGGTAATAAATGGTTAATGATTTCAATACTTTCTTCAGATAAATATATATTAATGAATATATTTATTAAAAAAAATAGAAGAAAATATTTCATTTAACAGCTGGGCCGACTTCTCCATCCAAAGCTAATGCAAAACTACATCTATAATACTACAGAAGTTTATCTGTGTGCTGAATAAACTGTTGCGCATAGAGTTACCAGATTTGGCAGGTAAGTACCTGTATGTCTAAAGTTAGTTTTGGAATTTGACGATTAGATTTTTTTTAAATTTTTTTCTGCGATTTTAACCTTTTTTTACATGTTTCGTGGAAATTTTTTCACATTAATAAAAAGGAATTCAGTTTCAATTTTTGAGCCCAGTAGTACTTTTTTCCTTTTTCAATAAACCTTATTCAGAACTTCTATAGGGATTTTTGAAATTCTGAAGAAATAACTGTTAAAACGTTAGGGATGTTTTGAAACAGTTCCAGTGATACATTTATGTATAAGGTAAATATTAGTGCAAATAATAATTTCACCAAAAGAGATGTGCTTTCACAAATAGCCCGCATTTATGACACTTTTGGTCTCCTAGGTCCAGTGATTGTGAAAGCAAAAATTTTCATGCAACAATTGTGGTTGCTTAGGTTGGAATGGAATGAGAAATTACCTTCACATGTTTCCAGACATTGGGAAACCTTCATTGCGACATTGCCAGAACTAGAACCCATTAAAGTACCAAGATGCTTTCTAACTGTGCACGTTAAATCAGTGGTACTAAACGGCTTTGCTGACGCTTCATTTAAAGCTTACAGTGCAGCGATATACATCAAAATGATATACGTCAAAATAAAACTGTGTGTCGGTACGATAGTACATTGTTTCGAGTCAGTTATTGTGTTTTCCCTGGCTAAGAGCGAAATGAGTGTTTTGTTATTTTAGAAATAATATAAAGGATGCTTCATCATGAAATACGGAATGTAATAGAGAATTAAAGGGTTCATGTTGATAAAAAGATGACGTGGTCGACATTAAGCGTATTTTATCTAATCTTATAGTGAAGTCTGCTGCTGGAATGGCGATAATGTTTTTCATCAATTGAGTATTTCGGTGTGATGGATGGGGAGGTGGAAACGAAAAATTTTTCTTTTTAATGGATTACTTTTAAACACGCAAGGCTTGTCTTTACATTGAATGTACCCAGGTAGCACAAAACTATAGGCCCATGTGGGTCCATATGGGCCCCATGTGGACAGATGGGCTTTAGCTGGGCCCATTTGTCCATGAGAAACCCAGGTAAATCTATGTAAATTATTTTTGTAGCATGTGGCTCAAAGCGCACTTGTCGTGTATTTATTTTATTATCAGTTGTATACTACTTTATTAATCCATTAAATTAAACATAAAAAAAACACGAAAATGTTGAATTAATAGTATCTGTACAGCATTTGGTAAAACTACATAGATTTGCATGGATCGATATGGGGTACCTATATAGGTCTTAATAGAAAATCTATCAGAATCTGAGAACAACTTTTTAGCGTTACACAAAGCCTTTTTTAAGTTAAATTAAAATAAAAGTTAATGATAATATAAATAATATGTAATTATTTACAGTGTAATTAAATATTATCATTATATATTTAATATTGATAATATAATATCTATGCAAATTGATTTTGTAATCTGTCGTTCAGACCGCCTCTATCATGTATTTATTTTAATATCAGATGTATACTACTTTATTAATCCTAAATGAACCATAAAAACAAGAAAATGTTGAATTAATAGTATGTATACGCAAAATTCGGTAAAACTACATAGATTTGCATGGATAGATATGGGCTACCTATATGGATCTTTATAGAAAATCTATCAGAATCTGAGAACAACTTTTTAGCGTTACACATAGCCTTTTTTAAGTTAAATTAAAATAAAAGTTAATGATAATATAAATAATATGTAATTATTTATATTGTAATTAAATATTATTATTATATATTTAATAATGATAATATAATTTATATGCAAATTGATTTTGTAATATGTCGTTCGGAGCGCATTTATCATGCATTTATTTAAAAATATCAGATGTATACTACTTTATTAATCCATTAAATGAACCATAAAAACAAGAAAATGTTGAATTAATAGTATCTGTACAGCATTCGGTAAAACTGCATAGATTTGCATGGATCGATATGGGCGATCTATATAGATTTTAATAGAAAATCTATCAGAATCTGGGAACAACTTTTTAGCGTTACACATAGCCTTTTTAAGTTAAATTGAAATAAAAGTAAATGATAATATAAATAACATGTAGTTATTTATATTGTAATTAAATATTACCATTATACATTTAATAATGATAATATAATATTTATGCAAATTGATTTTGAAATATGTCTTTCGGAGCACATTTATCATGCATTTATTTAAAAATATCAGATGTATACTACTTTATTAATCCATTAAATGAACCATAAAAACAAGAAAATGTTGAATTAATAGTATCTGTACAGCATTCGGTAAAACTGCATAGATTTGCATGGATCGATATGGGCGATCTATATAGATTTTAATAGAAAATCTATCAGAATCTGGGAACAACTTTTTAGCGTTACACATAGCCTTTTTTAAGTTAAATTTAAATAAAAGTTCATGCTAATATAACTAATATGTAATTATTTATATTGTAATTAAATATTATCATTATATATTTAATAATGATAATATAATATTTATGCAAATTGATTTTGAAATGTCTTTCGGAGCGCATTTATCATGCATTTATTTAAAAATATCAGATGTATACTACTTTATTAATCCATTAAATGAACCATAAAAACAAGAAAATGTTGAATTAATAGTATCTGTACAGCATTCGGTAAAACTGCATAGATTTGCATGGATCGATATGGGCGATCTATATAGATTTTAATAGAAAATCTATCAGAATCTGGGTACAACTTTTTAGCGTTACACATAGCCTTTTTTAAGTTAAATTAAAATAAAAGTTCATGCTAATATAACTAATATGTAATTATTTATATTGTAATTAAATATTATCATTATATATTTAATAATGATAATATAATATTTATGCAAATTGATTTTGAAATATGTCTTTCGGAGCGCATTTATCATGCATTTATTTAAAAATATCAGATGTATACTACTTTATTAATCCATTAAATGAACCATAAAAACAAGAAAATGTTGAATTAATAGTATCTGTACAGCATTCGGTAAAACTGCATAGATTTGCATGGATCGATATGGGCGATCTATATAGATTTTAATAGAAAATCTATCAGAATCTGGGAACAACTTTTTAGCGTTACACATAGCATTTTTAAGTTAAATTGAAATAAAAGTAAATGATAATATAAATAACATGTAGTTATTTATATTGTAATTAAATATTACCATTATATATTTAATAATGATAATATAATATTTATGCAAATTGATTTTGAAATATGTCTTTCGGAGCGCATTTATCATGCATTTATTTAAAAATATCAGATGTATACTACTTTATTAATCCATTAAATGAACCATAAAAACAAGAAAATGTTGAATTAATAGTATCTGTACAGCATTCGGTAAAACTGCATAGATTTGCATGGATCGATATGGGCGATCTATATAGATTTTAATAGAAAATCTATCAGAATCTGGGAACAACTTTTTAGCGTTACACATAGCCTTTTTAAGTTAAATTGAAATAAAAGTAAATGATAATATAAATAACATGTAGTTATTTATATTGTAATTAAATATTACCATTATACATTTAATAATGATAATATAATATTTATGCAAATTGATTTTGAAATATGTCTTTCGGAGCACATTTATCATGCATTTATTTAAAAATATCAGATGTATACTACTTTATTAATCCATTAAATGAACCATAAAAACAAGAAAATGTTGAATTAATAGTATCTGTACAGCATTCGGTAAAACTGCATAGATTTGCATGGATCGATATGGGCGATCTATATAGATTTTAATAGAAAATCTATCAGAATCTGGGAACAACTTTTTAGCGTTACACATAGCATTTTTAAGTTAAATTGAAATAAAAGTAAATGATAATATAAATAACATGTAGTTATTTATATTGTAATTAAATATTACCATTATATATTTAATAATGATAATATAATATTTATGCAAATTGATTTTGAAATATGTCTTTCGGAGCGCATTTATCATGCATTTATTTAAAAATATCAGATGTATACTACTTTATTAATCCATTAAATGAACCATAAAAACAAGAAAATGTTGAATTAATAGTATCTGTACAGCATTCGGTAAAACTGCATAGATTTGCATGGATCGATATGGGCGATCTATATAGATTTTAATAGAAAATCTATCAGAATCTGGGAACAACTTTTTAGCGTTACACATAGCCTTTTTAAGTTAAATTGAAATAAAAGTAAATGATAATATAAATAACATGTAGTTATTTATATTGTAATTAAATATTACCATTATACATTTAATAATGATAATATAATATTTATGCAAATTGATTTTGAAATATGTCTTTCGGAGCACATTTATCATGCATTTATTTAAAAATATCAGATGTATACTACTTTATTAATCCATTAAATGAACCATAAAAACAAGAAAATGTTGAATTAATAGTATCTGTACAGCATTCGGTAAAACTGCATAGATTTGCATGGATCGATATGGGCGATCTATATAGATTTTAATAGAAAATCTATCAGAATCTGGGAACAACTTTTTAGCGTTACACATAGCCTTTTTTAAGTTAAATTTAAATAAAAGTTCATGCTAATATAACTAATATGTAATTATTTATATTGTAATTAAATATTATCATTATATATTTAATAATGATAATATAATATTTATGCAAATTGATTTTGAAATATGTCTTTCGGAGCGCATTTATCATGCATTTATTTAAAAATATCGGATGTATACTACTTTATTAATCCATTAAATGAACCATAAAAACAAGAAAATGTTGAATTAATAGTATCTGTACAGCATTCGGTAAAACAGCATAGATTTGCATGGATCGATATGGGCGATCTATATAGATTTTAATAGAAAATCTATCAGAATCTGGGTACAACTTTTTAGCGTTACACATAGCCTTTTTAAGTTAAATTAAAATAAAAGTTCATGCTAATATAACTAATATGTAATTATTTATATTGTAATTAAATATTATCATTATATATTTAATAATGATAATATAATATTTACGCAAATTGATTCTGAAATATGTCTTTCGGAGCGCATTTATCATGCATTTATTTAAAAATATCAGATGTATACTACTTTATTAATCCATTAAATGAACCATAAAAACAAGAAAATGTTGAATTAATAGTATCTGTACAGCATTCGGTAAAAGTGCATAGATTTGCATGGATCGATATGGGCGATCTATATAGATTTTAATAGAAAATCTATCAGAATCTGGGAACAACTTTTTAGCGTTACACATAGCATTTTTTAAGTTAAATTTAAATAAAAGTTCATGCTAATATAACTAATATGTAATTATTTATATTGTAATTAAATATTATCATTATATATTTAATAATGATAATATAATATTTATGCAAATTGATTTTGAAATATGTCTTTCGGAGCGCATTTATCATGCATTTATTTAAAAATATCAGATGTATACTACTTTATTAATCCATTAAATGAACCATAAAAACAAGAAAATGTTGAATTAATAGTATCTGTACAGCATTCGGTAAAAGTGCATAGATTTGCATGGATCGATATGGGCGATCTATATAGATTTTAATAGAAAATCTATCAGAATCTGGGAACAACTTTTTAGCGTTACACATAGCCTTTTTTAAGTTAAATTAAAATAAAAGTTCATGATAATATAACTAATATGTAATTATTTATATTGTAATTAAATATTATCATTATATATTTAATAATGATAGCATAATATCTATGCAAATTGATTTTGTAATATGTCGTTCAGAGCGCATTTACCATGTATTTATTTTAATATCAGATGCATACTACTTATTAATCCATTAAATGAACCATAAAAAACAAGAAAATATTGAATTAATAGTATCTGTATAGCATTTGGTAAAACTACATAGATTTGTATGGATCGATAAGGGCTACTTATATAGATCTTAATAGAAAATCTATCAGAATCTAGGAACCACTTTTTAGCGTTACACATAGCCTTTTTTAAGTTAATTTAAAATAAAAGTTAATGATAATATAAATAATATGTAATTATTTATATTGTAATTAAATATTATAATTATATATTTAATAATAATATATAATATCTATGCAAATTGATTTTGTAATATGTCGTTCGGAGCGCATTTATCATGTATTTATTTTAATATCAGATGTGTATTCGTTAGTAATCCATTAAATTAATCGTAAAAAATAATAAAATGTTGAATTAGCCATAGCTGTACAGCATTCACAGTAAAACTATGTAGATTTGTGCGGGTCAACATAGATCTATGCAGATCTCTAGCTGAATCTGGGAAAACTGCTTTGCGACACCTTATTTGCGGTACCCGAGTGGCAACACCGACAGATTAATGGCGACTGGCTGACTGTGATTTGTTTATTCTAGCGTCAGGAAGGATCGGCGTGTTTACGTTTCAGAATCAAGGTAAGTACTCTGTAATGTATACTTCTTCAACTGTTTCTTTTATCTTTCATGCATACAATTTATGTTCGTATCTAAAAGTTTTGAAAGATATCTTAATCCGTATTTAAATCTTGCCTATGCTGCATGAACTCCGTGCTATGCTGGCTACGATCCTACTACTTACATGCCTCCTATATACACATATATATGCTTCTAATGCTCATATGCACATACTATAACTCGACAATATGTGTCACGAAATGTTATATGCATCATATATTATTATAGTGTCATATATGCTTCATAATTTGGCGATAGACATTGGTTGCTTGGTGATTCATCCCCTGAATCCACTAGAACACAAAAAATATCGAAATTGTTTTCCTGCTTCGCTATTTTATCATTGCTTCGCCCCCCCCCCTCACTCAATTATATAGACATTTGAAACATTTGGCAATCCGCATTTTCTGAACATGCCTGGAAACTGAGATAATTATCTTTTTAAATTATGTATTAGGTAACTAATATTTTGTACTGTCTTCTAAAAAACCCCCATTTTTTAAAACTTTCTCTATATAAAGTCTAATAAAGAATTTCTGAAAATTAAACGTGGCTAAATTTTTACAGCTTGTTCTGACTAAGATTTTAACATTGAACATTTTTCATTTTATCAGCTCATTACAAAATGGCAGCCAATTATGCGAGAATTAAAAAAAAAAAAAAGTCACTTTTCCAAAAAATAACTCATGTTACTTGAAAAAAACGAAAAAAACACCTGACATAAAGAGCTGAAAACGAAGCAGTTTATTACATATTAATGGTTTAACATAAAAAAATATGTAGATCATTCTAAAGTTCTATTATAAAAGAAAATCTGTGAAAATGAAGCGCTCATGTTTTGCCAGAATTCTGCAATTGTTAATTTCAATTATTTTAAAACTAAATAAGCACTCCTTAGGTATTTTTATTGTTCTAAATAGTGTATAAAAACAGAACAAAACAAAAAACATTGACTTTAGTAAAATATCTGATGTAGTAAGGGTGTTTTTTTTAAGGAAACATTTCACTGTGGGTTTTTTTTTTTTTAAGGACAGCACAATCATAATTCTAAACTATGCTTCTTTTTTTTTTCTCTCAATTAATTCATAAAAAACCCTTTTTTTAAAATCAATGACAGGGAAAGGGTTATTTTTACTGGCAACTAGAACTTTTTGCTGGCTACCGGATTTTATCAAATTTGTAAAGCCCCGTAGCCTATGCTGCCTTCTTCGAATTTAAGTAATATACATATTACAGAGTTTCCACCAGACAGTTTCAGAAGGGTGCTGCACCCTGCCTGCCCTTTGGTTTACAAAATAGCACCCTTCTTGCCCCTCAGTAAAAAAGGTGCTCTTTTTTCTTTTTGCATTAAAAAATTTGCTTTCATAGTAAAAATTGACGCAATGTTGTTTTAAAAAGAGTGCCCTGACTTTTAAATATCAAAAGTGGCTTTAAAAAATAATAATAATACATTTAACAATTAAAAAAGTGCCTTCAAGAATCCAAATAGTGCCCTTTTCTCACCAGCAGCACCCTGCCCTTTTTTAAACCTGGGGGAAACTCTGCTAAATATTTGTTTACTATTTTCATATTATTGCTATTATTATTACATTTATATTTATTATTATTATATTCTTTTGTGGATTTCAAACTGATTTTGCACTTTTGATAATTTTAAAAATAACTGCCTTTCCAAAAAAAATCAAACGTTATTTTACCAGGCTTGTGTGGGATTTTTCCCCCCCAATCTCTTACAATTGCTGATTCACTGTTATGGAAATACAATGATTATGATTTAAAGAAAGTCTAAAATAGTTAATATTTTACATTAGTGCACAAAAGGTGAAATGTGGGGGGGGGGGATTATTAAGAGAGTTGAACACTAAACATTCATAAAACAAAATAACAACAAAAAAAAACTTTTGCCATTATGTTTAAAAACCAATATAAAGAAAAGCACAAATTAGAAAGAATTCAGCTTACTGCTCTTTCAAGGATATATTAAACAGTAAAAAAAAAAAATTATCTTCCTCAATTGGGAGTCGTTTAGAGCTGTAAAAGTTGTATGCAAAATTATTACTAACCTTTTGGGCGTTTTTTTATGCTTGTTTTTGAATGTGACATGTTTTCAGTACAAAATATTTTCACGCACAATAAACAACAGTTATTTTTGTTTTCTCTTTTTTATGAATCCAAAGCTCATAACTTCATCCAGAAAAAAAAATAAATAAACTGTGCCGTGCCTCTAAATTTTAAAATGATTATCTGTCAAATGAAAAACAAAAAAAAACCCCAAATTTAATGGTACTGTGAAAGTGTAATATATATGTATTAGAAAACTAACATTATATATTAAAACGTAAAATTTCAGCTACAGTGATATTAAAGTAGACAAGATCAAGGCTAAGCTATCGTATTCGCCCATGGTCTGCCATCTTGTTTTTTAAATCAAAACAAACTTTTATTATTGAATATAAATAAATTAGTCAGTAAATTTAAATAATGTATTTATAATAAGTAAATAGGGACGAAAATTATTTTGGAAAAGAGAAACAAACCATGTTTTGATTAAAAAAAATTTTTTTTTAAGCAATCCCGTTTGTTTACATTGTGTTATGATCACTCTATTGAAATAGACTGATTCATTTATCCAATTGCTTATTTTATGTGCTTTTGTCTCCTATGGCACTGACACTTCAACAATTATGTAATGTAAATTATCCCTAGTTTAAATTTTTGGGCTATGATGTCATACACTCATGCAGAGTTTTTTTTTTTTAATCAATTATAAAAAGGGAAAAAGTCACGAAATTTAGGGGATTTTTTCCTTTAATGGCAACCTTGCTATTGTGTTAAATTATTGGTTTGGTGCAGGCTTGAAAATCGCTCCAACAAAAAGTCACCAAACATCGGTGCATGAGTGTAACACATCTGTACAAATTTTTGTTACAGTAATTCGTCCAGTATGTTATACTTTATCTTCAAGTTAACTATTACTTCTTTTCTTGCAGTTATATTAGAAAATATAAGAAAACATATAATTTTATAATTCAATCTATCACAACTTTGTCTGCATATTAGTTAAATGATAATTAAAACCATGTTTAAAAAACAAGATGGCTGACAGCGAGCGAATATGATAGCTGTTCAAAGACCAAAATAAATAAAGAATAAACACTTTTTTTTTTTTTTTTTTTTAACACAGAATATGAAGTTTTGAAATATGTTTAATGGATATTATAAAGAGCATTTAGTTACATATTCAGGGCATGTTTTGGGAAATCCTCCCCCCCCCCCTCCTTACTAAGGAAAGCTTCTGGATTTTCTAGTTTTTGATGGTTTAGATGTGCAAAGTGAACTGACACACACACGTATATATATAATATATAATCATCTTTTGAAGATAATTAGTTTTAATTATGAATAACAATGCTTTTGTTAGTGTAAATATTATTTACTTAATAATTTTTATTTTAAATTACTGGTGTACCAAGTAGTGCTTTGGCCGAGTACCGAGTAATTATGTGTAAGAAAGAATATCTGATGCACACATGAAGTGAACTTAGGGATAACATTCCTGTGTGTGTGTGTGTGCATTTATATATAAGAGTTTCCCCCAGACAGTTTCAGTAGAGTGCTGCACCCTGCCTGCCCTTTGGTCTACAAAATTGCACCTTTCTGGCCCCTCAGTAAAAAAAGTACCCTTTCTCCTTTTTGCATTACAAAATTTGTTTTCAAAGTAAAAATTGACTCAATGTTGTCCTGACCTTTAAATATCGAATGTGGCTTTAAAAAACAAAATATACCTTTTAACAATTAAAAAAAGTGCCCTTAAGAAGCTGAAAAGTGCCCTCAAGAATCCAAAAGTGCCCTTAAGAATAAAAAAGTGCCCTTTTTTAAACCTGGGGGAAACATAAACATGTTTCTTGAGCATATAATCATATATTTTTTTTAACTTCAATTAGAAATTTAATTTATTGCGCACCTTTTTAAAGAAGCTTTTTGTAAATTCAAAATTTTAAGACAGTAGTAACATTATTTACAAAATATGAAAAAATAATACATAAACACTACATTTAACCAACATGAAATTAAAACCCATCATTACTCATTCTAATACCTGAAATCTGTCTATGAAAAATTGTTATTGTTTGCTGTAACAATTCATTGAATAATTCAAAATATTTCATATTTTCTAACTCTACCTTATTTTACAGTTTTTTTTTCATTTTTTCATATGTACAGCATACAAATGCATTGTTTTAGCAGTGCTTGCAGCAAGTGCATTTTTTTTGAGGCAGGCCAAATTTACAATAATCAAAGAATGGCCTATCTTTTGAAAATGTAGAACAATTGGTTCTTTTGTAACATACTTTACAATATAACAAATAATTAAAATTTGTTTTATTGTATTTTCTGTTTCTACAAACTGTTTCTTTATCCAAAATCAGTCTTTTCCTCCAGATTTAAAAATGACTTATTTTTATTTGTATAGTTATAAAACTAAATTAATTTTAATCAGCATTAATTTTACATAAGGGTTTTTTCTTACTTTTTTCTATATTTTGTATATAATTTTTTTTTTTTTTGTACCAAGCAAATAGTTTTTGTGAATGATTGCATATGTTATACATTTATATTCAAATAACTTTTTATAGATCAATTATAAATTCTTTTGTCTTCATATATGCTTAAAAATGCTATTTTTACAACTACTCAGTAATGGCTGGGTACTCGGCGAATAGGCAGAGTACTTGGTACGACTCTATTTTTAAATATTTAAAATTTATAAAACAGTTTTCATCTTAAACGGTTTGAAAAAACAAACAGATATAGTATGGAAATGATGCAGGTTTATTTTAGACAGGTATTTTTAAAATTATTTTGGAAAATATCAGTTTCATCATCTAAAAATGAAAAATAATTCATTCAAATCAAACTTATGTAGTTTGGGAAACAGAATCTTTTAATAAACATGCACACGTGCATCAGACGTTGTGCTTAATAGCTGAAAGTCCGATGTCTAGCCACTTTCTTGACACATTTTCTGATTAGTAAATTAAACTTACATGCATGAAACTTGCAGGCATGTTTATTAAAGTTATTTGTAACTTATTATTATTATTTGTTAATTAAGTAGGGGAGACCGGTACACACTGGACCTATGGACACAGTGGACCACCCCCTAATATTTTATTTATTAAAAATTTTTTTAAGCTTCTCTTCTATCCTAATAGACAACAGCACTGCAATGATTATTTATAGCCTTCAGAAAATATGTTTAGCTCAGATTGAACTATTTTATCCTGATAGGTTGTTTTGAGCTTCTAAAAGTAAAATTTTTCATCATATTTTTATTTTTTTAGTAATTAAAGGTTGTAGATAAATAAAATAAAACAGCTTTTTTGCAAAGCTAAGATACTTGTTTTTATTTTACTTTAAAGTTAATATGTTCAAAAGAAAGCTATAAACAATATTAATATGATTATTTATTGAACTTCAACATGGGGCACAGTGGTCCACAATCCACTCTGCTCCTGTAATGCAGAAAGTTCAAAATATTTAATAATTGCTTATTTTCTATAAAGAAATATTGTTTTAAAGTAGATTTAACTGTAAAATAAAGTAAACAAATAAAAAATAACAATTTATTTAACATAGTAAGAAATATTTTGTTTTGTATTTACTGCCTTTGATAAATCCTATAACTGTAGTCTAATTGTTGATGATTCTATTCAAGTAAGATTCATGAGATGTAAATTAAATGGAAATCAGTTTATTTCTCCTAAAACTGTAGATGAATCTGCTGTTGATGTCAATGATTTCATAATGTTGCTCTCAGACCCAAAATTATTTCTTGAAAATT
Organism: Maratus michaelseni; assembly: GCA_963931845.1. Taxonomy (NCBI): domain Eukaryota; kingdom Metazoa; phylum Arthropoda; class Arachnida; order Araneae; family Salticidae; genus Maratus; species Maratus michaelseni. The sequence continues at coordinate 277,992,933 of OZ007598.1, read as the reverse complement.
CCAGGCTCAATCTTACTCATAAGTACTTTGGAATTTCATTTGCAAATTTTAATGTGCACTGATTTTTTTGTACTTAAGTAATAACTTCAATTAAATTGCAATTGTTCCTTTATTAATCTGTTATTATTTTCAAAATATAATTAATTTTTTGTTTTTGTTTCAAATTTTATATTACTATGTTATTTTGCGGGTGAAGGGGCAACAAAAAAGAATTAGATTAATGAAAAATAGATTTATATTGTATTTTAGATAATACCTAATAGTGGTCCACTGTACCCTGGTGGGTGGCCCAGTGTACCCCACTTCCGGGGTACACTGGTCCACTTTACAAGTGTATATAATTTTATTTTATTTTTTGAAAAATGTATTGAAAATTATGATGGATGTAAGAAGGTTTAAGGAATATTCAAAAATATTTTCATACAGATCGGTCAGTCTGTTAAAGAGAAAAAAAATGTTAACTGAAAAAGTGGTCCACTGTGTACCGGTCTCCCCTACGTATTCAGTTGTGAATGATTTTTGTCTCATGACCACAGTTTTTTTTTCTCCTGGACTGTTGCATTCATAAATTTTGTTTAAAAAACATCAACTTTGATAGCATGTTCTAAAAGATTTTCTGTCTTTACTGAAAAATAGAAAATCTTTTTGATTGCATAGTTTCTAAAGTACCTGGGCCATTTTCAAAATTCGCTTACTTATGCTGTCCCAGAGGAAAAAGAAGAAAATTCAAACATAATTTATATTTAATGTTTAATTTGATCTATGCATTATATAAAGAAGACTATATTAAATATTTCTAGCATTAAAAATTAAAAAAATCAATAAGAATTGTTGATATAAATCTGTATAAATGGATTAGTGTCAAATCCATTACCAAATGTCAAGTCTTACTGCATATTTTTTTATGTATTTTAATATTAATATAATTTTTTCACCATTCTATTGATATTTTTCTTTCAACTGAGAAATAGAGATAATTTTCTTAAAATTCAATGATTTACATAAATATATATTATTGTTATTAATAGAAAGAGTTCTGTATAAATTTTTATGTGGTCAAAATTTGTGGTTATAAATGTATATCATTTCAAATTAATGTAAGTATTATTGTTAAGCATCATGTTCTGAAATTTAGGCACATAAGTTACTTCAAAGTAAGTTGATTTTTGAAACTTTAAAAAAATTAAAAGGTGACTATTTTCAGCAATTTTGTATGGTAACGGACTTGACACAAATCCATTTATACTGATTTATATCTCAACAACTTTTATTGGATTTTTTAAATTTTTAATGCTAGAAATATTTAATATAGTCTTCTTTATATAATGCATAGCTCAAATTAAACATTAAATATTAATGTATGTTTGAATTTTCTCCTTTTTCCTTTGGGACAGCATATATAAGTGAACAGGTCTGCCAATTTCATGCATTGGCAAACCAAATTGAATCCAAAATTGTCTAACAGAAAAAAAAATTATTTGACTCAAAAATTTGTTAAAAATAGTTATTGTTACTTAATTTTAAAGAAAGGGACATAAGGTGTATGTAATAGTGATTAAAATGTAATTTTAAATGCTATTTTCTCGACTTTTTTTTTTTGTTTGTTTGTTTCAGCAAATTGAAAATATTCCGAGCAACTTATTTTTTGTTGAAATTTTAGAAAGTTTTATACAATGCTTGAAATTCAATTTCCCCTATTAGGGGAATCTCCCTCCCAACATTTTTAAATGGGGGGGGGGTAAACTGTTTGGAATGGAGAAAAAAATCTTTAAACCCAACTATTGTTTTGCATGGTATTTAAAATACATTAATACAGATATGACAGAATACCATTGAAAAAATTTAAATCAGCGACTCAGAATAATTACTCAAAATATTTATTATTAAAAAAGGAAGAAAGTCAAGCTTTACATATACGACGACTATTTTAAACTTTCATCAAATGTTATGGGCCTTAATCCCCTGACTGCCGAGCAAAAGGGTAAATTTTTAATGTTATTTTCTCTGTAATTTTCTAAAGTGCTAAAAAAAGATAAATTTTCAAACTTGATATAAAAAACTTAATTACGTGTATGAGTTTAACCCTTGAGAGTTTTAAAACTGCTTTATATTTGTGTAGCATATTCTGCAGCATAGTGAATGGATATATCAGTTCAGGACGGTGAGAAGGTTAAGAATTGGATTATTAAATGAATTTCTGAATTTAGATTTTCTTCGATTTATGGTGCTGAAGCCTCTTTCGCAAGGTACCCTTTGGTTTACCTTTTTCAGTCACAGAAAAAAAAAATTTGCGAAATACGTCCATCAGTCATAGGGGGAAAACTCATGAATTTCGTCAATTGGTCGAGGGAAAAGAATTGTGAAATTCTTCGATTGTTCATGAGAAAAAATGCAAAATTTGCCAGTCAACTGTAGAAAAAAAAAGCAAAATTTTAATCGGCAAGAGGTAAAAAATAGTGAATGTCATTTTTCTGTTGCCAGACGAAAGTGAGAAATTTGTTAATCTGTTGCAGAAAAAATCGTGAAATTTGTCTGTTAGTCATGGTGAAAAAATTATAAAATTTGTCAATTGGTCATGTTAATATTACAAATTTCGTCAGTCGATCGCAGGAAAAAATTGAGAATTTCATCAATCTGTCACAAGAAGAAACTGAAATTTGCCAATCAGTTGTACGGAAATATTGCAAAATTCATTAATCAGTCATAGGGGAAAAAATTAATAAAATTTCAGTTGTACACAACACAAAATTGCTACTTGGCTGCGGTAAAAAAAGTGTGAAATTTGTTGATCGGTCCCCCATAGAAAAGTCACGAAGTTCGTCAATTGGTCATATGAAAAAAATCTCAAAACTCAATTTGTTGCGAGGGGGAAAAAAATCGCAAACTTCGTTGATCAATCGTACAGGGTTCATACGCTTTTACCACAATTTTTAATAGAATTTTTTGCCTTATTTAAATGCAGTAAAGTATTACAAATCCTGCAATTAAATGAGGCGTCTACAGTTTCTGCTATTTAAATATTAAATACAAAAATTCGATAAAAGATTGTGGTAAAAGAGTATAAACTCTGTCGTAGGAAAATATTGCAAAATTTGTCAGTCGGTCGCGGGACTAGATTGCTGTTTCATAAAGCAAAATTCTCCGGAAAATGGTGGATTTTTTCCGGTGTGGAGTCTCCCGCCCATGATATACTTTCGGGCAGGATTTGAAAATTTTGTGTGTGAATTCTGCCACCCCGCTCTGAATTTCAAGCCCTGCAATGATATGTATGATAGCATAAAACTAATCTATAATTTTTATTTTATTTTTTAAAATTTTGTAATTTTGAAATATTTATAGATTTGTTGACTCTAAAGTTCATACGGAGATGCTTATGAATTTTTTTGCAACTTGACTTATGCATTTGTAGTTGTGCAATAAACTAAAAGTTAAATTTTTTATTGAATTTTGATTTTGTATAGTTATTCAGAAAAAAAAATATTTTACTGAAAATGCTGACATTTTCAACAATTTCAACATATTTCATCAATTTTCAAAATTTTCAGTTTACTGCACAAAACAGATCCAGAACATGTATTTAAAATGAAATTTAAATATTTTAAATTTAAAAGAATTGATAGTTTTTTTTTTAAATTATTTAATTTAACAGATTTAACACCAAGTAACACAGCAACTTTTAATTCGGAGTCCATTTTTAAAGATGATGCTTAACTATAATGTAAGTATGTTTTATTGTTTTTACTATATTGGAATAAGTGTTAAGAATTCAATATATACTCAATGTTTTTAAACAAGGTTGGCAAAAAAAGATTTTTTTTAACTTTTTAAAAAATAATTTTCTATTACTGTACATGCATATACAGGGTGTCCATAAAATAATGTCCCAGTTACAATGGTATATTATAAGTTTAATTTAGACAATTTACAACAAATCATGCATCAAATTGAAGGTCCTAAAATAACCTAGTTTTTCTTACAAATGTTCAATATGGTGTATGTACACTATGGATGCACCGAATATTCGGTATTCGGCCATATTACCGAATATTCAGATAAACCAAATGTCAAACTATTCGGCCTGGCCGAATATCGAAATATTCAGCCAAACCGAATACTTAAAAAACTTTTTTTAACTATTTTTAAAAACCCACAATTTCTACTTTTAACTGTCAATAAAGATATTCAAAATAATTAGAAATAGAATCATATTTCAATGAAAGAAAATGTTTTTACATTATTTATTCACTGTTTGAAAAGTATCCCTTAAGAAAATTAACCATTAATGATGACCTTCATAGGATTAATGATGCACAAATAAATGCAATTTCCTGAATATTACCTAGTAAATAGCCTGTTTCTTGCTTTTTCGCAAACATCGTTTCTAAACAAAATAAAAAAAGCTTACACAAGTGATCCCAGAAGCAGAAAATTCTCTAAGTGTCTGCGACGGATATTTCAGCGGCAGAAAATAATCTGCAGGTAAACTTTGTTACAATTCAGGATTGGCAGGTCTTTGACATGTCTGTTTTTGAGAGTTTAAACTGCTATGTCCAAAACAATCTTATGTCAAATAACCTCAAATGCTACATTGATATGTAAAATTTTACATTAAACAGTACAACATTATATGTAATAAAGAAGTCATTTACTGTATATCAATAATTAATATCTTGTAAAGTATTACTGTTACATGCAATTTTTTAACTTTGTTTCTCGATATTTACCAGCAACCTATTGGTGAATTGAGCAGTTTTTTCCCTGCGACATATTGACTAATTTCACGTTTATTTTCTGTAACCAACCGACGAATTTCGCGATTGTTTTCCTGCGATTGGTTGAAGAAATTTGTGATGTTTTCCTGCTACCAATTGACAAATTTTGCCTTTTTTTTTTTTGCCAACCAATAAGCAAATTTCTGAATTTTTTCCCCGTGTCTTAAGGTGAAACGCGCGTGTTTCTTTTTTTTTTTTTTTTTTTTTTTTAACATGTAATTGTGGACAAATTTCACAATTGTTTTCACGACCGATTGGCAAATTTGGCTATTTACCTGCAATAGCTTGACAAAATTTACAATTTTTTCTCGCGACTGACTGACACATTTCGCAATATTTTCCTGCTATCTATAGACTATTTTTGCGATATTCTTCTGCAGCAAATGTTAGAATTTGGGTTTTTTTTTTTTTCTGTGACTAACTGAAGAGATTCACGATTTTTTTCCGTAACAGACAGATGAATTTCTAGATAGTTTTCCCACGATCGATTGACGAAACTAGTGATATTTTCCTGCGTCTTACTGGCAAAACCCGCAGGCTTTTTTTTTTTCACACGATCGTAGACGAATTTTGCTATTTCCCCCCTGCGATCAACTGGTGAATTTCGCAATTTTTGCCACAACCGACTGACAAATTTTGCGATTTTTTTTTCTTCACACAATTAATTAACAAATTTCACAATATTTTCACGTGACTGTTTAACGAACTTTGCAAAATTTTTCTGTGCCCAATTGACAAATTTTCAGTTTTTTTCCACGACCTATTGGTGAAATATGCAGACAGAAATTTTTTTGCAAACCCAAAACGCTATGCCGCTATTTAAAAAAAAAAAAAAAAGCAGAGCTCATTTGCATCTATCAAAGAAAAGACAAGGCCTGCTTTTCGCTGATTTCTTCAACCGCTTATCACTGATTTTCTCCTTTGACCTTTCTGGCGAGATGCACGCACAGTATATGAGCAAACGCTGTTTGTCTATTGAGCAGGGATGTCGGAGAAATTTTTTTTTATGTAGCTTGCAAAGAATGAGGAGATGCGCAGAAGATCATAGCGCTTCTCCAGATGCGAAGCGAAAGTGTGGCTGCAGCACCGCGCCCACTGACGAAGTAAAAAAATCTGCAGAAAGAGGGAAAAAAATCTGTGAGCCGAAGAAAATTCCATAGAAAAAAATCTGCAGAAGAGGGGGGGGGGAAATTTGCGACGTACGTCGCCTGTCTCGAACTTTCTGCTACCAGGCAAGTGATAACAGACAATTTTTGTCCAGGAAACCAGGATCACAACACACTTATTCAATCAGAAATAAAGTGCATCTCACTCCAGGTCAAATTTGAATTTCTGTTTGTTACTTTAATAATATTGAAGATCTTGTGACTATATTTTCAACATAATTACTTTGATTTCTGTGAATCCCGAGAAGTACTGGAAATTGCCACCATTCATATCTAAACAAAACTGAGCTAGATATTCCTTTATTCAGAGTGCAGCTGACAGTACTACTTATATCTGTGTCACTAGCCAAAATTCAGCCACTTCCAATAATATCATATTTGCAACAAGCAAAATTAATACGATGCAAATTTCTTTAAAATATCTTCATTGTTGTTAAAGATGTGACAGAAAATTCAGTTTCAGCTTGCAGTGACACACCCTGTGTTTTTAATTGAATGTTTTGTATTTTTGATAGAATAAGTGACTTGAGATGTTTCTTGCTCAAAAAATGTTTGCCTTGACCAACACAACTTATCTATAAACTTTATCTATGCAGAAAGTTTGTTCCAAGATGTATAAACACCCTGTATGTTTACAACCTCTGAATATGATCGTTCATTCCAGACACCTGCTCCTGGTTTATTTTTGCCAAATCAAAAGGAGCAGGAAACTAATTCTTGCTGGTTTGCCACCATTTTAATATATTGTATTGTTTTACTTTAGTCCCTTCCTGACAAATAAACACTATATCACTGTAAAATGTTTCATCTAATTCATTCAAAAATTTTCTTTGATTTTAAAGTATTTAAGGAATATAAGAACATTTTACAAATTTATTTTAATTCACAGAAGAAGCTATGAAGTTTAAAGCTTTATTAAAAAAAAAAAAAAAATTAAGACTATCCTCTTTAAGTTATAACTTAGCACACATTTAAGTTATAACAAAGCACACTTTTTTTTTCTTTTTTGGTATGTAAATGTAAAGGTTTCTTGTAAAAAGGTCTAGTTCATAAAATGTTAGTATCTGTGTTAAATATTATCTAAAATTGTTTTATAATTTAACTTTTAATACTTTTAAACTCTGAAATATCGAAAATTCAATATTTGGCTGAATAGTTATTCAGTTGACTGAATATTCGGTATTTGGTCTCACTGTTACTATTCGGCATTCAGTTTGCCTGTGGACTGAATATTCGGTATTCAGCCAAAATCACTATTCGGTGCATCCCTAATGTGCTCCATGACAATTACCATAGTTAGCCTTTAAAGCATGTACCAACTGTAACTGGTATGAACGCATGTGTAAATATGCTCTTAAAATTTTCCACACTGTCGTCTGTGGCTACTGAAGTTCAAGACTTAGTTTCTGAACAGATTTCTTAGGACTAGGCTGGGAAGATAATCACAATCAACATCCTGTACATACACTTTTGATCGTCTCGTGTTTTTCCCTTTTCAACCACATCCGTTCATTTTGATTTGCCTATACCATCGGTGGATTTTTTTTGCCACATGGTGATCACAATTCAACTTTAAGCAAAATGCAGGTTGAACTGAAATTACAGATTCACTCTTAACAAATTGCAGAACACAAAATGCTTTACGCTCAGCAGTTGCCATTTTGCATATGTGGTAAAAATATATGAGCACTATGTGGCACTGCAAGCGAGTAAATAACAAACCAGTACTTACGCATATACTTATCTTAAAATGTTTGAATTACTCTTTATTTGTATTAACTTTTTATATTCAAATACTTTTTGTGATTTTGTTTTTTCATTAATACCTCCAAGTCAACATGTTATTAGATTCCACAATGAAGAGAAGACAAACTGGTATTGAAATGCTATAACTGGCTCTAAATTTTAATTTTTTAATCTTCACTTATTGAGCTTCATATAGTATATTTTGTTTTACAACTTGACCAAAATCTTAAAGATCGTGTTATTACTTGCTGAAAAAGATTTACATTTTTAAAAATGAAATATTTTATTCTAAATATTGAATATATATATTATAGAACAAAATTAGCACTTGTCAGTCTGCGAGTAATACTGAAAATTTGGCGATTGACTTAATTGCTACCACTGGCCGAACTTAATAGTCACACTTGCTAGTTGTGATGATTGAATGGAAAATGTGATTTTTTTTTCCGCTATAGCTCGACAAATTTTTAAACCATTTGCGAAGGTTTTCCTGAAACCATTTGGCAAATTTAGCGATTTTTTTTTTTTTCTACCAAAATCATTTGACGAATTTTGCAAAAAAAATTTTTCTCAAAACCATTTGACGATATTCGCAGTTTTGTTACTCGAGAACATTTGATGAATATTGTCATTATTTTTCCACTATCAATTGGGGAATTTTGTGATTTTTTTTTTTTTTTCTTCTGCGATTGTTTTACGAATTGCACACTTTTTTAGCTGTGGTTCAACGAATTACCCAATTCTGTTCCATGATTGTTAGACTAATTTCGTGATTTTTCCCCCAGATCATTTGACGATTTTTTGCAGTTTTTATCAGTGTATAAGCTTTTTCTTTCTTTCTTTCTTTTTCTTCCTTAAAAGCACCCTGAGAAAAAAAAAATCCTAAAATTCCAACATTTTTATTTTTAAAATTAAGTATCAACCTTTAAACTGTATAAATCTAACTTAAAAGAAAATAATACAAAAAAAAAAAACCCATTGTGGCTGAAGCAAAAATTGATGCACAAGGAACATTTTTAATTAAATTTCATCTTATTTTCAATTTGGTATTATCCATCTATAAACTCATGCAATGCTTCATCATAGCAATTGATTTATAAATGTAAAATATTATTGTCCACTGTCGCCTTAATTTTCAAATTAAATTATGAAATTGAAAGGGGAATAATCAACAAACAAAAAAAAATTAAATATAGCTCAAATGTGAAACTATTGCTTGAAAATTGAAGTGTCTGAAAAGTGGTATCAAGTTGTAATAAATGATTTTTTTCTGTTTTAAGAGACTGCTAGTCAAATGACAACAATCCCAAGTTAATGTTGAGGGTACTCTTCACTCACGTATAAACGCCCGCCGGCTAATGTTAAACCTATGGACCGGTTCTTTTCGAATTTCTTGTTTGAATTTTAGTATTTTCAAACAGTTTTTTTTTTTTTTTTTGTCATAGGATAACTGAGATCAATCTTGAATATGGCTATTTTTGATTCGATTTTGGTTGCAGATTTTTTTTAATAAAGGTTCTTCCACTTTTGGAACTAGTTTCGAAAGTGAAAGAACATTTATTAAAAAAAATCTGCGACCAAAATCGAAAAGTAAAAAAAAATAGTCCTATTGGAGATAGACTTCAGCTTTCCTGTTCAAAATAAAATCATTTAAAAATATTAAAATTCAAACAAGAAATTTGAAAAGAACCTCCCCATAGGTTTAACATTAACAAGCAGATTTCTGCATTCTTAATTATCTTATGTGTGTACAAGCCATTTTATATCTTAAAAATTTTACTCTTACTTTTTTAAAACAGGTGGTGAAATTTACCAGAAGCTTGGAGCTCATGTTACCAGACTCAGAATCTTAATTAAAATGATACCAAGCCTTAGAACCCGGCATGTTTATTATAGATGATCTTCATCATAAGCTCTTTTTTCGATTTTTATATAAAAAGAAGTAAAGGCATAATTTTTGTACTTTATTTTTTAAACCAGCAGACAGGGTATATCACCCTCATTAAATTGTTTGAGGGGAAACTGTAAGTAAAATAAGATTATATTGAAAAGTTATTAGTCTATTTTTTAAACTGTATAATTTGTACTTTCAATAAAAGGAGCGGCATACCGCAAACCAACTAAATTGTGTTCCTATTTTATTGTATAGGTGTCCATTTTTATTTCAGCTATTGCAAGACTGCCATTGGCAACTTTTTATATATATATATATATTGATATGTTATTATTGAATTATTAGTTATTATTCATATTGAATAAGATGAGCACAAAAAAAAAAAAGTTACCAGTGGCAGCCCTGCTATTAATTAGGCTAGCTAGGAATTAAGGCTAGCAGAGTAAGTAAGTATGAAACTGTGAAAGAATAATATTTTTGAATGAGCTGCTTACCCGAGGAAATCACCAAAAAATTTTCTACTCGCAAATGTGTTAATCTTCTGTAATCAAGCTGCATGCAATGTGTTTTTTTAAAAAGTTATGCTTAAATTATTTTAAAAATAAAAAAATCAATAAATTGAAATACCGTTTTTAAATTAATTGAATTTAAAATTAGATATTTTTTCTTCTATTTGACAGTGCAAAAATAATGTGAAAGTTAGAAGTATTTAAATTTGTGAAAAAAGGATTGCTTAAATTATTGTGAACTTACTGTCTAAAATTGTGCTGTTAAAATGCTTAAAACCTGAAATAGTGGTATGAAAAATCTCATGTAATCATTGTACTTTTGTTTATTAACAGTATGAAGAAATATCTAAATATTTTTTACTATACAGTAAAATGATAGATTTTTAATTATTTTTATTTTGAGAAAAAGTAAAACTTGCTGAATCACATGTGCACACCTTCCCCAAGTCCATCGGACAAAAAATGCTTCTCAGGCTGCATGGTGCACACATGATTTGCATTAAATAAATGTATTTAGCTGCATAAAGTTGATAAAAATTTATGGTTATTTTTTAAGAAGTTGGCTTGAATGTAATTTTTTTTATTACAGTGGTCAATGTGTTAACTGCATAGTTTCTGGTAGCTGTGTCAGAATATAATCTTCAATTGAAATAGATTTCTGATTTTCTACATATCTTCAAAATTAAATGTATTTCATTGACATTTCTTACTTTACTTAATTCTTATATAATATCGTATATATTATTTCTCCTGTCAACATCCCTTTTTCTAAGAAAATACGAAACATAGAACGACGAATGAGATACCATTTGAACAGACTTCTGACATAGTACACTTACATTTTTCTAAAACATGTGTTTTGATAAAAATTTGCTGATAATTAAAAATTAAATCGGCATTGTTTTCATCAAAGAAATGAAAGCATTTCCTCAAATTACTGTTGCCACAAAATAAAATACCACATTATATGATGTTCAGCAACGATTAATATAAAACATTACATGGGTTTATTTCATATTTAGGATTAAAAAGCGAAATTGAAATGTTTAGATTTATATTTCTATGTCCCATGTTTTTCCCGAAGCGGATGATGTCGTCCTCTAATGCAGTTAAAATATGATTGTTAAATTTTTTTTCTCGCACGTGCCTTTTGCAATCTTCGATCAGTTTTTACTCTAACTTTGATTGAATAAATTATATGATATTCTGGCTTGACTAAAAACTAAATTTTGTTTGCAGATATTTTTATCCTTACTTTTTCTTTAGAAGTTTAAATCTGCATCTGTGAAGTATTACATATTGATAAAAAATATTAGATTGCAGTGTGAAATCTTCGCATGGGCCCACTGGTCTTGCTTTATTGTTTAAATATTACTTTCTATTTAGCCCAGTACTCAGTTTACAGCACATCAACTTGTTGAGATTATTGAACAAAAAAGAAATAATTATAAATTCATTGCAAAAATAAATAATACAATTTATTAGGTGCAGAAAATCAGAGTAATGATTTGCAAATTAATTTGATCTGGATTGTTTCTGAGAAATTCTTTTGCTATAGTTCAGTCTTTAATTTAAAGATTTTTATTACAATTTCAACGATACAATGCATAGCATATATCATAAAACTATGCAATTATAATAAATTCTGTAAAATTTTTAAAATGGGTACGTTCTAGTGTGGTTTAAAAATAAATCTGTCATTAAAAAAAAAAAAAAAAAAAAAAAAAAAAAAAATTTGAATTTAAATATTTTTGAGAAAATTCATGTTTTACAGTGTTAAAATTTACTGACTGTTTTATGAAACATTTTGAAAATGAGGAGTGTCAAACCATTCATGCTGCTCAGATACTAAATCTCATGTTTTGGTATTAAGAAATACGATAATGGAAGTTGATTGAATTCATGGTTTTACACTTATTTTCTATATGGATAACAGAAATATTCAGTATTAGTCTAAAGTTTTATATATTGTTAGGATACTATACTTTGACTATGTGCTTAGCCTGCAAAAATATTTTGAAAGCTAAACAAGTTTCGAATCGTTATAACTATTTCATTTATTATTATATTTTAATATATAGGTATGACATATAATCACATTAAATAGTTACAGCTGTTTTACAACTTTTCAAAAAACACTTTTAGAGTTGCTAAAGTACATTACTAATGTTATTTTTAAATCTGCAACATGTAAATCCTTATAGATCTGTGTAAATAGCTTTATAGATCCATATAGATATATAAATAACAAATATGGGCCCATATGAAAAAAAAAGGGGACATTCTACATGGGCCTATATAGGTAGCCCTTATAGATCCATATAGATACCGTTATAGATCTGTATAGGTAGCCCTTATAGATCCATATAGATATCGTTATAGATCTACATAGGCATCCATATAGATATACATAAATAACAGATATGGGCCCATATGGAAAAAAAAGTGGACATTCTATGTGGGCCTATATAGGTGGCCCATATAGATCCATATAGAAATCGTTATAGATCTGTATAGGTAGCCCTTATAGATCTACATAGGCATCCATATAGATATATATAAATAACACATATGGGCCCATATGGAAAAAAAAGTGGACATTCTACGTGGGCCTATATAGGTGGCCCATATAGATCCATATAGAAATCGTTATAGATCTGTATAGGTAGCCCTTATAGATCCATATAGATATCATTATAGATCTACATAGGCATCCATATAGATATGTATAAATAACACATATGGGCCCATATGGAAAAAAAAGTGGACATTCTACGCGGGCCTATATAGGTTGCCCATATAGATCTATATCCCTGACCCACTTTTGCCCACATGGGCCCATAAGGATGTGCTGCCTGGGTAGGATAGGAGGGATTGTTGTAAGGCTGTTGACATTTTTCGGACATGTATTAGGATTGTCAGGGGATGAATTTTTCCCTGTTGAGTGATGGCATGCGCCCGGTCGTATAAACAACAGTCTCTATTCAATTGAAGAGTTCTGATATTGGCTTTATTTTGGTTAAGGCAGTGTAGCTCAGGATTAGATAACACGCTGGAACAATTTCATCGTTGCGTGCCGATATTGCCGTAATAGTTAAATTGTGTTGAAAGTTAAAGGTAAATGAATGGCATGTACGTAGTTTGTATATGGATTTCATTGGAATTAAAGTTTATTTTGTAAAGTAACTTTTTATAATTTTGAGTAATAGGTTTAATATAATAAAAGGATAATGTTTAATTGTTTTAAATTCCAGTTTATAAAAATAAATATTAAAGTTAACTTGATTAAAAATTTAAACATTGTTAAATGTATAAGAGTTATAATTGAACTAAATCTTTAAATGAATTTAAAGAGTTAATGTCTAAGTCTAAAGTTAATTTATGAAAAACTAATTGAGGGTTTAATTGAGCTTTTAAAGTTATTATAATAATAAAGTTTTTTAATGTTTATTTGTTTAAAAATATCATTTAGTTCTTTTGCTTTCTTTTAATTAATATATTGGCATGACATCTTCTTGGAGTTCCCATAAAGCAAAAAAACTGGGTATTGTTTTTCTGGTGATGTGATTATATATTTAATGAATAAATCTAGTCGTTTTACATATGTTGAATTTGAATAAAATTACTTGTTTTTGAGAAATGCATTTTTTTTTATTCCAGTCACATTTGAGATTTGTTTCTTAATTTTTATACAACTCTTGCTATTTTGATAATGGCTCACAGATTGCTAAAGCTGAAGTGGGCAACTAATAATTACCAGATATCGCGTTTCCACATAATGCTGTATTAGGAAACTTTGCTGTTTTTCTTTTCTTTTGCTTGGCAATCACTGTTGTAATTGCTGACAATAACTTCTTGATTCAAGAAAATCCCATGTAAGCATACTGAATTACGTGTATTTTTAATTTGTTCAGAATGATTATTTTTTCGAACAATTTCAGATTTCATAAGACATTTGTGTTCTATGTTATATATAAAAGTAAAAATTAATCAAATTTAAATATCTAAAATTTTGAAACGTATTTACAATAAAAAATTATTTTAATGACTCTTTACCATTAGTTAAAAGGACAATTATCCTGAACCGACGGCTACGATCAACGTCTCTATAGGCCATTTTAAATCCCAATCGGTCAAAGTCAAATATAGCTGACTCGGGAGAAGTAGAAAGAACTCGTTAGCCGGCTTCAAAACTTTACACATGTGAAGACAGATATGTTAACGCCTCTTATTCTATCTTCCTAGCTTAGTGAATAGAGACAATCTGTGAATAGATATAGCTACTCTTACGCACTCGCGGTTTGGCAGTGGAGGTACAGTTTGACTGATTGGCTGTTAAGATTCGTTTTATCTTATGTGCATGCGCATATTACCGATTTGTTTAAAACTTGGAAACAGTGGGGTTTAATGAGTTAATTAATAGTATGTTCACCCTGTGATGTTTAAGTTAACTTAGCTCAAATTTTGGATGTGGTACACCAGAAATGCTTCTTTACATTATAAAGCTCATGTATCTCCACTTTTGCAATCTGAATAGGCATTTGTAATTCCGCATATACCACCTCTTAAACATATTATTATTTCTTGGCGATCAGCATTGAGAAGCTAGTGGTAAGTAATATAACAAAATACTTTTTCTGAAATCCATATTTTTTATCTTTCTGTTCAAGGTTTTTCGCCAAGATTGAGCATCTTTGTCTTGAGGGGATAAGCTTTTGCAAATTCACAACCTGGTTGGGTATTGTCTTCTCAAACTATAGATTAACAAATGACATAGAGCAAAATCTGCAATGACGTGAAACTAGTATCACTAGTTACAGGGAAAAAAACTAGCAAGCTTTGGAAATTTATCTATGTATAAGAAAATTGTTTATGCTCCAGCTATCAATATATATTGTTTGATTTTTTAAAATTCTCTCTGACAAAGATGATTTTCTCTTAATTGACAGTTGACATCTTTTTATTGTTATATTTTTGTAATATTATTAAAGCAACAGTTCTTTTCAGAACTTATTAACATACCTAAAAAATTGTTAAAATATGTCAAGCAGAATCTTGTCTGCACAGGAAACTGAATTCGAGAATTTTGCTTTTTTTTCCCCACAGATAATAGAAAACGCTTCGCTAATTTTCATCGTCCAATATTATTTGTGAAGTTTTGCAATATAAAATACACAAGAAATATATTCATCTATGTAGTACACAATGAGTTGCTATGGGTTATTTGCAGTCATAATGATTTAATTAAGATCATCTAATGTGAAATGAGATAAATAATTTAATATTAATGCAGTTGACATCTGAAAATTAAGATATTCTTGATATTTTTGCGTGCAACTATAATATTATTATACCTAAGAATGGTAAATTTATGTACATTATTATATTACAATTCAAGTTTAGTGATAAAAATTAATGAAGACCATATACATAAGTACATAAAAGAAGCTACTTGAGATAACCATATGTGTTACTTATTTCAAGATAATTCAATGCTTTTTATTAAACCCAACATAAAAATAATCATCTTTAACATATTGCTAAAATTAGTGTAAATTATAAACAACCTTTTTATTTTCCTCTGCAAGAAACTTTGATTTTTTTTAAAAAATCGTTGGGGCAAATGTTTTAATACATTACGCTTCATAAATTAACAAAACATTGGATAAAAGTTTTTACCTCAGAGTCCGGATGAGTTTTTCTGAAATTTACAATAAGTCATCTGCACGTTCACAGTAAAATGAAGAATAAGAAATTTTTTGTTTCTTACAGAGTACATTATTTTGTATATTTTTAGTACACCATTGCATTCTGTGAGTTTTAATTATATCGAATTTATTTTAGTAATAACAATAAAGAGGATTTTTTGAAGTTTTTTTCTTCATTTAAATTATTTACCCATAATTTACCAACCTGGAAGTTTTGGTTGAAAACGTAGAAAAGTAACATTTTAAAAAAGAAAGAAAGATTATAATAAGTTAGATGCCCAATAGCAGAAATATTCTTGCTACATTAAGTTTCTTCCCTCTTGTCACTAGTGATGCTGTGGTCGTTGTCACGTTACCATTCAGGTTTGTCCGTTTGGACTTTTTTATTAAAAAAATTTGACTTCTTATTCAAAATTCTGAAAAAAGTTTTTTTTACTTTATGTATCCACGAACTGTCTGTGGTTAAATGAAAGAGAAATTACTATTCGACATTTCTGGTATGAATTCAGAATTTCTGAATTAAATAAAGGCCAAACTGACAACTCTGTTTCCATTACACTGTATGATAGTATGCAACCATGTAAGTTAATCTATGGTACAGACATATGGTCTGAAGGACAAGAAGTCCTGCATAAAAGACAAGAAGTAATGCCATCCAGGGCAGACATCATGCATCTCGTGAATCCATGGCAAAATGCTGCAGCCAATCCAAACTTATGGGACAAACAATGACCTGAAAATCCAGCAAGAACTCCATGTCCTGCACACAACAAAAAATGGAAGAAGAAACTTTAAATTGATGAAGGAGTTGACTTACTGCTAATACAACCGAAAACTAAGACTGTACATTAGGGTGCTCATTATATGATCGATTTTAACTTTTTAAATTTTCTTATGTCTCACCCTCAAATTTTTTTCAAATACAGTAAAAAACAAAGTAGGAAAAGTTTGATTGAAAAAGAAATACATTTAGAGGTAGCTCAAGACTGTTGAAGTTTGGCGATTACACTTAAAAACATTGTGTTATTGACAAAAGAAAACTAAGAAAAAAAATGATAATTTTTATTACAATAGTAAATTATTTTCATATTTTATATAACATAAAAGCACAATATTAAGCATATAAAAAGTTCAAAGTATGAAAGTACTACTAATTAGATTAATATGTTAAGTCCATTCTTCTGCAGTAAGCATAAGCTTTCCAGCATTCCTCCACAACATTCAGCACATACATTCACTAATTTCGTGCAAGGATTCTAGTGTATTCTTTTATCAAAGCAATACCACTCTCAGCATGGTCATTTACCCCTTGAACAGATTGCATCATTTCTAATGTAATCCTATAATCAGAATTCCTGTTTCAATGTACAGTGTCTACTTGAAAGAATATTTTGGGTAAATTCATTTCTTTTAACAGCTTGAAAGATTCTTTGGTAGCAAAATCTTCAAACTTCTTTTCATGAAAATATTTAAAGGAAACAGTTATCTTCTTCGCAGGATTCTAATATAAGTACATGGCTATTGAAAAGGGACAATCAAGAAAGATCTAACAAATATTACAGATGCTTTAATAATTTCTCAGATGCAGCTTTTGCAATTTCTTCATGTATTCTTGAATATTCTAATAAACTATTCATTAACTGAAAGTCATTGTTTGGTAAGGTTTCTGTTATTGAAACAGTAATCCAAACTTTAGAATATATTCACTATAAAAACACACACATCACGAAGACCTCTTTCTTCCTTTTTGGTAAGCATGAATTTGGACTTAAAGATGAATATCTTCAAAGAATATATCACTTTAGACATCCAAGGAGGACAATGCATTGCCTGGGGAAGCATAAAACGAATGCACTTGACAGGTATTCCTCCAAGGAAAATAATAACAAATTCTGCAAACTCTTGATCCAAGTGCTGATGGTGTTGATCCTGATTCTTTCTAGTGGCAAACTCCAAATTTTCATCTTTTACATTTTGTACAACAACTTTAATATTATCTTTCAAACCTGTTTCAAATTTGTCTCTATCTAGAAATACCCTTGGAAACGTTTGAACAAGTGTACTTCTGGACTTTATGACAAAGTTCACAAAGAATTATGAAAAACTTTTCCAATAATTTCCATATAATGATGATGGCGGACAAAAAAAAGTTTCTTCACAAGCTTTTCTTCTAAAAGGACACAAGCACATTTATCAATTCCAATATTTGATTATGTGGCATCAATGCTTATTCCAATCACTTTATCTGCAATATCCCATTCAATCACAACTTTATAGATTGCAAGTCTTGTGCTTAGCCTGTTGCAGAAAAAAGGTTAGCAACTGAGAACATCAGAGAAACTCCTTTTCAGGAAATTATAATTGGTAGTTTATCTATTTTCTCTTTACCAATTAATTCTGATAAAAGTTTCCCATTTCTATGGTCAATGAGAGGAACATTTCTTTCTAACCATTCTTTTAATTTTTGTGATTGTTTAATTCTATGAATAATTATCTTTCAACCAGACTGACTTCTTCAATACATATCCTAAACTCTGCAGTTTCAGCAACTACAAATATTGTCTGATACTTATGTCCTGTCTAAAGCTGTTGCTAAATCTGGAGTTATAATATCCATACGCCTTCCCTTCTCTTAGCTTATGGACCAGGATCTGATGTTGCATCCTCTAACAGTTTTATTTCCTGATCATGTTGTTCATTTTCATTGATTTCTATCTTCTTCATTTGAGCTATCTGTAGAAGATTCAAGTACTGCTATTTTTGTTTCTTTCTCCTGTGAACATTTCATTTTTTTCTAATCTTTTTCTTCAGAAGAACAGAGTAAAATATTTCTGCATAACAAGAACGGAGTTTTAAAACAAGCATTGATACAATGTTTAAAAGTTATAAAAAATTTTACTTTATTCATAGATACATAAATTTTTATAGATAAATAAATTTACTTTTAATAATTAATATTCTAAATTTGTACAAATTGTGTGTAGAAAAATTGCAAACTAAAATTGGAACAGCTGTCGCAGATGCACTGGTGATGGCACGATATTTGACTTGCACAATTTTGGCAAGAAAACACCATTTTTGGGTACTTGTTAGGCCTAGCTTGCTTCAGAGTATGTTAGTTTTATTTATAATAAAACAGTGTATTTCATTATAAAAAACACAATTTTATAATAAAAAGCTCACAATTTTTATTATAAACATACATTAATTATTTTATTAAAAAACATACACATTGATTAACTTATTATAAAATACACAATGTTTAATTTAATATAAAACACATGCAAACCGCTCTACCAGGTTACCATACAAAGCAAAATCTCTCCAATGTCCCTGGGTTGCTCAGATATAAAATCATTATAGTGGGACCAAAATGATACTTTGGTGCATCGGCGATAGCTGTATCCAAAATTAAATTAGCATGTCCTGTAATCTACAAAAATATCAAATCTGTGAAATGCTTGTAACCAAATAGTGTGGGTTAGTAAACATTTTCTGTATAAAAATATTTATTTAGCCTATTTAATTTTATATTAATATAATAAAAAAATAAAGAAATGATTTAGAAGTTTTAATACTTAAAACAAAATTATACTAGTCTAAACAGACTGCTGATGAATTTGCTATAACTAACGTTTTGCTACTAATGTATGAATGCTACTATGAAATTTCCAGTTTTGCCCTTTATCTCCAAGTATTTTAAATTTTCTGATTAAAAAAAAATTATACATTAAATTTGCTCTTTTATTTTTAATGTTTGAGTTTCCATATCTCTGCTTATAATTTTTGTGGATGTTTCAAAAGCATTTATTTATTTTTTCATTTTTTCTGTGGATTACAGTTACATCATGAAATGTAAAATTATCCACATATGAAAATTGTGAAAGATGTGAAGCAGGTCCAGTTAAAATCTTATGTTATTCTTCACATTTTTGACAGCCAAAAAAAAAACCTTTTAAAGAAGAGAATCTGCAGCTAATAGAAAAAATAAGTTTACGTGCAAGGTGCTATTTCATAACATTACAGTCTACAAATACACAGCAATAATTACACACCTGTAGTGCAATTATTGCTAATTATATGCAATTATTGCATAAGATTATGATGCTCCTGTCTTTTCATAACATTAGTCTTCAAATCATGTATCACAGAAAATTAACATTTATACTTAGTAAATTTTGACTATTGTTAAGTGGACATATCAATAAATTTAAATTTATCAGTTAGAACTTCAAACACTGTCTATGCACTATGTATTTTTTTTAAATTATGTTTCTTAATGAATCTTACAATTATTGTTTGGTGTCTACAAAAAAACATCAACTTACCGCCTTCTCCTTCGATTTGAGTGGATGCATCTACACTTTTATTTTTAGAGCTTTCTTTATGTTCCTTCCCTGTTGTATTAAGAAAAGAGTAGTTAGTCATTTGAAATAAAACCGAATTGGAAAAGTTTAGTCGCATTTCTATAAACATTTCATACAAATTAAACGAAAAATGTAAATATGATTAGAATGACAAAAACACAGTGAAACATGATTTTAAATACAAGTGAAATTAGAAGAAAAAAATTAAGATTTAAAATTAGGTCATGTTAAAATTTGGGGATTTTCTTTCTCAAATGTCCCATCTATCAAACATGTATACTACTCAAAGCTCTTAATATAGAAAATTTTGAAGGTCCTATAAATAATCCACAACATTTACATGTGTTTTCAAACAAAACATGTGTAGTAGTAAGAAATGTGTGTTTTAAAATGTGTTTTCTCTATTTTTTCTGACGTACTAAAATGAAAAACAAAAAATATAACAAATAGAAGATTTGTCAGCCTCTCCATCCTCAGTCTGAAATCAAGAAGTTTGACTCAAAATCCAAAAATAATTTAAAACTTGAAGCTCATCTATTTTGTTTGACTCTACATTTTTGTTTCATTTTTCAACAAACATGATCTCTTTTTGTATACATATCAATTGTTCTTGGGATTTTATGACACACATTTACATCATGGAGGCAAATAATTTTGAAATATCAATAAAGTATTTTGAATATTCTAAGTTACTTAGTTAACTGCCTTCCTTCCCTGTTCTCTCACCCATTTATTTAGCCACTGACAGGCTTTTTTGGTCTATGTTTATTTTATTCGTTAAAATGAGCTAGATACACTGTTTATATTATACAGACTTTTTTTTAAATAAATAAAATTTCTGATGAATAATTATTAAAAATTAATTGTAATTTTATGTTAACCAGGTGCAGGTGATAAATCAGCAACTATCACTCCCATCACCATCATTCGTATTGCATTTATTTAATTTGAAATATATGTATTATATACATTTAAAATATATTCTTAACAATCATTAAATTTAAAAAAGTATATAAGAAATAACACCACAAACCAAAATGTTATTTCAACATCAAAGCACTGTTTCTAATTTACAAATGTAAAAAAAAAGAGTTGCTAATGGCGAGAACAAATACTATTGTCAAGATTAGTGACAGGCTAACATACAAGCAGTGTTGGGCACGCTCACAGAAAAAACGAACTAATTCAAACTCATGTTCAATGTCTCAAAAAGGAGTCAAGTTCACGTTCAAATTCAAAAATTTTCAAACGAACTCGTTCAACTCAAACTCATCTATGAAAGTGAACGAAGTTCACTAAAAACTCGTTTTTTTTTAATATATTAGAATTTTATCGTTCGAATTTACAAAATTTTGTTAACTAATCTTTTGGTTATTCGATGTAAGGGTCTTCATGGGCCTTTCCCAATTTTCCTTCCCAACACTCGGTCCGAACTGGTTTTGGGGATTACTTTCTTCTAGAGGTTGGACCCAGATGGGCCGGGACTAGATTTATTTTCCGGCCCACATCGGGGCTGGACGGCATTCTTCTTGAGGTATAAACAAGAAGAAATTTTCAGTCTCAGCTCATATGAAAATCATTGGATGGCTACGGCCTATCCAGTAAAAATATTGGTGAAATTTGGTCCGGCCCAATTTATTTTTTTTGTTTAAAAAAATGCACGTATTTTTGAATCGCTATTATTCCACAATTAAAATTGATATGTATTTATTTATTTTTAAGATGGGTAGATGCATTTCTAGGCAATAAAATTAAAATACGGTAAAACCTGAGAAAAAGAATCTGCCTATGACGGAATCCCGTGTTTAACAAAACAAAACAAAACAAAATGTTGATCTATGTAAAATGAGGAAAACAGTAATTAAACATTTGTTTAAGGCTGTCCAAGGGAATTAATTTATCACACATATCTGAATTCCGTTTTGTCCGGAAACGCATGAAATGGGCAGGTGTTCTTATTAAGAAATTATAATAGGATGACAGCGCAGGAAAGGAGAAAAACTATCGTCCCGTGACAACAATCGCTTATAACTCGATAGGTAATTTATTTATTAAAGAATGGAAGACAGCTATCAATTCCAAATCGCTTCAGTGGTCTGGACTGTCATCTTTATTCCTTTACGTTTAAACATGAGTCAGAAAGTTTTGAGTTGCTGAGCAGGAATTTTGATAACCGCCATAATTAAATCTTTAATACATTATAGAGAAATATTTTTCAAAATATACCTTTTTCTTCTTTATAGACATAGAGTCTTAAAATTATGATTTTCTTTAGCCCTCTTTTTTTTTTCTTTCTAAATTACACAAATTTTTTAATGAGTGTTTATTTAATTGTCTCTAAGTAATTATTAGTATTGTTATTCCAAATTCCATAAATTGTGGTCATATAATCTGATGTACCTTAAAAAATTTTCATAAAACTGTATGCAATGTTCTTTTAAAAGAACTTTAATGTTGGTTAAGAACTATTGACATGCTTTTTGGAAATTGGGTCTGACTGGATTCATAAACTACGCAAAAAATAAACGGCTCGTACTGGCACCAGGTCAATATTTTAGCTTTTTTAACAGGCCAAGCATGACCAATACCGAAAGCTTTGATAAGTTTTCCGCTTGAATTTTTAGCTTTTATTACGGGCTGGATCAGGTCGGACCCGAGCATAGAAATTTATGTCTGTACGACCGAAAACCTCTTCTCCTGCCAACCAGAAAAATTTAGTGTTTTGGGAAGAAAAATAAAACAGCTACATGGCATAATAGAAAAATTAGAAGTAGCACACAAAAATAGTATTGTACAGTCATAAAATGGCACAGTGTATGTGTCATTAAATGTGCAGTCATATAATCAAAAATATTGTATTGGAATTATCATTTTCCTTTAGAAAAAATGAAGTAAAATATTTGTGACATGCAGATTGTTTAAAAAAATACGAAACAAACTGTAAGAGATGTCAGAGCACACTTACGATTAACAATTTTCCCAGGGTCGCAGTCCATTTATTCAAACAAAAAATAAAATTTATCTACTTCAAGCAAAACTAATATTTATGCAGACATTTAACAATAATGGTGATAGTTTAATGAAATATACAAGTCTTACCTTTCTTTTGTGAAATACGAAATCACGAAAAATGCTGGAAATGCATAGTAATTCGGTCAGTGACATCATATACAATTTCAACTACATTCATTTCAAAATATGGACCGCCTCGTAAAAAGCTGTTTGGACTCGGATGATAATAACTTCCATCAATTCTTGAGATATTGTTACATTTGACATAAAGCAAGATAAGTCTATTGAAAATTTTGTTAAAATAGCTTCATTATTGTTAAAATCTTTATCAAGAATTCGTGTTTGGTTTGGAGTGAGACATTTTCTGTTTTTGATTGAACAAATGGATTGCCACCTTGGTTTGCTACACTTTTTTTTCCACCTTTTAAAGCTTGTCTCATCTTATTTGAAACAATTTGATTAAATGTGAGTAAATTAAGTGTAACTTAATTAAATAGTTTTATGTTATTTTATTGATGCATTTTACGTAATGTAACTTAAATGTAGTAAACGTTATGATTAAATGAATCATGTCTAACATAGTTGCTGATTGTTACATACGGAAAAAGTAGTATTATGATCTAATTTATAAAACGAATGATTCGATTAACCAGTGATTCTAATAAACTGTGGCTACTGGACTAGCTAGCACCCTCCCAACCCCCCTAGAGCCGAATTCTGGCTGCACCACTATGTTTCTAGGAAAAAAAATAATTAAAAAAATACGGTGAAATCTATTAAAATAACATGTCTATGACAAAATCCTGTCTTAAAAGGAAAAGTCTTGATACGAGTTCAGTGAACATAATAATCTGTGCGAAAAGAATATAATACATTTACAGCAGACGATGTACCTGCTAAGAAGGGAACCTGTATGTAAGGGATTTTTCGGTGTTCAAGACGCAAAGCCAGACAACCATGTTAAAAAATTCTTAGTTCTTGTTTCCTTAGTGTTTAATTATTTTATGTCACTTACGAAGAATAAATGTAATTTTTTTTTCAAATCGTCAGAAGTAAAAGATATTTAATTAAATTTCTAAATCTAAGGAGGGGCAATAGCCCTATCCTGCCTCCCATGCCGACGCATATGGTAGTTAAAAGAAAAAATGATTTCCAAAATATTATAATCTTAAAATACTGAAAAGATAAAGTAAATAAAAAATGTCCTGTAATATCTGTTAAACCAAATTAAATTTACATCAGAGTACTGTTAATATAGAATATCACAAATATTTAGCTTCTATTTTTACGATATAGTCTGTAAGTGATATCTTACACAGCCCTGGAATAATGAAGTTTAGGCCTGACTCGGCCCCGAGTTCTTTGAAATAAATCTGACCTGGGTCGGGAGTGGGTTTCAGGTACGGCCGGTCCCATATAGAACTCTAAATACACCCCTCCCCTCCTCCCCTTTCCGAGCCCATGTTGAACTTGGCATTTTATTTATATGAAAATTATAGTGATGTTATACATTTGTTTAGCGAAATCTTTAGCCATTTTATTTGGTTTAATAAATTAAAGATATGTTTTTTGAACCTATTTTTTTTTTCTTTGTACAGCTTTAAAATTACGATTTCAAAGATATTATTTCTTTAAAAAAATATTTTGCCGTGAAAGGTTTTAGAACTAATTAGATTATTTTGTTCTAATACAAAGACAAAAACTAAGCTGCATTGAAAATACAGATTTCATTTATCACATTATTTCTCTTCATGGGAAAAATTTTAACACTTTAATAACAGCTACTTCCATGGGAAAACTATTACTATTATCTGAATGGTATAAAACTGTCTCTTTACTATGAACAGAATTCTTGGAAGTGCTTTTGTTGGATTTGTCTGAACTGATATGTGACCAGTGGAATGACTGCGAGAAAAGGGCTTGAGGGAAGACAGACCCCACAAAGTGATTGTATGGACAAACAAAGAGAAGTCCTTTCGATAGACCAGTGGACGAGACATAAAAGTAGTTTGTTTTGTGGCAAAGCGATTTATTTTGATAAGGACCCCAAACATTTTCAATGAAAAAAAATGTCCACAGCTGCCTTGGAGGTGGTATGAATAAAAAGACTTCCCACAGAAAACAGAGAATGCACGAAAAAAAAAAAAAAAAAGCGGAAAAATAAACAAATTTTTACATTGCGACCTGCGACGAACTTTCTAAAAAATAATAAATTATTCATTTATTCTGTTTGTCTGTAGTTGATGTCCTTATCACTTTTAAACTAATGTTTTTAATTTTTTAACAATAATATATATGGCATAATTAAAAATATTTTTACATAGTCTTTTTTTTTTTTTTTTTTTTGCCATGCATGCATTTGGATGTCTTTGCTGTACTCCTTGAATTTTTTCTTTCAAATAAAAAGAAATATTTCTGTCTAAAATATAAAAATTCATTAGAAATTAGTTTAAGAAAACACTTTGCTTGAGTGAGAAATCAAACTATTTAAACAAAAGTATTCAATAAATAAATAAATACTCTTTTATATAAAAATTTAACATTCAAAATAAATTTAAGAGAAGCGCTTAAGCAGAGTAGGTTATTAAAATTCTTTAAATGCCTTGTCCCCCCCCCCTATTTTTGAACTATATTTATGGCATTTGAATTTTACAATTTAATGATTTTTTAAGTGTCCGTACGTAATGGAAATTAAATTTTATGCTAATTTTGATCAGAATTTGAAAAAAGAAAAAGAAAAAACTATGATGAATCTATTTAAACGGAACTTGGTTATAACGAAACCTGACTTAAATGAAAAATTGTCTAGTGCCTGCGCGGTGAAATGAATGTTCTATAATTACAATAGACGATGAACCTGTTAAAACTTAATAAAAAAGAAATTGCTCTCCTATCCCTTGTTCCGTTTTAGCAGGTTTACTATATAGAATATTGTTTCTACCCAATATGTTCAGGTTAAAAAAAGTCTTAAAATGTCAGGTTATAAAGTCAGGTTAAAAAAAGTCCGGTCTTTTTTTTTTTTTACAGATTGATTCTTTTTCTTACTTACGGGTAATATTTTATTTCCTTTTCTCCAAAATAACATCTCATTGAATTCAATATAAATGTTCATTGGGGCATTTATACTGAATTCCACCAAAATTTATATGAATTATAGTCTCTCTCTCTCTCTCTCTCTCTCTTTTTAAATATTGCATATTGTAATGGAAGCAATGAATAATAAATATAAATATATCACATTTAAAATGAAAATCTAAAGATCTGTACTATTTTCAACTGCATAGATTTCACATAGCAATGTTGGAAAGTTTCATGCAATTAGTTGAATGTGTCAGAAAGTTTCGTATTGTTGAGTATGGGAAAAAAAGAACAGATCTAAGCAGGGACGAATTAAAACATGGGCCTACTGTTCCGTGGATCTGGGACCCTTGATTTCGGGGACCCCTAATTTCATAATCAATGATCCTAAAGGATCCTATTTTAAATCTCTTGTAAAAACTTCTGCTGATTATAATCAATATTGTGTACTTTTAGAGTAGAATAGGATTGAAGCAAAAACTATATTTATCTAAATATGCATTATAGTATGTATTCATATCTGTATTTTAAGGCAAATAACATTTTCAAATTTTTTGGATTGTAAAGGAAAGGAACCTGGGTTTAAGAATATCTGAATTATTATTAATATCATTTATCTATTTAAACGGCTTGGAGACTTAAAAATCTGAAAAATTCTATATCGAAAAACCTTCTAAGACGGAATCCCACAGGAGAGAAAAAAATCGTTATTGTTTAGTTCATTTTTTATTATATCTGTCGTCTCTTGCAAAGTATTATTTATTTTCAAACGGATTATTATATCCATTTTGCACCGAACAAGAAATTTTTCCGTTTAAAACAGGATTTCATCTTACACAGATTCTTATAATTTGTTTTACAGTACTGTATATCCTCCTTCCCCCATTAGAAATGTATACATATTATTCTTTAAAGTAAATTTTAATTGTAGAATAATGGTAATTTTAGAATTTATGTATTTTCGGCAAAAATTGTTGACCCAAGGAGTTTGTTCCTTAAACAGATTTGTGCATGAATCAGACAGGGTGGATCAACGATTTTCATACAAGCAGAGTTGTTGTGATCATGCCAGAAAATTTCGGTTGGTGCAAACTTCTAGGAAAAATAAAGTGCAGGACCAGAAATAAGCCTGGTTTGGCCCGGCCCGAGCCTCCATTGAAAGCAAGACCTGGGCACGACCCAGAAAAACTGATGATCATACTCGACCCGTCTCGAGTCCGTGTAGGCATCTAAATGGCATTTGAATGGAAAAAACATGCTCTAAATAGCTGGAAAAATTTTAAATAAATTATGAAAAAAAATGAGTTTGCGTTGTAAATTTCGTTCAAACTCACAGATTTTTTGAGCTTCCGTTCAGTTCACGTTCGCTTATCAAAAAGTGAGTCAAGTTCAACTCACGTTCACAGAAAGTGAACTAAGTTCGCGAGTTTTCGTTCAATGAACGCAGTCTTACCCAACACTGCATACAAGTACCAAGTTAACTTTAACGATTAAATATGATCACTTCAAAATTTGAAATAACTCTTTTGTATTAGCATAATAGTTTACTTTACATTGTGAAGTGGTATTGTATATATTTTTTTTATCCTTTCAAGTATTACAAATGCTTTTCAGTATATATTTATTAAATTTACACACATACCCATAATTCTATATCCAATTTATATGCATGTACATAAAGTATACGTACATTTTTATTTAATGTAAGATAAGAATTAAAATAATTATTTAAAAGAATAGATTGATTATAATTATTTACTATTGGTGGTTATCAGATCACTAACCAGAGAGCGATTAAATGAAAACAAAAAGCTATTAAAAATGACTGCATACTACAAACTTTATTTGAAAATTTCTTAAAAAAATACACTGCAAAGAAAATTTTCAATTTCTCCTCGTATTGGTTCATATATCTGAAATCAATTCCCCTTTCTGTCACTGGAACACAAGGAAAAGGAACTACAATTTTTATTGATCTATCAGCTAGATTGGCAACTAGAACCAAATAAAATTGCTCTGCATGCCAGGAACAAAATTTTAAAACAAACATTGATACAATGTTTAAAAGTTATAAAAATTCTTACTTTATTTGTATATAGATACATAAACTTATTTTTAATCATTAATATTTTAAATTTGTCCAAAGTGTGGATTAAAAAATTGCAAACAAAAATTAAATAGACATGACCTGTAATCTACAAAAATCTGAAATCTGTGAAATGTTTGTAACCAAGTAGTCTGGATTAGTAAACATTTTCTGTATAAAGATATTTATTTAGCCAATTTAATTTTAATATAATAAAAAAATTAAAAAGCATTCAGCACTTTTAACACTAAAAAAAATTGCCACTAGTCTAAAGAGACTGCTGATGAAATTACTACGACAGATCACTAGCTACTAATGTATGAGTGCTACTATGAAATTTTCCAGTTTTGTTTTTTATCTCCATATATTTTGAATTTTCAGATAAAACAAATTTTTATGCATTGAATTTGCTCTTATATTCTTAGCATTTAATTTTCCATATTTTTGCTTGTAACTTTTGTTGATGTGTCAAACAATTTACTATTTATTTATTTTTAAAATATAGTTACATCATGAAATGCAAATTTATTTGCAGAAGAAACTCATGAAAGATTTAAAGCGGATCTTGTTAAAATCTTATGTTATTCTTCACATTTTGACTGCCAAAAAAAGGACCTTTCAATAGAAGAGAGATCTGCAGCTAAGAATAGAAAAAATAAGTTTATGTGCAAGGTGCTATTTCATAACATTACTGTCTACAAATACTCAGCAACAATTACACACCTGTAGTGCTTATGCATAAGATTATGCTGCTCCTCCCTTTTCATAACATTAGTCTTCAAATCATGCATCACAGAAAATTAACATTTATACTTAGTAAATTTTTAATATAAGTGGACATATTTTTCAAATTTAAATTTATCAGTTAAAACTTCAAACACTGCCTATGCACTATGTATTTTTTTAAAATTATGTTTCTTAATGAATCTTACAATTATTCTTTGTTGTATACAAAAAAAATCAACTTACCGCCTTCTCCTTCGATTTGAGTGGATGCATCTACACTTTTATTTTTAGAGCTTTCTTTATGTTCTTTCCCTGTTGTATTCAGAAAAGAGTAGTTAGTCATTTGAAATAAAACCGAATTGAAAAAGTTTAGTCACATTTCTATAAACATTTCATACAAATTAAACGAAAAATGTAAATATGATTAGAATGACAAAAACACAGCGAAACATGATTTTAAATATAAGTGAAATTAGAAGAAAAAAAATTAAGATTTAAAATTAGGTCATGTTAAAATTTGGGGATTTTCTTTCTCAAATGTCCCATCTATCAAACATGTATACTACTCAAAGCTCTTAATATAGAAAATTTTGAAGGTCCTATAAATAATCCACAACATTTACTTGTGTTTTTAAACAAAACATGTGTAGTAGTAAGAAATGTGTGTTTTAAAATGTGTTTTCTCTATTTTTCTGACGTACTAAAACGAAAAACAAAAAATATAACAAATAGAACATTTGTCAGCCTCTCCAACCTCATTCTGAATTCCAGAAGTTTGATTCTAATTCTAAAAATAATTTAAATGTTTAAGCTCATCTATTTTGTTTGACTCCATATTTTTGTTTTATTTTTCAACAAACATGATCTCTTTTTGTATACTTAACTTATATTTTTGAGATTTTATTATATACATTTGTATCATAGAGGCAGAGAATTTTCACGTATCAACAAAGTATTTTGAATACTCTCTGTTGCTAAGTAAACTGACCTCCCTCCCTGTGTTCACACCCATTTATTTAGACAATGACAGGTTTGTAAGGTCTATGTTGACTTTATTTATTAAAATGAACTAGATACACTGTTTATATTATGCATACTTTTTTTTAAATAAATAAAAATTTCTGATGAATAATTATTAAAAATTAATTGTAATTTTATGTTAACGAGGTGCAGGTGATAAATCAGGAACTATCACTCCCATCACCTTCATTTGTATTGCATTTATTTCATTGGAAATATATGTATTATATACATTTAAAATATATTCTTAACAATCAATAAATTTTAAAAAGTACATAAGAAATAACACCACAAACCAAAATGTTATTTCAACATCAAAGCACTGTTTCTAATTTACAAATACAAGAAAATAGAAGAGCTGCTAATAGCAAGAAAAAATACTATTGGGAAGAAAAAATACTATTGGCAAGGTTAGTGACAGGCTAACATACAAGTACCAAATTAACTTTAACAATTAAACATGATCACTTAAAAATTTGAAATAAGTCTTTTGCATTAGCATAATAGTTTACATTGTGAAGTGGCATTGTTGTATATTGTTTTCATCCTTCCAAGTATTACATATGCTTTTCAGTATATATTTATTAGATTTACTCACATACACATAATTCTATATCCAATTTACATGCATGTACATAAAGTATATGTACATTTTCATTTAATGTACATTAAAAATTAAAAAAATTATTAAAAAAATAGATTCAGTGATTATAATTATTTATTATTGGTGGTTATCACTGACCAGAGAGCGATTAAATGAAAACAAATAGTTATTAAAAAATGGCTGCCTACTGCAAACTTTATTTGAAACTTCTTGAAAATATATGTTGCACAGAAAATTTTCAATTTCTCCTTGTATTGGTTCATAGATCTGGAGTCGATTCCCCCTTCTGTCACTGGAACAAACAAAAATAACTACAAGTTTTATTGATCTGTCAGCTAGATTGGCAACTAGAACCGAGTAAAATTGCTCTACATGCCAGGAACGAAATTTTAAAACAAACATTGATACAATGTTTAAAAATTATAAAAGTTTTTTTTAAAAATTAAAAAATTCTTACTTTATTTGCATATTTTATTTGTATATAGACACATAAATTTATATTTAATCATTAATATTATAAATTTGTTGAAACTGTGGATAAAAAATATTGCAAACAAAAATTAAATAGACATGACCTGTAATCTACAAAAATCTCAAATCTGTGAAATGCTTGTAAGCAAACTTTTGCTGATGTGTGAAAAGCATTTATTTATTTTTCATTTTTTTTAGATTACAATTACATTATGAAATGCAAAATTACCAGCAGAGGAAAATCACGAAAGATGTGAAGCGGGTCCAGTTAAAATATGATGTTATTCTTCATGTTTTTGACTGTAAAAATAAAGGAACCCTTTTAAGAGGAGAGATTTTCTGCTAAGAAGAGGAAAAATAAGCACTTAAGTAAACGATGCTATTTCATCACATTACTGTGAACCAATACACAGCACCTGTACTGATATTTACTGCTGTAGATTATGATGCTCCTTCCTGTTATTAACTTAGTCTTTAAATCATATTTCACAGAAAATTAACATTCACGTACAGTACATGTCTGATATTATTAAGTGAACATATTTTTCAAAGATAAATTTATCAGTTGCAGCTTCAAACATTTCCTAGATACTATGTATCGCTTTAAAATTATGTTAATGAACCTAAGAATAATTGTGTGGTGTCAGCAAAAATACACACCAACTTACCATCTTCTTCATCAGTTTGAGTGGATGCATCTACACTTCTATTTTTAGAGCTTTCTTTATGTTTTTTCCCTGCTGTATCAAAAAAAGAATATAGTTAGTCATTTGAATTTGAAATGAAATTGAATAGGAAAAGTTTAGTCAGATTTCTAGAAACATTTGATGCAAATTAAATGAAAAATATAAATATGATCAGAATGACCAAAAATATACAGTCAAGCATGATTTTAAATATAAGGGAAGTTGCAGGAAAAGACATGAAATTAAGTCATGTAAAGGACAACGTATACATAAAAATCAGTAGCAGTTGAATCATAAGTACGAGTGTAGTTTTAACATCTGTCTAACAATATTTTATTACTAACAAGTTTAAAAAATAAGAGATTCACAGATATTTTTAACTATAAACAAATACTATACTTTGAAACAAAAATATCATGACATGCTTGCCAAAATTTAAAAGACGATAATGTTTACAGCTAAACATTTTAGTGGTCAGCGCACTTCTCAGGAGAGCAAAAAATAATAATTTGTTAACTGTTTAGATTTATATTATTTCTTAAAAATGTATACTTAACAAATTTATCTATATAGCAAGTATAAAAGGTATTTTAAATAAATTTCTTTTAAAAAACTTGATATCAAATATATACTTTAAAAAATTCAAATTGAAAATGCTTTATGAAATTTACCATATTTTAAGTACATCAATCCTTATTAAGAAAAATATACTAGAACACCAACTATATATCTACACATAGGAACTAAATTTTTTTTAATCATATAACTCTTAAGAGTAATCTCAAATCCAAAGGGGTTGCTTTCTGACACATTTCTGAATTCATTTTTATTTAGGAAATTCCTGAAAATGGCAGGTATTCTTATTCATAAGCTAGGTAATTGAATGGTGTTTTACCCTTTTCAGTAAAGGAAGAAGATGTTTCACAAAAAATACTGTCAAAGTGAGCAGTTTGAATTGAATTTCTGATGCGGCAGCACGAGAATGGAGAAAATTTTATTGTCATGTGGCAGGAATCACTGACAACTTGATAAATAGTTTGTTTCTCAAAATGAGGAAAATGCTATTCAATTCAAAATCGCTTCAATAGTCATGCCTGCCAATTTTACGCCTTTTACATTTAAAAGTGAGTCAGAAAAATGTATGTTGCTGAGCAGAGAATTTAAAAACCACCTTCAATGAAAGAAAGAAAACGAAACTAAGAATTTCTCCATGAACAAGATAGTTTTTATTTTGTGTCATTTAAATTTTGATTTCAATTCCATATAAATAATTATTTATTGAAATTCAAAATAAAAATTAAAAAATACATATTAAGCCAATATTTCTTTATGTTGCTCTCCACTTTTTTTTTAGTCACTGAAATGCCGAAATTAAATCTATGAATTGCAATATCTGAAATGATGTGCTTGATTTTGTGTTACACTGTGTCCAAACATTATTAGAAAGAGTTGTGCAATAAAAACACAAATAATACTAATTTTGAAATATTGAATATTATTAAATCCCATTTTAGCCAAAATATAATTTTTTTATGTTTTTTATAACAAAATTTAAAATGCAAGAGTACATTCATCCATAGTCCAATAATAATTTCTTTAGACAACTAATGTCAGTTCCATTGATTTCTCTTATACTGAAATGGGATTTTAAATTGTTATAAACTTCTGGTACGGACAGGGTATCTGCGGTCTTCTCTTTATTTATCATATAACTACCAGTTTTTCAAATAATAATCATCTCCTTATTTAACCATGGGATAATCCACATTTAATAAAATGAAAAATATTATTCAGAAATAGTGGTAGTAAGGTGTTTACAAAAATAAAAGATGCCATATGTAGACATGCATGTAATATTTTTCACATCCATCATAAAATGACTTACTGGCACTTCCGGCAGATGTCATGTTCTTCATGGTGCAAACAACAGTCAGTACATCATGAGGCATGAGTTCTGGACGTCTCCTCAAAAGTTCTGATCTTGGAATGAACCAATTAAAATCATGAGAGTCCCATCCTTTCTCAAAGACTTTTGTATAACCTTCTTCGTACTCTTTTTCTCCTTTCAGAGTTTCGATTGAAAGATAGAATCCTTGTCTGATGGAAGAACGAGAGTAATGTTTCGAGAGGCGCAGATCAACGCGTCCAGATGAGTTACGTTCACTACAACCATTTGGCCAGATCACCAACCACCACTTTTCACCACCAAAGGAGAAGTCAGGACTTCTGTAGTTTATGCCATCCTTCTCCGAAAGAGAGGTGAAGCCATCAATCTTCCACTCAAAGTCCACATCCTCACTGTTCAAAGATTTATAAATTGTTCCTATCGTTGTCATAGCTGATGATGGACGAATAAGAGGATCTCACTTAACAATTGGTATGGCAAAAAGTCACCTTAAAAGAGAAAAACAGCATCAACTTAATGACAAAATTTCATGTACTACTTTATAACATGGCATCGATTTGTTGACATGAAACTCAATCGCCAGAAATCGTGTGAATATGTGTCTCGAGAGGGGCACTTCAATGATCACAAAATCCCAGGTTAATCTGTGGGGGAAATTAAACAGACTATTACTCACTACCTAATATAATGATCAAGTACGGTTTTCACCACCAGAAAGTGGATACCCGATGGCGATGTACTGTGTTTTGAAAATATTTTTTAACAGTTTAAACATTTTCAAAAATGCAATAACTTTTTACCTGAGCAAAAATTAAAATGCATGATGAAAACTAAATATTTTTGTTACTTGAACAAAGTTTTCAAAATGTTTAAAAGTATTTAAATTTTAAGAAAAAAGTATTTTTACAAACACAATATGACAGCATCAAACGTCTACTTTCAGATGGTGAAAACCGTATTTGTATAACAGTACTAGGTAATGAGAAATCGTATGCTTAAATTTCCCCTTACATTAATATGGGATTTCAGGATGAGCAATCAACAGTGAAGGCTGCTCAGAAATTGAAACAGCCTATTTTCTGAAGAATTATCTAAGTAATGTTTCATTCACAAACTAATATGTTCTGATCTTTTTATTATTCACTTACCAAGAAATCACACAACGTTTCTCATTTCACCTATACACAAAATGGTTATTAAATAAAAAATCGCATATTTGATGTTTTAAGTCAAATTTCCGCATACTAAGAAAGATGTGGACACAATACTGCGATCAATAACAAATATTAAATGTGCCAAAATTAATATAAGAGATCGGCCATTAACTACAGCTCATTTCAGAAGGAGGGGGGGTTTCAATAAAATGTGACAGTGTGGGAAAAGAGGGAGGGGGTGATAAATTAACATGTTCTGACATCACATTCAAAATATGAAAACAATCAGGTAGGCATTATTTGTGATCAGCATAATAAAGTTTGTTTTAAAAAAAATGTACTTTTATTCAGGTTGTATCAGGTAATATTTTTCTCTTCCTTGGAAATACAACATTTTGTAGAAAAATAAACCAAAACCTCAAATATTAATTCATAATTACATTAGTTAACACTATTTGATTATTATTCATCATTATAATTTGACTGTAGAATTTGATAGAATAGTAGTATAATAATATTAATTCATACAGTAAGATCTAATAAAGCACTTTACTGATTTTGGATTAAAAATTCATATTCTAAATAATTTCAAAATAGGCAAATTCTCTTTACTAAAATCAAAAATAAATCCAACAAACAGAAAAAATGCAGTACAAAAATTCAAGTTCTTTCCAATTTATAAAACATTTATTAATAAATTTTGGATCACCATCTTCATTGTATTTGCAAAATGTAATATTAGTAAGATATTATGTCGAATAACTAGCCCATTGTCAGCACACCGAATTAGTATATATGCCCACAAAAACTACATAGAAATTATGCAATTCGTTTACATAAAGATCTTATGGGTAACTTTCAAGAATAGTTGGCTTGCCCAGATCCAACAAAACATCGCCCAAAACACAAAAAACTAAAAAAAAGACAATGTACAAATTCTAAATAAACTTTATTAAAAAGGGAACAAAAGTTACTCTAATGGGTCTAAAATGAAGCCAGATTACTTTTACTAATGTGGAAAAATAGCAGAAAAA
This sequence comes from Maratus michaelseni, assembly GCA_963931845.1. NCBI lineage: Eukaryota > Metazoa > Arthropoda > Arachnida > Araneae > Salticidae > Maratus > Maratus michaelseni. The sequence continues at coordinate 277,956,994 of OZ007598.1, read as the reverse complement.
AAGCTGAAAATAAAAAAAAATTGCTGAGTACAAAATTTACTATATTGGGCTAAAAGATTAAAAAACCTGATCAAAAAATCTCTTAAAATTGCATTAAAAGTTCGCGAAAATTTCAAAAATCCCTGTACAATTTTGGCATAAATTTTATTGAAAAGAGAACTATATTTATTATTTGACCTAAAAGATCAAAACCTTATTCCTTTTATTAATGCATAAAAATCACTGCAAAATCGAAAACACCCACTAAAAAAAACAGAGGAAAAAATTAACTATAGAAATTAGCTAACTAAAACAATGTGACGTGATTCTTTCAAGAATGTCAAAAAAATCTTCACAGAATGCAAAACCCCTGAAAATCACATTAAAAAACTTTTACTAATATAAAAAAAATTGCCTCAAAACAGAAAATCGCATTAAAAATTGCTTAAAGTTCAGAATTCACAGAGGCAAATTTTATCATAGTGTGCTAAAACATAGTAAACATATTTTTTTCATGAATATGAAATAATCTCTGCGATAGGTGAAGAATCGCATAGGAAATTTCTAAAATAATGGAGGATAAATTTTACTACAGTGGGCTTAAATATTATAACAGAAATTCTTTAATAAATCTTTAAAAATAGCTTGAAAAATGTGTTAAAATTAAAAAATAGCAGCGGACAAAATTTACAATATTAAGCCAAGAGTTTGAAGCCGAATTACTTTCACAAATATTTAAAAAAGTGCTAAAAATTGCATTGAAAAATCGCATTAAAAATCGCTAAATATAAATTTATTACATTTTTTAAAAGTATAAAACCAAATTTCTTAATGAATTTGGAAAAATCACTGCAAAATGCAAAAAACAATTAAAATTTCATAAAAATACTCTGGAAAATTCAAAAATCATAGTATGAATTCCGAATAAATTTTATTGAAAAAAAGACTAAATTTACTTTATTGGGTTAAAAGATTGAAACATTCCTTTTACTAATGTGTAAAATTGCATAAAACACAAAAAAAATTCATATAAAAACTCACTAAAAATAAAAAAATCGCAGAAGACAAAGTTTTCTAAGTGCGCTGAAACATTGCACCTAACTTCTTTCATGAACATCAAATAATTTCTGCAATTGCATTACAAATGCCTTAAAAATTGTTAAAAATTTAAAAGGATAAAATTTACTATATTAGGCTAAAAGTTTGAAACCGAATTCCTTTTATATATGTCAAAAAATCATGGCAGGACGCAAAGAAACTCTATAAATCGCATCCAGAGTTTCACGAAAAATTCATAAATAGCAGAACGATTTCCAAATAAACTTTATAAAAAAAAAGGACAAAAATTACTAAATTGAGCTAAAAGATTTAAAATGGGTTCATTTTACTAATGGAAATCTACTAGAGGCAAAATCACCACAATATGTGAAAAATGCCAAAAAAAAATGCACAAAAAATTAAATAAAACCAAATCCATCAGAAGATATTCAAAAACTGGATTTGAGGTGCATATAACTACATATATACAGATTCCGTCCTGCAAAATGTTGTATCTCTGTCTGAGCAATAAACAGAACTCTTCAGAACACAGCAGACAGATATATGGAGAAACATATAGTTCTATCTTTATCATTATAGATATAAATAATAATATTAGAATTCAATCCTTTTCCTTAATTTTATTTACTATTTTTAAAATATAATTTTCCCTTTATATATACATTTTTAATTTAGGACAACGTTAGGTAAAAAAATATAGTATAGTAGACTCCTTCAAATCTGCATATCATTGCCAATGTAAACAGTGAAACTTACAGTTACGTTGAACGAACAAAATTCAAGATAGTGCTGGAGTCGGTTTTTGTTAATCTAGTTCTTTTAGGTATTACAGCTGGCTGTTTGTTTTTTCAAGCATTCATTTTTCAGTTTTTCAATATTTATTTATTTCCCTTATTACATACGGATTTTAGTATGTAATTACGGCTAACAGGGCCATATTCAAACTTTTTCATGAAGAAAATATGATTTTCTTCCATAACATTCAAGATGACACTCGTTTCACTGGGGATCACAATCTTTCTACAAAGGCAATTTTAATTAATCTAGCTTTTTATTAAATATGTATAAATGTGAAATAAAATGTCATTATTTTACGATTCTGATATAAATGATTTTCATATCTAAGGTACTAATAATACGATGCAACAGTAACTTCTTCACAAATACCTGCAACTGTAACTGTTGAGGTCATATTGTTTATGTTTACGTTTTTTGCTTTTGATATTCAATTTTCGGTTTTAATATGTAATTATTTTATTCTTATTTTTTTCGTAAGTCAGGGCTGCCACTGCCTAATGGCATCAAAAATAGTTGCTTTAGTAGCATACAATGAAAAAAAATGGTAGCATTTGTACAAAAATAGTAACCAAAATAGTTGCATGCTTACTTAAGGAAAGAGGGGCAAGAATCCTTATTTGCCATAGAAATAATAACATCATGAAAATCCATGTCTTTCCCTTCAGTTTATGTTACCATCTAAACTTGCCACTTTCTGTATTTCTATTATAAAATCACATGCACACAAAAACGGAAAGAAAAAAGAAACTTTTAAAATTATCATCTGAGATATATGATCAGAATGCAGTTTGGTTTTCCCAAACTAAATTGAAAATTATAAAACTTTTATTGCATATTATTAGCTGCAATTTTAATTCCATTTTGTAAACAAAAATTAACTGAAGCAAGAAATCTGCCAATAAAAAGTGGTTTTATCAAAAAAGGATGCATTTGATAAAGAAAATATGTGTACATAACTAATCTATTCTTTATAAGAAATTTATTAAAAATAAAATAGCAAAATCGGAATAAATAAAAAGTCCGATTTTATAGATACCAATGGGTCAAATAAAGCTATCTAAATAAGTAAGAAAGGCAATATTCTAAATGCTTTCCTCAACCTTTTAAATCTGTTATTAAATTGAAAAAATGTGATAGAAAACAAGATTTTCTTATTTCTAAATAGCATTTATTTCAGCTCATTTATTAATTCAAATTTTTGGTATGAAACATTTATACGAAGTTAGAAACAAATACGATTCACGCAGCACAGTGAACAAATCTACAGTTAATTGTTTGTGGTTCATACGGCAGTTAAAAGGTTAAATATCTTTAAAAAGAATAAAAAATTAGACAAATATTTAATTTTTAACTAGACAAATATAATTCAAGCATAAGAGTTATGGGTGGTAGTCAAATCAAAAATCAGTAATTAGTTTTCCACTAAAATTTGAATGATTGGTATCTTTACACTATATTTAGATTGAAAAAGTAATATCTATATTTTTAAATTTCAAATGGAATTCTTTACATAATTTAAAAATTGAATAAAAAACAAATTTATACAGAAATATTAGGTTGGGATATTGGGTTAAAAAATTTGCAATTCTAAGACTAGTGAATTTTTTTTTCTTTTTTACAAAAATAGTAGCTAATAGTCTTCTTTTTTGTGGTTTTCCTCCAAAATAGTCGCTTTTAGTAGCATTTTAATCGCATATAGCAGCAACGTAAGTTATATGGCCAATTGCAATATTTATAATGAAAAAGAAAGGAAAATAAAATACATAAGTTTGACAATAATTCAAAAAGTAGAGATCATAAAAAAGCTAAATTATGATTCATGTACTCGTTTTTTGGCACAATCGTAATGGAATAAGCCCTTGAAAAGTGTATAACATTAAGAGACAAAAATAACAAAACTAAAAGCTTAAGCAGACAAAAATTTTGTTTATGTTCACAAAATATAATGTAAAGAAATGAATGAAAAAATTATATATATATAAATATATATACTTTCCTTTATAGTGAGTTTTCACTGAAAAAAAAACAAGAAAAATTGATAGTTCATCATTATTATGCATATTTAGTACTGCATCCTTCATTATTATACTTGACTTTATTTTTAATATTTTTTAATCAATTTCTTAATTTTTATTATTTTACATATTTATTTTATTATTTTACTAAAATTATTTTATTATTTTACTAAAATTATTTTAATATTTTACTTCATTATTTTAATAATTTAAGGATTCTCCGTTAAATGCAATGCAAAATGTCAACCAACTTTATTATACTATATTTAAAAACGAAATCTAAAATTCAGGAAAACACAAAGGATACCATAAAGTTACTATGATTACCTTTACTTTTCTGTAAAATCTTTTCAAAAAGCCCAGCTAAACTCTATGCTGTATCAAACTTTAGAAAAACGCTTTCAGTAACCCTAAATTGGTTGAAACTTGGATGCAATTTTTTGTATCTAAAAATGTTACAAGACTGCTCGGCCAGATTTACTGGTATACACCAGAGAAAGCTTTAAAAACAGATTTTCAGCACAAAGTTAATTATTTAAAATGCATTTAAGCTGTACTACAAAATCTTCAGAAAATTTCTGACCTGCCAGCTGTAAAGAAGCTGTGCGTATCTATCACAAATATTCATGATTGATTTACGTGTCATTCAAAATGAATCGTTCGTTTAGTATAACTTGTTTCTTTACACTTGAAAAGAATATGTCTTTTAAATATATAAATATTTCTTTAAATAAGTTCTGAGTAAATAACCGGAAAATTCAGTCAAAACGTAAATCAGTTAAAGGCTTGTTGTTCATGAACTCTGTGATTTTTTATGGAGTTAAAATGTATCGATTAAATATGATGGAATAGTTTGAGCTTTGGAATATGGCATCACAGGGTGTTGGCGTCTGTTTGCTTGCAAAATGCTTTAGGTAAAATTCACATTACTTTTCTTGAAATTTTCTCTTAAACGTAAGTTTATTTATCATTAAATTCTACCTAAAATGAAATAGTAACGTTTTAGGACTACTTGGTAAGATTTAATTCTATTGTATGCTGCATCACACTTCAGGCATTATAATTTATCTTCAGATAATTAGATGGTTCTGTAAACCACCCTATATTTCTGATTAGCAGTGATGCAAGACTTGACAATTGCTTGCTCCCCCCACTCTTAAATTGGAGATTTCTTCTTCTTTTTTATGATGATGAGAATTGTAAGGTTGTGGCAGGCATTATTTGATAGCTTTCTAGGTTAGATCCTATTTGTTTCACCATCTGGCGAAATCTCGCCAAATCGTGGATAGTCAGTCAGATATATCTCTTATTATTTGAAAGACTGAACTTCATATTTTTTAGTAATGGCGTTTGATAAGTATGTTGTGTTTGTTACATTAGCACGTGATTCTTAATTCGACATTTATCTGTATTTTTAAAGATTTAATGTTTAGTTGTTTAATCAAAATAACAATTAATCATTAAGCGGTAACGTCATGATATTAAAAGAGAAAAAAAAAAACGATATCACAAGCTGTTTATTTAAAACATGTTATTTTTCTCAACTTTTGCAGATGTAACTGGTGTTAAGGAAAATATTGTATGTAAATAAATATCCAAGAATTTTTTTTTCAGTTTTCGTTAATGTAGTGTAAATTTTACTTAGTAAAAAGTTACTAATTGTTGGCATTTTAGTGATTGTTGCATTTCTGAATTTTTTGTATCGTTTAGGGATTCCAATAAAGCGAGGTAACTGCAACCAGTGATGATTTTATTTTATTTTCATATAGTATACGCAGTTCTGATACATGCAGTACACTTCTCACAGCATTAGCAAATTTCATGCATTTTTATGGATTCCACTATAGCGAAGCTGCTGCATCCACTGATATATTTTTTATTGTTTGCATGTGCACTAAGCATTCATCTATGCAGTACAGTGATCGTGGCATTAGAAAATTTAGTGTATTTTCGGGGATTCCAATACAATCATTTTGCTGTATTCAGTGATGGGTTTTTCTTTTGTTTTCCAGTATGTGAAGCACTCTTACATGCAGTACAGTAATTGTGGCATTAACGAATTTCCTGTATTTACTAATTTTTCAACTTTGCAATGATCGTTATCAGTTCTTGTAGTAATATGGATGATATGTTTAAAAAAATATTACAGCCATTCTGAATTATAGAAAATTCAGATTACGGAAGTTTTAAAACTAGAATGCATTTAGATAAATACTAATACTGATATCTGTCATTAATATAGCAATACGAATATGCAAGGAACTTCAGAATTTAAAATAATTAAAAAACACTGAGAAATTTCATTTCAGATCGTCCTAAAATATATTTTTTAAATAATAATGTATATTTTACAGTGTGTCGCTCTCTGTTGTAATGGAAAACAATAACCACATGATATTTTAAAATCACGATTTCTGATTTATAAATACTTAATAAATAACACAAATCACAACATGATAAATATTGATATAACATGATAAATATTGCATATGAAAAAAAATTTCTAAAAAAGAAGAGAAATGTTATAATGAGAAATTAAAACAAGACTATAATTAATTTTAAAAGTAACATTATTATTAAATTGACATTTTTAAAACAACGAATTTTGTGAAAGAAATTGCTGTAGGAATTGTGCTAAGTAGGAGTTGTCCTGCAAGGGTAACCCTAAACAAGGGTTATAACTGGGACGGGGGGGGCGATGTGTGAAGGAGGATTCTATATTTTGGTTGTCGCGCGAGGGTACTTGGCAAATGTAAAAAAATCACCAAATTTGGCTTCTCGCTTGTTCTAGGATTCTGCCGATTTTACCAAATTTAATGTTTCTCTAAATAGAATGATTTGCCAAGTTTTTGCAAATGTCAGATGATGAAGGAAAATCAATATACTGATTTCATATGCAGTGACTGCATAGAGATCGTTTGGAATGCTTCAGAAAATTTCAATGAATCATTACAAAAACTGGGCTAAATAATAACATATTTAACTTTGTAAAAGTTTTTTAATCAAAATATCGATAAGTGCAATAATCTATTTTCAAGTGTAAAGAAACGAGACACTCTAAAAGAACGATTCAATTTGAATGACTCGCACTCAATGCAATGATACAATCACAAACATTTGCATTACATTTACCAAGGCAGAAGAAACAGAGCTGAACCAGTTGGGCCATGCATTTACATACTTAACTGGCAAAAGGGTGTATCTGGAATTTCCTGGAAAATAAGCAAATTTTAAATAATTAACTTTGCATTAAAAATCTTTTCTTTCTTAAGATTCTTGTTGTGTGTACAAGTAAATATAGCCTTATAATCGCGGAATATTTTTTATATAAAAAAGATTGCAACCAAGCTCTGAGGATTCGATCAACAAATTTAGGGTTAGCCAGCGAAAGTATGATATAGTTTGGATCTTAATTTGGCTTTTTTGAAAGATTCTACAGAAAAATAAAGGTAATCATGTTGCTTTGTTTCATCTTATTACATGCAGATGTAAGTAATTTAATGGTAAAGCTTGTGTTTTCCTAAATTATGCCTTTTGTTTTTAAATGTAGTGTGTAGTAGAGCCTGTTGATATTCTAGATTATTTTTTAACACAATTTTTTCAAATTGGTAAAGCAATCATACAAGTTGTAAATTTCCAACTGGACGAAAAATGTCCGGGCCAGGATTCGAACCTGGGATCGCTTGGCTGAAGCCGCCATGCTCTACCACTGAGCTATCCCGGTCGAATCTGGAGGGCATAATTCATCCAGTTAACCTTATTGATCAAAGCATCTGGTCTGATATTTTAATCAGCTCAACAGAAAAGATCGCAGGTAATGGAACTCCAGTAAACACTGGATACATGAATACACTCCTGTTGATATTGTTCATTGTATTTAATAGATAATCCTATCTCTAAGTTCAGATTTATTAAATCTCCATATTTCATATTTTGTACCGTAATTTCTTGTGTCTAAGTCGACTTTTTAAACTGCCAAAACACAAAGAAAATTCAGGGCCACACACCAGATATAAAATCAGACATCCTTTTTTATTATTCGATTTATAGATGTAGCCATAGTTACGAGATAAATGTCAATCTCTTCCTAAATGTTATGATAAAAAAAAAAGTTAAAATTTTTGATATATTTTGATCAATAATTAAAAATTATTATTGTTTTAAAAGCATTAATTTCTTTTCTGAAAAAGAAGTTGCTTTGGAGGACGTTTTATAGTTATGGAATGAACTAGAGTGTGATATTTTTTAATTTTCTGTGAAGAATTTGTGGCAGGCCAGGCACAAATTTTAAATAAGATTGCATCGAATTTACTAACAATTTGGATTTTACAAAGGCCTTTTTCTTTTTTTAAGAGTTTACAGGAAATTATGTATGAGAATTTTTTTCACAAAGCAAACATTGATTTTTTTCCGATTTGTTGCCTTTTACAAAGTTTAAGCAATTTCTTAATTGTTAAAATTGCTAAAAATTTGTAAAATGAAAAAATCCGGAAGAAGACAGCTAAAAATTTGTGAAAATGAAAAAATAATCAAAAATTTGTAGAAATGGAAAAATCCTGAGAAAAAAATTGTTAAAAATTTGTAAAAATAGAAAAATCTAGAGGAAAAAATAGCTAAAAATTTGGGAAAATCCAGAGGAAAATATTTCCAAATGTTTGTAAAAATTGAAATATCTGGAGGTAAAAATTGTTAAAAGTTTGTAAAAATCAAAAAATCTAGAGGAAACATTGCTAAAAGTTTGTAAAAATTGAAAATTCTGAAAAAAAATGTTGCTTAAAGTTTGTAAAAATTGAAAAGGACCTGGTTGCAAGGATTGCCGTTGTAGCAGGCGATATCCGGGAGATGCCCGGGTATTCGCTAATGTTTGCAACTCCCTCCTCCGACAGTGTGAGGCCTGCATCGTTGATGGTAGGTATTCTTTCAAGCAGTTTTTGTGATTCGGCATGAACATCATGTGTGTACCATTTTCTACGTGTCAACCTTCATTCATATTGCACACTACCAGCGTACATCAAATTGTTTCTTTTTATTTTGTGCAGAAAAATTTCTCATATCTGTCATGAATAAATTTTTTATTTAATTTTGTCATCTCTCTATCATTTATTTTACACGTAGGGGGTAGTAGTTTCTGCCTGGTCTATGACACCAAGATCGGAATAACTGAACTGTGTTCAGGGGGAGGGGGAGGGGTTCAAATTTCAACTCCTGAACACAGTTCAGTTTAACTTAACCACTCTCAACAATTCAAGTTTTAAGCTCAAAATTTAAGTTTAAGTCTAAGCTTTTGAAAGCATTTAATGAGATACAAAAAATAACAGTAGAAAATAGTTGTTTGTTACTCCAATCTCTAAAGTGCCCTCTATCGGCATTTTTTCAACTCTATCTTTAAAACTTATTTTCAAGAAAATACTGACATAAAGAATAATTTTAGCGAAAACCACAAATGAATTGACCAATTTTTCCATTTTTATAATCATTTGAAATTTTGGATCCTAAACTTTAATTGCACATATCTTCTTTGGAAGTCGTTTGGGACCCTTAGTTTCAATATTGTTTGTCTTGATGTGTACTATCACCTCTTAAGGTTTTGCCCAAGTGTTTAGATTCACCCTGTATATGCATAAAGGGAAAATGATATTTTAAAAATGGTAAATAAAATTTTATATATATATATATATATATATATATATATATTATTATATAGTTATATATAAAATAAAATTATAATAAAATAAGGAAAAGGATTGAATTTTAATATTATTATTTCATATCTATAATGATAAAGTTAGAACTATATGTGCCTCCATATGTCTGTCCGCTGTGTTCTGACGATATAACCTCTGGCAGAGCTACAAAATTTTGCAAGAAGACCTCTATGTGTGTAGTTATGCCCCTCGAATCGAGTTCTTGAATTTCTTTTATTAGATTTTGTTTTAGTTAATTTTTATGCATTTGCTTTAGCATTTTTCATATTTTGGGGCGATTTTGCCTCTAGTAGATTTCCATTAGTAAAATGAATCGGTTTTAAATCTTTTAGCTCAATTTAGTAATTTTTTTCCTTTTTTAAAATAAAGTTTATTCGAACATCATACAGTAATTTATGAATTTTTCAAGAAACTTTGGGTGTGATTTATAGAGTTTCTTTGAGTCCCGCTGTGATTTTTTCTGACATTCATAAAAGGAATTCAGTTTCAAACTTTTAGCCTAATCTAGTAAATTTTATCCTTCTAAATTTTTGAATTTTTAACAATTTTCAATGCGATTTTTCGTGTTTTGCCGAAATGATTTGATATTCGTGAAAGAATTTAGGTGCAATGTTTTAGCACACTGTAGTAAACTTTGTCTTCTGCGATTTTTGAATTTTTAGCAGTTTTTATGTAATTTTTTCTTTTACATTTTACAGCAATTTTTCCACATTAGTAAAAATAATCTGGTTTCAATCTTTTTTAGCCCAATATAGTAAATTTAGTCTTCTTCTCAATAAAGTTTATTTGAAATTCATACAATGATTTTTGAATTTTCTGTAATATTTTTATGAGATTTTAGTGTTTTTTTGCATTTTGCGGCGATTTATCCAAATTCGTTAAGGAATTTCATTTCATACTTTTAGAAAATGTAATAAATTTATATTTAGTAGTTTTTAATGAGAATTTTCAATGCAATTTTTAGCGATTCTTTTATATTTGTGAACGTAATTCGGCTTCAAACTCTTGGCCTAATATTGTAACTTTTGTCTTCCACTATTTTTTCATTTGAAGAGATTTTTAATGCGATTTTTAACATTTTGTGACAATTTTTTAACATTTGTGAAAGGATTTCTGTTACAATGTTTAAACCCACTTTAGTAAATTTTGTCCTCCACGATTTTAGAAATTTCCAATGTGATTCTTAATGTTTCATGAAAATTATTTGATATTCATGAAAGAAATCTGGTTGCAATGTTTTAGCGCCTATAGTAAAATTTGTCCACTGTAAATCTTGAATTTCTAGCAATTTTTTATAGTTTTTTTTGCGTTTTGGGCAATTTTTTCATATTAGAAAAAGGATTTCATACAGTGATATTTGAATTTTCCGTGATATCTTTTTGAGATTTTTGCATTCTGCAGTGACTTTTCCATATTCGTGAAAGGAATTCAGTTTCTCAAGCTTTTAGACAAATATAACAAATTTTGTCCTCTGCAATGTTTGAACTTTTAATGGTTTTTAATGAGATTTTTCAATGCAAATTTTATCGCTTTTACACTTTCGGCGGCTATTTTTTTGCATTCTTGCAAGTTATTCAGTTTCAGACTATTAACCTAATATAGTAAATAATATCCTTTGTGATTTTTAAATTTTTCTTATGATGTTTAAGCCCATTATAGTGAATTTTGTCTTCTGCTGTTTTTGAATTTTTAAGGGTTTTTTTAATGCGATTTTCCGCTGCTTTTCTTTTCCAATCTGGTTTTAATTTTTTAGCACAATATAGTAAATGTTGTCCTCATTTCAATAAAGTTTATACCGAACTCGTACAGCGGTGTTTGAATTTTCGGCGATATTTTTATTTTTTTATATTTTGTAGTGACTTTTCGATATTCGTAAAAGGAATTTGGTTTGAAACATTTACCCTGATAGAGTTATGTTTTTCTTCTGCAATTTTTTTTTTTTTTTTGAATTTTTAATACCATTTTCAGTGTTTTTGTGTACCGTGACAATTTTTTGATATTCTAGAAAGAATCCCGTTACATTATTTTCATTAGCTAATCGCTATAGTTAATTTTTTCCTCTGTGATTTTTATACATTATTAAAAGAATAAGGTTTCCATCTTTAGCCCAAATAATAAATATACCGTAATTTCTGGAAGAAACGCCGCACGACGAAAAATTGCACCAAAAAAATAGAGAAATGGTCGTAAACGCCGCATCGTCGTAAACGCCGCAGGTGAAATTTCGGTATATAGGCTGTAATCGTTAATGACTTGCAAACAGAAACACATTAATAAACTGAATTTAGAAATCGTTCCATTCTAAATATACAGCACACGACACAACACTACAGCCATCCTAAGACAACTGTTTACGAAATGATTAGTTAATCAAAACAAATCCGAATTAAACAACCAATGTAATGCGTGTATATACCTTGCCAAACATACACTTGCCGATGAAAACACATTTCAAGGAAGATCAGGGAAGTGACGCGTGGCTAAAAACATGATTAATGATGAGATCAGCAAATCAGACAAAGACTTGTCTGGCGCCATCTCTCGGAACAAAAGCGTACTACGCCAATCGATTATTCGATAATCGTCTCAATCGAACATCGCCGTGTGCCATGAATGAAAATAACTGAAGCATGGCATTAGACTGTTTATGAAATAAATATAATTTATCAGCTATTGTAAAGTAAAAATTAACTGCCATCTCTCGGAACGAAAGCGTACTACGCCATTCGATTATAGTATCAATCGAACATCGCCGTGTGCCATGAATGAAAATATCTGAAGCATGGCGTTAGAATGTTTATGAAATAAATATAATTTATCAGCTATTATAAAGTAAAAATTAACTGCTTTTAAAGAGTGAACTATTAATATTGAACTGAGAACTAGAGAAATATGGGTAAGTTGAATATATATTAACTATAGTAATTACGTTTTTATAATAAAGATATACTATTGATATGTACTGTTTATGAGCTTTATACTGAGATTAAATGAATGTAAATAAAGGTGAAATATGAATGAAAGTTAATGAATGTATGTGTTTAAAATTGTATCTGAGGCAGTAAGACTAAAAGCATTAAATGAAGGTTTGCTTTTCACAACAATTTTCAACAAAAAATTTTAAACTGCACGTAAACGCCGCATTGGTAGAAACGCCGCATCCCTTGAAATTTTAACTTTAAAACACGTAAACGCCGCGGCGTTTCTTCCGAAAATTACGGTAGTCCTCTTTTCAATAAAGTTTATACTGAAATCGTACAGTGATTTTTGAAAATTTTCGCGAACTTTTTATGCAATTTTAAGAGATTTTTTTTATCAGGTTTTAATCTTTTCGCCCAATATAGTAAATTTTGCACTAAGCGATTTTTTGAGATTTTCACCTTTTTTTTACCTTTGCGATTTTTCCACATTTGTAGAAGGAATCCTGCTTCATTTTAGACCCAGTATAGTAAATTGTGTTCCCTTTTTAATAAAGTTTATTCGGAATTTGTGCAGCTTTTTCTTAGATTTTAGCATTTTGGGCGATGTTTTGTTGGACCCGGGCGAGTGAACTAGTCTTGATTATAGAGAAAAGTACCTCATAAGTTATTTATGTAAACAAATTGCTATAAATTTTATGTAGTTTTGTGGACATATATACTAATTCGGTGTGCTGGCAATGGGCTAGTTATTCGACATGAATTCTAATTAATATTAAGTTTTGCATATACGATGATGAAGATGATAATATTCCAAAATTTATTAATGAATATTTTATAAATTGAAAAGAACTTTAATTTTTGCCCTTCATTTATTCTCTTTGTTGGTTTCATTGTTAATTCTAATAAAAATAATTGACTTATTTTAAAATTATTTAGAATATGAATTTTTAACAAAAAATTAAAGTAATAAGTAATCAGTATTAATCAGTAAAGTGCATTATTAGATTTTACTGCAAGAATTAATATTAATAATACTATTTTATGAAATTCTATAGTTAAATAATAGTAATAATAATGATGATGATTCAAATACTGTTTTCCAATACAATTACGAATTATTATTTGAAATTCCGAGGGATTTTTCTTCAAGCTGTTGTATTTCTAAGTAAAAGAAAAAATATATACCTGATACTACCTGAATAAAAGTGCACCTATTTTTGAAATGAACTGTATTATGCCGCTCGCAAATATTGCTTACCTAGTTGTTTTCATTATTTTGAATATGACATCAGAACATGTTAACTCATCAACTCATCTCTCTCAAACTGTGTCACATTTCGTTGACCCTCCCCCCCCTTCCTCAAATGCGACGTAATTAACGGATGAGTCCTAACTAAAATTTTTGGTATATTTTAAATTAGTGTCCATTCCTCCTTCATGACGACTTTTTTCTTAGTATACAGAAATTCGGCTTAAAACACCAACTATGCGAACATTTCTTGAATTACCATTTTTCTATATAAGAAAAATGAGAACTGTTGTCTGATTTTTTAGGAACTGGATAAAAATAAGCATTGAACATATGTGTTTGTGAATGAAATATTACTTAGCTGATTCTTCAGAAAATAGGCTTTTTGAATTTCTGAACAGTCTTAGGGTGACGTTTCACCATTGCTCGCCCATCCTGAAATCTCATGTTAACTGATAGAAAAACTTAAACTGACGATTATTCATTACCTAATACAGATATAGAAACACGGTTTTCACCATTGGGAAATAGACCTTTATTGGCAACATACTGCATTTGTATAAATACTTTTTCTTAAAATTGAAGTACTTTTAAACAGTTTGAAAAAAATTTCAAGTAACAAAAATATTTATTTTTGGTCATGCATTTTTATTTTTGCTCAGGTAAAAATTTATTGCATTTTTGAAAATATTTAAAATGTTAAAAAATATTTTGAAAATGCAGTACATCGGCATCGGATGTCCACTTTTTTGTAGTGAAAACTGTATTTTGATCCTTATATCAGGTAATGAGTAATAATCTGTTTAAACTTCCCACACAGATTAATCTGTGATTTTGCGATCGGTGAGTGGGAAATCTCATTATTGAAGTGGCCCTCTTGAGACACATGTTGACACTATTTTTGCCGATTGAGTTTCATATCAACCAATCAATGCCTTGTTATAAAGTAGTACATGAAATTAAGTCATTCTATTGTCGCTGTTTTTCTCTTTTCAGGTGACTTTTTGCAATACCCAGATTTGAGTGAAGAAATCCTCTTATTCCCAGTTCTTTAGCCATGTCTGTTGGTGTCCTTTCTATTTCTTCAAATAATGATGATAAGGACATTGAGTGGAAGATTAATGGCTTCACCTCTCTTTCAAAGAAGGATGATGCAGGCTACTTTAGTCCTTATTTATATTTCTGTGGTGAAAGATGGCGATTGTCCATCTCTCCGAATGGTTCCAGGGGACGTAACTCACTTGGACACATTGATCTGTGTCTCTGGAAAGAGTCTTCTTGGGTTTCTTCTTGTGTTTCCGTTAGACTAGAATGCTCTCTTTCGATAAAAACTCTGAAAGGTGAAAAAGAGCACAAAGTACACTGTACAGACTTAAAGGTAATGGACTATCATGCACTTAATCGGTTCATACCAAGATCGGAACTTTTTAGGAGACGTTCTGAACTCATGCCTGACAATGCGCTGACTGTTGTTTGCAACATGAAGAACACAACATCTGCCAGAAGTGCCAGTAAGTCTCTTTATCATGGAGGTGAAAAATATTACATATCTACAAACGTGATCTTTTACTTTTTGTAAGCATTTTGCTACCACTATTTCTAAAAAAAATTTCATTTTATTAAATGTGGTATTTTCTGTGACTAAACAAGGCGATGATTATTGTTTGAAAAAACTGGTAGTTATGTGATTTAAGAAAAGCAAAGACCATAGAAGCTCTGTATGTACCACAGTTAATGAGAATTTAGAAAATCATTATAAAAGAAATCAATGGAACTGTCATCAGTTGTCTAAAGGAATTATTATTGCACTATGGATGAATGAACTCTTTCATTTTAAATTTTATTATAAAAATCATAAATGTACATTTTGGCCAAAATGGGATTTAAAAATATTCTATATTTAAAAATTAGTATTATTTGTGTTTTTATTGTGCAACTCTCTCTAAAACCTTTTAAACACAGTGTAACACAAAAACAAGCACATCATTTCAGATATTGCAATTCATAGATTTAATTTTGGAGAACAAAAAAAGGTTTTATTTTTTTTTTTTAAGTGGAGAACAACATAAAGAAATATTGCCTTAATACGTATTTTTTAATTGTTGCTTTAAATTTCAATAAATAATTATTTAGATCAAGTGTATATCAAAACATAAAAGACACAAAATAAAACCTCCATCTTGTTTATGGACAAAATTCTTAGGTATTTTTTTCTTTTTATTTAGGTGGTTTTCAAATTTCCTGCTCAACAATGCAAAATTTTCTGACTCATTTATAAATATAAAGGCATAAAATTAACAGGCCTGACTATTGAAGCAATTTTGAATTATATAGCATTTTCCATTCTTTTGATAAATATTAATCAATATTAAATTATTTATCAAGTTATAAGCGATTCTTGTTATGTAACAAGAAGATTTTCCACCTTTCTCATGCTGCCGTGTCAGGAATTAGATTCAAAAGGCTCACTTGACAGTATTTTCTGAAAGATCTTCTGTTTTTACCAAACAAAGGAAAACCACTTCAATAACTTCACTTCTGAATAAGAACATTTGCCCTTTTCATGCATTTCTGAACAAAATCGTATTCAGAAATGTTTCAGAAAGTATCTCTTTAGGATTTGTGATCAGCCTTAAAGTTTTAATATAAAAATAAATTTAAAAAGCAATCATATGTTGCTGATTCTTCTAAAAATAATTGAGGGAAAAAGTCTATAGTCAATTAAATAGGAATAATGGCTTCTATTTCTTTCTATGCATAAATGTAGGGATCCTACATTAGAGAGAGATTGGACATTGCGTCGCCGGCAGATTTGACAAATCCGCCATTTTAGTTACGTCGTATGTATACGCTGGTATTACTTTCTAAAGAAAATTTGGATTTTAAAGATTCAACATTTTAAATATTGTATCAAGACTTAGTACACTATTAATAGATAATTTTCTTTTGTTGTTTATAGTTACTTTTTAATATTTAGTAATGTTTATTTATTTTGTAACATATTTTAAATTGTCAGTGTTCAATTGTTGAGTATGCGGTCAACTTTAAACAGTTTCATCAAATAATAACTATCGAAATGAGTAACACAAACAAAGCAATTTCGTTTCTGCGTCTCTTGTTTTACATTTTAAAACTAATTTTGATTTAAATCTTTTTGTAGTGAGTGAGCAAAACGTGTAAATAATTTGGAGTTTCAAAGTTTGACACAGTTGGCAGTAATTGACAAACGTTATTGGCGATGAATTTCTGTTTACATTTTGAAACATTTATTTTAAGAACGTAATACAGAATAAAATTGTATATAGTGCACTCTTTTTAAAATATGAAATTGTTTATAAATTATAAGGAATAATTGAATAAATTGTTAAACTGTTCATTTTTTAATAAACTAATATGGCGGACTTTCCGTCAATGTCCAATCTCTCTCTAATGTAGGATCCCTACATAAATGAAGCTTTGGGCGCCATCTCCATATTGAATTGTTGACCATTTTTTAAAAATATTTTAACTAGCAATGTGTCACTAATAAAATCCAATTTTGGTGAAGTAGGTTTAATCTACTATTGAAGTTATGCTTATACTATATACAAATTCTACCCGTATGATGTTAAAGTATTTGTACATTTTTATTTCCTAAATTAAAATTTTACAAGAACTTTTTGTATAAATTTAAACATCAGTATATTAATTTCTTATATTTAACAAGTATTAAATACCAGGATGTCAAAAAATAATATTTGAAAAAGAAATGTAAGTTACAATCTATAAAAAGTGTCATTGCATTTGATTTAAATATAGTTCTTATGTGTAGATAACATATTAATTGGTATACTAGTTTTTTTTCCCTTAACAGGGGCTGCTGTACTTGAAATGTTACAGATTTCATAAAGCATTTTTAATTTAATAATTTTTAAATACATCTTGTATTACATTGTCAGAGATCCAATAACAATATCTTTTATATTTGCTGTACCGACAGATTCGTTATAGAATTGGAATTTTTTTAAAAGTAATAATAATCCAGTGATAAACAGTTTTTAGCCAATTAATTGATTTCATTCTCCAAAAAAGTTTTCTGACCATTGAAATAATTAGCTGTAAACTTTATCTTCTTTTAAAACTTGACATTCTTTTAAAGTATTTTTGTTTTAAAATGTATGCGCTTTCAAAGTATGATTTCAGCAACTTTAACTTATAATTTACTTGCTACTGATTTTTATGATTAAGTTTTCCTTATGACTTTTGCTTTATTTCATATTTTCAAACAACTTTCGTGATTTACCAATAATGTAATGTACAGGGTGATCTTTTTTAAAGTGACAGTGTTTGGAGCGCGATCTAATAGCAGAAATGGCACCAAACTTGGTATTTAGACTAATCAAGACATGGGAAAAAAGATTCCGTGAAAAAAAATTTAATTTCAAAAATCGCCACTAGGGCATTTTGTGGCGCTTTGCAATGTATAAAATGTGAGAAAAGAAAAATACTAACACATACAATTGTACAGTTAAATTATTAACGTTTATATACTATATTAACTTCCCCGGTGAGGAATTAGACCACCTTCAATGTGCGCACTGTTCTCAGAAATAACACTGTGCATTCTATGCACAACGTTCTCCACAGCCGTACGTAACATATCACAAAGAATATTCTGCACTGTCTTTGTTATGTTGTCCTTTAGAATAGACAAATTTGATTCTCTACCAACATAAACTTGAGATTTCAAATAACCCCAGAGCCAAAAAGTGTGAGGTCAGGGGAACGAGGCGGCCATGCAACTGGAAAACTCTGACTTATGACTCTATCATCAGTGAAGGTTTGGCGCAACAGCAGCTTTACCTTATTACCAATGTGTGGCGGAGCACCATTCTGCATAAAGGTTTTCTGTTGGAGACGGTTTCTTTCCTTAAGTTGTGGAATAACAAACGTTTGCAGCATTTCGTGGTACCTTTCTGCACTTATGGTGCACGTTTCAGGTCCTGCCGGAAAGATGGTCTAAAAAAATAATGGCCCAATTACGAATTCGGCTGTGAAATCACACCAAACAGTGACTTTTGGGGAATTTAAAGGGATTTCATGCACGGTGTGGGGATGCTCAGAAGCCCAAATTCGGCTATTTTATGTGTTTATGGACCCATTGAGATAAAAATGGCACTCATTTCCCCACAGAATGTGCCATGGGAAAGCATCACCAATTTCTACCCTGTCAAGAAACGATAGAGCGAATGTCACTCGCTTATCATAATCACTTATCACATTTCAGTTCGTGCAAGAGGCTGATTTTGTAGGGGTAAAATCCAATAACGTGCCGCAAAACTCTTCGTACTGTGAAATAATTCATATCCAAATGTCGAGCTACACCCCGGCGCTGCTAGTACCAGCAATGGTTCTCTGCGATCCTTCGACAATTGCAGTGGCCACATCTGTTATTACATCTTCTGATACTTGTTTACATCCTCTCCCAGTGCGAATGGTCAGTGACCCCGTTTCCTCGAACTTCTTAATCATTTTCTTAAGACCATTCAGTGATAAAGGCCCCCTTTTGTAATTTTTTTCTGGTTCGAAATTCCCGAAGAGCTGCAGATGTATTACATTTATTCATATAATAATACAGCTTCACCAGTAACGCACGTTCCGGTAATGTGAGAGGCATGTCCACTGGAGCTCGTTTACTTCAGCTGAGATTATTTGTCAGAGCTGTCTACTACTTGCTTTTATAGCCCCTATTACTGGTGCTGTCATCGCACAACATTTGCATTTTTCTTTGATACCCGTGTTTATGCTAATTCTCGTTATTGTAAGCTACAGCAGTGTCACAAAATGCCCTAGCGGCGATTTTTTGAAGTAATTTTTTTTCACGGAATCCTTTTTCCCATGTCTTGATTAGTTTAAATACCAAGTTTGGTGCCATTTCAGCTATTAGATCGCGCTACAGGGCACTCCAAACACTGTCACTTTAAAAAAGATCACTCTGTATAATTCAAATATTTCTGTATGATCTATCATCTATGCTGAGTTAACGCACAGGTTTATTACTATATGTTAAAGTCTTCGA
This sequence comes from Maratus michaelseni, assembly GCA_963931845.1. Lineage (NCBI taxonomy): Eukaryota > Metazoa > Arthropoda > Arachnida > Araneae > Salticidae > Maratus > Maratus michaelseni. Next base: position 277,937,210 of record OZ007598.1, on the reverse strand, counting down.
CATTTTTAATCATTAGAAGCAGTAAAAGGTCTGAAAAGGGAAATTTCAGTTATTTGTTTCGTAGCACATGATTGAGTTTTTGCTTTTATTGTTTTTTTCATTTGTTTATGTTTAATATCTTTTTTCTTATTCTGCTAAAATTCAATAAATTTGTACCTTATTTCAATTTGGAAGTAATCTCTGAAATCTGTCCATTTTAAATAGCTGAAATTTTCTACATAAATTTTAGATCTTTGTGTTTCATTAATATATTTTTTAATTAGCCCAAATTCAAAATTTCTGGGCGAATTTTGGATCCATTTAATGTGAAAATATTCCTTTAGAATAAATATTTAAAATATCATCTTATGGCAGTCTTAATCTCAGTTGATTTCATATATTCCAACATAGTAGAAAAGTGACCAGTTTCTATCTGTCTTCTTTGGTGCCATATTTATTGTTCAGATGCTGAGATAGTGATAAAATGCAAACATGTTGTGGAAGTGAATTGTAGCATATTTCCATATGATAACTGCTGTAATCCATAATGATAATTTTTAACAAACTGCATAAAAACTTAACAGAGTGCAACTTCATTTTCTGTCTTGGATTATTTGTTAAATGGTTGGTTTGAAAATAAATATACAAATGAATGGCTAATATACCAAATGAGTGGTCATGTCAGAATTGTTCATATCCTTTGCGCAGAAAAATAGGTCGCCAGTCATGGGAGGTTTGTGGCCATATATTTATATGGTGAGAATTTCATGTATGAGCAATACGTATGGAAATTGTGATTGTTTATGCTGATGCAGGGAGAAAAGATATTTATGGCTGACGTCATTCAAATTCAATACATTTGTTCTTCCCATTGCAAAAGTGCGACATTACTCCCATATTTGTTGAGTACACCTGATATTCGGTGCTCGATTTTCAAAGGGGCAAATTTACACCAGTATTTTTAAAAGAAATTGTTACCTTATATAAACTCATAATTTTTGTCTAAAATAAGCTAAAAATTTTCGTAATTACTGTTGGATGTTTTTCCTTATGGTAATAAGGCATTAATGACATTTTTATCACGTATGCAACCACAATCGTCCTATGAATGGCATTATATTCCGTTTTTTATGCCCAAAGGAAAGGAACCACTACGGTCACTTTCTGTCCTAACAACTCATTCACTGTATTTGGCAATTTAAAGCAGCAGTTGCATGAAAACTGTCTCTCTCCCGAGTCTGCTCCTTTCCACTGTCAATTGGTAAAAAGTGTATTTATAGAATGCTGCATTTGCTTTGTGCTGTGCATTTCTACTGTGATATATTAAATTGGGGAAATTTATTTTTTGACCTATCAAAGAGATGTTATCTATTTACTTTCTTTATTCTATTAATTTATTATTGAAAAGTTTCTTCTCTAAAAAAAATATAAGATAAACACTTCTAAATGTTTATCTGTAACAGTTCCTTAATCTATTTATTTTCTTTATTCTATTATTTTATTATGCAAAGGTTTCTTCTCAAATAAAATATAAGATAAGCATTTGTAAATGTTTGTCTGTAACAGTTCCTTAATAGATATTAACATTAAAGAAATAATTCATTAATCTTTGCTTTTAATACTTTATTATTATTCCTGATTCTAGAAGGAGTATCAACTGTTGAAATAAACAAGTCTGATGTGGCTGAAACTTCTACATCTGAAGCTTCTGGTTCTAATCGGACTGTTACTAGTGAAACCAAGGAATCAGGTGAGTCATTTAGAAAGAAGAAACAAATTTACATTTTAAATAATTGTTTTAATTATTCTAAGTTTTCAAAATTGTTGGAAAGCATTTGATCTTTTGTTTATATATATGCATTAACTGTAGAGTTTTACCTGTTGATTATTATAACCTCTGATATGTTGATAGATTTTACTGGTCTACATAAAATATCAATAGATAATTCAACCACAATCCTCCTATGAATGACAATATGTTCCGTTTTTAATGCCCAAAAGAATGGAAACCACTGTGGTCACTTTCTGCCATACCAACTCATACACTGTGTTTGGCAATTAAAAACAGCAGCTATATGAAAACTGTCTTTCTCCTGTATCTGCTCCTTTCCACTGTCAACAGGTATAAAGTGTCTTTATGGAATGCTGCATTTGCAGTGATATTATATTCATTAGGGAAATTTATTTTTTGACTTGTCAAAGAATCATCATCTATTTACTTTCTCTATTCTATTACTTTATTATTCAAAAGTTTCTTCTTTAAAAAAATATTAAAAGATAAACATTTATAAATGTTTTCTATAACAGTTCCTTAATACATATTAACATAAAAAATAATTCACTAATTTTTGCTTTAAATACTTTATTATTATTATTCTTGATTCTAGAAGAAGGAGTATCAACTGTTGAAGTAAACAAGTCTGATGTGGCTGGACCTTCTAAATCTGACACTTATGGTTCTAATCAAATTGTCGCCAGTGAAACCAAGGAATCAGGTGAGTCATTTAGAAAGAAGAAACAATAAACTTATATTTTATATAATAACTTTTTTGTTCTAAATTTTAAATATTTAAATATTTTTATTGGAAAAACATTTGATCTCTGTTTATCTATGCGTTATTATAACTTCTGATATGTTGATAGCTTTTACTGGTCTACATAAAATATCAACAGATAATTCAATTTTATCTACTGAACTGTAACTATATTATGAAAATTAATTATAGTCAACTTTAACTATAGTGTTAATTTGATTGACGTTGATTGGGTTTTGGCTTGTATTGATTGGGTTTTCTACATAAATCTGCATTATAAAGCAAAAATATGTCCATGAGTAATGCTGCTGTCCCATTGATGGTGGCAACACCTGACCCATAATTTTCTGTTTTTGCTGCATTCTTTTAAACTTCTCAACATCACACTATGCTAATTTTTACACCACCAAGTAGAACACATAAACATTTTTTCAAATGCAATTTGTTTAAAAACTGTATCTGAATTGACCAATTTTTTGTTATGGCTTTTAAAATAATTTTAAAGCATGAATTTTTTAAAAAGCTGATTGCTTTACCTTATATCAACTGAGGATTTTTGTCATCAATTAACCAAAAATTTGTTTTCTGAATTATTGGTGGATGCTTTTATGTACAATAATATGGCACAGACGAGATTTTTATCACATATACAATCACAATCCTGTACAATAGACAATATGTTCAGTTTTTATGCCTGAAGGAAAGGAACCAACCACTCTTTGACAATATTTACTCGGCTACATAAAAAATAATATTGGTAACACATAATAGATAATTCAATTATCTAATTAAAATTTCATAAATAAAATAATATAATATAAATAACTCACACATTTAACAAACATGTAATTGAACTCTTGCTTAAACCACTAAAATTATTAAAATAAAAAAGTGTGCTGTAAGTAGCAAAACCTTTCACGATTTCTTCAGCTACTAACTTCTGGCATGCTGTTAACCTGTCAGCACACGTGTCCCTTATATATATCCATATATATATATATATATATATATATATATATATATATATATATATATATATATATATATATATATATATATATATATATATATATAGATATATATATAGATATATATAGATATCTGACCTATGTCATACGATAACGCTCGTATTTATAAATCAATTTCAAGTAAACTAATTGTGTGTATTAAGCTCACCAATGTCTCGACCGAGTTTGTTGCCCAGCTTGGTCCGCCATTTTGTTTCAAGATGGCAGCCATTTAAAAATTTTAAACTAAAATAAATATACAAAAAAGTTAAAAATTCAAATTTATTTTTTGCTTAAGTGTTAGGCCTGGATACAAAGATTCCGGAGTATTTTTTGTTTCACCTCTATCTTAAAAAACGGCTGAGATACAGCAGTTTGAAATTCTAGGGTGACGGACATTTTGAAACAAGATAGCACATTACAAAAATCCAATGATTAATTTATGAGTCTTAGTGAATACGACTTCTTGCAAATTGTTATCTTTCATTGTTGTAATCATTTTCCCATGATACGCATAAAACTATATATTCATATCCGTTAGCGCCAAATTCTTGCCAAACTTGCCCACATTTGGCTACTGAAATAAGTCTTCATAAATTAAGGCAACTTGGCTATAGCTCAATAATTTGGCAAATTTCTTATTTATATTCAGTATTAACGAATCTTTTGTAAACGGTTTCTTTGCATTTTAGCTTGCTGTTTTCGAGTAACATTAGCTAAAATTTTAAAACGAAGATATAGGAAAGCTACCTTTTCCTCCCGGTACAGGCTGGAAGAAGTTTTACAATCCAAATTCAGCCATAAAAATACAAAAAAATATAAAACTGATATATAAAAACTGTATGTGCAAGAGTTGTTAACGTTTAAAGGAAAAATTATATTATTATTTGCACACTATATTTTTTACATAAACATTTGCATTAACATTTTCCTATCATTATGGGTTACGTTATAACATGCGTGGGGTAAATTTCCTCCCACGTGACATTTTTATAACAAAAGAATGCAAAATCTTACAACCGGAGGTAAATTCTTTTTGGCCACATCTTAATATCTTTCAGCTTGAAAGGTACTATAAAGATCAGAATGATTACGAACGATTTTCACACATTTTTAAGTAATAGTTGTGAGCTAGGGTAGATTTTATTCCAACGCGTGTTCTGATGGGTTAATACGCTTTTAATGAATTTCAAAATTTTATTTGAATGCATTATGTATATTTTTCATATAAAAATCTTTTAGTGTTACTATGAAATTAAAAAATATATATTAAATGTCAAAAGTCTGTAATTTTTCTATTTTAAATATGGTTTTCACATGTATTCTGTAACCTGGGTTGGATCTCCTAGTAGTTTTGAAAAAGATTTTGAGCAAAAAGTCTAGAACAGGGGTGGCAAACCTATTGCACGCACACCCCAGGTGACACTTAAGACAATTTCTCTGTCCCGCAAAAATTATTTTTGTGTTAGTTAATGTATTGAAACTTTTTTTCTGTACTTCGATCTGAAACTACAGCATGAATTAAAAAAATCTTTATTTCTACTAATAAATTTTAAAAGACACATAACAAAAGTAAAAAGAGAAGTGTATACAATTTTTCTATATATATTATTAAAAATAAAATATATGAACCATATTATGGGGTCTCCATCTAACATACAAAAATGAAAAGCTCATCAATAAATTACTAAAATTATTTTATGCAATTTGGATTATTTTAAGTTACATTTTAGATGAATAAAAAGTTTAAAAGTATTAAAATAAAAATTTAATTTTTTCTTTACAGTATGTACCATTTCAATAAATTAAATTTCAGAATCAAACTTTTGTTAAATTAATGGCTAATTCTAATGAACAGGAAAATCATATTTTGATTTTTGTTCTTTTTTATTTAATGCAATTAAAGTGACTGATTCTGTTACCTATTGTTTCTTATAAATAGTTTGTCCTGCAATATCTATTTACGTTACGTTTGGCATGTTACTTTGTGGATTTTGGCACATGAACAAAAAAAAATGTTCACCATCCCAGGACTAGAATATTTATTTAAATGCTGTGCATGTCCTAAGACCTTTTTAATTTGATCTAAGATAAGAGTTTTTTAAAAGAACACATTAGAGTCCTACATATGGTGGGGTAACCTGATTTTATTTGTACGTGTACCGACCAGTGAGTCAGGTTGGGTTGATCCTTCTTTTTTTTTTTTTTGCTGTGGGTCAGTTTATGGTTGAACAATTTTTGTTTGTATGTGAGGTTTGGGCAGGTTATAGGTGAACAAAATTGTTTTTGTCACCTTATGGGTTGACAGATAGAATTTTTGGGTATGGGTGAGGCATAACACGACCATCATGGTATTCTAGAACATATGCTTAATAGATGGACTTTTTTTACTCTGATCCTCTTTATATTTTTCATTTGATTTGTAAAAACTTTAAAAACTGATTATATTCTCCTAATTTTATTTTAATTGAATTAACTAATTTTTCCTTTTTTAATCCAGTTCTGAAATGGATTAAAGATAATTGTAAAGAATCATCAAAAGGAAAGAAAAGGAAAATTGAAAAGGACAATGGTAAGTTGGTGCATTTTATCCTTTTAAGATAGGAAAGTACTTCTGTTGCTAAATTTTAAAATAATTGAATGGCATGAGGTTTTACAAACAAATTTATTTGAAAATAAATAAAAGCTCTTTCTCATATAGGTACATTATAAAACCAAAATTTTATTCCAAAATTCTGATTCTATTCCAGTATTTGGGTATTAAAATTAAGTGCTGTACAAAATATTTCACCCCTTCAATTTTTTAACAGATTGTTGATTGTTGGTGTTGCCAATTTAGCGTGTTTTATTAATTCAAAATATTTACCAGAATTTAAAAAATTATTGCCTTTATTTAAAGACAGATATTTCGTTATTAAATGAAACAGATTATTTTATATAAAATCTATTGGATATTTTAATTAAAGAAGCTTGGTAAATTAATAATGAGTACATTTGTGACAGGTCAACAGTGTGTTATAAAAAAGTTTGATAATGGACATTACTAAAACCAAATAAAAATTATGTTGAAACTGAAACTAATTCTTTAAAATAACAATCCCTTATCACAATCAGTTTTCTACATTACATTTGTACACATATTTTTCACTATGCCCTGCAGTTTCAGAAATATTCTTTGAATATTTAACCAGTGTTTGATTTGCAAAATGCTTCTTTGACTTTGTAGAGAAATAAAATGACTTGCTTGAAATAATTTAGCAGTCAGCAAAATTAAAAATGTTTACATTGTGCCATCATAAAAATAATGAAAACAAATACAGCATATGAAATTTTTTTTTAAATTGTTATTTAAATAAAACATGCATTTATAAGCCATAAGCATGTTTGAAAAGTCGGTGTAAAGATTTTTTAAAATTTCTGCATTGACTAGAAATAACTTTGTGAAATTCACTTTTTATTTTCTCTCTTTTGTTAATATAAAATTTTTAGTAGTTATATGTATGTAAGTTAATATTTAAAACTTATTGCAAACAATTAAAGTGCTTGTCTGTAGTTTCTGTTTATTCTGTTCATGCTTAGAAATTTCATCATTTTTATAATATTACTGAATCTCAACCTCTCCAGTTAAAAAAAATATTAATAATATTTTTCTCCCTTTTTACTTTATAGTTTGAAAAGTTTTTTATATATATATATAAAGCTATAAAACATACAACAGAGTTCATCTAGGATCAAGGGCGCACCTTACCATAAAAGGGCCATAAGCAGATAATAGGGACACAATAAAAGGGCACACCTGAGATATATTACAAATTTATCTAAAGTCTATATAATGTATTTACAAGCTTTGATTTTATTTACTATAGTTTATGCGTTGAAATAGTTTTTTTTTTTTTGCTATAAAGCTATAGAAACATACAATATTGCGTTATAATCTAATTTTATGAGAACCTTTTAGAAAATGCGATTTTTTAAAATCAATATTTATGGTTAGTTTTCTAACATTACATAACATGACACTTATGTTTTAGTGATGTTCGTTCAATTTAAATTTGTGCAAATTTATGTTGTTTATTTTTTAATTGATAACCATTGAGGCAATGGCAAATTTATATACTTGACAGACACGGGCCATAAATGTTTGGCTGTTCCCTTTAGACTTGGATTTAAAGATCAGAGACTGCAACCAGAAGGCTATACCATTAACACCAGAAAGTAATCTTAAAAACGGTTTATAGCTGAAATAAAATTCAGCAGTCACCTACCTAACGGGAATGTCATGAAGCTCCCGAGGCTCAATTTTATGGCAAACAATGTGCTCCTGCCTATCAGCAGAACCCCCCCCCCCCCCGCACTCATGTAAAACATGCATAGCTGTTGTTTTCTTCATATAAAGGCAATCCCTACAGGTTGGTTAATTCTTTAAGCCCATTACAGTAAGGTGCCTTTTTCAAAAGGCAACGCCCTGTTTACAGACCAGTGATTTTCCTATTGTCATTCTTATTGAGCATTAAAAGTTGCTTATGCCTAACTCTATTACAGCTTCAGTTAAGTTATTTTGCTTTCCACTAATGTTGTACCTTTTTCTAAAATAAATTTTTTTAACAGAAGACATTAGGAGTGCAGATGCGAGTTCTAAGCGAGTTGGGTTAATATCTAACTTTTTTTACTGTGAGTTTGACAGGAGTCAACAAATTTTTTTATTGATGTTGGGTTACATGTGAGTGAAAATGTTTTTGTTGGCTTCACATTGATTTCAGGAATTTTCACGTTTTGGTAAAATATAATGTGATCCATACATCTTAAAAAGATGGAACTTTTATCAGTCTTGTCATCTTTATAATTTTTATTTAATATGTCTGAACTCTATAAAACTGTTATTATATTTTCCTAATTTTATTTTAATTCAGATTACTAATTTTTTCTTTTTTAATCCAGTTCTAAAATGGATTGAAGAAAATTGTAAAGAAACATCAAAAGGAAAGAAAAGGAAAATGGAAGAGGACAATGGTAAGTTGTCATGTTTAAGTCTTACAAGAGCAAAGTACTTTGGTTACTAAACTGTTGAAATGATTGAATGAAACCAGGATTAATAAACAAAGGATTGGGTCCATAAGCTGTGTTTTTTCCCATGAAATAAGACTAAAATTTGATTTTTTTATACTGATTTAATTATTTCACTTTTTAATATTAGAAGATTTATGCTGTATGATTTCAACAATATTTTTTGCTTTTTGTTCAGATTTATATAAATTACACCAGCTCAAAGTTCGTATTATTCATAGTTTTTGATGAAAAATATACAATTTCTCCTAATTTTACGTCAATTTTTAATATATTTTTTTAATATTTTACCATGAGCACAGCTTTGCAACACTTTTATTTTTACATATATTGTACATTTTTATGTATTTTATAATATATGTAAAGAAGAAAGTGTTGCATGATTGTGCTCATACAAATAATTGAGGTCAAATTAGGAGAAATTGCACATTTTTTATCAAAAACTATGAATAATACGAACTTTGAGCTTGTGTTAGTCATATAAATTTGAACAAAATGCAAAAGCTATTGTTGAAATTGTACAGGATAAACCTTCCAGTATTAAAAAGTGAAATAATTAAATCAGTGTAACAAAATCGAGTTTTAGTCTATTTCATGGGCCAAAAACATGGCTTATGACTCTGCTCCTTTATCTTACAATAAGTAAAAGACATACACTATAAAAGCAAATTTTTTTCCTGTTTGACTAGAACAAATTTTGGAAAATATATTTTATAACTGCTGTCTTTTGATAATTTCAAAATTTAATTGTTATATATTTGAAATTTAAATTAATTTTTAAGACTTATATGTAAATTCCTGTCACTGTTTACAATTTGTGCCAAGGCACTCTGCCTTTTTGATAGTTTTACTGAATTTTGACATCATTAAGACAATGATACTATTACAATTTATTTTTCTTTGTACATCATTCAGGTTAGATATTTTTCCCTTTAAATCTAGAAAAATACATAATTTTCACATGAAGCATGTAAATGCCTAAAATTTAAAGCTACTTAATTTTATGCTAATCATTTTTTAAATGTGATCTAATTTTTTATCAGTGTTTATGAGTAATTTTAACATTACTTACATGAATATAGAAACTATGTTTTTATGTTATTTAATCTGTCTAAAAGTGCAAATTTGCGTTGTTTAATTTTTAATTGTTAATCATTGCACAGGTGAATTATTTATAAACTTGTCAGATACAGGCCATCAAATTTTAGCCATGGTTATGCCTTTAACATTCATTGTTATTAATGTCAGAAACTCAGCTGTATTCATTATTAGATTTGGGACAATTCTTTGTTGATTTTTTATTTCATAGTGTATAAATAAATTTAAAAAAAATCCATTTTTTTTTTAATTCAAGGTACCAAACCTAAACTGTGCTTAATGCAAAATCTGCCTCCCAAGGCCAGGGTGATCTTGTTCAGCCTGTTGGTTAATTTCGCTGCATTGAGGAAATATGAAGTTTTGATACAAAAATGAATAGGATTAAAATAAATAAAAAGTTGAAAAAGTTTATTGCTCAGCAAAGTAATGATGTTGAAGATGAGCAGTTCGAAGGAGTTACAAACTAATGAAAAAAAAAAAAAAATCTTGTGTGGATAAATATACTAAAAATATCAACGTTTGACACACAATAACATCGTGTAATAAACAGACGCACGTTTCATGAGTATCCTGGACTCATTTCCTCAGTGTAAATAAACTAAACCCTATTGTATCCCCCCAAAGACATGAAAATGAATCTAAAAACCCAAATGAAAAACAACAACACACCGAGAAACTCCTCCAATGAGTTACAAACTATTTATGTGTATGTGTGTAGGCACAACTACTTTTAAAGAAAACTCCTTCAAAATGCTAGACCAGATATTTGGTTTTAGAGAATGAAGTCCCAATTCAAGCAGTTGTAATAAAGAAAAAAATTGCTGCAAATGAACAAACTCAATAGCCATTTGAAGATACATATAAAAAAAACATTAAAAGTGCTTTTAATTTATTAAAATATCATTGCTTGTTTCTTCTTTCTACCCCCTCCCTACATAAAAAGATAAAAATCTGGAAAAAGGAACTTCTAATAGTCATGTGTGATTGAATTTTGTGTATTCTTAATAAAATATTAAAGTTTCTAAAAATATTTAAGTTATTTGGACATTTTGTAGAGTAACATCATAAAATATATTGCAAAAGTTTTTTCCTATACTAATAGAATTCTTTTTAGTGTTCGTGTGAATGAACAATAAAGCATACACATTTCATTTTTAATACCAAAGATGTCCTAGTGAACATCATTAACATATGCACATGGCAATCTGAGTATATTTATGAGAGTTAGGGCACAGACAAACTGAATTCTTAAACACTGTTCAACTATGTTGGAAAGTATTAAAAATGAAAGTCGGTTATTATATGATGCATATAAAAAGGAAGATAATTCTACATCTGAATGTTTTGATTCCTTTATAGTTGGTTGCATTTTTATACTCATTTAAAAATACTTCAATGCATGAAAGTGGAATTTTTAATCACATATCGTTTTAACATCTCGAAGAAAAGCTTTCTTTTAGATGCTATAATATTGTTTTAATTATAATGTAATTTCCACCATCAAATAAATTTTGTACATAATAATTTAATTATTTTAAAGTTTCTTTCTTCTTCAATATTCACGTGTAAATATTAGGCTGTATCAAAAGTATTTTCAGTTTTGATTTTTCATAACTCCCTGCAAATTTGTTTAAGCTTATGTAAAAGTTGTCATATGGCATGCTTGGTGTGACCTAGTTTGTCCGGCAATTTCTGGATGCTAGTGGTTCGCTTTCCACAACTTTCATCTGCAACTAGTTAAAAATCATAATTGGTGGCCTGTCACTTCTGAGTTTGAATTCAAAGCTGACGTCTCCTTCCTTAAAACATTTGAAACTGCTTTGAACTGTCCTGGCCTACAACTTCAGTAATTTTGCAGACAGCGTCAGAAGTTTTAAGACCTAGTTTGAAATAATGTCTTAAGATGTATAAAATCTCAACATTTAACACCTATTATGTGATCTAAACCAGAAAAAAAAATGACTGTATGATTACAGAATATAGAAGGATATATATTCTCTTAAATAACATTTTCAACAATAGAGCAGGGATGATTGTGGTCACGTTATATACCTGAATTCGGGAATTTTTTTCATTTTCAGTACAGAAATTCTAGTTTTTCTGATAGTAAAATTCATAAAATAAGACTAAAATATCAGTTTTAAATAGTTGATAAACATAATTAAAATTCATATTTTTCATAATTTGATCTCCCTGTAATAAATTATACTAGATGGAACCCGTCAAAATTTGACGGCAAAAAACTTGATAGTACCATAAAAATAAAATTCATAGCTGCTTTAAAATGTTTGAAACTTTTGCAGAATAATTCAAATAAATAAAAAACCCACTTTGAATTAAAGCTAGGTTGAAGAACAGCAATTGGCTAAGTTTCACTGGCAAATGCACTCGCGGATTTTCTTTCATCTGACATATTTAGTGCTGTTGTGCAAGTAAATGGTAAGTGCCCCCTTGGGGAGGGGGAAATGGCGGGATGGACCAAAGAGATGCAAAACATGAATAAGCAGTCAAAGACCTTTCAAACGATATGTAACATGAGGGGTGTGTGCAAAATTTAAAAAAGTACCCCCTTGGGGGGGGGGCAGTAAAGTAGTGGATGGATACGGAACATGCATAATATGATTAAGTGGTCACAGATCTTTCCAACGATATATAACATGACGGTTGTGTGCAAAATTTAGAAAAGTACCTCTTTGGGGGGGGCAAAGTGGGGAGATGGACATCAGAGATATGCATATGATTAAGCAGTCACAGACCTTTAAAACGATATATGACATGAGGGTTGTCTGCAAAATTTAGAAAAGTACCCCCTTGGGGGAGGGGGGGGGGCAAAGTGGGGAGATGGACATTGGAGATGCATAATATGATTAAGTGGTCACAGACCTTTCCAACAATATATGACATGAGCGGTGTCAACAAAATTTAGAAAATTGACCCCTTGGGGGGGGACAATTGGGGAGATGGACATTAAAGATGCGTAATATGATTAAGCGGTTACAGACCTTTCCAACAATATATGACATGAGGGTTGTTTGCAAAATTTAGAAAAGTACCCCCTTGGGGGAGGGGAGGGGCAAAGTGGGGAGATGGACATTGGAGATATGCATATGATTAAGCAGTCACAGATCTTTCCAACGATATATGACATGAGGGTTGTCTGCAAAATTTAGAAAAGTACCCCCTTGGGGGAGGGGGGGGCAAAGTGGGGAGATGGACATTGAAGATGCATAATATCATTAAGCGGTCACAGACCTTTCCAACAATATATGACATGAGGGGTGTCAACAAAATTTAGAAAATTGCCCCCTTGGGGGGAGAGGCAAATTGGGGAGATGGACATTGGAGATGCATATGATTAAGCGGTCACAGATCTTTCCAACAATATATGACATGAGGGGTGTCAACAAAATTTAGAAAAGTGCCCCCCTTAAGGGGGGGAAGTGGCGGGACGGACCCCGGAGATGCATAACATGAATAAGCAGTCAAAGACCTTTCCAACAATACGTAACATGAAGGGTTTGTGCAAAATTTACAAAAGTACCCCCTTGGGGGGGGGGCAAATTGGGGCGATGGACACCGGAGATGCATAATATGATTAAGCGGTCACAGACCTTTTTAATGATATATAACATGAGTGGTATGTGCAAAATTTAGAAAAGCGCCCCAATTGGCGGGGGGGGGGGGGATGGACCACACAGATGCATAACATGAAAAGGCAGTCGCAGGCCTTTCGAACGATATATCATATGAGTGGTGTCAGCAAAGAAAAGTCTCCGCCCCGTGTGGGCAAAACATACTACCCCCGCCGCCATAATTATTGATGCAGATTCATTTTTTAAATTTGTTCGCACCCCTCTTCCCCTGCAAAATGTTGTGAATTTTTAAAAACTCCCCTTCCGAATATTTTTATACCAAAAGCACTTATGTCCGTCGTCTGCATGCAGAGTTTTGTGCTTACAGACGCCAGACACAACAACACACACACAGACAGACGTTTACCGACATTAATAGTATAGATGATACTCAGTGCCTACACATTTCACCCTTTATAATTCAGCCAATGAGTTGACAGTTGTTCATTTCCAGAAACGAAACAATAATTCTTTGGGATGAATTTTGTTTGTTTGATACACCGTGGCAGAATGCATGCAATGTAGCGACAGGTATCACAAACTTTTTAGGGCACCTGCAGACTAAAAACATATATTCAATCTTCGCGGGAAAAAAATCGTAGATTTCGTCAAATGATCACGGGAAAAACACTAATTTCATCAAAGGATCATGTAAAACGTGAATTTTGTTAAAAGGCCACAGAAAAATGCGATTTACGCAAAAGATGAGCAAATTTTGTCAAAGAATCGCAAAACAGGAAATTTCACCAAAAGATATGTCTTGCCAAATTTCGTCTAAAAATTGCAGAATAAAATGTATTTTATCAAAAAATCGCTGGAAAACGCACATTTTGTTAAAGTATCGCGAGAAAAATGCGAATTTCTTCAAAGATTGCTGAAAAAACGTGAATTTCATCGAAGGATTGCTGAAAATTCATGAATCTTATCAAAAGGCAGCAGAGAAAATGTGATTATTATCAAAGCATTGCGAAAAAAGAAAATTTCGTCTAAGGATCACAGAAAAACGCAAATTTCATAAAAGAATCATGGAAAATAACGCAAATTTCGTGAAAAAAAAATCGCAGAAAAAACACAAATTTCGTCAAATTATCGCTGAAAAAAACACAAATTACATCATAGGATAGCTGAAAAAATTGTGAATCTCGACAAAAAAAAGATACAGAAAAAAAATGCGAATTTCATTAAAGAATCACGAAAAAAAATGCGAATTTTGTTAAAGGATTACGCAAAGAATGTGAATTTTTTGAAAGGTTCGTGTGAAAAATGAAACTGTCTATTAAAAACAGCACACACACAAACATCTATACAAACTTCAATACACACAAACATATTATAGGAAAGGCTTGAAATTCAATTTTTCCAAGGACGGGAGTCTCCCTACCAACATTTTTAAATGGAGGGGAGTTGTAATGTTTGGGAGGGAGAAAAAAAATCTTTAAACCCCACTATTATTTTACGTGCTATTTAAAGAATTACATTAATGCAGACATGACAAAATACCATTGAAAAAATTAAGTCAACTGAGAATGATTATGTAAAATGTTTATTTTTATTATAAAAAAGGGAAGAAAGTTAAGTTTTATATATGCAGTGTATTTTTCAAGTTCCATTAAATGTGTTAGGGACCCTTAACAATTAGGTTGTTAAATAAATTTCTGACTTTAGATTTTACTTGATTGAGATTCACCGATCGATCATGGAAAAGACGCAAAGTTCATCGATCTGTCCCGGAAAAAATGCTAAGTTTGTCGATCTGTCATAAAAAACGTGAAGTTCGTCGATCAGTCGGGGGAAAAAAGCAAATTTCGTCGATCGATTGCAGAATAAAAACAAAGTTCGTCGATCTGTCCCCAAAAAACGCAAGGTTCGTCGATCAGTCGCTTAAAAAACGCAATGTTCGTCTATCTGTCGCAGAAAAAACGCAAAGTTCGTTGATCAGTCGCAGAAAAAATGCAACGTTCGTTGATCTGTCGCGGAAAAAAAGAAAAGCTCGTCGATCAGTTGCGGAAAAAAGCAAATTTCGTCGATCGATTGCGGAATAAATGCAAAGTTCGTCGATCAGTCAGGGAAAAAAGAAAGATTTCGTCAATCGATTGCAGAATAAACGCAAAGTTCGTCGATATGTCCCCAAAAAACGCAAGGTTCGTCGATCAGTCGCTTAAAAAACGCAATGTTCGTCGATCTGTCGCAGAAAAAACTCAAAGTTCGTTGATCTGTCACGGAAAAAACCACAAAGTTCGTCGATCAGTCGCGGAAAAAACACAAAGTCCGTCAATTGGTTGCGGGGAAAAAAAATCACGAAATTTATCGTTCGGTTGCAGGTAAATTAAATAATGCAAATTTCTCCAAAAATGCTGAAATTTTTTGGGCACTTATGATCTTTTTTTGGGCGTGATTTCAAAATTTTTGGCGCGAATCCCGCCCTGAAATTCAAGCCCTGATAGGTATAGTTTTAATCTGAAATAATATACTGAACTTGAACTAACTTTTGAAAAATTGGGTTAACCCAAATCCAACTTGCTGAAATCTACACTCAGTCTGAAATCGACTCGAACCATAAAGACATTTAACCCAACTTGCAACAAAAATAATTATTGCCGAGAGAGCATTTACCCTCTCTCCCTGTGCTGAAACATTTCAGAAAATTTTCTGTGAATTTTCTGATTTTTTCTTTTCTCAGAAATGCTGTAGTCTTTTTGTCCCCCAATTTTGCCCTTTACAATTCAGCCAATGAGTGGAGGGGGCCAAAGGAGCGTTCCTTATCACAAACGAAAGATGAGATACGTTCGTTTGATGTCGTTGTTGAAAATTTATGGATTTCTATTATTAATTTTTTCATTTTACCGTATTTATTTTCTTTTTGTGTTGTATGTATTTTGCTACTTTGAATTTTTTTAAACTAATCCTTTTTTTTTTGGAGAGTGAGAGAGAGAGATTTAGTAATTTGGTGACACGAAGTTCCGCAAATTCTTAAAATCCACAAATCGTTTCCAATGTAAACAATGAAATATACAATTAAGTTGCAAGTGCAAAATTTCAGTTTTTAAAAATTTTCATGTCATTTCATGTATTGAAATGTATTTATTTCAATAAATTGATTTATCTTCTGTGCTACGCTATCCAAAATCATAAGTAAAATTTATGTAAATGATTATTTTGCGTCATATTATCCACTTGAATACATTTCCCTTTGTTTGGATACTATGATGCAAAATAATCATTTACATAAATTTTACTTATGATTTTGGATAGCGTAGCACAGAAGATAAATCAATTTATTGAAATAAATACATTTCAATACATAATATAGGCTCAGTGAAAGTAATATATTTAAAAGTGTATTGAAAAATTAAAAGTATTGTTTGTATGTGTAAATATACTTTAGAAGACAAACCAAAAATAATTTAAATTGAATTTTAAAAGAGTCCTATTAAATTAACGCCAAGGTGTCACTCAAATTTTGATATCATTTCTTTTAAAACCCATATTTTGAATTCATGAGAGATGTGAATGAAAAAGCATCAGCGAATAAATTTTATATATTTTTTCATATTAAGATAATAATTGCACCTGTGAATATAAATAAAACTAAAAAGAAAATTATGATTTAAAAAAATAATTATTAACATAGCGTCACTTAAATTTGATATCATTGCTTTTAAGACCCATATTTAAAATTCATAAAGCCAAAAGAAAGTGCTGTGTCACAACTTTTAACCCGTTAAGGGTTTTTGTACTGATATCATTACTTTTTTAAGGTTATTGATGAGAATGTCAATTAGTCGAAATTAAGCATAGGGTATAAATTAATCATTAAAATAAAATTTTAAAGAAATGCTAAAAAAGACCCCTTGGACCCCAATAAAATATGAGGGTGGTGGCCCAGGGAGAGGAATCCAAGACTCAACTTTTAAATTATACAGCGAGAGAGTAACACAATTAGAAGGATGAAAATGCATGGCAAAACCCGTTTGTTCCATCTTCCTCCGCCAAAGGATGCAACCTTTTCTATACAAACATAGCTGAAAATTTTCGGGCCGTCGATTCCGAGTCAAATGAGCCATACGTCGTCGTGATCGGTCCCATAGAACCCGATAGGAAAGTGCCCCCTGGTGGTGAAACTTGGAACTAAAATCGATATATCCTGTCGATGTCGAGTCGAATGAATCACACTGCATTGTGATGGGACCCATAGAACTCGAGATAGCTGCAAAATCCGTTAGTTCCATCTTCCACCACCAGGGGGCGGACTCTGTTCCATACAAACATAGCTGAAATCTTTGAGGCTGTCGATTTCGAGTCGAATGAGCCATACCTCGTCGTGATGGGGCACATAGAACACAAGATAGGAAAGCACACTCTGGTGGTGAAACTTGTAACTAAAATCGATATATCCTGCCGATGTTGAGTCGAACGAATCAAACTGCATTGTGATGGGACCCATAGAACTCGAGTTAGATGCAAAATCCGTTAGTTCCATATTCCACCACCAGGGAGCACACTCTGTTCCATACAAACATGGCTGAAATCTTTGAGGCTGTCGATTTCGAGTCGAATGAGCCATACCGCGTCGTGATGGGGCGCATATGACCCGAGATAGGAAAGCGCCCCCTGGTGGTGAAACTTGTAACTAAAATCTATATATCCTGTCGATGTCCAGTTTAATAAATCAAACTGCATTGTGATGGGACCCATAGAACTTGAGTTAGCTGCAAAATCCATTAGTTCCATCTTCCACCACCAGGGGACGCACTCTGTTCTATACAAACATAGCTGAAATCCTTCAGGCTGTCGATTTCGAATCGAATGAACCATACCTCACCGTAATCGGGCCCATAGAACACGAGATAGGATAGCGCCCCTGGTGGTGAAACTTGGAACTAAAATCGATGTCGAGCCAAATGAATCAAACTGCATTGTGATGGGACCCATAGAACTCAAGTTAGCTGCAAAATCTGTTAGTTCCATGTTCCACCACCAGGGGGCGCACTCTGTTCTATACAAACAGCTGAAATTTTTGAGGCTGTCGATTTCGAGTTGAGTGAGCCATACCTTGTCATGATCGGGGCCATAGAACCTAAGATGGGAATGCGCCCCCTGGTGGTCAAACTTGAAACAAGTTGAATGAATCAAACCATGTTGTGATGGGACCCATAGAACTTGAGTTAGCTCCAAAATCCATTAATTTCCCCTTCCACTGCCAGGGGCGCTCTCTGTTCTATATGAACATAACTGCCCCTGGTGGTGAAACTAAAATCAGTAAGTTCTATCGATGTCGAGTCGAATGAGCCAAACTGCATCATGATTAGGAATGCACAACCTGTGGCCCGTGATGGATAACTGGTGGCCCGCAGAGACCATACATGCCAACCTATCCAAAAATTTCGAATTTCCTTAATAATTCGTGAGAAAAATTTGCAAATTTTGTCCATAAATCGTAGGAAAATATGAATTTCATCGATCAGGCGCATAAAATCATGAATTGCATCGACTGGATGCGAATTTTGTCAAATGGGCATGGAAAAATCACAAATTTCGCCATTTTGTCGCTAGAAAAAAAAAACGCAAATTTCAATAATCGTTCAACAGAAACCAGAGATGCCAAAATCAGTAATTCCGGAGTTGCAAATTTCGTCAATCACTCAAAAAAAAAAAAAATCTTGAATTTTGTAAATCAATTGAAAAAACCTGCGAATTTTGTTGATAAGGCACTTAAAATCGTGAATTTCATGGATCGAGCAGCAAATTTCCTCGAATGGCATGGAAAGATCGAGAATTTCAACGAACAGTTGCAGGAAAAATTTGCAAATTGTCCATAGATCATAGGAAAACATTATGAATTTTGTCTATCGGTTCTGCAAAATTATGAATTTTGTCGATAGGCATGGAAAATCGCAAATTTCGACAACTGGGCTTGGAAAAATCAAGAATTCCATCGAATGTTTGTGAAAAAATTGTAAATTTCAACAAACGGTAAAAAAAAAAAAATAATTTGCGAATTTCGCCATTGTCTAGAGAAGAAAAATTGTGAATTTCAATAATTGGCCGATGGAAAGCATATCAGTTGAAAATCATGAATTTTGTCAATCAGGCACAGTAAAAACATGAATTTTGTGGATCGGGAGAAGGGAAATCATAAATTTTGTTGAACACATGCATAAAAATCATGAATTTTGTTTATCAGGCATGTAAAAATCATTAATTTCGTCAAACGGATGCATAAAAATCAAGAAAGTCATCAATTGGGTGCGTAAAAATCTTGAATTTCATCGATCAGGCGTGTAAAAAATCATGAATTTCATCGATAAAGTGCATAAAAATATAGGACAAAATTGCCATTCGCCAATCGGCGAGTAATACTGAAAATTTGCCGACTGACTTTACTGCCACCACTGGTCAAACTTAATAGTTCCAATTGCGATGATTGAATGGAAAAAGATTTTTTCCCCGCTGTCGCTCGACAAATTTCGAAACCATTTGGCGAATTTCACAATTTTTTCAAAGAAATTATTTGACGGATTGTGATTTTTTTTCTTCTCGAAGCCATTCGACGATATTCGAAATTTTTTTCCCCTGAAACCAGTTGATAAATTTTGTGATTTTTCCACTATCAATGAATTTTGTGATTTTTCTGCTATCGATTGATGAATTTCGTGATTTATCGACTATCGATTAATGAATTTCACGACTTTTTCCATAAACGAACAAATTGTGCACTTTTTTTCCACTGCCATTCGACGAATTTTGCAATTCTGTTCCGCGATTGTTAGACAAATTTCACTATTTTTCTCCCGAGATCATTTGACGAATTTTGTGATTTTTAATTTTACTGACTGATTGATTTATATTTAATAATAAAAGTTAAAATGTTTTGATTTAAAAACAAGATGGCTAACTGAGGGTGAATCCCAAAACTTAGCCGCATCATCAATGAGTTAGCTAATCAAGCATTTAGCTCTTACAGTTTGTTTAAAAGGTGCACACAAAAGCAAAAAATATGAATTTTTTTTTAATCCTTACCATCACTGTTGAAATCCTGAACCAAATAGAATCTAATTGTGACAGTGTATTTATCTTGCAAATATCATTGAGGAGTTTTTTATACAGGGACATCATGATAACATTCAAATTACTAAGCCAATTCAAACCTAATTATGCCAAAGTATCAATCGATGAATTCATTAATCAAATATGTTGGGCAAAATCCTAGAACAAGCAAAACATCCGATTTGGCTATTTTTTTTACGCACGTCAACCAAAAAAATGGCAACTTCCAAATTCTACCCAATCAGAACGCATGCTTTTTAAGCTTAAGCAAGCAGATACTTACACACTGCTTACGGCAAGCTTTTTCACAAAATAAACAAATTTTATTTCGTTTTACAATTATTTACAAAGTTTCAGCAAGTTTTTCTTCACGATTTTTCTATTTTTACAAACTTTTAGCAATATTTCGTCTGGATATTTCAATTTTTACATACAAGCATTTAGCAATTTTTTCCTCCAGATTTTTCTATTTTTAATAATTTTTAGCTATTTTTTCCTCCTTGCTAAAACTTTGTAAATTGTCATAAAACGGAATAAAATCAATGTTTACTTCGTGAAAAAATTTTCATAGAAACTGTGTAAGTAGTGAATTCTCTGCTACAAAGAACACAGGTTATGATTGGGGAGAATCTAGAGAATTCTGATTTTTCAAATGCACGAAACTCATTCAAGCACCAGTTAGTAACATGTATATGTACTCTTTGCGTACATTAACAGAAAAAAAAATCCTGGATGCATGAAACTCCCTGTGCAGCAATCTCTAGAATGCATGAAATTCATCCAAACAGCGGTTAATAATTGATATATATATATATATATATATGTGTGAGTACGCTTCGCGTACATTAACTGAAAAAAAAAATCCTGGATGCACAAAACTTGCATTTCTCTGACTTCGGTTTTTCGAAATAGATAAAATGCTTCAGGGATTCAATCCAGCATCGCTGAAATGTTACATAATCACAGAAGATCACTAATTATAATTAAAATATAGATAAAATGCTGAAGTGATTACAAATTAATCCCTGAAGCATTTTATCTATACTTCAAAACATATTTGTTTTGTTTCTCATTTCCAAAATAATTTTCATTCATATTTACTTATTATAAGCATGTTATTTAATTTTACTGACTGATTGATTTATATTTAATAATAAAAGTTAAAATGTTTTGATTTAAAAACAAGATGGCTAACTGAGGGTGAATCCCTAAACTTAGCCGCATCATCAATGAGTTAGCTAATCAAGCATTTAGCTCTTACAGTTTGTTTAAAAGGTACACACAAAAGCAAAATATATGAATTTTTTTTTAATCCTTACCATCACTGTTGAAATGCTGAACCAATTTGAATCTAATTGTGACAGTGTATTTATCTTGCAAATATCATTGAGGAGTTTTTTATACAGGGACATGCAAAATCAAAACGTCATCATGATAAGATTCAAATTACTAAGCCAATTCAAACCTAATTAAGCCAAAGTATCAATCGATGAATTCATTAATCAAATATATTGGGCAAAATCCTAGAACAAGCAAAACATCCGATTTGGCTATTTTTTTTACGCACGTCAACCAAAAAATCGGCAACCTCCAAATTCTACCCAATCAGAACGAATGCTTTTTAAGCTTAAGCAAGCAGATACTTACACACTGCTTACGGCAAGCTTTATTATACAATTTTAACATAAATTTTATTTCGTTTTACAATTATTTACAAAGTTTCAGCAAGTTTTTCTTCACGATTTTCTATTTTTACAAACTTTTAGCAATATTTCGTCTGGATATTTCAATTTTTACATACAAACATTTAGCAATTTTTTCCTCCAGATTTTTCTATTTTTAATAATTTTTAGCTGTTTTTTCCTCCTTGCTAAAACTTTGTAAATTGTCACAAAACGGAATAAAATCAATGTTTACTTCGTGAAAAAATTTTCATAGAAACTGTGTAAGTAGTGAATTCTCTGCTACAAAGAACACAGGTTACGATTGGGGAGAATCTAGAGATTTCTGATTTTTTAAAAGCACGAAACTCATTCAAGCACCAGTTAGTAACATATATATGTACACTTTGTGTACATAACAGAAAAAAAAAATCCTGGATGCATGAAACTCCCTGTGCAGCAATCTCTAGAATGCATGAAATTCATTCAAACAGCAGTTAATAATTTATATATATATATGTATATATGTGTATGCTTCGCGTACATTAACTGAAAAAAAAAATCCTGGATGCACAAAAATTGCTATATTCCGCACTCCCTAGAATGCATGAAATCCATTCAAGCTGCGGTCAGTAATGTTCGCACAAAAATCGGTTTACAGCAATCTCTAAAGTGCTTAAAATACATCTTATCATATAAAATCAACAAAAATGCACTTACCGTTATTTCTCATCCTTCGTTTTTTTTTAATATTTCACAGGATTTATCCTTTATGACATAAAACACATTTCATAAACATAATTCAACAAATCTGACACACAACAAACCAACCCACAGACAATAGAACTCTATTATAGAATATTCTAATCTGTCAACCAACCAATCAAATCTAATTCCCTCAAAAACCAGCTCAATTTTCAGAACCATGCATTCTGCTCATGCTAGAACCAAGCACAGAAGGCGTGGAAAAAACGTAAGAAATAAACCGGTAACAAGAAAACTCATTTATCGCTTCGCTAAATTCGATGACGCCGAGCGTCTCGCTTGTTCTAGGATTTAACCTATTTTTCTTAATTATCTGTCTTAGTTTGTGAATAAATTTTTGTAATGTCAGTTGAAACTGATCTCTCGTACATAACGATGCATCACATTTTTTTAATGTTTTTTTTTCTACACCATGATGTTGCTATTTAACAACATTATTTTAATTTTAAAAAGAAAACAAACAACTAATAAATCAGTAAATATGAACGTTTTGCACTCCTGAACCCCCCCCCCCCAAATATATATATATATATATATATATATATATTGTTTTAATTTCAGGGTAACTGAAGAAAAAAAAAAATCCTTCTATAGCGTTTCTATTTTTCCATGCGCTGTGAAGATTTTTTTAACGGGTTCAAAAACAAATTTCACAAATACTTCTAACTTAATTAACAAATATTTCAAAAATATATTTTTAATTCCATGTTGTTTATGTATGAAGAAAGAAACAAAAGTTTGGTAAACTTCTATCTCTGTTTAAATAGTCTATTTCAAGAATAAAAACATTCGGTAGAATGCATAGCTTTGACAATACATAAACAAAAATGAAGAATACAGTACCTTTTTTTTTTTTTTTCAATTTCTTATATTTGGTGCAAGATACTACTGAATACTTTGCTACAAGATTTGTTTAAAGATATTACCCTCTCTCATGATTTTTAGGTTTCCAATGCCACGTCTACCATTGCCCCGAGAACTGACGACTGATTTCGTGATTTATTAAGTAAAATCTATATTTAACATTTGAAAATAAACTTTCACTAGAAAAAAAAAAAACAAAAAAAACAATGGTAGAACTTTGCATTTCTCTGACTTAGGAAAATAAATATTAGAAGATAAATACATATTTCTTTATTATTTGTTTTTAAAATGCAAATTTAAGAAATGAAATTGAAAAAAAAAGGTACTGTATTCTTCATTTGTTTATATAGCTGATCAAATATACGCATTTCACTGAATGTTTGGATTCTTATACTATGAAACAGAAGCTTACAAACGTGTTTTTTATCGTACATAAACAACATGGAATTAAAAATATATTCATGAAGTATTTGTTAATAGAAATTAGAAGTATTTGTGAAATTTGATTTTCAACACTTCAAAAAATGTTCATAGCAGCGAATCGCATCGCACACGAAGAAAACAAACTGATGATTGATTCATTTTGAATGATTCCTTGTTATGCAAATTAATTGATAAAAAAAAATCTTAATCTTTTTTTCCCTTTAAAAAATCACAAATTAAATATAAATAACAATTAAATTGTATATGTATAATTATAAAATATTTCAATATTTTAATCAAGGAATCTAAATATTTTTCGACTTAATGAAGATTTTGATATAAGAAATTCTTTATTATAACAAAAAAGAAAAATATACAAACAATAATTTAATTTAATACATATATATTACATATTAAAAATTGCATTAAAAACTGTTTTCGTATTAAAAAAAAAAAAATCTAAATAGTTCTTCAGCCAGATATGATTGCGAAATCGCCTTTAACTATAACCGTGATACCCATGAATATCCTGACCGCGCAGGAATAAAAAAGGGTGAAAAGGCCGAAAATCTTTAATGTTAGTCTACCAGAAAAAGCATAAGAAAAGAGTCCGATTTTGAAGTTGGATTATATAAAAAACAAGAGTTTTCCTACATTAGCTCAAAATCTTACTCTCTTCATCTAAAAGCGATTAATATAATATATTAATTTTAAAAAAATCGTTCGATCCATTTTCGAGATAACACCTCTGTGCCCATTACACCATTACATTTTCCATTTTCGCTTAAAAATTGGTTTCCAGATCTCAAAATCTACTGCATGTAGAAATCTATAAATTTCAGGATAGAGTTAGGCCATAGATATAAGACTAATGTGAAAAAATCGAAACGGTATGCCTCATATTTACTGAGATATTAAATGTCGGCGTTTCGATTTTCCTTTGATGTCCTGCTAGCTGTATATATGAGAGTGACGGAATCTTCGGTTTTGGGCTTACGGTTTTCGGTTTTTCGCTGCGTCACTCAAGAGACTACCGTCTCTTATGATAAGTCATTTTATTTTATTATCTTTCGGCGGTGAGTAAGAATATTTTTGAACAGGTGGAATATGTAGTACTAGTGAAATTCTGCAGGATTGCAATCCTTAACTGAACTACTATTATTCACTTTTTCAGCATTGTTTAATGAATCAAAATAAAATTTTAAGGTATGAATTCGATTCAGTAGTTTTAAATTTGCAACTTCTTTAATTTTACTTTAATAAAAAAAATGAAGTTGATTAATTTTTTTTTAAATTCTGTTATCTATATTTCAAATCAATTAAGTTACAGCAATTCTAGATTTCAGTTTTTGCATAATCCTAAAAAAATGAAAGTTTTATTGTAAGTTACTAACATATATTATTTTTAAATTTAGCTATATAATTTTTAAACAAGGCAGACAATAAACTGCAGATCATAGTAGTATTTTATTAGACTATGCATTTTTTACATCCCCTAACCTCATAGACTGGATCTTGAAAATTTGCTGACGATTCTCAGAAGCTCTCTCTTCTTTATGTACACACAAGATCGGTTTAGTATGAATTCTAATTATTTCATCTGAGGTTGTTTAGTTTATTTTTGGTGCTTCCTTTCCTTCTTGTGCTATTGTGTTGATTTTTTAATTATGGATGTGCTGCATGAAGTTTGTATATTGTTATGTGCGTTTGATCTTTCATTATGGTCAAAAACATTTGTTTGTAAACATATTAGTTTTCTTGAACTGAAAATAAATAACGCTTCATATGCGAGTTAAAAGACAGTAAAAAAGTAAACAATGCAGTTTATTTTTTCTGTCTTCTCTGTTTCTTTTGCTTCTTGTGTATAATCAAATATTAATTTATTTTGCTCTGTTTTAGCTTATCTGCAGTTATTTAGATTTTTTTAGCTGTTTATCGGCAATAAAAATGATTGCATAAAGATGCGTACTGTATCTGAGGTTTTCACAGAGCACACCGTATTCCATGTATGGAAATTTTTTATATGAAAATGTTTGTTAAAGGCATTTATTTAATAATCAATATGAAATGCAATTTATGTATACTTTTTAAAATGATAGTAATTTTACCTTTAAAAATCACTAATTTCTTATCCTGTAATGAGAGTTGAAATTAAGTATTTAAAATTTTTTTTAATTAAATATTCGTGATGATAATGTCAATTAATTTATCACTATTAAAATGACTAATTTAATACAATATATATTTTTTTATTTAAGGTGTAAAAAGGCAAACCAGACAGACACCTTTATGTGTGAAGAATAAAAAAGATTTTTTCAGAAGCAAAAACTAACGTCCAAATGGGCAGAAAAAGGGATTTTTGAGTAAATCATTATCATTGTTACATGCAGACGTATTCCTTCTTTATGAAATATGCCATACAATCTCTTAAATTTATAAACTTAATAAGAAAACCATACAAGCAAACTAATACTTCGTCTACATACCAATAAAAAATTTTATTTGAAAATTCTTCTAGTTTTGAAACATGTCTAAAAAGAGTCTCACAGAGGAATGCTGCACAGAAGAGCATTTATTCACAAATAATGAAGCAAATTCTTCTGTTAGTGATGTTTGCTCTTTAAAAAATTCTGTTCATGATCTGCCAAATCCTTCGGAAGGAAGGGAATTCCTATGTGAGGTATGTTTTAAAAGGTTTTCTCAAAGAAATTATCTAAAACAGCATCTTTGTGTGCACACTGGGAAGAAACCATTTAGTTGTGAAGTGTGTTCCAGAGGATTTCTCCGTTTGGTAGATCTAGAAAGACATCTTCGCATACATACTGGAGAGAAACCCTTTATTTGTGAAGTGTGTTCCAAAGGATTTTCTCAAAAGGGAAATTTAAATGAACATTATCGGTCACATACTGGAAAGAAGCCCTATGTTTGCAAAGTGTGCTCAAGAAAATTTTCTCAGAAAGGAAGTCTAAATGTACATTATCGCTCTCATACTGGTGAAAAGCCATATACTTGTGAAGTGTGTTCTAAAGGGTTTTCACGACCGGGAGATTTAAATTTACATCTTCGCTGTCATACTGGTGAAAAGCCTTTTGCCTGTGATATATGTTTTAAAAAGTTTCTGAGAAGCGGTGATCTGACGAGACATTTCTCCACTCATACTGAGGAAAAGCCATATGCATGTGAAATATGTTCTAAAACATTTTCTCATAAGAATAGTCTAAATGTACATATTCAAATCCATAGAGATGAAAAGCCATTCATGTGTGATATATGTTTCAAAGAATTTCGTAAAAGCAGCAATTTGAAGAGTCATTATCTCACTCACACAGGAGAAAAGTCATTTAGTTGTGATACATGTTTCAAAGTATTTCTCCGAAAGGCTCACCTACAGAGACATCTTCTCATACATACTGGGAAGAAATCATTTATTTGTGAGGTATGCTCAAGAAGATTTTCTCGAAAGGAGCATTTAAATGCACATTATCATACTCATACAGGTGTAAAACCATTTATTTGCGATGTATGCTTTAAAGGATTTTCTAAAAATAGTGATTTAAAGCGACATCTTAAAACTCATGCAAAATAGAATACATTTATGTATAGAATATAGAATTTTCTTAAAATTTTTTTCTAAAAATGCAGCTTTATGTTAATTTATTAAATTAATATTAGAATTATTAATTTTAGTTGACTCGTTAATTTAAAATAAATTTAGAATGTTAACTCATCTCAGAAGAATTTAAGTTTGTTTTATAATGAAAGTGTAAAATATTTCCTTTTGTCATTCTGCAGCATTTTAAAATCACTATATGTATGTTTTGGTCGACAGAAAATGTAATTATGTATGTTGTTTAGTCACTGCATGTTGCTCTTTATTCACCTTATAGAGGGTTAAGTTTTCATTTTTTATAATTTCTGTGGTGTAATAAAACGAAATTTCTTTTTATAGAAGCCGGTTTCTTTTTGCTTTTTTCATTGTCGTATTATAGAATGCTTTGTTTATATATTTCAGAATTCTACTACAAAAAGTAAATTAAAATATTCCATTATAAAGCACATTGCATGAAACTCTGTGAAATGGATAAAATGTTTTGCAGATTATAGATGATTGTCTTGTTTAGATTTAGTCTAATTATAAATTAACAATATTATGAAGAAATTTAAAATATTAAAAGTAAAATGTAGTGCAAAATAACTCAATACAGTATGGAACCGTTTATCTGGAAACTAGTGGACAAAAATATTTAGATAACTGGAATCATATTTTCACTCATAAATTGTTTTTAAATAAGTAATACTTGAAAATAAAGTTGCATCACTTTATGACAACTTATATAAGTGTCATAGTTTGTTAGAACAGGGTTTGGAAAATTGTCTCTATGCTCCCAATATGTGTAAGAGTTTTTTAATTATTTATCTAAATAATTATACATTAAAATAGCTTCACTTGAATTTATAGAACAATTTTTAACAATTAAGTCTAATTAACCCCAACTTGTTCACTGCACAAACATTGAATCCATTATATTTTTTTGGATTTCCATGTTTAAATTCTTGCATCAAAAAATTAACTGCTGCTCCTGTGGAGTTTGATTATTCATTTACCTGGTTGCATTTGTTACATGCTAATATGCAGGACCTGATTATTGCATGAGGACTTAGAACTTACCTTTGTTCTCTGGGCTTGAAATTACAAACATATAGTCAATTTTTTGAGTTAACAATCTTTGACTCAAAACTTTCGGTTTTTACTTACCCATCATACGTAGAATAGGGTAAGTCTTGTGATAGTTTTAAAAATCGAAAAAAAAAATTTTGACGGATTTACACGTTTCAGACATTGGAAATTCCGAAAAACATATTTTTAGAAAAAAATTGCCGTCTGTGTGTATGTGTGTGTGTCCGTAAACGCTCTATCTCCCGAACAAATTGAGATAGAGACTGGAAATTTGGTATGTATTTAGTATGTAATAATGAGAAGAAGCCTACTGAAAACTACATTTTTCGGACTCTTGAAGTATTTGTTCTGATAAAAGGTATATAAAAAATTTCTAAATTTTTTTTTTTAAGGAGTGACTATAAAAGACAATAAAAAACATAAATTTTGCATAAAGAATGAAGTCGATCGGATAATGAGTTGCCGAGATATTTGTAATCCTTTTTTTCCACACTCTTCGATTTTTCATGACCCTGTATTTCATTCAGATTTCAATTTAAAGATATAGTTTAATTGGAAATGAGACGCTTAATCCGACGCAGTAAACTCTTAGTTAATAGGATTATCATTTTTGGAGTTATAAGGATGTTTCTCTTATGCAATTCATCAGTAATAGAGCATTTAAAGTTTATGACGTCATCCAGCCAAGATTTTATTTTGGAATTGAAATGCATTTTATAAGAAGTTTACAGATGTTTTATTTTCATATTTTATATTATGCATGCATATCCATGATGGGTCAGTATTACAGTGGCCCCCAATTACTAGTTTTTGTTTTGCGTATGTTCAAAGTTTGTCGGTTGAGTCTCAGAAAAAGCTTTGAGATATTATTTTTATTAATCTTTTTTGTTGGTTGAATAGAGTGCTACAACATTCCAAAAAACCACTTTTCCCACAACTCCCCCTCCCCCGCCCTCTTCTCTCCTGGGGAGTTACAGCATTTTAGTTGTCATCAAGAAAAGAATGGGGAGTATCAACAGAAAAAATAGGCTGAGATAAACATGTCAACGACGTCCACCTCTGATCTCTAGACTCTTGCTAGATGTCATAAAACATGAAAGGGGACTCTTGACCGCATCAAATGCTGTGTTGAAAAGAAACGTAGTCAGTTTGATGCTTTAAGTTTAAAACAATTAGGTATTTGCTAACTGGATCCTTTCTTGAGGTGAGGCACTCCTTTTCATGTTTTAAGACTTCTTTCGGGAGTCTAAAGGTCAGTATTAGCCGTCGTTGACACGTTTATCACCGCCTCTCCCTTTTCTTAAGACTCCCCTTTCTTTTGTGGATAACCACAGAGCTTTTGGAAAAGAAAAGCCAATCGAAAGATTTACGAGATTTTGCTGAGGATTTTTGAAAAAAGCATATAAACGCAGCTTTACACATGAGCACTGAAAAGGAGAGCATTGGAAAATGTCCATTACCTAGATTTTGATATTCTAAATTTTCTTTCTTTTAACACTTTCCAACATAGTTGAAAAGTTTACGAATTCGATTTGTGTGTTTCTTTGTCTATACTCTAACTCGCGTAAATATATCCGGATTGTCATGCAATTGATATATGTTATTGAGGTTTACTATGGCAATTTCGGTATTGAAAATGAACTGTGTAGCATTTATAGTTTTTTTTTTTACATGGACACTCAAAATAATTCCGTTAAATTACGGTCTGTGGGGGGAAATCATTTGCGGTTTATTTTAATGATGTTACACAATTTCAAACATATTGAAATTGATATATATATTACTGAGGTTCACTACAAGAGACTGACTATAAAATAGGGTGTGCATAGCACTTATAGTTCCTTTTCGATCGCAGCGCCGAGGCGAGACAAAGCCTCTGGTGCGATATAAGTCGTTTAGAGACTTGGGTGCGATGGTCGGAACGCGAGCCGGCGACCCTCGTGGGCGTCTGGTGGCGCGAGCTAATTTTTTATGGTTTCTTTATAGGGGCATTCAAAATAATTCCGTTACATTACGGTCTATGGAGAAAAATCGTTTGCGTTTTATTTTAATGCGGTCGATTTCAAACGTATTCAAATTCATATATATGAATGCGGTGCATTACAAGAGGCTTACAATAGAATATTGTATGTATAGCCTTCATCGTTCATTTACAGGAACACACAAAATAATTCACTACTACCTGTAAACAATAATTGCGGAAGTGCATTTTCAGTTGTTGAACGCGTTTTTAAATTTAACTCATTTTTTGTCTATTTCTTGATGTGTATAAATTCTATACATGCTATACAGAGCAGCACAAAACCTCTCGAGTCCATTTCCATTCTTTAACGGAAATTCAAGAAGGAGAATTTTAAACTGTGCTACGTGTTCCCTAACTGAACTCAAATTTAGCATTCTATGTAGTATATATACAAATCTATAGGTAATATACAGGACTGTACAAAAGAATTCGGATATTTTTCCAAATATTGTTTTGTAATTTCTAAAATTGGGTTTTTAAATATGTTATGTTTTTTCCAAATTATTTACTTAGTATCATCTTTCACCCAATTAAACAGTAAAGATTTGTAAAAGTATTTTGGAAGTGTTGGAAAGTGTTACATAATCTATGCTTGACGCATGGTTTTTCGGTTTTGTTTTAGATTTAGAACAGTGGCTTAAAACAATTAAACATTGTGAGAAAGAGAAATGATTAAAGGTAAAAGTGTTAGAAAAACAGTTTTTATTCATTTCAACTGGGCATCAGCTCAACTTATCACAATACTCTCCTCCCAAAATAATATCCCCCTCCTTGCTTCCCTTCTGGGCTTTTGGCATTTCTTTTTCCTTTTGCAAACCTCTGTATTATAAAATTATTCCGTAGTTCACCCTAGTATGTAAGTGTATAACTGTACACTTACTACACTCTACTGTCATAATCATTTTCCTTACGACATACAAAAATCTTGGAACAAAACCATTTCTTCAGGAGTCACAAATGCTCCGACTTTCTAAACACTCACTTGCATTCCCTCAATGACGGCTCCGTTTGTTTTATTTTCTTTTTATAATCTTTAATTATTCATTTAACGCTCGATTACTATCCTAAAACGAGCCGGATGTGCCCATCCAAAAACTTTCTTCTATCTGACACAGGTTTCACATACACTAAGAAGAATCAGCAACCAGTTTATATCAAGGTCTAACTGAATCTAAAGTTTTATTAAATTACGTGCATCAGTTTTTGACATATGACTATTGGTAAAATTGTGCAAATCCTGCAAAATGGAGGATAGAAGCGCCACCTGTTGAGAGATTTAGACCAAAACCTAATCAAGAATAACTTATGACAACATCTAACTGAATCTGAAGTTTGATGAAAATCCGTGCATTCGTTCTTGAGATACAATTATCGTGATAATAATGAAAAAAGTAGCATAGCAGCGCCACCTGTTGTTCTATTTACACCAAAACGTAATCAGAATCTATTTATGTCAAGGTCTAACAGAATCTGAAGTTCGATGAAATTCCGTGCATTAGTTCTTGAGATATAGCTATCGTAGAATTAATGAAAAAAGTGGTATAGCAGCGACACCTGTTGGGATATCCACACCAAAATGTAATCAGCGTCTATCTATGTCAAGGTCTAACTGAATCTGAAGTTTGATGAAAATAACTACATTAGTTCTTGAGATAGAGCTATTGCGGAAATCGCAAAAAATGCAGCATAGCAGCGCCACCTCTCAAGGCGATTTTCACCAAAAACTAATCAGCGCCAATTTATATTAGGGGCTAACTGAATATAAAGTTTTATTAAATTTCGCGCATTACTTTTTGAGATAGAGCGCCCACAAATTTTTTTTCACATACATACAGACAGACAGAGTCACAGACAGACATTTTCTAAAAACAGTCAAATCGCGTCCAGGACCTTCTAAAACGTAGAAATCCGTCGAAAACCAGAAGTCGAAAATTTTCATGAATCCAATACTTTCTTCTTGTAAAGATAGAAGAAAGTAAAAATATATATAATCTGATATTTTGAAAATGTTACTTCAATTTCAGATAAAATAAAGTCTAAGAGGCTTTATAAAAAAATTATATTTATTGTATTTTACAATCTTGGATTATAAGGGATTTCAACCCAAATTTGTCAATTAGCTCACTTTATTGCTGGTATCTTTCTGAGTTTTCACAATAGTTGACTGGTCTTTTTATATGTGTTACTCTATAGAATTGACTACCAAATTATGAAAAAAAAAATCTATGATATAGTTTGTGCAGGCTTTTATAAATTATTTCATACAAAAGCCCATATCTCATCCAATATTCAATATGTTCATTTTTTTAATTGTAGTCTACTGTTTCTACTGTTCTTGAAGTCAAACATGGGCTTTACATCCTCAAAATTCAAGAACAATTTGTCAAAAATTTTAGTAGATATTAGACAAACCGAGTAAAAAGCGAAAGTATCCAGTCACTTCCCCTTAATTTTTGACAACAGTGTATATAAGTAAGTATATAATATAAATTCAAACGATAACAGTTGCACAATGATAATCGTTTTCGTTCCTGCCGATTTAACAAGGAAGTTTTTAAGTTCACCAGCAAGCAGTGTCTCTATTCAGCTGTTATATTTAAAAATTAGATAAATAAGATACAGTATATTTCTAAACTAATCGAACAAACTTTCAGATGCGATAAAGTGTGAGAAGACTAAAGATTTTTTAGAAATTTTGTTCACAGCTTTAACAATAATGTAGATATTTTATTGATATTTTCATTAGATTAGCTTTGTTTTATATAAACGTGATGACATAATTGAAAATGCATTGAATTTTGGTCAGTGGCAAGGTTTACACTGTCATTGACATTTCAAATTATGGAGAAACTAGCTCAGTGTTGTTTGGATGGTAGCAATTCTAGCACTCCTCAAGATATCCTACTTCCCACAAAGCAAACTAAGTTTGTTGAAAATATAGTTACAAAATCTACATTATTGTTCACAACTTGGTGACAAGTGTCACATATACGTGACATTTAGTGTGCATACTGTCTTCACATTTTCTTTTCAGTAACTTTGAATAGTAAATTTTGCAGAACTTATGTGATTAAATTAACCAAAGATTTTGTTTACACGACTGGTTCTCTTTAACTTAATAAATTACTCTCATTAAACACACTATAAATGTGAGAACTGTAACTTTTATTTAAAACATTAAAACCCTCTTAGTTACACATAGACAGCGATCGCGGTCCATCACACATGAGCTGTGTGCTCTCAACTGAAAACTTACATAAAAAACTGTTACTTTGACAGTTAATAAG
This sequence comes from Maratus michaelseni, assembly GCA_963931845.1. Lineage (NCBI taxonomy): Eukaryota > Metazoa > Arthropoda > Arachnida > Araneae > Salticidae > Maratus > Maratus michaelseni. The sequence goes on along the minus strand of OZ007598.1, from coordinate 277,903,148 downwards.
AGAAAAGAAAAAACCGAACATTCAATCTATGAAATGTCTTTGGATGCAGGAAAACTCAAGATCACTTACGAAGTTTCTTCAGATGCACGAGCAACTGCGAAACACAAGGTCACTTACCGAGGTGTCGTTCGATACTGACCTCAGTTGAAAATTTGTCAAGTAAACATTTTTGAACATACACCCCCCCGGCCTTGAAACCTTCAGGAGCTACAATTAAATATTCTCAGTGAAAGGGTTGAGGACAAAGTTTGTGAATAAGACGTTTGAGTTCTCCTGTCGCCTAGTTCAGTGTTCTTTGTATGTGAATGGTGGCAATTCTAGCACTTCTTGAGATATGCTATTTCACATCAGGCAAATAATTTTGTTGAAAATATAGTTACAAAATCTGCATTATTGTTAACAACATGGCAACAAGTGTCGTATATACATGACATTTAGAGTGCATACAATCTTCAACTTTTCCTTTCAGTAATTTTGAATAGCAAATTTCGCAGAGCTTATGCGATTAAATTAAGCAAAGATTTCTATTTCTATTTTCTAGTGCTAGAAGATTAAAAACTGTTCTTGGCAAAGGGGTTAAAAATAGAAATAACAATCAGAGTTCGTCTTGTTCTGAGATACTCTGCTGAATAAGAAGTGGATTGCAATCCTGATTTCCTATACAAAAATTGTCTGTCTTGATACTGCTTAAGGGCAAAGTTGTCATTTTGTCCACTTTTTTGTAAAAAGTTCTATATACTAGACGAAACAAATAAAATTAAAATCCACCGAATTTGAATATGTGTGGCATATAAAATTAATGCCATGATCAGAGGTGTGGGAATATATTAATATAAAAATATCGGCAGTAATATTTTTGGGAATTCCTAAATTCAAGAACATACTGTTATACAGAAGAGAATTGATTAGTCAATTATAATTTGATTTCATTAAATTTATTTAATTTTTGACTTACTAAGTTTAATATTAAGCTATTGATTTAACATTAGTTTGTTGCTGCTCATGTGATAACTTTAGTTTGTCAGGAGGGTAATAAGGGCGTCATTTTGATACATGGACTATTTCAGTAAATTTATTTTGAGTCTGTCTGTTAATTTCAACATTTACATCAGATAATTTTTTAAGGATTTGATAGGGACCACTAAAAACTTGTGAGAGCTTTCTGGTATTGGAATAATGGAATTCTTCATAGATAACAAGATCTCCTATCTCAAAGTTTGGCCCCACATAATTTCTATCATAATATTTTTTACTTTTCTAGTAAAATTCATCAGTGCGTTTTTTAGCAATGTTGAGGGCTTCCTGGACAGAAGGGTAATAATTTTACTTAAGAGGGGAATCATAGGGTAATTTGCCAAAAAGTAAATAAGCAGGAGGGAATTTGGTTATGGAATGGGGTGTATTATTGTATTCAGTAACTACTTCAGTCAGAAGTTTGGTCCAAGGAATTTTGGAGGTAGTATAATTAACTTTAAACTTTAATCTTGTAACTATTGATTGATTCACTCTCTCACACTTGCCATTCGTTTGGGGGTGATGTGATGTGGTTAAACGTTGCTTAACATTGTGATTTCGCAAAATATTTTTAAATCTAGGTGAAGTAAAGGCTGCATTCCTATCACTTAATACCTTTTGAGGATCCTGTATATCGAAAATTTTGTTGAAACAGAATAATTGCTGGGGGAATTGAATATTGAAGACTTGTTTTAAGCAATTTGTGTATGTTTCTGTGGTAACACTTTTTAAGGAAATGCCCAAACATATCTGGTTGCATGGTCGATGATGATGTGTAGATATTTTTTGGTAGAGTTATAATAATTGAATCCTCCCACAGTATCAATAGAAAGACATTCAAAAGGTTGATCTGTGGTGGGCATAGCTTGTAATAAGCCAAATTTTTTCTGTCTGGGTTTTTTATTCTTTTGACAAATATCACAATGTTTTACAAAATTGGTTATATCTTGAGTCATGTCAGGCCAGTAATAAGTAGGGGAGATTAAATTTAACATTTTTTGGATACCAGGATGACAGAATTTCTCATGAGCAACATTAAGTATTTTTCTCCTTAAAGACATGGGGGACTACTATTTTTCGAAAACCTTTCTTTTTAATTATCATAAGTCCATTTTCATTTAGATAATTTTTACCACACACATTATCTTTTTCCTGCCTCTCTAGAATTTCTTTAACGTCAAGAAGAAAAGTAAGTGGTTGAATAAAATGTGAAACTGGGTTTCTCGACAACATGTCGGCTTCGATATTTGTGGATCCCTTTTCGTAAACTATATTATATTCAAACATGCTCAACTTCAAAGACCATCTAAATAACCTTCCTTTCGGATGTTTAGTATTTTTTAACCATACAAGAGATGCATGATCAGTATGAATGGTAAAATTTACACCATGAAAATAATGATAGAATTTGTCTAAGGTGTCAATGATGGCAAAACACTCTAACTCGGTAATAAAATAGTTCTTCTCATAACTTCTCAATCCTTTAGAGTAATAAGCAATTGGATATAAAAAATTATTACTATCAGGTTGTTTTAAGACTGCACCTACTGCCACATGTGAGGCATCAACAAACGTATGGAGGTGTAACTTAGGGTCATAAATTTTTAAGATAGGTTTGGCTATTAAAGCATCTTTTAATTTTTGAAAAGAATCTTGACAATCTGTATTCCATTCCCATAATGTATTTTTCCTGAGTAATCTATTCAGAGGGACTCGAATTTCGGCATATTTATCTATGAACTTGCGATAAACATTGATAGATCCTAAAAATCTCTGAAGTTCCTTTACATTTGAAGGGGGTTTTAATTTTTTTATTACTTCAATATTAGCATTAGCAGGAGTTAATGTGCCATTCTGGATGGTATATCCTAAGAAGTTAATTTTATTTTGAACAAAATTGCGTTTAGATAGTTTAAGTTTAATGTTTTCAAGTCTACATAATTCAAATATTTTGTTTAAATGTTGCATGTGTTCTTCTAATGAGAAAGAAAAAATAATGATATCATTAAAATAATGGCAAGCAAAGTCTATTTTGTATTTAGTAAGTATTCTTCTAAGGGTTCTATTAAATATTGGGGGGCCTAATTTAATCCCAAAGGGCAGAACTAACCATTCAAAGAGCCCAAAGTTGGTAGCAAAAGCCAATTTTTCAGTATCGGATGGATGTATGAGTATGTGCCAGTAGCCAGAGACTAAATCTAAAGTTGAAAAATACTTCGCACTACCCAGTTTATCTAAAATTCCATCGATACGAGGTCGGGGTTCTGTGTCATTTTTCATTATCGCATTTAGTTTTCTATAGTCAACACATAATCTAGTTTTTTACCTTCTTCTCTTTTCATTACTAATGTAATAGGGGCAGAATAGGGCCTATTGCTCTCTTTAATTAAACCAGCATCTAATAATGATTGAATTTGATCTGAAATCTCTTTTTCTTCTAAAGGGGAAGTTCTGTACGGCCTCAGAGATATTGGTAGGTCAGATTTAAGGAAAATACGTTGCATTTCAATATTAATTCTCCCAACATCATATTTATTTTTAGAAAAAATGTCTAAATAATCCCTTATACTTTCCATTAAAGTTTTATTTTCTATAGAATTTATTTCCCCAATTAATTTAGAATTATCAACATTAGATTGAGCAAAGGATTGAGAAGATATGATCTTTCCATAATCAGGTTGCACTCTCTGATAATCATATTTGACATTAAAATGAAGTAATCTTAAATTATCACTGGATATGCTCTTAGATTGATTTAAAACAAGGTCTCCTGTAAATCTCTACATTTAGCACAATCAATAATTAAATTAAACTTACAACATTCTTGTAAACCTAATATAGCATAATCTAAATTGGTATTATGCATCAAAAATCTAATATTTTGTTGCACATTACCTAATTTAAACAATAAATTACAAGCTTTATCTATTAAAACAGTTCCTTTGGCTTGGCCAATAATAACAGGTGGAATATTTATAACTTTAGCATTTAACAATTTAACAAATTTAAAAGGTAAAATAGTTATGGTTGAGCCAGAGTCAATCACACAAGGTTATTCCCTGTTATTTACATATCCAGATACAATCAATTGTCATATATTATCACTAGATGGTTGTGGTTCACTAAGAGGGGGTGCATAAGATTGCAGACGGCTAACATTGAATACACAATTCCTCTCCCAGTGGTAAGCATTTTGGATACCTCTATTTAAACACATTCGACATGGTCTACTTGGGTATTTTATCTGAAAATGGGTAGTAGGCAACCTAGGATTGATAAATCTAGAATTTGGAGCATTAAAATTGCTCTGTGAATGAAAATTGGAATTTGGCACATGAAAATTTCGACTTGGGCGAACCCAATGTCTAGGTGCCTGATCATATTGTGGCAATGATCTATAATGCTGAAAATTACTCCTAGAATTACTATTGTTGACATGAGATGTAGGAATCACTACTAGCTGTTTAGCCATTAGGTACCAGTCTATTGTATTTTTTGAGGATTACTAATCATATAATTCTGGTACTCAGGTTTGAGACCGTCTGTTAATCCCTGTACTATTATAGTTTTACATAAACAAAGTTTTCTACCTATTTCAACCTTTTTTCGAAAGTACTCTTCCAAATCATTGAGATCATATAATTTCATAGAAGCAAATTCTGAAAATCGAAGAACATGAACAGTTATAAATTTTTCAGTAAGAATATCAGTTATCTTATCAAAATCATTACATTCTAAACATTCATTAATAAATACTTTTAGAGCCTCTCCTTTCAAATATTTGGAAATATTTGTAATCTTCCAATTTTCATCTTTCTTATCAGAAAGGCATGTTTTGTCAAAATGGTTTAACCAAGACTGTATGTTCATTCCAGATTCGAAATCAAAAGGAATGATGTTTATTTCGTTTTCACTCATTTTGTGATCACCAGGGACTTTTTACAAATCCAGATCGCAATAACATTAATATAAAACTTAAAGAGAATTAACACAACAGATGTAAAATAAAATTTAAATTAAATAACAAATGTAAATACCTCCATCTCTAATAAATAATGATAATAATAACAATACAACAAATAAGAAAATCTGAGCGAAACTTAAATAACATAAAAATAAATAAAATAATAAATATAACACAAAATAATAAATCTTTCATAACCTACGCAACGCCTTTTGGTGCAGCAGTTTTCCTTTTATAATTTTTTGAGAAGACCGATAATTTTTATTTATTAATTTGTATGATGATAATTTTTCATCATTTTTTTTCTGTAAAAGAAAATATTTTATTAAATTATTCCGTAGTCATATTCGAGATGATACATTGTAGAAAATTCACACAGCCTGTATCCGGTGTTGTTCAGGTATAAAAGATTCCAACATTTTTTGGTGAGAATCATACGCACACACCGCAATGAAGATGTACAGCAGCATTCAGCAACATATTCACAGCTCCTCTGTTTATGAGAAGAAGATCAGAAGAATAAATAATCGATACACATTTCGTGAGAATCAGACGCACACACCGCAATGAAGATGTACAGCAGCATTCAGCAATATATTCGCAGCTCCTCTGTTTATCAGAATATTGGCATGGCTTGGCGTAAGTTCATAGCATCCTACCGGCTTTCTAACTAAGATGAGACACCACGAGATGCAATACTCCACGAGAAAATGGTAGATGGTTAAAGATATACAAAGTTGCAGTCGACATCAACAGTCACGGCGAAGAGGTGAAGCAATGAAAAGAGTCCACGAGAGTTTCTTCCATAAAGACCAGCCAATTTCCAGACAAATCTTTTATTTAGAATAAGAGCGATGCCGTAACAATTCCCACAGGTAGAAACTTATCGCCCTCAGGCTTCACGATGGCTCACTACATGGTGCAATAGATGTTAAATAGCTGATATGAATATTCTACGAGACTACAACACCAGATACATATTTGTTTATACTTCCAAACACGTCAAAAATCCTCCCCTCCGAAGGATGCCAGCGAGTTTTGTTCACTGAGCGTAGACATACAGAAAAACGACGTCACGTGCGCACAAACCAATGAGTGAGAGGCGACCACCAGACCAGCGAATGAGGCGAGAGGGAGAAGCTAAAACACGAAATAGTTCGTCCCCTGGCCGCGCATCAATTTTGAAGTGAAAAAACCCCAGAGCGCGAAATCAGAGCATGGAATAATAATAATAAAAAGAAAATGGCTTTCTAAAAAACATTCGAAATGAGAAATCGTCTCTGAATTTTATAGATTGGAGAGCTGGTAAAAGCTACAAATGAACTTAAAATTTTAGATTAAGATTTGGAATAACATAATTATTAATATACGGGTATTTAGTTTTAAAAGGACATATAAATATTATTAAGAATTAAGAAAATACTGACTATGTCAGAAGTTAGATTAATTTAAAGGACTAATGCGAAATAAATGTGAAGGATTTGCGAAGGAAATAAATTTTTTATATAACATATATATATATATATATATATATATTAATTTACATCTTCCTTCATTCATATTCTTGTTATCAGTTTCTCTACATGCTTTTAATGCATGTTGAGTAAGTTGTAGAAATTTGTGTTGTATATTGTAAATGCAGGTTCAATTGTCAAAGATTTTGTTAAACAAAATAAAAATATATTACTACTTTAACCGTATCTCTTGTTTTAATTTAATTTATAATTTAAGACTGGGAACTGGTTTCAGAATATACACTCATTCTTGCAAATTTGTTGAAGTATCAGAAAAAAAAAGCTATAAAATTCAATTTCTTAACTTTTTGTGCTAAAATACATTTTCTAAATTAAAAAGTACATTAACACTGCTAATGACTAATAAGTTCTTATTTCAGATAAAATGTTTAGGAATTTATTTCCTGTAGATAAAATTATACTATTATAATTTAGATGGAGTAAGCATTATTTTATTATTAGCATTAAGTTGTTTGAACTATTACAAGAAATATATCAAGCTATTAAACATTTTAATTGCATAAATAATCACACATTCTTCTGTTTAATTCTTTTTTCATTTTAAAACTGTATATAAAATCAAAAGTTATTTCCTTTTTTGAAAAAAGAAAGTTGGTATTTGGGCACTGAATATTCGGTATACAGTCAAATTAACTATACGTCACATATTTACTTTTTATTCATGATTAAAACTACATCTGATCAAAACTAATACAACTCTAATTTGATGAATTTAATAATCAATGTTTTCACAGTTCTATGAAGATCTGCAATTGTCTTTGAGAGTCCCACACTCCTTTGAAAAATAGCAAATAATATTTGAAAAATTTACTGTTAATTTAGTACATCGTCTATATGCACCAAAAGTTTGCTCTAGATTTGATAATCTAAGAAACAAATTGACTCGTTACTACCAAAACTGTGGGTCAAATTTTAAAGCTGTGAATTAATATTAATTTAATGTTTTACTTTCATTAATGTATATAAATAAATAAAAACTTTCTTTTACTTGAGTAAGGTGTCAAAATATGCATATAAAATATACATATATATGCAATAAAACACTGACATGTTATGGTTTCCTTTGAGATAAAAACCATTATCACAAGAATACAACATTAATCAACTTGAATGACACTGGACAACAAAATATATAGAACACACAAAACATATAAACACCCTCTATCATGAATCATGAAAAAAACAAATTGATGTCTTTGATATTTTCATGATTGATGATAGAGGGCGTTTATGTGTTTTGTGTGTTCTATAAAGTTCCTGGACCAATGTCATTCATTTTGATTAATGTTGTATTCTTGTGATAATGATTTTTATATCGAAGAAAGCTGAAACATGTCAATATTTTATTTGTTTTATATGTAGATTTTGACACTTTACTTAAGTAAAAGAAAGTTTTTATGTATTTATATGTTTATGAAAAGATGATGTTTTCTTTTAAATTTTAGGATTTAAAAAACATTTTTATTCTTATATGTAAACTAGTATTTTTATTTGAAGAACTCTTTAATGTACTTAAGACTATTCCATTTCATTGCTGAGTGAAATAGTGCAAATATATCAAATACTAGAAGGAAAAATTGAATTACATATATTTTAACTGAATATGTTCCATATGTATGTAGTATTTAAAATAATAGAACAAAACTACAAAAATAGATTAATTCAAAATGCATCTATGTGGAAATTGTATAAAGAAATCTCGATATGAAATAATGTAGAATAAATATAATAACTTTTAAATTGATATTTCTTGAGGAGATGTCCGGCAATGTGAAATCAATCTCGGCATAGGATTAGAATTGAGAAGCAAACTGCAGTATGTCAAGTCTCTTTCAGAATCCAGTTTTTGGTAGGAAAAGTAAATAATATAATAAACATAAATTACTTTCCAGATAACAGTTTTATTTAGTTTATTCAAGAATTTCAAATAATAAATTAAGCTATGCATTGGCATTTTTTCCAAGTCAAATTTGAGTCCCGATTCCAAAAATTGGAAATCAAAATTTTGAAAAATCTTAGATTAACATGCTAAATGTAAGTCTTATACGAACGCTGCTTGAACCAATACTACAGAAGAGTATTAAATAATTTTGAGCAATGAGAGCCTTTATGAAATTGAAGGCAAATCGAGTCTATTGTAGCCTTGAAAAAAAAAAGATTTCACCACTTTACATGCTTTTGAAGTTATTTTTATAGTTTGACATTTCATAGTATGCATGTCATGTGTCAGCCAATTAACAATCGCTGATGTAATACTTAATATAAATGGATGAGAGCTCGATCATGAATACAACTGCAATTCTGTCAAAGTAAATTTCATGTATATAAACTGTACCTGTACTTTTATTCTTAAAAAAAAGGTAATATTAATCTTATTTTAATCTAAAAGTTCCTAGTTATTTAATTTTACTCAAATTCTGTCAGACAAAGATATTTACTATATCCCTGTTTAATACTTTGATTCTAATTCCACCTCTAATTATTCTCTAATTTTAAGAGTTATTTTGGAATTATACAGGGTGATTAAAAAAAAAACTTGATACTGCTTAAGGACAGGGTTAAAATTTTGGCCACTATTTTGTAAAAAGTCCAGGATACCAGACAAAACGAACAAAATTAAAATCCACTGAATTTTGAAGATGTGTGGCATATAAAATTATTGCCATGATCAGAGGTGAGGAAATAAATTAATCTTTTGCCACTGGCAAGCAGATTTTCTAATTGAGAGAGTAAATTTTTTTGCAGACTTTTAGGTACTTATGTAATATCTGGGACAGGAGATGGATAATTAAATATGGTTAGCAATAGTTGATCTTATTTATCATTGCCAAACATGTTCAAAACAGTAATTTGAACTTATTAAACACATAACATTGTTAAAAATGGTAAATAATATAAAATAAATAACAAGAAACTATAATAAAAAATAATTTATTTACTTGTAAAAAATGAGGGTTACTGTAATTAGTATATTTGGTGCAGTTGTATCTGACATGGCTCGGATAATACATGAGTACTGACTTAAAAACTGCAGCTCATGGGAGGGATACAAGTAGACAATCTAGATGAAGATTTAAATATTTCTGGGGTAATGAGTGTCATTCTGTAAGTTAGAAGCTTTTTACAAATATTTATTTAATTTACAAATAACTTACCGTGAATATGCACATTAAACACACATGCACATACTTATAACACAATGTTAATTATAAGTTGAATAAAAAATAGAAAGTAGTTAATAGGTAAATTTTTAATTCCAATAAATGTCAATGGGTGGGCAACATTGTAGAAGAACAGAAAACAGAAAAGACTTCATACACACTTTAAATTTCGTAAAGTAAAAATTTCCCAGTTTTGAATTTAATTTTCTGATACATAATTTAACTATATTTGGTTTTTCACAATCTAGAAATTCTCCAAGACTTAAAAAAGTCCTGAGAAAGATAGTAGCTATACAATGCTTATGCAATTACATCAAATGCACAAAAAAAAGAATCATTTTCCAAGGAATTCTACTTCTTTCTAAGAACAAAGTTACTAAATTAAAAAAAAAAAATCTCAGACTAAAGTTCGTGCACACATGGATGTGTATTTTTTAAGGAACTACTGAAATTTCTTTTCAACACATTTCATGGACAGTATACTTCATTTCAGATCAGCACTTAATTACACTTTCTCCTAAAAAGATACATTGTACACCACCTTGCAAAAAGTTTCAGACTTCCATAAGGAAAACTTTAAACTATTTATATTTTTAATGCAAAGAAAAAAAATGCCTCAAAGTCTGAAATACATTCATCATTTGGTACTAAGTACCAAAGAGGCACTAACATTTATTGCACAGTGAAAGGCAGGACAAACCTTGACCACAGCAGAGAGATTGACAAATACACATATTATTGATTACAATATCAAATATATATAATGAAATATGAAAAATAAATGTATATGGATGAAAAAAATATTTTATAAGTAGAACACTAGAGTTCTAATATCTTTAAATAAAGAGAAAAAAAGGTATTCAAAGAGATGATTGATAATTTTAATAACTGAGAATATAAGTTACATAAAGAGGTAACATATGAATTTAAAGATTTCAGGGAAGTTGAGATTAACAATGAATACATATATAAAAATGTCATATCTATGGGGACAAAAAAAGTTTCTTTATTAAATATTAATTATAATACAAAGCTTATACATTTACATCAAAAGTATTACATATAAGGTCTTTTACCAAGGAATTGTACTTTTCTCAAAATTTTTTTGAGTACAAATATAAAATTACTCACTTAAAACACACAAATTGAGCATGTTGTTCAGTGAATATCTTTCCTTTTTAAACAGTCATCCATTGTCAATGGAAGGAGGGTTAAGATGAGTACATGTACCATTCACTAACTCAGTGCAAATCTACAGAGTAGCTATTATTCCATTGCATATAATTTTTTTATATTTAAACATTAGCACAATTGCTTGAATATAAATGTCACCAGAACTTGAAAATAAGAAACTTCAAATTTAACCACACATTTTAGTAGTGATCATATCATAATAAAATTAGCTTGAACGAGAAAAGAAAACTTTTAAATCACTTTCAAAACCAACTTTTACTTACATTATAAAACTTCATCCAACATACTACTGTAGTAAATAACAATTAGGTGTCAAATACTTAAGCAATTCCTTCAATATGTAAAAATTTAATATATATGTCGTAGGCTATTGTGAAATCAGGCTCAATGCAAACAGCAAGGCTACTTAGATAATCCTTTTTCACTCAGCCAGATGTTTTTCAGGCCTCTTACAAATAGCCTAGAGAGTGTTCGACTAATTGGAATATGGTCATATATTTCTCAATCAGCCTGACATTTTTTAGGCTTACTGCAAAGAACCTAGATAGTGTTAGGCTAACTGAAAAATTGTTTGTCCAAATAGCATGTTTTACCAGACCTGAACATGAAACTCCATTTGAAGTACCCTGGCAAAGCACATTCCATCAAACTCCAACCTCATCCTAATATGACAAAATAATTTTTGCAGAAATACTACCAGATACGAACTGAGAATTCCATCTGAAGTCAACCGACCCAAACCTGACAAATTCCATGAAACCGCAAAAGATCTGTATATGGCAAATTAATTTCCATGAATATGCAACCCCACTTAAACCGCAAAAATATTCTATCGAATCATAATCCTATCTGAACAAGAAAAAAGTTCCGTTGACACACAACTACCTGAACCTGATAAATTTTAAACTCAACCAAATACTAAATAAAAGGAAAATTATTCATATTTTAATGCAGTGATGAAAAGTAGTCTACAATTATATTACTAATACCAATTTTATCTGTTATACTGAAAAATAGATGTATCTATATTTTTTAATATTCAAATATAATAAAGGCTCTGAATAGTGGACATCTCTGCATGTGTTGTTTGTTGTTTCTAATCCCAGATGGTTTATCACTGCTAAATCATCCCCACGAAACCGAAGACCTACAGAATCATGGTAAAGGGAAACGGAGCAGCTTCTGTTAGTACAAGGTACCAGGAGCACCCAAGGCACTGTTAGGAGCACTTTGCTCCTAACAGGTCTCCTAATTTTGAACCAATTCCAGATGAGAGACCTGCACCTGGATCGGCACCCACAGAGGTAACGCTTATATAGAACTTGGAGGACATTGGAGCCATGAACAGATTTAACATACACGGTCCCACAGCAGAGGCAGATGAGAGAGGATAGACGATGCACCCTCACAAACACTGACCGTGGTCGATGCTGCTTAGCTTTCGGCGATCTTACGAGAGACGAGCTTTACCGTCCACGCCACTGCGGGAACTCAACTCTGCATTGTTTTGGGATGTCTTTAATTTTCTTTTTTTGGTTGGGATGAAACTAATTTTTTTTTCTGTCAGTTGGTTCACTCTAGAATGTTTCTTGTGGGTCAGATTTGTGTTTTTTAAGTCTAGACATTGGGATTTTCACAAACATTAATGAAAATAAGAAAAACAATGTTTCAGTCAAATGAAATTTATGTATTAAGTTTTTAAAACATATGCTATAATTAACATTTTAAAATATTATTCTTATATATTAGTCGATGCATTTTAATTATTAAGAAATATATTTGTGGATGCGCCGCCGCTTTTCTGACTCTGCACCTTTTGCAGGTGAAGCAGGTTTTAAATAACATGGAAAAAAAATTTACAGAAAAGAAGAGGGGCCGAGTCAGGGTTTTAGGCTTTCGTCATTACGCTGGTTTAAGAGGTGACCCCCCTGGGTGGATTGTAACATGAAATAAGTTGACTACGAATTTTCATCAAAGACAAAAGGATTAAGCATATAACTTGTTGTAGATAGATGATTGAGAAAATAAGTATACAGAAAAACTCTTGCATAAAAAGTTGCTTCCCATCCCATAAGTTCAAAAAGTGACTAAAAACATTACTAGAAACTTGAAGGTGCAAATGTTGGCTAGAACATTACTGTATAAGAGGGCTTCAGTGATAGCACAGTTATTATAACGACAAAACATTTATTGCTTCACGAAACATGATGAAACTTTACACAAACTGTAGACTGACCATTTGTAAGTAATATGTAAAAACAAAAATGAAAACATGCATAATTCAATAAACCTTGATCCAATCAGAGACAATAGATATAATAAATTACGATACCTTTTAATCTATATATCACGAGTGTCGAAAAAGGTTTTTGCCATAAAAAGAGCCATTGATAAAAATGTTTCATTACCGGTATTTCTTTTCCAATTCCTTGAAATGAGGGTGCATTTCCTTAAAATAGTAACACTTCAAAAAATATATCGCGATGAGACAGCTTTAACATGGTTGAGTTATATCATGACGATATCTTCCATCTAACATATTGAAAGATGATATTTTAAGATTCGGTAAAAACCAAAACACAAGCACACCGCATTTGAAAAACATGCGGGTATTTAAACTATCCAGCTGAATAAACGTTGCCAAGAAAAAAATAGCGAAACTTTAAGATCGCGAAAGCCGGTCTCTGATTGGTTCATTGTATAGATGATGAAAGACTTCAGAGTTTGTGAAGTCCTCCTACTTGTTACTTAGCTAACGAAAATTTTCTCCACGCAGGGAGATGGATCTACGATCAACGTCAATTGCAATGACGATCGTACAGGCGACCCTCCATGCGACAACCAACCAACCATTCGATTGGCGGAAAGGTGGTAAAACGTAAACAAAGCGTGATTTAACTTTAAGAACTTATGAAAAAGGAAACGTAAGTGGAAAGAAATTAAATTACTGATGTTACTTTTCTAAAGGGGGGAAAACTTTAAAAATGAAGAAAAAAATACCAACTTTTGGCAGAAGTGGGGGAAATTACGTTAAAATTTACCTACAATATTTTCCAATTTTAATCAAATGATTAAGTGGATCACCCGTAGCATTAATTTAAAGCTATTAATTTAGTAGATATTTAAAAAAAAGTTTTCTTTAATGCTTAAACAAACTATTAGTTTAATTTTATTTCAGGTTCTGATGTAACTGGGTTGTGTTTGGGTAGTGTTCCGGGTCGTCGAAAATTATTTTATCGCATTCGCATTAAGTTGCGTGTTGACTTAAAAATGGATTTTTTGATTTCAGGTCAGATTCCACTATTTAATCAGTTCGCTATTCAAAGGTTTTTATTATTGAGAGGTAAAAGCTTACAAATATGTAAGAGTTAGGAATTGAAAATTGTTAGCTAAAAAGATATGTTTACTACTGTGGATTGTCCATTATGATGTTTTATTATATACATTTTTCACGTGAAAGAATACTTGGGCTTTCATTTGAAAATTCAGGTCAACTCGACCCTGTCCCGTAAGAATAAAAAACTAACCCAAATCCAACCCGAATGCTAAATTATTCAATACTACAAAATAGTGCAAAAAAGTAGAAGTTTTCATGACCCAAAACAAATATCCAACAACACACACGACTCTAATCCAGACTTGCTGCAATACGTCCAAAGTAGTGAATGATTATGCATAATTTTAATGTAAATAAATAGGAACATGAATTTAAAATGCTTATAAAAAAGGTATAAAAAACTCTCTTATTGACATATTTCATTTACGTGATTAAGAGTCTAAGGTTAGTGAATACTTCATTTTTATTTTAAGGGTATGTTTTTGAGAAACTCCCTGTATCAATAAAATCTGTAGATAAGGTAGGTTTTTACTAATTTCCCAGTATTACGTAGAAAAGAAGAAATGCTGAGTGAAAATACTTATATAACTATATAAGAAAAGTGTAATTTCAATGATATCCGCAGATGAAAAGATTTTTAATGTTTTCTAAGCATTACATAAAGAAGATGGGTTGCTAAATGAAAATTATTACAAAACATATATTAATTTCAGCAATAATGAAATCTGCAGAGGAGGCAGTATCTTAATGTTTTCCAGCATCAGGAGATAATTATAAATACTAATTTTGTAAAATTAAAAAAAAATTCCAGCATCATTCCCATTATCAGAGAAGATGATTGCTAATGAAAATAATTAAAGAACATGTAAAAAAATTCTTATACCGATGAAATTTGCATATGAGTTATATATGGTGTATAATTATTTTTATTCAACAACCCATCTTCTCTACATAAGGCTGAGAAAACATTAAAATTCTTCTCATATGAAGATTTCATTAATAAAAAAAATTCTTACATGTTTTTATAATGATTTCCATTAACAACCCATCTTTTCTATGTAATGCTGGGAAAAGGTTAAAAAACTACCATATTTGTAAATTTTAATGATGCTTCAAAACAGTTTTCTTCTACATGTTTTATAAGCATTTGAAGGTCGGATTGAGTTTGATCAAATTTTTCAAAAAAAAGTCCAAAATATTTTTTGTGATTTGTGTAATGAATTACATCTATAGCAGACTTTCCCCAATAGTGGATATTTCTATTTAGAAAACACTTTTCAATTCCTTACACTTATAAATTTGTTTTCTTTTATCCCCCAATAGCGTACAGATCCAATGAGCAAACTGATTCATCTCTAGAATAATGTGCAGGTGAAGTTGTATTTAAATCAAAATCAAAAAATTCCTATTAAGTCAAACGGAATCAACCTGAAAATTTCAATATGCTACCCAAGCCAAATTTTATACACTTCAACCTGAACTTGAAATGAAATAAAACTAAAAGTTCGTTTAAATATTAAGTAAAAGAAACCTTTTCTTTTATTTTTTACAAAATTAACAGCAATAGATTAATCCTTCAGGCAATCCACTTAATATTTGTTTAGAATTAAAAAATATACTTTTCAATAATTGAAAAATATCTATTAATAAATGCGAAAAAGATTAAAACATAAATTATAGCAAAATTTTAAAATCTCAAGACAATAAACTCAATTTATCTAGAACATAGTTATGCCTATTTTTATTAATTTGTTTGAGAAAATCCGAACTTGACTCGCAAAAACCTAAAGATTACCTGCAAGAAACATTCTAGAGTGAACCTGATGAGGAGAAAAAAAGTTACAGTCACCCTGACCAGAAAAAAATAAATTAGGAACAACCTGAACCGATACAGAGGTGTCTGCTACTCAAAGATTTTACTATATATGAATATTAAAGAAAATAGATCTATCCATTTTCAACATAAAATATAAATATGATGTTTGTCATGTAATTGTAGACTACTTTTCAAAATAGTATTAAAAGATGAATTAACTTCCTTTCATTTAGTGTTCGGTTGGAGCATTTTGTGTTGTGGTTGAAATGTGTTGGTTCAGATTGGGTTGTATATCAACAGAAATTATTTTGTTGCATCCAGATTGAGTTAGAGTTAATAGAATTTTTCTTATCAGGTTCAGGGTTTCATGTTAAATGGAATTTTCTGGTTCAGGTCAGGTTGCATGTCAACAGAAATTATTTCGTCATGTTGAAATTAGTTTGCAGTTTGATTAAATATTCTTATTTTTTGTTGCCATCAAATGCAAGTTTCAGATTCGGTTCTTGTTACATGTTGACAGAAATAATTCTGTCACTTTCAGATTGGTTTGCATTTTGATGGAATTTTTGGTCAGGTTTGGTCAGGCTGACTTCAAACAGAATTTTCAGGTTCAGGTCAGGTTCCATGTCGATGGAAATTATTTTGTCATGTCTAGATCAGTTTGCAGTTCCATGGAACATTTTTGTTAAGATCAGGTTCTCTTAAAATGGAATTTTCATGTTTGTGTCAGCTGCATGTCATCGGTAATTATTTCATCATGTTTAGCTCTGCTACGGTTCAATGGAACTTTTATTTGTCTGGTTTGGTTTGGACTTCAAATGGAATTTTCATATTCGGGACAGATACAACAAAATATTTGGACTAACAGCTGGTCATTTACTAATTAGCCTAAAACTGCATAGACTCATTGCAATGAGCCTGAAACAATCTGGCTGATTGAGAAACAAATGGTTAATTGCTAGTTTAATTCCACAGTCTAACAGTATCTAGGCTCTTTGCAATCAGCCTACAAAAATTTCAATCAGATTGAAAAATAAATAGATGTAAATCAATAAGCATAACATTCTCCAGGATATTTGCAATAGTCCTGAGAAATATGAAGCTGGCTGGAAAAAGGAAGATGATTCTCAAACTACACCGGCTTTGCAAAGTGCTAGATTTCTCAATTAGCCTACCACATATGACAAAGATAAGCAACATAAATTAAAAAGTTTTTCATTGACCACTGTTTCATTTTGTTGTTTATAATGTTTTACAAGAAATCAAACTCTCCTAAGATTAATTTACATCAAGGCCCTTACAATAAAAAAAGGAGTACTAAAGTTAGTTGTTAGCAACCGTCATATTATGAGAGCATAAATGAGTACTTAGTTTATTACCCTTTTGTGTACATTTTTTATTGCATGCCTCAAAAACAAAAGGTTTTTGTATGAATTAAGAGATGACGTCTAAAATTACTCTTTTCAGAGAAATTCTTTTTGCATATCACACAAAAAATGGTTTATTAACAGTATGAATTAACAGAAGCCTTTTTAATTCAAATTTTTGTGAGAATTTTTTGTTGCATTTCTCATCATTATGAACTAATAAATGTTTAAAATATTTTTTTGAGAGAATTTTTGTTGCATATGTCATATATAAATGGTTTTTAACTTGTATGAAGTAATAAATGTCTGTTTAACATACCCTTTTGAGAGAATTTTCTGTTGCATGTATCACATGCAAAGGTTTCTCATCAGTATGAACTAACAAATGTTTTCTTAAAGTACTGTTATGAGCGAATTTCTTGTTGCATATCTCACATACAAATGGTTTCTCACCAGTATGAACTAACAAATGTTTTCTTAAAGTACTCTTATGAGCAAATTTCTTGTTGCATGTCTCGCATGCAAAAAGTTTCTCACCAGTATGAACTAACATATGTCTTCTTAAATTACCCCTTAGAGAGAATTTCTTGTTGCATGTCTCACATGCAAATCGTTTCTCACCAGAATGAGCTGACAAATGTTTCATTAATGAAATCATTTGAGAGAATTTCTTGTTGCATATCTCACATGCAAAAGGTTTTACACCAGTATGAAGTAACAAATGTTCTCTTAAATTACTCTTATGAGCGAATTTCTTGTCGCATGTCTCGCATGCAAAAGGTTTCTCACCAGTATGAACTAACATATGTCTTCTTAAATTACCCGTTAGAGAGAATTTCTTGTTGCATATCTCACATACAAATTGTTTCTCACCAGAATGAACTAACAAATGGCTAATTAAATGACTCTTTTGAGAGGAATTTTTGTTGCTTATCTTACAAACAAATGATTTCCGTTGTTGTGAGTCAGAAGATGCTTCTCCAAAATGTTCTTTTAAAGAAATGTTTTGTTCCATATTTTACACTTAAAATACTTTTTTCAGCTTTGTGTGATGTAATGGATAGCCAAGGAATCTTTTCTCTTTAACTACTTTTATAGATATATGCATCTGCAATAAATAAAATTGTTAATCTATCATATTTTAAAATTCATCAAAAGCATAATTTCACAGTAAAAAAAGCTTCTGACAAGAAATTAAAATTTTGTAATCTAGATTAAAACCTATATTCATGTACAACAGCCATGAAAACACAGATAATACTGCCAAGTGCAATCAAAAATAGTTAATTTAGTAGCCTCCAATGAAACAAAATGTAGCATTTGCACAAAAATAGTTGCATGCCAACTTAAAAAGGAGGTGGAAGAGGATTCAATTACCATAAAATAACCAATATTGTTTTCAGAAAAATCATTTTCTACTATTTCTACTAGCATTAATATTTGACACTTTTTTTAAACATTATAAAATAGCACATTATTTTGATAAAAAAAGAATCTTTTTAATTTACCATCTGACACAAATCATAATAATTTTGTTTCAACCTAACTAAATTGAATATATGGTTGCACTGCAGCAATTGGTATGAGGTTTTTTAACTGTAAACCAGAAAATTTTTATTGTATCCTATTGAACCACAATTACACTTTGCAACAGATTAATCCTTATTAGAGATATTATTCACAATCATATGTTACTTGTGATTCAGAATCATGAAACAGTAATTTTATACATTTATTTGAATAGGTGAACCACATAGTGGGTGTAAAGACAGTTTTGCCTTAAAATATCTATATTATAAAGGAAAACGTGTCCGTGCGTAACGCATACGTCATTTTGCGAATGGCAACAGCTGACGATGAAATTTCGGTTTTGCGATTTTTGCTATTGCAATTTTTTTAATTTCTAAACATAGCACATTTTCAATTTTTACACTGTTATAGAGGAAAAAAAATTACTTTCAAATGCAATTTGTTTGAAAACTATATCTTAATTGCCTGATATATTATGGCTTGTAAAATAATGTTTAAGCATGAATTTTGAAACGCCCAATAAACAAATGGAAGAATGCTGCCATTATAAATTTTTAAATAGTTACAGGTAGTAAAATTAATGAATTTTGAAATAAAAACGTCACAAGAATAGGGTGCCTTTATATGAGAGTAGCATTATACCGGATACAAAATTTGATTAGTTCAGACGATTTTGGAGAAAAGAAAGCTTTGTAATAATTTAAAAATTTTAAAGAAAATTATTTGTTTACACCATAAACAAACATCGGATATTTTAACAGATAATATAAACAGAAGATATTGTTTTAGATATTGCATTTTTATGAATAAAATATAAAAAAATTATTTCACAAATTTAATAAAAATGCATATAAAAAGTTAATATGAGCAGTAAGAAACAACGTTTTAATTCATATTTCATCAGTATTATTACAAATAATGTTAACGGTCATTGCGAAGTTGGAAAAAACGAATATACATGAAATTCGTTAATATCGCGATCACTATATCGCATGCATAAGATGATGAATAATAAATTAACGAAGAAGCATCACTGGATGCAGCGAACTCCCTGTATTAATAATACCAAAATAATAAAAAATAAACAAAACCCTTGAAATTCGTTAATGTCGCGATCACTATATCGCATGTATAAACGCTTAGTACAAAAAAAACTGGATGGATACCGCATGTATGAGCGCTTCACGCACAAGAAAAGCAAAGAAACCAGTAAAAAAAAATCACTAAATGCAGCAACTTTGACAAATAAAACTATGAAAAATCTATTAGATTTAGGGGAAAAAATGGCTT
Source organism: Maratus michaelseni (assembly GCA_963931845.1). Lineage (NCBI taxonomy): Eukaryota > Metazoa > Arthropoda > Arachnida > Araneae > Salticidae > Maratus > Maratus michaelseni. Next base: position 277,882,940 of record OZ007598.1, on the reverse strand, counting down.
TCGCCTGCGTTCTGTAACCCGGGAAGCCCGGGTTCGATTCCCTAGTTCTAATAATGGATGAAAAAAATTTAACAACATAAGAAAAAAAAACTTGAATTTTTATTCATTTATTTTTTCTTTTGTTGTTGTTAGGTGTAAATATATATGAAGAAATGGACATAAATAAAAATAAGGAGAGAAATAAAATTTTCATATGGAGATTAGCAATTACTTTTAAGAAAACATTTCAATTGCTTTTTTTGTAAAGTGATACATTTCAAGGAAGCTTACTCCTTAAATATTTTTATCATTTAAAAATTCTCTTAAAACAGGAATAAAACATCAGTCTGTTTGTATCACCTCACATTTCACATGAAAAGCCTCATTTTCAGCATGTGTTGCAACAAAAATAATTTTCTCTCTTGGGATCATCCGTTAATTATGTCATGTAAATTTTGTAGGTTTTTTTCTCCCTCTTTTCTCCTATCTCACAAATTGTCACTTCCTTGCCTCCCATGAATGCCCCTATGTCACTACGTCCCCCTAACCGATGAACTCTCTCTGACTGGAGTAAGAATTTAGAGGATTGCTTGTTATTATAAAAAAATAATAATAAATACAGAAGAAACTATTTAATAAAATTTAAAGAGTTTTCAAGATTTTAGAACTTCGTGAGGTCAAAGTGGGGCAAAGGAATTCTTTTTTCGTGGGGAAAGGGGAGATTTGATTAGACGATAATTTATTATTATTACAAAGTAGAGTGCTGTACAGGTTAGGTTGTATAGACACAAATAAATGAAACAAAATTTTCATCATCCTGAAACCTGTCACTCTTCAATGTGCACCTAAAATATTGAAACCTAGAGCCAAAGGGAAAACTAAGCTGCGCTGCCAGACACCATGACGGGCGTCTGGCACGTGATTACCATCGCGCCCATGTCCTGAAGAACACATATTGCACCAGTAGGTCCTGTTCCCTAAGGCACTGCGACCAGCCAGGGGCCACCCCCTGCCGACTCCCAAGCCCTCTACCTGAGTCTGCAATGACATAGGTCGTTGCGGTCTGCGGAGGTCCATAACTCAGAGGAGACCTCCACACAGACACTCGATGATTCGCCGAGAACACCCAGCGATTTCGTCGCCGAAAACCCATAAGGCGATTTGGTTCCTCAGTCTTGTGCCAGGCTTCCCGACGGCTCCTTCTTTTCCCACGGCGTCCGATCATCGAGCACATGGAAGGGCGAATGACTTGTTCTTCTTCAGTGGGTTAGAGCCAAAGGGAAAGAAAATCAATTTATATTTTAATGACACTAAGAAAAAATAGCTGACAACTATATCTTCAATGTTAATTTTATCCTTTTTTTATATAGAAAAGAACATATACTCCCTATAATACATACTCATTTATATTCATATAGTATATAGGTCTTGCCAATTGAAAAATATTCTGGTTGATTGGTCAGTGTTGGTTTTTAGGTCCGATTGGTTTTAAGGTTTAACAGCACAAATTCTTTTTCGGGGCATGCCACATTAAAGTAAAAATTAAAAATAAACATTAGACTGTCCTCAAAAAGTTATGCTGAAAAATAAATGTAATTAAAAAATAAAAACAAAGCTTATAAAGGAATTTTATCTGAATGGTGTCTTTCATCCAGATATAGTCATACAAGCATAGAGAGTTAAAACTGTAAATTATAAAAACAATAAACCATAAAATTGTATTAGGAAGACCTTAAGCAACTATGATTTAAAAAAAGAATCCTGTCTGCATTAAAAAAAGCAAAGATTGTTTTTTTTTCAATAAGATTTATCAAAGTAGGTGCTGATGAATTAAAGTAAATTCTTCACATGTGTCTTCAGCCTGGACAGTCAGTTAAAAGATGATTAGTGAGAAATTCAAAGTGACAGTGCAGATACATGGGTGCATTCTCCAAAAGTAAAATATGTTTGTGAGTGATTTATGAATGTCAAATTCGCAGACAGTTTTCATCATGTGCAGGGAAACCCTTTATGCTGGAGATAAATGAAAAAAAGTCATACGTAATAATAGACTGCAGTTATGTTGAGATAAAATTTAAACTTCAAAAAACTCATAAAATATCTTAGAAAAATTCACAGCATTGCAATGTTTGGGATATGTTAGGGATACATTAGCTGCATGATCCTAATTTCAAATCTAAAATGTGGGGGCCCAATTTATTTTTCACAAGAGCAAGTGTAGACACAAGTTTTCATATTTTGATAATAAACAATGTTTTTAGCATGAAAATTGCTATGTTCAAAATTATTTTTTTAAGTATATTATGATTCTTACATTATTCTTTATAAAAACAAAATCATTGATTATAATACTAAAATATTTGATTCATTTCCTTTATACAGATTATTATTTTATAACAGAAATTTACTCAATTAGCTAAATATTTCGATATATAAGCATATTTCAGACAATAATTACTATGTCATTTAACCTTCTCACTGCTATGAACTGCTATATCTGTTTACTAATCTGTAGGTTTCACTGCAGTAGAAGCATTATTTAAATTTATATAATCTTATATATTATTTCTGTTGTCAACATCCCTTTTTCTATTCAAATACAAAACACAGAACGATAAATGAGATACCATATGAAAGAATTTTGAGCAGGCTTCTGACATAGTACATTCATATTTCGTAAAACACATTATTTGATTGAAATTTGCAGTTAATTAAAAATTAAATCACCATTGTTTTCATAAATGAAATGAAAAGTGTTTCTCAAATCAGTGTTACCACAAAAATAAAATACTGCAATATATTGTACTCAAAAATGATTATAAAAAAATAAGTAGTACAAGAAATGTAAAGAGAGACATCTCTGCACGAGTATACTCTATATTTATGATTAAAAAGCAAAATTCTAATTGAAATGGTTGAACACACAATAGATTTATTGAATAAATGGTATTTCACAAGTAACCTAAAATGTATGCTTTGTTGTATGTAAAAATTTTTGCTAAAATGTGTGCTACACAGAAGTTCATTAATCTACATAGTATCAGTAATAAAGATCATTTAACGGAAAAATTTTGCGATATCACTTATTAAAAGATGGAAAAGATACATAAAAACAAGTAAATAAAGGAATTTCATACAACAATGTACAAATTTAAATGAAATTAAATTTCTCTTTGTGTCACAAAATAGATATGTATCATAAAATCCACAAAGTGCAGAAACATAAATTCTATTGAATAAATATTTCGCATTTATTGTGAAACTTCAAAAGGTTTAATTTCTAGTTCAGAAATTCCAAACAACTAAATAACATAAAAGAAAATAGCATTTTTTTCATTAGGGAGATCATGATGTTTTGCAAACAGATTTTCGTCACTTTTTTCTAATCACTTTCATTTGTTAGAATTTGAGTTGAAGAAAATGAAAAAAAAATGACAAGATAAAAATCATCAACAATCAGTTCAGAAACAAGTTGCCCTTTAACCGATAAGTACTGAAAAACAAAACAAAAAATCTGCAGAATATAATATAAAAGATGAAAATAAATAATAATTTTAGTTCAGAAATAAGACAAGATAATGGATACAATGTTTTAATTAACATGAAAATATATGTATAATATCAGGCAGATACATTTACGTAAGTTTTATTTTTCTCACTTTTAGAGTAGCAAAATCGTCTATTATTCTTTCTATATCTAAAGATTACATCACAGTGAATTCAGTAGAGAGTAAACTCAGGTTGCTTAATCTTTCTTGACCCATAGTAGATCTTAAGTAGTTTTTTTACTAATTTCAGTTTACTGAAAGATCTTTCTGCTGATGCGGTGGTTACAGGAATACTTAGAAAAATCCTGTACACTGTCTCCATGTTTTTAAAAATTGCTGTGAGGTCAAAATTATGGAGCAGTTGAAGGATTTCTAAATGATCCATTTTAGAAAAGTTTTCATCCAGTGGTGGAAATAATGTTTTTGCGCTTAAAACTTCGCTAAACAATTATAATAGCAAATTAAATATTTGAGATTAAATAAAATTAAATAATTTATCAGTTTTAAAAACACACTAAAAATATGGCAGTCCAATTAAACTGTAAATTTCTACAACATCATCAGAATTTAGGGTGAGTAACTTTGAAATATATTTGAAATGTTTTCGCATAAAATAGAAAAAAATTATTGACACAAAAATGTGTGATCAGTGTGGAATTCAAATACTTTTCTCTGGGAGGGATTTCCGTGGCTCTGGAAAGGGGGAGGGGTGTAGGGAATTGCACTTTTAACCATTAAAAGCTTAAAATCTCAAATCTTCCAGGGGTAGGGAACATTTCAATGCTCCGAAAGGAATGTCTCCCCAGGGCCACACCCAGAATTCAACACTGTGTGTGATTTAAAAAAACGAAAAAATAATACACCTCATAATGTAAAGGCTGATATATTAAGGCCATTCTAATTCCCTCCTCAATAACACGAAACTTTTTACACATTTTTAAAAGTAAAGGATTAAAAATTAACAGGCGTAACTGTTGAAGCAGTTTGAAATCGATTGGTGTGTTTTTGATTTTTTGGTAAATAAATTACTAATAGAATTATACACGATTGTAGTCATGTGATAAGACTTGATGCTTATTTCTTTTCCCGCAGTATCGCATCCAGAAATTCGATTCAAAATATCAATTTTGACAATATTTTTTGAAAAATCATCTCCCTTTAACCAAAATAAAATTGGTACACACCATTCGATTACATAGTTCGAATAAGAATACTTGCCAACTGTGTTTATCTTTACAAACAAAAATGAATTAAGAAAAATTTCAGAAAGTAGCTACGTTGGATTTGAGAATCAAAGATTGTTTGAACCTTAAATAAATATAATAAATATATTTTTCAATTGTGTAGGAATAAATAAATTGTTTGTACATTCTTCTAAATAATAGTTTGTTATTTATTATGATAAAGATTGTGCCCCAGTATATTAGCTGTATTGCAGTGATTCACTAACAGTGTTGAATTCAGACACTTTTCTGAGGGAGGGATTTTTATGGTTCCGGGGGAAGGGGAGGGGGACATTTTAGAGTTCCGGCGAGGAAAATGTGCTTTTTAACCATCAAAAGCGTAAAATCTCAAATATTCTAATAGGGGGAACATTTTAATGCGCCGAGGGGGGGGGGGGGGGTTGTCTTCCCAGGGCCATCACCTGAATTCAACTCTGATTACTAAGTAAAAACAATCATTATAATTTAAAAAAATAAACATAACATACCGAAATTTGTTCCGAAAGATTATTTTCAGAAATTGGCATTTATAAAGACCATTTTTCATTACTATTAAAAGACAATAAAGAATAAATAATCGATTAAATAGAAATTTTTGAACAAAAGATGTCTTACACTATAATCATCAGAAAATAACAACATAGAAGTATTTTACTTCAAGCACGATTTCTGCCACAAAGCTCTGACTAATCAGATTACGAGATTTAGTACAGATGGCAAATATGGTTAAAAAAAGAAAGAAAGAAAGAAATGTATGTGAAATGAGAAAGTACAGAAATATCAAACCATAAAAGTAACAAATGAAATTGATAAACACGGATGGTAAATTTTTCTCTTTCATTTCGAATATTAAGAAAACTATTCTCAAATATTAAGAAAGCTACTCAAAATTTGTTTGAAACTCACAATATATACGTAGGTTTTTTTTTAAACCAAAAATGCAAATATTGTTAAAATCTGTTGGTAATATTCCTTAATTTTTGGAAAAAACTAACCCGTCAAATAAACCAGATTCAGTCAGAAGCGAGTATCATATTGAATTTACTTCTGCTTCGAGAAACGAAAGGTCGAAAATTATACGATGTAAGATTGAAATGCATAATAATGAAAAATAAAACTAAATTTTACAGATTGTAAATTATATGATATAAAACTGACAAGGCATAGAGTAATTAATAATGAAAAATTAATTTAACAGATTATTTGTTGTATTTGCAAGAATTGGGGGGAGGAGGGATAAATGTTTTTTTATATAAAATATCATGTTTGTGTTAATAAATTGACCTCTTTTATCCAGTTTTTGAGACCTATTTACTAGGTTTTTTTGTTTCTCCTTTTTAAAATAACTTCTTAGATTCTCCTACTGCTATTTGCACGACAAACAAAATATTTAACCACCTTTCCCCAGTTACCACCTTTCTGAAATAATAATCTTTTCTGGACTTTTTTTTCACAGTAATAATTATCAGGTTTCCCAAAGAATTGGTACATAACTCCTCCATAAAACTTTCAATTACATTCCAGCACTTTTAGTCGACTGCAGATACATTGTATCACCAACATTATTTCCAAATATATATATATATATATTTTTTTTTTTACGGTTGGTACAACAGCTTCCTGGTTTTATTTTCCAATTCTCAGGTCCTTGAAAAGTCTAAAAATAAATTTCAGTTCCTCACTTAGTAACTCTAAACCGCTATTTCTGAATAATGCTTTGTTCAGGCTTTTTAGTGATTTCTTTTTCCCTTATAGTACAATTTCTGCAATTCTTTTTTTAATGCATAGGGATTTTTTTAACATTTTTTTCAGTAATCCGCTTTTAATTTTAATACACTTTCAGTACTAAAGCGGAGTTTTCATTCTAGTTTCATGGTTTTTACACAGTAATAATTCTCAGATTTTCGAAGGAATTGGTACATAACTCCATCATAATATTTTCATTCCATTTCGCCATCTTTAGTCACCTATACAGGTAATTTGTTATTTGTATTACCACTATTTGTGAAAAAAAATATTTTTCTACATTTACCTTACAGATTTCTGGTTTTATTTTCTTGTTCTGAGGTCTTTCAAAAACCTAACATTTAATCATGTTTACAAACAGTTCCTTCAACCAATCTATCAATAAATTTTGTCATAGCTATCATTGCAGGAATCGTCATGGTGACACAGGCCGATCATATTATAAATCAGTTTAACAAAGACCAATCAAATCTCCCAATATCATTCTACAGTAGGAGTCATACCGAACGAACAGGTTTTCTTCCTAACCAACAGTGATGTGACCCTTTCCTTATACTGTGCCGTAGGCACCGGGAACCTGTAGAGGAGGTTCATTTGGAAAGATGTTTATTCAGAAGATAATGCGCCCCCTGTTGGTAGAATAAAAAAATTTACCATCCAGCCTTCCCAGTATATGATGCGAAGGCAGCAGGGATCCATCCCAGAGTTTCATTTTTGAAGATATTTAAAGTTATTACGCAAGAAGGGCAACACCGGTCTTGAAGGATAAATACATATATATATTACAAAAAAAAAAAAAGAATGACAAAGAAAGAAGAAAATTCCAGAAAATGATCGACAGAAAAAAATAAATGGCAGTGCAAATTTGTCACACCCTTAATTTCTGTGCCCGGGGTGACTGCCCCCTTTGCACGGTGCTGATCATTCGCGATATATCCATAGATATCATATGCTGTAATAGAGGCTGCAGAGTTTATGTAATTTTAGTGGTTTTTTTTTCAGATTTATATATTTTAAATCTTATTAATAATTTTAAATTTATATTATTTATTTCAAATTAATAATTTCTTTTTTATTCTTACGATTTCTAAATTCAGGTTATTAATGTGTTTCTGTTTGCCCATCATTTGCTGTTACAGCCTAATATGTGCTGAAATTTCACCTACAGTGTTTACAACCATTTCTTTATTTTTTTAGTGCAATATTTCATGGTGCAGCATGTATGCCGCTGTAGCATTTCTTAAGGATATTACGGTAGATGTCTTTTTTTCTTCTCTTTTAATATAATGTTGTATAAATTCAGAATTAAAACTAAATTTTTAACATTATCGTAAATTAAGTCACAACATAGGTTGCCAAATCTATGTGAAATCAGCTTTCATTTATTCCCTTTTCTCAATAGTTTTCCATTTATGTCAAATGTGGATATATCAAAATATTATTTATATGATTTTTCAAAATAGTAGGCGTATTAAATAGTATAATATATTTTTTAATAATAAAAATGTAATAATCTTTGATTTAAAAATATATATTAAAATTTTCCTATTTTAAAATTGTAATAACTTTCTGTTTTATATATAATTTACATATTTTCATACTATTAGCTTTGTGTACTACCATCATTAAATATTTTCAAATAATGGTAATAATAAAAAAGTACAGTTTTTTTAAATTATGTAATATATAATTTCAGAATTCATATTAATTTTCTATCATTTTGTTATTTTCCTTTCGCTTAAGTTAAGATTGATGGCACCAAAACAATGATAAATTCATTTTTTTTATAATTATTTTTTAAATATTGATTTTGTGACTTAATTCAATATTTCTAGGTGTTTTATGTATTAAATTTTTCATAACATTAGCCTTATGTATCACTATTTTAAATATGTTATTGTAATAATAAAGTTACTTTTAAAATTAATTGTAGTCTCTTTTTTTATATATAAAATTTGTTTCACATGCAATATTTTTCATGTTATATCTCTTATTTTTGTTATTTATTTAGTATTTATAAAGCAGAAATCATGATTTTAAAAAATCATATGGTTATTGTTTTCTATAATTTACAACAGATGGTGACACCCTGTATTATTTATACATTATTATATTTTTAAAATATTTTAGGACACTTTGTATGAAATTTCTCAGCATTTTTTAATTAATTTAAATTCTTAAGTTCCTTGCATATTCAATTTGCTATATTAATGACAGATATTAGTATTCGTATTTACTAAATGCATTGTAGTTTTAAAACTTTTGTAACCTGGAATTTTCTATAATCCAGAATCTCTGTAATTGCAATGAGTTTGGATTACGAAAGTTAGACTGTAACTATTATTTATACAAACAGAAGAAATTTATATAATACATACACAAACAATTATTTTAATATTAACAGAAACAAGCATAATAGCTCATCATTTTGTTTTCATACTTTTCATATCATTTAACAACAAATCTCACTTTCTTAAGCTGATCTGTATTAAGCATTTTAAAAAAATGTCGAGGCTCCTGTAGTATTAAAAAAGGGCATAATCCTTATTTCACTCCATCATTTGGCCTTTTTTTAAGCAATGCCAATTTGGCAATTTCTTTATTGATTGTTTACATTTACCATACTGTAACCCCAATAAACAAATGGTAGAATGTTGCCATTTTAAAGTTACAAATAGGAAAATTAATGATGTGACTTTATATGAGAATAGTGACATACTGAATGTAAAATTTAATTCTTTCAGATGATTTTTGACAAATGATTGCTAAAAATAATTTAAGAGTTTAAATGCATAGTTACTAAATTAAACTATGAAGTAAGGCGTTCTTTTGGATATTGCATTTTGGAGTAAAATATAAATATTTCATTTCACAAATTTAATAATATACAAATAAAAAAGATAATATGAGCAGTAAAAATAAACATTTTTTCAAACATATCATCCATATTACTACAAAAATGATAACGATCATTGCAAAGTTGAAAAATACAGGAAATTAGTTAATGCTACAATTACTGTACTGCATGTATGAGAGCTTCACATACATGACAACAAAAGAAAACCCCATCACTGAATACAGAAAAAATTATTGTATTGGAATATCTGAAAATACACTAATTTTTCTGGTACTTACGTATTATCCGTGCCAGTTTTAAGCCAACTGCGCCAGGCATGGAGCCAATATTACTAATTATAGTAACCCTTATATTTTGTTTTCTTGCTGCATGGTACATGCCTGGGAATAATCTATAACATTATTCGTTCTTATTTATTGTGCTATATACCATTTAATAATTTTATACTAAAATAATGTTATTTACTATTTTTAACACTTTTATAAATTTAATAAACATATATTACATTTTATTTATTTTATATTAATTACCATTTTTAACAATGTTATTTGATAATGTTAAATTACTGCATTTGAAAAGATGATTGGCAACGATAAACAAGATTGGTACTTGGCAACCATTTTTGGCAATCAATCTCCTGGCACGGATAGTACGTCAGTACCATTTTTCTTATGCCGTGATCACTGTACTGCATATATGAATGCTTAGTGCACATGAAAACAATAAAAAATATATCACTGGATGCAGCAAAATGATCATAATGGAATCCCAGAAAAAACAGTAAATTTTCTAATGGGGCGATCACTGTACTGCATATATGAATGCTTAGTGCACATGAAAAGAATAAAAAATGTATCACTGGATACAGCAACCTCGCTATAGTGGAATCCATAAAAATACATGAAGTTTGCTAATGCTGCATGTATCAGAACTTCGTATACTATATGAAAACAAAATAAAATCATCACTGGATGCAGTGACCTGTCTTTATTGGAATCCCAAAACGATACAAGAAATTCAGAAACGCAACAATCACTAAAATGTCAACAATTAGTAACTTTCAACAATAAAATTTACACTACATTAATGAAAACTGAAAAAAATAATCTTGTACATTTATTTACTTACAATATTTTTCTTAACACCACTTACATCCACAAAAATAGAAAAAAGTAACACGTTTAAATAAACAGTTTGTGATCGTTTTTTCAATGTTTTTTGTATTTTAATATCATGACATGACCGCTTAATGATTAACTGTTATTTTTATTAAAAAAATAAATAATAAAACATTAAAAATACATATAAATGTCGAATTAAGAATCAACTGATAATATAACAAACACAAACATTCTTAGCAAACGCCATCACTAAAAATATGAAGCTCAGCCTTTCAAATAATAGAAAAAATATATCTGGCTACCTATCGACGATTTGGCAAAATTTCGCCAAATGCTGAATCAAATAGGATAAAACATAGAAAGCTATCAAATAATGCATGTCACAACCTTACAATTCTCATCATCATTAAAAAAAAAAAAAAAAAAATCTTGAATTTTAGAGGGGGACGGGGGGGGGGGGGAAGCAAGCGAATGTCTAGTTTTGCATCACTGCTAATCAGAAAAAGAGGGTGGTTTATAGAATCCTCTAATTATCTGGCGATATATTACAATACCTGAAATATGATGCAGCATACAATAAAATTAAATCTTACCAAGTAGTCCTAAAAAGTTACTATTTCATTTGCGGTAGAAAATAATGATAAATAAATTTAAGTTTAAGAGAAAATTTGAAGGAAATCCAGGTGAATTTTACCTGAAGCAATTTGCAAGCAAACAGACGCCAACACCCTGTGACGCCATATTTCAAAAAAGGACAAACTATTCCATTATGTTTAATCGCTACATTTTAACAAAAAAAATCACAGAATTCATAAATTACTACAGCTAGCCATTAACTGATTGACTGCATTTTACGGTTATTTACTCAGAGCTTATTTAAAGAAACATTTATATATTTAAAAGATAAAAAATTTTCAAGAGTAAAAAAAAACAAGTTACACTAAATGAACGATTCAGTTTGAATGACTCGTATATCAATCATGAAGATTTGCATAGATTGGCACAGCTGCTGAAAATTTTTCTGAAGATTTTGTAGTTGAGCTTAAGCGAATTTTACCGAATTAAACGTGTGCTGAAAATCTTTTTTTAAAGATTCTTCTATTATGTACAAGTAAATCTGGCCGTACAGTCATGCAACATTTTTAGATACAAAAAAATTGCATCCAAGATTCAACCAATTTAGGGTTACCGAAAGGGGTTTTCTAATGTTTGATACGGCGTACAGTTTACTGGGCTTTTTGAAAAGATTTTACAGAAAAATAAAGGTAATCATAGTAACTTTATGGTATCCTTTGTGTTTTCCTAAACTTTAGATTTTGTTTTTAAATGTAGATAATAAAGTTTGTTGACATTTCGCATTGTATTCAATAGAGAATCCTATCTGTATATTAGATTTATAAAATCTACATTTTTCACATTTTTCTTTACCGTATTTTCCTGTGTAGGAGTCCACCTTTTAAACCGCCGAAACGCAAAGAAAATTTAAGGGTCGACTTATACACCAGATACTATACAATCAGACATCTGATTATCATGATTTATATTTGTCACCATAGTTATGAGGTAAGTGTGGAGATTTTTTCCTTACTCTTATGACCCTAAAAAATTATCATTTTTGATATACTTGACACTATAATTATAAAGAATTATTATTTAAATATAATTTCAATTTAGAAAAAAAATATATTTGACTTAGAGGAAATTTTATAACTATGAAATAAACTAGAGTATACAGTTTTGTATTTCCTGTGAAGAATTTGCAGCAGGGCTGAATAAAGCTTTAAATATTTAACTTGATTCATTAGACAAGCAAATCTGGCCTTAAAATCTTGCAGAATTTTTTTGATAAAAAAAGATTGCATCAAACAAATTAACCAATTTAAACATAGTGAAAGCATTTTTTTTTTTTTTTTTTTTTTTTTAAGTATGTAGATCTTGGTGCTTTTTAAAAAGATTTTACAGAAATAATAAATTATAATAAAAAATGCAGTTATAATTGCAGATAAATTAATCATAAAGTATAAATTTATGTATAGGGCAGTTGCAGTTGACATCAGGTTGGAGTACACACACTATAAATAGGCAGTTCTGATTGGTGGAATTAGCCTGACCTTCAAGTGCAGTACAATGGTTGATCAGCTGATTGCAACTACTCTATATTCAAATACCGTAAACAAGAAGTATCAATACAAAGAGGAATTGAGTTCTATCTTGATCTTGAAAATTGCTTATGTGGAAAATCAATGTGAAATTAAAAAAGTACTGGTAAATTTTCATTAATTATATCTTCATATGCAGTGCTGTATTTGTAAAGAAAACTGGGAGTACACTAATATACCAGAGGTTACATGCCAAGAATTAAAGCTTTACTTGAGAATCAGATGGTATACAGAGCTTCTTTTAAAAGAAATATATATATATATATGGTGTATACCACCATATACCCTCCACTATCGCCCTAGTTGTATTGATCACAATCTTCAATGCAATGCTTCAGCATGCAAGAAGTTAGAGATGATACACATTTTAAAAGCTTTAATTACCATTTAAAGTAAAACATTCAGTATATTTTCTTATCTATTGGTGATTTTTTTACAGCTGACTTTTCCCCAACACTTTTATTTTCTTAAAAGAATATGTCCTTTCATGAATGATTTAAGGGATTTTTAATAACCTTCTTTATTTATTTTATTTTCTAATAAAACCATATTGGGAGTTTTATTTCTGCCGTAAATTTCATCTGTGTAGAAAGTTTTTCAAATTAGCTGAACTTATTTAATGTGTTTGTGGCGTCACACAACCAAGATGTATCACAAAGTTATACATAGTATGATGTATATAAACACAGTTTCCTCCCCGGCAGTTTTAGAAGGGTGTTACACCCTGCTTGCTTTTCTTTTTAAAAATAGCACCCTTTTGCTATTCATTTTAAAAAATAGCATCCATCTCATCCCTCACTCAAAATATGGCACCCTCACTGCCTTTTGTACTAAAAAATTTGTGTGCATGACATGTACTGATTTATTGTTGTATTTTGAGGTGGTTTCCCTAACTCTTAAATATCATAAGTGCCTTTTGAAACCAAAAAAGCACCTTCAGGGAACTAAATAGTGTCTCTTTCAGAATCTAAGATGTGCCCTTGGTTGAATCCTAGAACAAGCCAGACAATTGGCGGCATTGAATTTGGGGAAGCGACAAAATGAGTTTTTCTTGCTACCAGTTTGTTTCTCTGCATTTCTTCCATGCCAATTGTGGTTGATTGGTTGGTTTACTGTTGTTTGTTCTGAAAATTTGATTGGGTTTTGAGCTTAGAGCAAAGATAGAAGGTCTTGATTGGTTTATTGTGTGTCAAATTTGTTGAATTTGTTCTGTGAAGTTTAATGGTTTGATGTTTTGTTGTATGTCATAGAAGGATAATTCCAGTGAAATATATTTTTTTAAAAACAAAAGATGAGAAATAAAGGTGTTATATATATTATTACAGTGGCAACACTATTTTTCTGTAGACGTTTTGGCAGCAAGACCGCTTATTTCAATATTCAATGGTGCTATGTTTGCTTGTATATGTTTATTAATGCTGATTAAATTGTAATGTGATTAAAAAATGAATATAAACAATAATAACAAAAGGTAAGTGAATTTTTGTTGATTTTATTTGATAAGATGTAATTCATGCATTCTAGAGATTGCTGTATCATGACTTTCATGCATCCTGGGGGGTCCGGTTATCTCGAGATGCTCCTGAATCATAAACAGTGTGCATCGTGGTAGAGAATTCACTTCTTACACAGTTCCTATGAGAATTTCTTTCACAAAGCAAACATTGATTTTATTCCCTTTTGTGACAATTAACAAAGTTTTTTAATCAAAAAGGAAAAAATAGCTTAAAATTTACAAAAATAGAAAAATGTGGAGGAAACAAAATTGCTAAATGTTTGTAAATATTAAAATATCCGGAGGAAATATTGCTAAAAGTTTGTAAAAATACGGAGGTAATATTGCTAAAAGTTTGTAAAAATCCTGAAGAAAAACTTGCTAAACTTTTGAAATAGTCGCAAAATGGAATAAAATCGATGTTTACTTTGTGAAAAAACTTGCTGTAGGAAGCAAGCGTTCTGATTGGGTAGAATTTGGAGTTTGCTGATTTTTCAGTTAGCGCAGGTCAGCGCTTTGCGTGTATAAAAAAAATCGCCAAATCAGGCGTTTCCCTTGTTCTAGGATTTTGCCATGACCTTTTCTTAGCAGCTGTACCCTGCCCTGTTAAAGATTTTACAACATAGTTAAAAAGTTTTTAGAAATTTAGTTTGTCTGTCTGCTGCCTGTCTGTGTTCTAACTCTCATAAATATACTCAGATTTCCATGTATTTGATATACATTAATGACATTTGCTGTGCTATGTTCACTTTTCAAAAGAAAGAGTGCAGCTTTTATAGTTTGTTACAGGAACACTCAAGATAATTCCAGGTTCTTCCCCTTTATCCTGTCGACCACTTTCCATTAAAAAAAATTTTGACCAAAAATATCATTCACTTGACATCAGATTCATTACATGTGTTTGTTACATCATCAAGTGATTCTTAATTTTAATATTTATCTGTATTTTTAATTATGTTTTTCTGATTTATTATTTTTTAATTTTGATTAATTAAAATAACAAGTATATCATTAAATGGTGACGTCGTGATATTAAAAGAGGAAAAGCATTGAAAAAAATTTGGGAATTTCATAAGCTGAGAGGGATAATTAAAAAAGACAATACGAATAAATGAATATCCATGATACTTTTTTTCTCTTTTCATTAATATATTTAATTTTTACTGTTGAAAGTTACTGGCAGTTGACAATTTAGTGATCAGGAATTTTCCAAATTTCTTGTAAGTTTTTGGTAAACCCAATACAGTGAGGTTTCTGCATCCAGCGATGTATTTATTTATCTATTTTGTCTGCTTGAAGCTCTCCTATATGCAGCATGGTGATTACGCATTAATGAATTTCTTGTATTTTTATTGGATTCTAAAACAGTGAGGTCACTGCATCCAATGATTTTTTTCTTTATTAGGTTTCATGTATGCAAAGCACTCATACATGCGATATAGTCTTCACGACTTTTAACAAATTTCATGTGTTTTCATTTTTTCAAAGCCATGTATGCACAAGTTTGTCAATAGATTGTTGATTCTTAGGATAAAATTCTCAAAAAAATAGTTCAAAAACCATTTATGAAAGCGGTAATAACCCGAAGTGATATTGATGATAATGTTGCACAGTTGCGCTCAACATCCAATCCGGATTACTTTTTTAATAATCATGCAGATAATTTCATGGTTACTGAGTAAAGTTTGTCACCTGACATTTTAGAATTATTCCACAGTGACACCTAAGATGAAGATTTTGATGGATTTTCAGATATATAAATTTAGTTGTTTATTGCAGAATTATTATTTTTTTCCATTTGTTAAAATAAATTATGATGATGGTAGCATTAATTGTGCAATTAATCAAAAGGTAAGTTATTTAAGTTCAAAATATTTAATTTGATGTCCATCTGTTAATAATTGTAATTACTTTCTCTTAACTTGGTACAGTACAAAATCCTGAATCCAGATGCCCAAAATTTGGAATTCTCCAAAATTCGGATTTTTTGCTAATCAACTTTTTTTTTATTTACTACATTAGGGTAAAATTTTGAACCTGAATTCCTTTCATGAATATAAAAAAAAAAAGCTTCAAAACACCAAAAATCTAAAACTTGCAAAAAAATTAAAAAATCACTCTATGAATTCTGATAAAATTTCTTTTACTATATTAGGCCAAATAAATTACAACCAGATCCCTTTTCATAATGTGGAAAAATCGCCGCCAAATGCAAAAAGAAAAAAACAATAAAAATTCAAAATTTGCATGGCACAAAAATTATTATAGTGGGCTAAAACATTGTAATTAAAATATCTCATGAAAAACTGCTATGAAATGTGCAACAATGCTAATATCACATTGTAAACCCCTTTAAAAATTTTCAAAAATTGCAGAGGACAAAATGTACTATTAGGCTAAAAGTTTGAATCTCAATTCCTTTTACAAATATAAAAAAATTACTGCAAAACATGAAAAACTCCAAAAATAGCATAAAAAAATTGTGAAAAATTCAAAGATCACTGTATGAATTCAAAATAAATTATACTGAAAAGAGGACTGCATGTATTATATTGGGCTAATAGATTAAAACTTAATTCCTGTTACTAATATGGAAAAATCACATGAAATGAAAAAAAAAAAACTTGAAATTTGCAGAGGACAAAATTTACTATAGTGAGCTAAAAGATTTTAACCAGAATTTTTCACAAATGACAAAAAATCACTTTGGGAATGAAAAATGTTGAATGCCACATTAACAATCGCTTTTCTGATTTTTTTTTTATCAACTTTTACTATATTGGACTAAAAGATTGAAACGGGATTCCTTTTTCCAATGTAGAAAGACGCCAGAAAATTCAAAGAAAAAAAAAGAAATACTAAATATCCCATATTTTTTTTTAAAATTACTATAATTGCAAAGAGTTTTTTTTGCACCTTTTTAAAAATAATATCCCTGTATTAAAAAATCACACTTTAGTATTATTTTCTTGTAGTATTGCAAATGCTTCCCTGATATAAATAATTTACAGGATGAAGTGAGGAGGTGGCGTTATGTTAGATTATTTTTTTTTCCTTTTTTGACCAATAAACAGAAAATAATCCAAAATTCAGAAAATTCCAGAATCGCCGATGTCCAGAAGATTCCGGATTTTGAACTTCGTACTGTATTATATTTTATGTATGTTAAATGATATTATACCCAGTCTGGTGATATACCTAATGCAGCATTATATCCATTGCAGCATTAAACTATTTTTCTTGTTTAAAAAGAAAAAGAAAAGTTACTGAAGCATTGTACTCAGTACAATGTTATTCCCAGAAAATACGGTATATTTCTTATCAAGCATCTTAAAGGAATTTTTTTATAAAGTATGTACGGTCGTACTTTGGTTCTAGAACTCAATTTGTTTAAAAATACTGTTTAAGCTGAATCAAATTTTGACACAAGAAATAATGAAAATGTGATTAACTGATATCCAGCTCCCAAGTTACTCCCTGTATTTACCTGTTACTAACAAAAGTCTGCAAAGGATAATAAAATATAGCAATGCATGAATTTCATTATCACTGGAATCACCGTACCTCATGTTTATGTACTTTGTCCAATAAGGAAAAGAAATCATATTGGTCACTTTTGCTGGATTGTTTTCATTCAGTTGATTTGACAAAGACACTGTTCTATAACTAAATCACATTTTGCTTGAATATTTTGAAAACCGAATTGTTCGACAACTGAAGTATTTAAAAACTACTGTATAAATATTGCTCTACTATATGAATATTATGGCTACTTTTATTATTTTTCTCAAAATCAAATATTGAATGGTCTTACTGAATCTGAAACTTATACTTTTGCTAAGAATGACTCAAACTTAGTCCTCTGAGGATTGCAAAATTTCCACAATGTAGAATACCACACAACTAACATTTTACATCTCATAAGCTATATGCAGCTTATAGGCAATTGCATGCTATAGACAGGATCTAATTATGACCAGGGTAGTGGTACTAGTGTTGCTAATTAAGTAGATTTTTGACTTTCACAGTTTTCAAATAGTATTCTTTGCTTTATTTAATTGCAAAATTCTGAAATTAAATAAAACAAAGATGATAATTTAAAAACTGTGGTATTGAAAAAATTTCTTTTATTGGTAGAAACCATCTACGTTATGATCATTTTTTGACGTTGATTTTTTTTATAGTTGTTATAAAGATCTTCCAATATATTACCATCATTGTCAAAAATATTCAGTAAAGCTGAGATTTATCAGCTGAGCAAATTAACCAGTGTTTCAAAATATTGTAATTTTAGACAATACTAAGTTTACAAATTAATAACTCATTATTTACTCACTTATTATTATTATTATTGTATACTCTAGTGTTAATGTTAAGTTACTTGAATGTAACATGTACATAGTTAGAAAATAAAAGTGATCAATCACATTCTATTAATTTTATTGAAAATTGACCATATATAAAATTTTATGTACCAATTAGATTCCTGAATCAAGTAACCTGGGTTTACCCAATCCTTATTCACAGGTTGCTGTACTTTTTTGTGATTTAGGTTGAAATTAATTATATCAGTTTCATATTGGATTTTGTTACTTGCAAGTGGAGGTTCAGTTGTCCTGATTTTTCAAAGGAATATCCAAATATATATCCCGTATATTTAATATCTGAATGTGTATATAAATATTTATTTTGTAACCTGAAATCTCAATTTGATATTAGAGGTAAAAATGTAATAGTTTTTTGTCATTGTACTGAAAAAATTATTAATTTTCGGACTTTTAAGTTCGAAAATCTTTTTTTTTGTTTTGTTTTCAGCTGAATGAGATTTTATTTGTCATGCAAATTTTCTGTTATGTTTCGGGTTGGAATGGAATTTTCAGGTTGGTGTCAAGTGTGACCCAACCCTTGCAGGACAATAGCACCTGTTGTAATTGGGAATTCATTTCCTGTTGCATCATCCAAAACCCCCTTTGCTTCTCAAAGTTTTGAAACGTAAAAAGCATCTACGCAATGTAGAGGTAGGAATGTGCTCTGATTAGCTGAAAAGAGACAATGAAGCTGGCGCGTGCGCGCAACATTATGTTTTTCTTCTCTCCTGTAACTGTTCTTGAATATTTTTTTTTAGAACTTTCGTTTTGAACTCTTAAGTATAAGTTTAGTATTGATTATGATTGTAAGAGAGCGTGTCGCTCGTCTGAAAAGCTGTATATAATAATTTGTTCGTCATCTTATTTGTGTTCGTGATGTGATTTGTCATTAAATAGTGATGTGTCTTCTAATACCTTGAATTTATTTGAGTCAATAGTGTATTCATGCTGAAAAAGGATTTAGTTTTTTGAAATATAAGGAACTATGATGATCGCAGAGCACCGATGTCCCTTTTGGAACTTAGAGGTAAGAAAAGTTGTTTCTTACTAAATTTATTAGAAATCAATTACATTTGAAATTGATTATTTACATGTTGCAACTCTCAATTGAATTAGTAATATAGGCAGTTGGAGTTGCCACATAACTGGCATCCCTGCTGGGATTCGGTGGCTCCGTAGATGATTGGAATTAGAGATTAGAAAATTAATTAGAAGTTAGTTAACTAGAATTGAACATTAAGAATGGATAAATTAAAGAAATCAAGGACGCCGGTGCGTTCCAACTTCACAAAGTTGATAAAAGAAATAGAAGATACTTTGCAGGCTAAATGTGATGATATCGATAGTCTGTCATCTCTTTTAGATAGGTTAGAATCAAAACATGAAGAGCTCTCATTAATGGATAATCAAATTTTAGATAATTTATCTGAAGATAAAAATTGTCAACAAGACGCCTTCGATTCGGAATATGAGCAAATAGACAAGTATAATATAAATTACTGGGAAAATAAAAATAAACTATCTAGATACATCAAAAAATTAGAAAAAGAGAGCAATCAGGATACCTCTTTGTCATTAGACAGTATGGCCACAAGAAGAAAGTTTAAATTGCCCAAATTAGAGCTTAAGCCCTTTAATGGTGATATCAAAAATTGGCTATCTTTTTGGGGGCAATTTGAAAAAATCCACGAAGATCCGGATATTGTTAACGAGGACAAAATACAGTATCTTATTCAGTCTACCCAAAAGGGATCTAGGGCAAGGGAAATTGTTGAATCTTTCCCCCCTACAGCCGATAGCTATCCAGAGGCGATACAATCGTTGAAGGCACGGTTCGGTAGAACAGATATTTTAATCGAAGTATACATACGCGAAGTACTAGGATTATTTATTAATAATTCTTTAGGACAAGGCCAGAGACTGTCCCTTGTTAAGTTGTATGATAAAATAGAAACATACCTTCGGTCATTAAAAATGTTAGGAGTATCGAGCGAAAACTATTCTTCGATTTTATATCCATTGGTCGAATCAGCATTGCCTTCAGATATTCTTAAATTATGGGAAAGACATCTTGGCACTTTATCTGTTAATGATAAAGATAAAGATCAGGGAATTAATAAATTAGATACTTTAATGAAAATTTTACAAATTGAAGTTGAAATGGAGCAAAAGGTCAAATTGGCTAAGAGTGGATTTTCTTTCGATAAAGATGTCTCAGTAAATAGAGAACTTAGATTCGATCGTAAGGATAAAAAATTTTCCCTCCCTACGGCGGCCGAACTGTATAATGCAGATGATAAAAAATTGGAAGAACAGTGTGTTTTTTGCGAAAATAAACACCGTAGTCAAAATTGTAGAGCGGTATGGAAAATGACACTTGCGAAGAGAAAAGATGCTTTATTAAAAAAAGGAGCTTGCTTTCGATGCTTCAATGCCAATCACTTGGCTAAAGCTTGTAAAATTAAAACTAATTGTACTCATTGTGGAAAAAGTCACCACCAGTTCATGTGCATAGAAAAGGATAAAATTAATTTAGGCGATAATTCTAAAGAGGATTCTACTCCTAATAAAGATTGTATGCTTGCGAATACAACTTCTAGAAAAAGGGTTTTGCTCCAAACATTGGTTGTACGCATATACAATGGGGATATCGTACGAAATGTTAGAATTTTATATGACACGGGATCGCAACGGTCGTATATATCAAAATTTGCTGCTAACATGTTAGGATATAATAGTATAAGTAAAGAAAGAATAGTGCATAGTTTATTTGGGGGTCGACAATGTGAAGAACTACACGATAGATATTTAATTAATTTAGGAAATATGGATAATAGTTATCGATGTAAACTTGAGGTATTAGACCAACAAAAGATTTGCTCTGAAATTTCACCTATACCGGAAGGATCCTTTATTAAAGAAATAAAACGGTACGGAATTTTATTGACTGATAGAGTCACTAAAACTAATGATTTACTATACGAATTTTCTCCTGATGAAATTCATGTGTTAATTGGTGCAGATGTCGCCGGAAAATTATTTACCGGAAATTTAAAACAATTACAGGGCGGATTAGTTTGCATGGGAACTCGTTTAGGTTGGACAATTCTCGGGAAAACTGAAGGTTATGAAAATAAAAATATGAACAATTTAGTTTTCTCGCTGCATGTCAAAGAGGCAAAAATTTCCGAGTTATGGCACCTTGACACTTTAGGAATTCGAGATCCTGGGGAGAAAAAGGGTAGAGAAGAGATAGAGTTAGCCACTAAAGAACATTTTCTTAGTAATATAAGAGTAGATGACGAGGGTAGATATGAAGTTAGTCTTCCATGGATACAGGGCCACCCTAGACTACCCAGTTACGAAAATATCGCTCGACGTAGATTAAAAACATGTGTCGATTCATTAAAAAAGATAGGAAAATTAGGTGATTATAATCAAATATTTAATGAATGGTTAGACGAGAAAATAATTGAAAAGGTTGATCAGAGGAAAACGTTAGGTAGTGAGCATTTCCTTCCTCATAGAGCAGTGTTTAAAGAAAACTCCACTACAAAAGTGCGGCCAGTTTTTGATGGTTCAGCTCGGGAAAAGGACTCACCATCGATAAATGATTGTATTGAAAAGGGGCCTAACCTCGTAGAACTGATTCCTTCTGTTTTAAACAGATTTAGATTGGGGAAAATAGGGTAATTGCTGACATAAAAAAGGCTTTTTTACAGATTGGTATTAAAGAAAAAGATCGATCATTCTTGAAATTTCTATGGTATGAAGAAGGGAACCCTCAAAAGTTGATAACGCTTCAACATAGAAGAGTAGTATTTGGCATTTCATGTAGCCCCTACCTTCTAGGTGCCACGTTAGAATATTATTTGAAAAATGCACCTGAACAATTTAAAAACACTGCGTTAAAATTGTTAGAGTCATTTTATGTAGACAACTGTGTTACGAGTGTTGATAATAAGGAACAGCTAAACAGATTTATCGAAGAGTCAAAAACTCTTCTTAGCAATGCTAAATTCGAGCTTCGCGGGTGGGAGCATAGTTTTCGAGAAGTTTTTACAGGGGAAAATGTCCCTGTTTTAGGGCTAATGTGGGATTTTAGAAGGGATACACTAGCAGTTGATTTAAAAGAAATTTCAGAGGATGATCGCCTAGTAACTAAAAGAAACATTTTATCGTCTGTACACAGAATTTTTTATCCTATCGGATACACATGTCCTGTAACATTAGAACCTAAAATATTATTACAGGAGTGTTGGAAAGCTAAAGTGACATGGGACACGGAATTACCTGTTTCTATCAAGAAAAAAATTGAAAAATGGAAAAAACAATTAGGAAAATTAGGGACTATTGAAATACCTAGGTGTTTTTCTCGAGATGCAGATAAGTTGCATTCCTTGCACGTTTTTTGCGACGCTAGTAAACTAGCGTATGCTACGTGTATATTTATACGGACCGAAAATGAGAACGGCGGTTTCTGTCAGTTGGTTCAAGCAAGAAGCCGAGTTGCTCCTATGAAAACAATTTCTATTCCGCGGTTAGAATTACTGGCTTGTAATATTGGGGCTAGATTAGCAAGTAGTGTTAAAACTGATTTGAAATTAGATAACATTGCCATTTTTTATTGGACTGATTCGGCCAATGCGCTTTACTGGATAAAAAGAAATGAAAATTGGGCACCTTTTGTTTACAACCGAGTGACCGAAATTCGCTCATTAAGTGATCCTTCAAAATGGCACTTTATTCCTGGCAAATTGAATCCTGCTGACCTGCCTTCAAAGGGTTGTACCGCTGAGGTTTTAGCCCGAGATAAATGGTGGGAGGGACCACAGTGGTTAAGAAAACCAATGGACGAGTGGCCAAATTCAGAAACGTTTCCTGACTTCGAAACTATAGATGCAGAAAGAAGAAAAACAATTATTAGTGCTACAAATGTAGATGTTCACAGTGAACAATTTTACACTAGAATTTCTTCCTACGATAAATTAGTAAAAGTAATCGCGTGGATATACAGATTTTACAAAAATTGTAAGAAAGCTAAAGAAGAGAGAGAATTTAAAATTTTAACTGTAGAAGAGCAGAATGAAGCTGAAAATGTATTGTTGAAATTAGTTCAAAAATCGTTTACTGGTCCTGAAGATAAACGTCTAAAGGCATTTCAGACCATGACAGATTCGGCTGGAGTTCTGCGGCTGAAATCACGAATACATTTAAGAGAGGATCTTATGAATTTCAGATTTCCTATTATCCTCCCACATGACCATCCCGTAGTTGAAAAATTAATTAGATCTAGACATTTGAAACTAGGTCATGCTGGTGTACAAATTATGATGTCTAATTTAAGGGAAGATTTTTGGATCTTAAAATTCCGAAAAACTGTCAGGAAAATTATTAGAACCTGTGTAAGATGTAGACGACACGATTTTAAACCAGTAGAAATTTCCACTCCTCCCTTACCTGAAGATAGAGTGAGAGAAGCTGCCATTTTCCAAATTGTTGGTCTGGATTATGCCGGTCCGCTTATTCTTAAAGAAAATAGGAAAATCTGGCTAGTAATATACACTTGTGCTGTTTTTTGAGCAGTTCATTTTGAACTAGCTACCTCATTATCAACTGACGTGTTTTTGATGACGTTGAGAAGATTCATAGCCCGTAGAGGTAGACCTTCTATTATCTATACAGATAATGGTAAAAATTTTGTAGGAGCGGAAAATTTGTTGAAAGAAATAAACTGGAATTCAGTACAAAATGATAGTCTATCAAGGAAAATTATTTGGAAATTTATACCTCCTTCAGCTCCGTGGTGGGGAGGGTGGTGGGAGCGATTGATTGGCCTAACCAAGAGAATACTCAGAAAGGTTTTAGGAAAAAGTTCTCTGAATTACGAAGAAATACAAACCATTATATGTGACCTAGAAAGTGTTATCAACAGTCGCCCGCTTACTTATGTGTCAGAAGATTTAAATGATCTCGTACCTCTCACTCCGTCCATGTTCTTGCTAGAAGTAAAGGGTAGTGGTACACCCGATATTGATATTCTAGATGCCAAATCATTGAACAAAAAGCTTGTTTATCAACAGAAAATAAGACAAGACCTTCGTAAACGATTTAGATCTGAATATTTAGGCCAATTGCGACAACCTAGTAGATGGAAGAAAATACAGAAACCTATAGCTATAGGTGATGTTGTGATTGTTTCCAGTGACAATAATAAAAGAATTGATTGGCCTCTGGCCAAAGTGATTGAAATTTTTCCATCTAAGGATGGACACATCCGCTTAGTGAAAATAAGAATGAAAACTGGGGAATATTTAAGACCTACAAGCAGGTTAATACCCTTAGAAATATCACAAGATAATGACAGTATGAGAAACCATTTCAAGGACATTAAAAATAAACAAGATTTTAATGAACATAAAGGTGCTAGTAATCCTCCTAGTGGTTCGGTCAGCGAGAGTACATCGGACGTTTCGGTTCGTCGCTCCAGATACGGGCGTATCATAAAACATCGAACGAATTGGGTTTGAGTTCCAGATCCCGAAACTCAAAGGTGGGAGGATGTTGTAATTGGGAATTCATTTCCTGTTGCATCATCCAAAACCCCCTTTGCTTCTCAAAGTTTTGAAACGTAAAAAGCATCTACGCAATGTAGAGGTAGGAATGTGCTCTGATTAGCTGAAAAGAGACAATGAAGCTGGCGCGTGCGCGCAACATTATGTTTTTCTTCTCTCCTGTAACTGTTCTTGAATATTTTTTTTTAGAACTTTCGTTTTGAACTCTTAAGTATAAGTTTAGTATTGATTATGATTGTAAGAGAGCGTGTCGCTCGTCTGAAAAGCTGTATATAATAATTTGTTCGTCATCTTATTTGTGTTCGTGATGTGATTTGTCATTAAATAGTGATGTGTCTTCTAATACCTTGAATTTATTTGAGTCAATAGTGTATTCATGCTGAAAAAGGATTTAGTTTTTTGAAATATAAGGAACTATGATGATCGCGGAGCACCGATGTCCCTTTTGGAACTTAGAGGTAAGAAAAGTTGTTTCTTACTAAATTTATTAGAAATCAATTACATTTGAAATTGATTATTTACATGTTGCAACTCTCAATTGAATTAGTAATATAGGCAGTTGGAGTTGCCACAGCACCAATCAGTTTGAAATGTTGACTGCTAATTAATGCCAATTTGTTGAAAGGGCAAATGTTTATTAAAAAGGCGCCAATTTTCATTTTTAAATACAACATTCACTTTTTTCATTTTGAGTTCCTTGGATAAATCAGTAGAGAAATCACAGTAGCTGCTACTTTCTCCAGTAGTTTGCAGTATAACACGCACCACATTAAAAAAAATGCAGTATGTAGTGCGTGGCATGATATATTAATACAAAAAATTAGTAGTTTGTAATGACTGCTACTTTCAAGGCTACTTCAGAATAAAAAATGTATGCCATTCTTTAAATCACATTATAATAATTTTCTTCTTTCATGCAAAATGCGTTCTGAATAACCATTTGTGAATGTCTGTGACAAATAATACCTTCATTGTTTAGCAATGCATCATAAGATATCATAAATTTTTCCATTGACACTTGTTTATTTACACATTAATTAGATCTCTCACATTTTAATGTCAGGGTTCTCTTTTTTGGATTGCTTTATTTTTTGATATTATGACAAGAAAAAATATATTAAGTTGCCCTAGTCAGAATATGATGAGTATTTTAAAGTTATTGAACAAGCCAATTCTAATTACCTTTTAACTTGTAAATCAAGCTGTTATCAGTTTCAAAATTATTTGAATATTGCATTCCGTATATGTATTATAAATTGGTAACAAAATTGTGATATGTATGTGCATAAACTGATATTTTGGAGTCAAACACAAAACATTTTCTTTTATATTATATCTCCTAATTTTTTTAATGTCCTCAGTTTTATGACATTTATTTAATTTTATCCCAGCAAATTCAATATAACAAGAGGCCACTGTGACCATTAATCAGTGTCCTCATTTTCAAGTTTATTATCCTTTGTTAAAATGCTTTGTTAAGATCCTGTGTTGCACGTCCATTGATAAAATCTGAAAATAGTGAAATAGTGGCTAATTTTGAAAAGTAGTTAATAATTTCTTCTTTTTATGACATATAGTTATTTTCTATAAAGTAATTACAATTAACTACATTTTCAATAAAGTAGTTGCAGTTCACTACAGAAGAAGGTAGCTTTACGGAACCCATTGCCTTGGTTTCCTATGAAAAACATTGTACAAATAAATTTGTGACTTATTGTACTAAAAAACATATACTATAAACAGTATCTATAATGACATATTATAGTATGTATACAGTATATATATGCTATGAACAGTATATATATAAAAAGTACTATGAAACATTATATTATTATAAACGAGCAGGGAAGACCGAGCTATGCTCGGTCAAAATTAAATTTGAGTTCAAATATCAAGACCCATGACCAAAATGACCCTTTAATTGAATTTTCTCGAACATGTGACTTAGCCCAACAGTCTTCTAGTGCCCGAAAACCATAGGATGCAAAATTTAGTGCAAATTGAGCCGCTTTTTAGATATTGACCCACAATGACCCAGAAATGACCCACTAATCGAATTTTCTCGAACATGTGACCTAGTCCAATGATTTTCGCGTGCCCGAAACTCGTAGAATACAAAATTTAATCAAAATCATTAGAGCCGTTTTTAGATAAAATTAATTTGACCCAAAAATGACCCACTAATCGAAATTTCTCGAACATGTGACCCAGCCCAATAGTCTTCTCGTGCCCGAAAATAGTCGGATACAAAATTTCGTCAAAATCGTTTGAACCGTTTTTAGATACAATTAGCTTGACCATGAGACCCGAACATATGACCTAGCCCAACAGTCTTCTCGTGCCCGAAAACCATTGGATGCAAAATTTAGTGTAAATTTAGCCGCTTTTTAGATCTTGACCCACAATGACCCAGAAATGACCCACTAATCGAATTTTCTTGGACCTGTGACCTAGCCCAATGATTTTATCGTGCTTGAAACTCGTAGGACACAAAATTTAATCAAAATCGTTAGAGCCGTTTTTTAGATAAAATTAATTTGACTCGCGTTGACCCAAAAATGACCCACTAATCGAAAGTTCTCGAACATGTGACACAGCCCAATAGTCTTCTCGTGCTCAAAAACCATTGGATGCAAAATTAAGTGTAAATTGAGCCGCATTTTAGATCTTGACCCACAATGACCCAGAAATGACCCACTAATCGATTTTTCTCGAACATGTGACCTAGCCCAATGATTTTATCGTGCTCGAAACTCGTAGGATACAAAATTTAATCAAAATCGTTAGAGCCGTTTTTTAGATAAAATTAATTTGACCCAAAAATGACCCATTAATCGAAAGTTCTCGAACATGTGACCCAGTCCAATAGTCTTCTCGTGCCGGAAAATAGTCGGATACAAAATTTCGTCAAAATCGTTTGAACCGTTTTTTAGGTACAATTAGCTTGACCATGACCCAAAATGACCTACTAATTGAATTTTCTCGAACGTGTGACCTAGCCCAACAGTCTTCTCGTGCCCGAAAACCATTGGATGCAAAATTTAGTGTAAATTGAGCCGCTTTTTAGATCTTGACCCAGAAAAAAATACCATAATGTGAAAACATCAATACAAACATTCTTGTTGTTATTAATATATTTTTGCAGACTTGATTTTTTTAGTTTTTCAACTATTCTTTTGATAAATGATTTTCTATTTTTGAAAGTACAATAAGGAAGCCACCAACAGCCCGTCACTTATATCAGAAAGAAAATGGCTGATTAATACTGCTAAAAAATATTCAATTTTCTGTTATCCACAATTCTTTGTTGTCAGCAGAAGATTTGTAAAAGGAGGCTGAGCATTGCCAAATGATAATATTTGATTTGGAACCAAGAATAAACTATTTATAAACCAATTTATCTAATTATGGCCGACTATTGAAGCACTTACCTTATATTTATGTTCTTCCAGCAACTTGGTTATTTTCAAAGTCTTAAGAGCCTGTTTTACGTTTTTTCTTTTCACTGACTGAATTCTTTTTTACAGTTATAGAATGCAGGGAAATCTTGTGTTGACCATCTCAAAATCATCTGAGAATAGTTACCTGTTTAGTTCATTTTCTGTTAGATTTTCTTCACTCCTTTTTTATTGTCCGTTATTGAATCATATTTGAAAATTAGAGCTCTTTAATCCTCGACAATTGTGTTGCATGCAAGTATTGTGTGATATTGCTATAGTAACACCCTCACTGATGCACCAACTGACTCGAAGTTTTGTTATATGTACTATTTAATCTCCCATATAAACAAAATCCGCAATAATAAAATTGTTTGCCATAATGGGACACTGTTTCCTGGACTATAATAAGTACGAAGTTGCTTTTGCTAAAGTATGTCAATTGGTGGCAGACATGTATGAATTATTCTTTCATACCATAGTCAGGGTTTCCCATGAAGACCACCCAAATTCTGTATAGCTTGATTCCTTACTTAGAGTACATAAAAAATTCCCAAAGCGTTATACCTCTATGCCCCTTAGTTTTCAAGAAAAATGCGAAAGAAAAGTATGACATCATATCTGGCACAAGAAAAAACTATTGGAAACTTATACAACAGTGTTTGCATATATTTGGAGATGAAGATTTAAAAAGATCTCACTCACATATAGAGGCATGCATGCATGCACCGTGGAATGATGTGAAACTGTCGTTTGAATTGTACTTAATAGGCTGCATCTAGCAACTATCGTTAATCTTCGCATGGTGACAACGTATTCTTGTTTGTGAATATATCCTATTCTGTATGTTCATATTTCCAATAAGGTTTTTTCTTGCACTGGATATGATGTCATACATTTCATTCACATTTTGCTTGAAAACTACAGGTTGTAGATGTATAGGTCTTTGGGTATTTTTTATGTACTCAAAGTGAGAAATCTGGCTTTGTAGAGTTTGGACAATCATGATGTGACACCCTGTATATTATTACATATAAAGCATATGAATACATACATGAAGTATATGAATACATGCATGACATGAAATATTTGATTGTTAAATGCTGGTACATTATTAATATGTAAGTACCAAATTAATTGATTTATAGGTAATAAAATTATAAAAAAAATTTAATATGATGCCAATTGTTAAAGAGGAATTTTCGACTATGGTATATGTTTTATAACTAAGTAAATTTTAACACACTATGAAGTGCATATACGGATCTATAGATCATATAAAAGGATATACAAAAGAATTTGACTACATTTCTGGCTATGAACTAATTGCTAAAATCTAATTTTTAAATGTTTTCTAAGATGTTTACTTAGATATCTTCTTTCACACATTAAATGGTAAAATTCCATTATAGTATTCTGCAAATGTTGGGAAGTGTTTCATAATCTATGCTTGATACATGATTTTTCTTTCTTGTTTTTATTTCATTTGGAAAGGGAAGCAAAATATTTTCCTAATAACAGATAAAACTCTAAATAACTATACAGTGGATAAATTAAAATAGTTTTTGGCAATGTCATAAAAAAAATCAGTAATATCTAATGTTACATCATAAAATAAAGTCTACCTAGAACAATATCTGCAATTAAATATAATTATCATTTGTACAGTTATAGTAAATAGTTTTAAAAAGTAGGTCATAAAAACTTTAGTAGTTACCATAAAAACATTATGCAAATTATTTTATAAACTTTATATGTTTTATTTTTCAAATTGAAAAAGTAAAATTTCTTTAAAAATTTGCAATAGCTATAAAAAGATCATAACAATATACAAAAAGATCATACATAAACTGAACGTATCAATACAAATAACATTGGATTTCTGTAATCAGATCTATTGATGACTAGACTTGATCAAATTGCAGTACCATATATAATGACAATGACAGTGTTTGAAACTGTATTTGCCATTTTATCATCAGTATCCAACTAATTGAAAAGTACTATAATCTGTATAGGAAACCAGAACTGATTTTTTCTGTCAATATTATAGGGTATCTGTTTCCATGCCCAACTGAGATTGTTTTCAGAGAATTATATTTGACAGAATTACCAAACTGCTTTAAATATATGGATTGCAGAAATCAGAGAATATTCAGAAATAATAAAATGTTCATCTATTTTTTCCTTCCTTTCCTTCATAATTCTTGGGACTCAAGGACCCAAAATTACACTGAAATTGTAAAATTTTGCATTTTCTTTTCTAAGTGAGAAGAAGACAAAATAGTACAAATTCTGCTTTTTCTTTTCTTTTTCCTTTTGATTTCAATACTTAAATTGTTCAATTATATATATGTATATATATATACCGGGTGAACCAAAAGTTCGTTAAAATTTTAAAAATTCATAAAAAAGGAAGAAATTATGATAAAGAAGTGCGGTTTGCAGAAAAGGGATCACAAGGTAGTCAGATTTGTTTTAAAAGCAAAAACATTTTTGGTTAAAAATGTCCCTGGTAGAGGGCGCTGATGACCGGAAACACAATCAACAGGACAACAGTACACTCCATCCATTTATTCTTGCAATAACAGTTGTTCAACTTGACCTCCAGAACATTGTACGACACAACTAATGTGACTCACAACGCCCGTTACAGCTGAATGTAACATATCGAAATGAATTGCAGAAACTCTCCGTTCAAATAGAACAACTTCACCAAGAATGCTCGATCAGGTATTGATAACATTCTGAAAGCAAATGAGAAATCCTCGTGTATCCCGATCTTTTATTGGAGGATTAATTCACATAATTCTGCTGAATCGCTTGTATGTTAGCGTCATCTACAGGTGACTTTTTTAACTAAATTTTTTTTTGCTGCTAAAATAAATCTGACTACCTTGTGAGCCTTTTCTTGCAAACCGCACTTCTTTATCATAATTTCTTCCTTTTTTATGAATTTAAGTTTTAACGAACTTTTGGTTCACCCAGTACTGTTTGTCGACCACAAGAATAGCTCCCGCCAAGAAGTCTGGTTTGTGGCGGTCGCTATAGTAACAAGACCTATCCATTTCGAATGGGGAATACGCGTGTGAGGAATTGGCGGAATAAAAGGTTACCCTACGTCATTCTTCTTCTTGGATCAGCAGTTGCAGGCGTTATCTTATTTTTGATTTAATTTTGTTTTTGCTTTTTAAATTATTTATTCACATTTGTTTAAAGGATTTTTCGAATTTGTTAAACTGGAAAGATGCCCTTTCAGTTAATTAAAGGTTAAGTCTTGAAATCGCAAGCACGTAAAATCGTATATAATGTTGAGGAATTTTGTTCCAATGAAGATTCATCTAAAGCTGTATTAATTCCGCTCCTACAAGCTCTAAAACGGGCTGCCCGAGCAAGTGGAGTTTTTGAATGATTTTTCGAATTTGTTAAACTGGAAAGATGCCTTTTCAGTTTAGGAAAGGTGAAGTCTTGAAATCGCAAGCACGTAAAATCGTATATAATGTTGAGGAATTTTGTTCCAATGAAGATTCATCTAAAGCTGTATTAATTCCGCTCCTACAAGCTCTAAAACGGGCTGCCCGAGCAAGTGGAGTTTTTGAATGATTTTTCGAATTTGTTAAACTGGAAAGATGCCTTTTCAGTTTAGGAAAGGTGAAGTCTTGAAATCGCAAGCACGTAAAATCGTATATAATGTTGAGGAATTTTGTTCCAATGAAGATTCATCTAAAGCTGTATTAATTCCGCTCCTACAAGCTCTAAAACGGGCTGCCCGAGCAAGTGGAGTTTTTGAATGATTTTTCGAATTTGTTAAACTGGAAAGATGCCTTTTCAGTTTAGGAAAGGTGAAGTCTTGAAATCGCAAGCACGTAAAATCGTATATAATGTTGAGGAATTTTGTTCCAATGAAGATTCATCTAAAGCTGTATTAATTCCGCTCCTACAAGCTCTAAAACGGGCTGCCCGAGCAAGTGGAGTTTTTGAATGATTTTTCGAATTTGTTAAACTGGAAAGATGCCTTTTCAGTTTAGGAAAGGTGAAGTCTTGAAATCGCAAGCACGTAAAATCGTA
The DNA here is from genome assembly GCA_963931845.1 of Maratus michaelseni. Classification (NCBI taxonomy): domain Eukaryota; kingdom Metazoa; phylum Arthropoda; class Arachnida; order Araneae; family Salticidae; genus Maratus; species Maratus michaelseni. The sequence goes on along the minus strand of OZ007598.1, from coordinate 277,850,365 downwards.
TATAATGTTGAGGAATTTTGTTCCAATGAAGATTCATCTAAAGCTGTATTAATTCCGCTCCTACAAGCTCTAAAACGGGCTGCCCGAGCAAGTGGAGTTTTTGAAGCTACAATAAAAAAAAATAGAAATGAAGTTTCTGCATTGGACTCATCGACAGTTTTAAAATCACCTTGTAAACATCGTAAAAGACCTGTGAACGAAACTGCGAAATAGATGACTTTGACAAGTGATTTGTCAAACGATTCAAGACTTTTATATAAGAGAAAGAATGGGAAAAAGATGGACTGTTAGAGGATTTATTGGGCGAACTGTCATTTAACATTAATACCGGCGATTCTTGATTCAGAAGAAAGCGAGATTGCTGAGAGTGATTTAGAGGACTTTCACATGCTTGAATAAAATTCTAAAAGTTTAGAAGGTATTATTTTTTGTATTTTTAATGATAAAAAAAATTCTCCGTCCTTGTAAATTGTAAGAAAATACATGCTGAAATTTATAATAATCACTGAAGTTCGGTCATTGTATTAATAATTTAAAGTCATTGATAATTATTAATGGCTATGAAAATATTAATTTTGAAACAATTATTTAAGTTAATTTAATTTTTACTGTAATAAATTTCATGATTAATTCATATTGAATCTTATTTTATTTTAATTTGTAAAATCTAAATATTATCATATAAATAATATATGAAATAGTTTTCTTTCACTCGATGAATCGATTAAAATAATTACAAAAAAGTAATAATAATAAAAACATATCCAACAAGCCCTCAAGGCACTCAGTAAACCAATGTGAATGCCTATCTTCTGGCTTCCCCTGTCGAAAATGGAGAGAGTCTTGTTTCCACGGCAACAGACAGGCACAGACATCTCGGCGAGAGCTATTCTTGTGATCGACAAACAGTATATATATATATATATATATATATATTAATCACTTATATACAGTATTTGTATATATTTTTTAATTGGATTTTTTAAGTCTGCAGAACCCGAATTTGAGCTGAAATAGTAGCTATCTCTCTAACAAATTTATGTAAAAAAACTTTTTATAGTTTGTAAACAAGAACTCTGCTGCACCCAATCTGACCCGACCAGTTGGTAAATTTTTTTCTATTATGTTGTGGATCCGGTTGCAGATCTATCTCCAAAACATTGAATTTAAGCATTTCTACATAAACATAAAAATAATAAGCAAATAAATAATTCTATTTTGGAGGAAAATAACTAAATAGTATCATACAAAGAAATCATATCCTATTTCTAGTGATTGCAATGCGAGACCTGGTAAATTCCATTGCTTCAAAAGAGGAAAAAAGTATATCTAGTGCTCTTTTTTTACATTCAAGAGTATTTGACTTGCACCACAAGATACTACTGGAAACTTGCCTTTAAAAAAATCAAAGTATGCCACAAGTTTTTTTAAAAATAACAATTTACCTGGTATAATAATTCATGAAAACTATAAAGGGGAAGTTGTTAATAAACTTGAGTTGATTATGTATGATCTTGATTTTTTGTTTTTCTTGATCTTATTGCAATTTTAAAAGTGTTTAATTATTTTTTGTTGAAACAGAATTTTCTAAAAATTATTTGAAGCATTTTTAAAAAAATATATTTTATCTATTTAAAATTTCAATAATTTCATTAACATATTTCTGTTATTGTCTTAAAATGCTATATGAGCAGAATATGTGTGGTATGAATTTAACTATTATATAAAAACTTTGTGTATGCTCAAATTAAATTTTATAGATTTATTAAATTTTAATTCTTTTTTTTGTTCTATCTAATACCTTCTAATTTAACTTTTCTATTACAATTTATATAAATATCAATAGTTTATGTGCATATGAAGATTATTTTAATACGCTATTGGTGTAATTATATTTTATGGCATTTAAAAATTAATGAACTAGATATTTTTGTCAGAGCTTGCATGGTGTATGTAAAAAATCTTAGTGTTGACCTTCTTTTACAACCAGTGTTGAATCCAGGGGGTGGCCCGGGGGGAATGTCCCCCCCCCCCGGAGCATTGAAATGTCCCCCCCCCCCGGAGCATTGAAATGTTCCCCTCGGAGTATTTGAAATTTTATGCTTTCAGGGGTCAAAAAGTGGAATTTCCCACCCCGGAACTCTATAATGTCCCCCCCCGGAGCTACAGAAATCCCCCCCCCCGGAGAAAAGTGTCTGAATTCAACACTGCTTACAACTTGCACCATGACTAAAACTTTTTTTGTGTGTTATTCAACCTATATGCAAAGATACAAAAGATATTAAATAATCCATTTTGATACAGTTCTCAGTCAAACATGCACACTTTGACATTTATAAATATCTAAGGATTCGAACTAGCAAACCCACCTGGTATTGTCCAGGTCCACAGGAAGGTATCATCTATCTGTGGCTATTCTTGTCTTTTTGTATTTCTATTTTAAGCACAGCAAAAACGTGTTAAAATTTTTTTTGGCTTTTATTTCCTAATGCCATTACAGTAAATTATTAACTTCAGGAATCAAAATAGATAGTATTTATAGATAGACTATTTATTTTGTAACTAAATGTTGAAGATCCATAATCATATTTCAGCCATATAATTTAAAACTAACATTTTAAATGTATTAACAATCTGTGATATTCTAGATTAAAGTTAATTTTGTATATAATACAGCCTAAGTTAAGTTAATTTACATCAGGGTTTTCCAAATAATATGTGCTTAGGGGATCAAACGTCTATGAAAACAGGTCTCTCATGAATTGAAAATGTGTTTTTAAAATTATTTTAAAACATCATTGAATGAACGAGAATTTTTCTTTATTCTTTTTTAACACTTTTTATTTCTAAGGAAAAAGTATGCTGTCAAAAATATTAATTACTGAAAAGACACCTTTGTTTTATTTTGGTTTAAATTGTACTCTAAAATTTGTAAAAATTCTAGTCTTAAACTGTGCAGGTTTGAAAGTGTGTACTATATACTGTTTTTTAATTGTATATGGTCAAAAGACTATTAAAGAAAAGAAAATACTGTCCATGACTATAATTTTAGTTGATGATTATTCTTGAAGTACTTATTTAAGGTACGAAATTATTTTTCTTCTTGAATGGGAGTCTTTTTACCATTTTTTATAAATGGTGTAGACTAAAAGAGTAAAACTATCTGAGAAAGAAAGAGAAAATTTTCTTTAACCCTGAATTTATTTTAACATTCTGTTTAAATTATCCTTAAGTATTAACACATAGCAAACTCTCATTAAAAGAATTTATATCAATGATTTAGAAGATTTTAAATAAATATTATGAACCTGTGATAATTGGGTTTCATCCAATTTTATGGTCTTCATAGTGAATTTGCTTTCCTTTTCCAACTTGATTGTCACTCCAAAAAATATATATTTCAAAATTCTCTAACATATCTTGGTCAGGGCACTTTCATGTGTGAAAGTTACTTGGCTAATTTTGAAATTTTTGACATGAATGCTGCCTTCTCACTCATATTGAGACTAAACAATATCTATTTTTTCTATACAAGAGAGCTAGTGTCTTTTCTACATAATATTAAGTATCAGAATCGTCTAATTTTTGAAAATTTCATCTTACTTTATCAGTAGTATGAATAAAAAGTACATTTTTTGTTATAGTTTTATGATATAATAAGAGTGCTAATTTTAATAATAATTTTATTTTTGTTAATAGATTAACAGAAAAAGAATTGGTGACATGTTGATTACAAGTTTTTCTCTGCTGAAGTTACATTTGATGGCATTCTGTTTTGAGGAAACTAGATTTTTCAGTGGGTGAGCATCTGATAAGCAGGGGTTTGACCCCTGTCTATTAAATGTCATATTCACAATAGAATTATGCTATTCTTCATATACCTAAAAAATTTTAAAAGGTCATTTGATCCCTCTGTAAATAAAACTAAATATTTCATTAAGTAATATTGTATGCTTATAGGTATAAAAACAGTATAAGTAAAATCATAATTTATTTTAAAGGATATAATAATTATTGTCTTAAATGTGTTTATATATAGCAAATTATTAGCTAATTGTAATGAAAAAACTTGTTTAAATTTAGTTATATTTTAAAAGTAGGAAAAATAAAAATCATGATTGTTTGTATAAATTTTGGTTATAAAATAACATTTTAAATAAATTAATCAAATATTTTAGTATTTCAATCAATTATTTTTCCTATTAAAAAGAATAATGTAAGAAATATAATATACCTGCAAAATTTATTTTTAATCATGGAAATTGGCATACAAAGAACTTGTTGATTTATTATCAAAATGCAAAATCCTGTACCAATCATGGTGTTATGAAAATACATTGAGTGCCATGTTTTAGACTTAAAATTAGAGACACGCAGTTAATGTATTTTTATTCTAAAAAGATAAAATTGACATTGAAGATATAATTTTAGGCTACATTTTCATATTTGTATTAAAATATAGATTAATTTTCTTTCTCTTTGCCTTTGTGTTTCAGGTTCATTTCAAAGCGTGTCCAGCTTCGTGATGATGAAAATTTTTTGTTGGGTTTGGGTCAGGCACAACCTGACACTTGTATCAGTCTACTTCTGGTAACCGTAATCTATCATCTAATCAAACCTGCAGCACCCCCTTCAATAAAAACAAAATTCATAATTCCCTTCTGACTCATATTTCCACAAAAGCCTAAAATTAACAAAAATCTACATTTTATTAAATATTTACTTTCTATTCATTACTTTTTTGTAATAATAAATAAACCTTTAAATTTATCCTCCCCTGTCAAGCATAGCTGATAGATGGAGGCAAGGAAGGCTTGGTCTCCCTCGTAAAACTCATTTAAAATTAAAAAAATAAATTAAAATATTTCTAACATAAATGAAAATTAATAATTATATCACACTTTAAGAGAAAGGGGATTAACAGATTGTGACAGGGAGAAGTGGATTAACAAGTTGTGAACTCACATCTAAAATATGAAAAGAAATTGGTAATTTTTTGCAAACAGCATAATAAAATTTATTAAAAAATATATTTTTTTAATTCAATTAGTATTTGGTATGATTTTTTTAAATTGCAACAGCTTCAAGTGAAAGTACCCGAGATCTTAACAGTTTTATACTATTTATATCAGTATGTAATAGTTCGCATGTTTATGCGTTTACATTATGTTTTACATAAAATTAAGTGTAAACTAATATTTACAAAAATTGTGTCATTACAACTGAGGAGATACCTTTCTAGCGTGACAATTTGTGACCAAGGGAAAAGGAAGGATATGTGTGACATAATTAACAGATGATACAAAAAGAGAAAAATATTTTTGGTACATCACATACTGAAAAAGTGCCTTTTCATGTGAAAGTAAGATGATTTAAAGAAATTTACTGATATTATATTGTTGTTTTAAGACATTCTTAAATATGAATATTTGATAAAATAATGATTGAATTTGGGAGTAGTGCCTATGTTTCCATGGTTGGTAAATATTGTTTTTAATGCTTTGTCAGAAGCACTTTTGCTTTGAAATATGTTTTAGATAAATTGTAAAATATGATAGAGTAACAATTTTATTTATTCCAGATGCATATATCTATAAAAGTAGTAAAGAGAAAACATCAATTAGGTATTCATTATATCATTCAAGGCTGACAATAGTATTTCAAATGTGAAATATGGAACAAAACATTGCTTTACAAGAGTATTTTGCAGAAGCACCTTCTGACTCGCATCAAGGAAAATCGTTTGTTTGTGAGACATGCAACAAACATTTATCTCGAAAGAGTGCTTTAAACAGACATTTGTTAGTTCATACTGATGAAAAGTCTTTTGTGTGTGAGATATGCCACAAGAAATTTTCTAACAAGAGTTATATGAAAAAACATCTGTTACTTCATACTGGTGAGAAACCGTTTGTATGTGACATATGCAACAAGAAATTATTTCAAAAAAGTGATTTAAACAAACATTTGTTGGTTCATACTGATGAGAAACCATTTGTATGCGAGATATGCAACAAGAAATTCTTTCAAAATAATGATTTAAGAAGACATTTGTTAGTTCATAATGGTGAGAAACATTTTGCATGTGAGATATGCAACAAGAAATTTTCATACAAGGGTCATTTGAACAGACATTTGTTAATTCATACTGGGGAGAAACCATTTGCATGTGAGTTATGCAACAAGAAATTTTCTCAAACAGGTGATTTAAGCAGACATTTGTTAATTCATACTGGTGAGAAACCATTTGTATGTGAGATATGCAACAAGAAATTTACGCAAAAGGGCAGTTTGAAAAATCATCTGTTAGGTCATACTGGTGAGAAACCTTTTGTTTGCGAGACATGCAATAAGAAATTTTCACAAAAGGGTCATTTAAGCGAACATTTAATACTTCATACTGCTCAGAAATCTTTTGCATGTGAGATATGCAACAAGAAATTCTCTCAAAAAAGGTCATTAAGCAAACATTTGTCAGTTCATACTGGTGAGAAACTTTTTGTGTGTAAAATATGCAACAAGAAATTCTCTCAAAATAGCGATTTAAAGAGACATTTGTTAGTCCATACTGGAGAGAAACCATATGTATGTTACATATGCAACAAGAAATTCTCTCTAATGGGTCATTTAAGCAAACATTTGTTAGTTCATACTGGTGAGAAACCATTTGTATGTGAGATATGCAACAAGAAATTCTCTCAAAAGGTTTCATTAACCAAACATTTGTTAGTTCATACTGGTGAGAAACCATTTGTATGTGACGCATGCAGTAAGAAATTTTCACAAAAGAGTAATTTAAACAAACATTTGTTAGTTCATACTGGTGAGAAACCTTTTGTGTGTGAGATATGTAACAAGAAATTTTCTCAAAAGAGTGATTTAAACAAACATTTGTTAATTCATACTGGTGAGAAACCTTTTGCATGTGAGATATGCAATAAGCAATTTTCACAAAAGGGTAATTTAAGCCAACATTTGTCAGTTCATACTGGTGAGAAACTTCTTGTGTGTGAAATATGCAACAAGAAATTCTCTCAAAAGAGTGAGTTAAACAGACATGTGTTAGTTCATACTGGTGAGAAATTTTTGTGTGTGAGTTAAAAAGAGAAATTTTCTGATATGAGTAATTTCAAAAGACAACTGCTGTTGCATACTGGTAAGAAACTTTGTTTGTGAAACATGTAAAAAAAAATTCACAAAATGTTAATTTAAGTATTCATTTATCGCTCATAATTTGAGATTTCCTATCAACTAGGTTCGGTACTTCTTTTTTTTATATAAGGGCCTTGGCATAGGTTATTCTTCAGAGCATGTGATCTCTTCTCAAACATTATACAAACAGCAAAAGTGAATGAAAATTTAAAAAATATATTTAGCAATTTTTTGTAATAATATGTGATATATTTTGTATTTTATGTTTTATTTATGTATATATTAAAGAAATTGTCTCAATTTATTTATTAAATCGTTTAAATATTGAACAAGATACTTCTGTGTTTGATAGATTGATTTTTATTACATAAAGTAATAACAGTCCAATGAGCTTTTTAAATATAAGTAAAGTTTGCTAAAAAGTGGGTATTTTTTTTCTTTTCTCATCAGTCTTTTATAAAAAAGATGCACCCTAATTTTATTATGATGTCAAGACTAATAGGTGTGGTTATATTTTTAAGTTCTTTATTTTTAAATTCTAGCAACAATTTTCTTCAAGAATTTTTGCTAATGGTTAAATGTCCTAAAAATTATATGCTATGCAATATCTAATCTGCAAATTTATATTGAATTAGTGAAATGATATATCTATTCATAACCTTCCATTGATTGGCCATGAAAGGAAGTTTAAATGAAGGGTAATTATTGAACAACATTTTAAATATTTGTCTTTTAATTTAGTACTTTACTGTATATAATAAATAATTGTTTATTTTCCTAAAAAAGCCCATGTATGTCATACCCTTTATGTCATTTTATAAACTTTGTATTATAATTAATGTTTAATAATGAAACAATTTTGTTCTCATAGATACGACATTTCTATAACTGCCTTGACATCTTTAAAGTCTCATGTCAGCTCTCTTGTTAACTTGTGTTCTCAGTTATTAAATCTATAACTCATCTCTTTGAATATATTTGTTTCTCCATATTTAAAAGCAGTAAAATTCTATTGTTCAACTTATAAAATAATTTTATTATTTTTATTTTTAGAAATATATATTTATTTTCCATATTTCATTTTATTTATTTGAAATTGTAATCAGAAATTTGTATAATTGACAACCTCTTTTCTGGTGTGAGGGTTATTAAGGCTTCAACTGTGTACTAAATGCTAGTCAACCTTTGATACTTAATAGGTTACTTCACTCAGACGAAAACAACGCTCGCTCATGTTAATCCTATGGAGAAAATATTTTAAGATATCGCATTTCAATATTTTTAAATTATTTTTTTTTTGCATTAAATAGCTGAGGTCCATCTCTTTGCACGCTCTTTTGTACTTTTTCGATTTTTGATGCAGTTTTTTTTATTGGTGATACTTTTACTTTCAAAACCGGTTCCAGAAGTGAAAGTATCTCATTAAAAAAATTGTGATCAAAATCGAAAAAGTATAAAGGAGCGTGCGTAAAAATTGACCTCAGCTATCCAATGCAAAAAAAAAAAAAATCATTTAAAAATATTGAAATCAGAACAAAATATCTTAAAATATTTCCTCCATAGGATTAACATGAGTGAGCGTTGTTTTCGTCTGAGTGAAGTAGCCTCTTAAGTATCAAAGGAAGAATAGTATTTCAAACTTATAAGGCAACATTTAAAAAAAAATCCTTGTATTAAAAAAAGAATTTTAAGTTTTCCTTTGCAGTGATTGTCTTACATTATTTACTATTGATGGAAGTATGAAACTTTTTTCAAGGTATGCATTGTATCTTTTTAGAAGGAATCGCAATTAAGTGCCGATCTTTTTCTAAAATTATCCATGATATGTGTTGAAAAGAAAATTTCACAGTTCTTTCAAATATACATCCACGGAGGCAAGACTTTCATTCTTGGAGAATTTCTTGAAGCGGAAAGAGTAAATAGAACTAAGTTTTGTCTTAAGAAATTAAATTCAAAATTGGGAAGTTCTTATTTTACTAAAGTTTTTTAAGAGTAATTTATATCTACTCTATACATTTTCTATTCTTCTGTAATGTGCATTATACTGTAATGAAAAGCCAGTTTAACCAGTTATTGGGTGTATGAATTTATCTGTACCACCTGTATTTGAATAATACTTTAAAAGTATCAATTATCTAAATTCCATCTCTACTATCTAAAGCGTATACTATCTATATTTAATTCAACCAATAAATATCATTGTACAATACGTACATGCATGTGTGATTAATGTGCATATTTATTGCAAGTTAATAGTAAATTCAATTTCATAACAGCAAATTTATAAACAAAAATTTTGATAATTGGCATTTTATTTAAAAGATAAGTTTTAGTTATACTACAAGACAAGTAGAAAGCTTCTAACTCACTGGATGACACTCATTATTCCTCAAATTTTTCATTCTTGTCTTGAATGTGCTACTTCTTTGTTGTGGTGAATTTAAAAAAAATTAACAACAGGTTCTCTCTACTCTCATGACTTTTTCAGGTATAAGCAAGACAGGAAAATAGCGGTGAACGCCTATATTATGAAACATTTTCTCACATTGGAAGAACTATGTTATGAAATATCTAACTCTTTGACTGTGAAGCATTCCTATTTATATTTTTGCTTTGGCAAAAAATATTTACAAATTCTTCGATATAAATTTGGGACGTTGTACATAATTTTTTTTGTGGATTTTAGGAGCTTGATTAGTGGATTTTTTTTAAATTTCTAAATTAAAGTTTTTTTAATAAAGCTGATAATTTTTGCATTCCGCCTGTCATAACAAGATAGAATTTGAACGTTCTAGTTGGAAAAAATACAGTAGGCCATTCAAACTTTATAGAAATAATTTTCATAGTGAATATCTGTACATAAATATTATATGCTTTGTGATAATTCGCTCATAATCTTAGGTATAAGATCTGGCTCGAAATTTCAATCATAATAGAGGTTTTCTTAGCAGAATGATGTCAGTTTTCTTCCACACTTTATGGGAAACTTTGCAAAGTCTACACAGTATCTTTGGATGTCATCTACCTAATGCTCACTTTAGCAAACATGTAGCTAGTGATAAATGGAAATTTGTTGTGATACTGGATGAAACATTGTTCGGATTGAGTGATTGAGATACTGGATGAAACATTGTTCGGATTGAGTGATTGAAGCAAAAAAAGAGCAATTTTTTCTATCAGCGAATGTAAATAATGTGTTTGTGAATGTAAAGAAAACTTTTCAAAATGACTCGTGATTGCTTTTGGATACTATTATGTAGGTAAATTAAAACTAAAATAAGTATCAAGTAAAGCTATAAGTATTCACTTTACTATCAGTGAAACATTTTAGAACCCCTTTTTAAAGAAAAAAATTCCAGCTTTATATGGAGAAGACATCAATAATTTCATATTTTATGTGGACAAAGCCTTCAGTTACTCTTCCAACTAAGCTACCATATATTTAGAAAAGAAATAGTCACAATTGGAAATGAACAGTGTCCCATTTGAATAAATATACGTAAAATCTTCTGATGTCTCCTCCCCCATTGTCTTTTCTACATCTGTGTTGTTAAAGTGAGCATTATGAAGAAAGTATTCAAAAACATTGAAATGACTTTGGAAAGTTTCCTGATGGTTGTGGGAGAAAATTGACATGAATATAACTATGATAGATTGTATTATCATGGAAATTTCGAGCCAGAGCAGAACACCAATGCCGTCAAGAGTCAACTCTTTTCAAAAGAGTCAAATTGATGCAAAGAATTTGACTTTTTATGTAAAAATTCCATAAACTTAGTACAATCTTTTGAAATATTCTCTCAAACATGAGCTATTTCATTATTGCTAAGTTCAGTAATATAAGCTGTCATAATTTTGACAAAAAAGTCTAATCTGATTATTCACTCTGATTCTATCTGATTTATTCATAAGGCACAACCTTTCTATAAACACACTCTATGGAACACCAGTGCATTTATTTAACAAGAAATTTGGACAAAACACAAAGCTGAAACAAGCAAGAACATGTCAGAATGTTTTGTTCAGAATATGTTGTTACTCAGATGAATGTTAGAAGACAGTAACGAATAGAAGTTTAAAATTTATGCATCAAAGTGCCATTTGAACAACTGTTTCAACAAACTCAACCAAAATTATATCAAACCAGTGCTAACCACCTTAATCCCACCACTGCTAGAACTCATACATAAACGGGAGATTTAAAAGGCTGCGAGAAATTCACTCTCTCAGTTAGGTAATCTGCTTGCCAGTGACAAGTAGATTCATTTATTTCCCCAATCCTAATCATGGCAATAATTTTATACGCCACATATATGCAATTTAAGTGTTTTTCAATTTTGTCCAGTATCCTAGACGCTTTCGAAAAAGTGGATAAAATGACAGCACTTACACGTAACCACATTAAGCATAATTTAAGCAGCACCGTTAATATAATTTAAGTAGCATTACTTAGTAGGTGTTAATACAAAGCCATTCATGCCAGTGACATTTTTATATGATTATTTGCAACAGAGTTAGTAGAACATACCTGCCTAATAAAATATCCTTTATACAATCAGTATCAGAATTACAGTGATATATTCCAGGAAATGCATTAGAGAAGTTTAGATACTTGTTTTCTACAGTGGGCTTGACATAACTCAGGCTAAAAAAGTGGCTTTTTAAATTATCTTAACTCCAGGATGCAACCAGTGACCTATGTCTGTGAAGAAGTGAAATATTTACTCTAGTGAATTATTTATGATTTTTGAGAGTTCAATAACACTATACTCCATTCGCTAAAAGAAGATAACAGAAGTAAACAAATGCACAGGAGGATTGGCGATGTTTAAACCTGGGGATGTGCCAGAAGCGCCAAACAGACTGTCTGAAGTGTTTGAGCTTCTGATTTTTCAAATCGAAATAAAAAATAAAATTCGCCAACGTAGGGATTTGTGCCAAATGTGTGGCTCCTTGGCGATTTTTCTGCAACCCGTTTGTTTACTTTCATTATCTCCTTTCCCTGAACAGACTATAGGTCAGGAGAGGGAAAAGTTCACCAATAGAATAAAAAAAAACAAGCTGAACATATGACATCTTTGGCTTGTTACCACTGCTTTGTAGTATTGGGTGTTATCATTAATTTGCATTTACAATATAAAACAAAAAATAATTCCTCTTTGGCCAGATAAAAATCGGTCTTGTCAGAGAGGTTTCAAAATATGGAATAATATAACATAATACATGCTTAGTTTATGCCTGAAGATTTTGTTTGGAATTTTGTCGTATTTTTACTTTTATTTGCAAGTGTTTTAAAAAATTTCTTTTCATGTGCATTTGAAGTTATAACTTTGTGATTTGCTAAGTGTATGACTTTCCTATCGAATAGGGCAATCAGAGTTATATGAAATATAACTCTGAAATGTTATCAGAGTTATATTTTATGCTTTTTGTGAAAAATGACATGATTAACAAAATCTCACAAAGAGCATCAATTCTTTTTCAGTTATTAATATTGAAACATTAAATAACGGCAGCTAGATTTTTAATTTAATAAAAATTACTAAAGAATAATTCTATACATCCTTAATTTTTTCATGAATTGATTGCAAAAATGTCATTTGTACTCGTTAAGACTCCACAATTTTAATTCATGTTTAGTTCATTTTTCATTATTAGTAAATCTAAAAAATTAAAAAGCTATACCTAAGTACAATTTTTTATCTAAAATCACTTAATTAAATTAAAAAAATCACTGTTTTTAAAATCAAAAACCTCTGTTAGACAGAAAGATTGCTTTATAACACTAGCATCACTCAAGTCTTTGCAACTTCTTGCACAAAATCCTATTTCAGGCAGACACACTTATTTGAACTCATCTGAATTCTCATTAAGTTTTATCTGATGAGATATAAGAGTTACATTGAAAACATTTCCTCCAACAAGAAGATCAAGCTCTTTTATAAGGTAGGGAGTTATTTTGACAGGACTCTCTTAATCGAGATCATAGATGAGGCTTTCTACAACAAATTTAATTTATATTTCTAAAATAAAACAATAAAAAAAAGCTACATTCATTTAAAAAATTATTTCCATTCTGAAAAAAGTGTATAGATATATATTTAAGTGACAGAATACATTAAAACAGTGGTTTAACCATTTTTACATCACAACACATATAAATTCATGGTTAAATGCTACTTTTTCAGTATAGGAGCTTTGGCAAGGTAAAGAAAATGTCGTTGGCAAGAGAAGGAAATTTGGCAACATATTTATGGCAATCTATTCACTGTTTCATATACACAATCACTTTTATTTTCAATATTTATACAAGAAGCCGTATATCTATTTTTATATGTAAACAGAAGTAAATTGTTTGTTAAAAGTAATTATATATATATATATAAACATAAAATATTTATATACATATAAATACTATATATAAACGATTTATAATACATTACGTCAGCATAACATTTCATCAGGTTTATTTTAATAACTCCTTATAACATTTGCTAACAAATTTCATTTTCTGAAGCCCGAATTGCACCAAGCATTTTAATTAAACGCCAAGGTCCCTATAGTGGGAAAGTACCGGTTAAACTTTTCGTGTCATTCTTAAATTATAATAATGAAAATGCAAATCTCAAGCTTGTGAAATTTGTTTTATAAGATTTTTATCTCAATTAAAGCATATACACCACAAATTTGAACACTTACACTGCATTTTATACTGCAATTCCTTTCCACATAGAAGAGTATTTATATTCTGAAAATATTAATTTTACTAGACATGTGAGATCATTTTCATGATTTCTCTCCCATATACTCTTTTAGAGAGTGAATAGTTTCTAAGAAGTGTAACTTTATGACACTAAATCTCCTTACAAAGTAAATACTACGATAGAGAGTGTTGTATGATGCTTAATTATCATAACTTCTGTGATTCTTCATAAAATCTTCTCAGCACCTGACTGAAAATTGTTGTTGCACACTTGTCTGTGATCCTCTCACAACACACCGATGTATCGTGTCCCTCCATCTAAGAAAAACTGTGTCAAATAGGATTAGTTGTTTAATTATAACCATCTCTTTTGAAACATGACTAGGAATAAAAGTCTAATTAGATTCATTGTTATACAAGTGACGAAGATCTTAGTGACATTGAATTTATCAAAGACTAGAAGTCATTCTTTCATCTCATCTGTATGAAAATCTTTAGTAATTTTTTTTATATTCAGTCATCACATATATTATTTCCAATGTCAGAATCCTTTTTTTCTGTACACATTCAAAATGCACTATGATGAATGAGGTATCATACGAAAATTTTTTTAACACACTTTTGTCATAGTACACTCACATTTCTTTAAAACACGTTCTTTAATTAAAAATTGAAATTAATTCTAAATTAATGAAAATATGCAACGGCAAATAATCTTAAAGACTGAAGTGTGAAAACCTTGGGCAGGTCCACAGATTCATTTTTATCTCTGTGAACATATTTTATTTTATAATGGTTAAAATTTTCTGTTGATTTTTGAAGTAAAACCTCTTTAATTATCTGTACACACCACTAATTTCATGAGAAATGTGTACACAAAATGTAAATAAATACCTGCTTAATTTCACGATATATGCAACATTTGAATGAGAATTACGAAATGTTAAACAGAAATAAACTATTTTTTGTTTGTTATTCTATTTATTTGTAATTCTAAAGAAAGAAAGAAAACATGTTGCATGTTTCTCTCTATTCTAAAGAAAAGTAATTACTTTTGTTTTCGCCACTGCCATAATTGAATTTATTGTAACCTTTTCACTTTCTCATCTCTTAATAAAAATATATTGCATATAAAACATTTGAAAATGGTAATTTTATAGCGACATGTATGACAAACGCGCTAAAACAGACTCTTTTTTTAAATTGAAGAATTATTTCAAAAACTATTTAATGTTGAAATCGGCAAAATAATTCAGATAAAAAAGTTTTATAGAATCAAAAACTATCCATAACAATTTAACCCTATTTTGCAGGCCCATACTTGACTAGATTGTGGTATGCAGTGTCTAATAATTTTTTTTTAATTTGTCTCATATGAAAAAAAAATTCTGATATTTTATTAAGTTTCATTATCGGAATAGAGATCGAAATAGTCTTTTTTACTCACTGTTGCCAGATTTTTCAAATAATAATATTTGAAACACTTTTCAAATCAAAAATATATATATACACGCAAATTTTAAAAAAGAGAGAAAGCTTTCAAACAATTACGCTATTATTACGCTATACACAAAAATTTTAAGAAAAAATATTGTAAAGTAAAAATTTTAGAATTGAGATACTTTTAGCTTACAATAAAAATATTAAGTTTATTCAATAGTATGACAATGAAATGAAGTCTGACTTAGTTCACATCGTCATCTCAGGGCAGTACTGTACAATTTATGGCACAAAACGTCTTTATTTTTTAATTATTTAAGATAAGTATTCAGACTTAATTATTAGAATAAAAACGACTGACGGGAGCTTCCCATTTTAGATTAGATTCTTGCATAAATTATACATGTATTCTGACCTGATTTGTTTGAAGAAATTCAAGTAAGAAGCAAAAAGTGGGTGTTACCATTTAAAAAAAGAAAGTTTGTATAAATTTTAATTTATAGACATTTCCTAAAGATTATTCCAAGGAGAACATTTATAGTAGACGTTACTATCAATCGTTTGAAAATAGTATCATTTTCATAAGATGAATTCCTGGTAGAATTAGTGTGTTGGGAAGGGAGGGACCCTTTTTTCCACAACTGTCCGATATATGCTTTAAGTACCAACAAAAGAAAAAAAGCAGAACGTCCCATACATTTTAATCCCAAAATTGTCCCAGAAAAATCTGGCAATAGTCATTCTACTAGAAATTATCTCTTCTATTAATATGTGTAAAAAATGTAGTGTAGAGAGGAGGGGTCTTTTTCATAGTAAAATTGAACCTAATTCTGAAATTTTTAGTATTTTTCTTTTTTGGTATATTTAAGCTTAGGATACCAAACAGAAAGTCATACGGTCAACTAGCTTAGGAATTATGAGATGAAATGCCCAACTTATAGAAGTACATATCAAATTTGCAGCTGTACATGCACAACTCTTAGGTATTTTGATCGTTTCTTTAAAGGTTTCAAATAAATTCTAATTGAATTTTCAGTTAGTTAAATAATAATAAAGAAGAGCTTTTCAAAAATATTTTTAAGGAAGAAAAATCACAAAATTCTTTACCGTTCGCGAATAAGCGGAATAAACACAATGGCAAAGCAATAACATTACTCATTCTTATGTCTGAAAATAAAGAAAAAAAAGAGCAACCAAAATTCATATATAATGGCATAGATTATGAAACACACTCCTTCAATTTCAGAATATTGTTAAAAAATTGTTAGGAATATGTTAATGGTGGATAATGGCTTTAATTTTTAATTGATGAATTTTGTCCAACTTTAATACTCTGAAAATTACAAAAAGAAAGAAAAAAAATTCTGAAAACTACGTTATTGGCTGATTTTATTTCCGCGCCAAAGTGGCTAAGATTAATAATCATGGCCAATACATATATTACTCACAATATTTATATTAAACTGAAAAACGATCCAATACTTCAGATTATTGATAGTCGTATTTAACATAATTTCCGTAATTACAAGAACAGAAAACATATTATAAAAAGCAAGAAAAAATATGACAAATAACCACCTTATTCACAAAAATGTTTACGTGCCAGAGAGGTTAAGATTAATAATACTTTTAATTGTTTTTTTAAATACGTTTGCCAGTTAATGAGTCTTGAATCAGTAGGTAAGATTCATTTTTAATATTTCTAATACATGAATGTATGCAGAAGTTTCGTTTCAAATAAAAGGGGCACTGTCTCCCTTGCATCCTCCCTTCTTTGCACTTGCCAATTTATGCGTTTTTTGTAATTTTTCCAGACTTTCTAATCCTTTTTATCTATGATCACTGTGCTTTTATCATAAAACTTCATGCATTTTCCCAGTGATCGAAAACATTATCTATTCTATCTCTAATTTAAATTAGAAATAACTTCCTGCAATTCATTAATCTTTCATGTTCTCAATTCAGAACTTAAAAAAAAATCACATATAAAAAAATTCCTTTCCACTTTAATGATTAATATTTTTGGACCAAAGCAATAGAAGGAGAAATATAATTAAATTATTAGCCTCGTCTTAAATTTATTCTAAATTATCCCCAATTTATTACTATATTCAGTCTTAAAATTTTTATCTTCAGTTTCCCCTTTTCAAAAATCTAATTGATTTGTATGCATCATTTTGGAATTGTACCAATAATACTTTCTTTTTCAATGTCTTCGAATTCAAACATTCTATTTTTCTCTTTGGATTAAATATTCTTTTCGAAACAGTTATAGAATTTTCATTCTTGCCAGAAACTTGCCATTTTACACCATTTGTGATTCAGTGATACTTTTTTGTACTCATACACCAGTGATTTTAAATACATTTATGCCAGCTCAAAACTTAAATTTTTCTGTTTATTCGAGAGTTGTAATGTAGACATCAGTGAGGACTTGTGACCTACTAAATTTTTCTGAACATTCTTAATTTAACAGTACGATGTCGTGTATCATAGTTGTATTGGATTGGTGGATTATCAAAGGAAGTGAGAATACTTTAGTCCTTTGTATTAATTTTATAATATTTAGTTCTTTGGAAAAGCCTGGAAGAATAAAAATTATTTTTGCTAAATGATGGATGATTTATTGTGTTTGTGAGAGACATGCATGGATTATAAGATTTTTTTTGCTTTTTGCTCACCTCTATGACTGCTAAATGTGTCTTTCTTGTGATATCATGAGTAAAAACGTACTGGCTGATACAACTTTAAATTACCTTCATCTTTAGTGAAAGTAAGTAGATTTTGTAGCGAAATGAAAAATGGAACAATAAAAAGTACGACCGAATAAGTACATCTGTGTAAAAATCTATGTCATCTAATGAGATAATATATACAATCAAAAGTCCAACATGATTGTGTAACACTTGTAAAGAAGTAATACCGGTCAATAAAATTAACCAATGTTTTTCTTGATGTACGCTTCAGCAAAATTTGTCAAAATGAGAGTAAAATTTTTCTATGTAAAGTGGGCAAGCCTGTTAAAAAATTGTTGATTTTTAACGTTATAATTTTTTTAAATATTATTCATTATGTTTAAAAAAAAGTGAGAATTTTTCTTTTATCACCAAATAATTTTAAAGTAGTAAACAGATCTGAAAATTGTTATTTGTCTAAAAAATATTTATTATGGTTGTTTTACATTATTATTGTTTTTATTCTAAGAAATAAAACGGTGAACATTTAGGTATTATTGAGAAATAAGTAAATTTTCTGTGTAAATCTGCTTTAGTAGTTGAACAAAGGACATTTTTCATGCTATCAGAAGCATCGAAACTAATTCATTTTTATATTGAAAATACTATGCTACATTTAGTAAAGGTTTAAAAGTAATTGATATTAAATGAATGAAATATTAAAAATATTACGAATTTTATTTCAACCTGATATATTTAATTTTCTGGTTGAAGCAAAATTAATTCTAATAAAAATTTCTTAAAATCATTATAATAAGTTGAAAAAAAAATAATGGAATTAGGAAATGTTTTGGCCAGAAATTTATTGGTAAAATAGTATAGTTAAAATTCATTAAGCTAAATTAAAACTTTATTCATAATATGTAATCTTCTATGTCCTCTAATTGATAGTTATTAATTACTGTTATAAATGTTAGTTACCATTATTCCCTATATCTGAAATAAAACCACAATAGGTTTTTAAAAAACATTTTCATAATGATAAACTGACGCTGTAAAAAACTGATACTTAGACAAATTGACATAGTGATGTATTGTGCGCGACAAATTGACGTGATACCCTAGTCACCAATAAGGAACTAATGAAGCAGTAAAAGGACATTAGTTCAAGAGAATTTATGGTACTATGTTTAGAAATGATATAGAAAACAGAACATGTAAAATTTTGGTATGATAAATAAAGTAACCATTAATTTCAAATGATTATATTCATTGTAAATAAATAGAAACACTCTAGAAATATTTTTATAAGAGATTGCTGAGTATGTGTAAGGGTGCAATTTCCTAGCTTTAAAGAAACACAAGGAGCATTTCACTGATTTTTCAAATGGCAGGCTGTTGTGCTCATTTAACACACCTCACAAATGCATTAAATTTCAATATGTTTGAAATAGTGTAATATCATTAACATGCACTGCAAATGATTTTTCCCCACTGACCACAATGTAAGAGAATAACTTTGAGTGTCCCTGTACCTAAACTATAACTACTATGTATTGCATTTTCAATAGCGATAATGCTATGCTAAACGTAAATAGCATATACTAATTACAAGGGAATCCAAGTTTATTTATGAGAGTTGGAGTACAAAACAGATAAATCAAATTCTTAAACCCTTTTCAACTATGTTGGAAAATTTTTAAAATGTAGAAAAAAATTGAAAAATTTTCTGCTTTAAAACATTTTTACTTCAGTTTTGAATAACATGCAAAATGATAAATTTATATTCTATTTCCATTCAAAATTTAAGTTTTACACATTGGTACATATCCAGATTATTCAAGATTGATTAAATTTTTAATTTTAATGTAAAATATTCAATATGGTGAATATAGAACTTATTATTAGTAATATTCTACATTCTCTATACTATAATTTTAAAATAGTGTATTTAATATAGTAGAAATTTCCTGAAAATGGAGAAAATATTTGGGAGGTGGCGAAGAAGGAACCCTATATACACCTCCTCAGGCAACAGCTTTCGATTATGTAGGAGGGGATATATTTTGGTTTACTGGGAACCTCATTAAATCATTAAAGATGACAAAAGGCTATATTAAAGAAGGGAAGACATGGATTGACAAGCCATAAAAACCAACCATAAAACGATGCCGAGAATTTTATGATTCACTGAAAGAGATGAAAATATTTCTGAATCGGTCACATTTTTGAATGATTTAGGGAATTTTTTTCAGGATTACTGTGATTGATAAGTAATGGAAATCAAAATTATTTGCCCCCAAATTTTCCTCCTGTTTCCATGATATTTCCAGGTTGACAAAACTCCCTGATATTTCCATATTTTATAGGTTTTCCAGATCTGTGACCAAGCTGTAAAAAATCACATATTGTAAAGTGGGATGAAGAGGAACAAAACCAAATAAAATGACTAAAACAATCATCTTAAAAATATATACAAGCCTTTTTAAGATCTTTATTTTATGTGAGTTTGCAACATGATAATAAGTTGAGAAATTAAGTTTTACATTGCTGGCATCACTGCTTCACACTTACAAGATTTGAAACTTAAATAAAAATAACAGGCATTTGATTTCTCTAATACTTCTGTAAATACAAAACTACTGTTAATGGAGCTACAGAATTATTATTTTTTTGTTATGTATAAGCCTTATAAAGCGGTACACTCTATATTAGTTCTTTTATTTTTATGAAATGGTTTCATGGAACCGAGCATTTACTGTGTTACAGAATTGAGGAAAAAACATTTTTATTTTCTGAGTAAAAAGTAATATTGGAATATCTTCATATTTTAAGAACATGATAAGCTACAAGAATGACTTCAGTAATTCATTTTACTATTACATTAATATAATTTATATAAAAGAAGTATTTTAATGTAACAATAAATAATTGTTTCATAAAAACTTTGTGTTTCTACTACCCCACACAGTTGTTACCCATTCGCTTTGATCTTACAGAGATAGAAATAGTGCTCACACAGTTGTTACCCATTCGCTTTGATCATACAGAGATAGAAATACAGTAAACTCCCGATTATCCGCGAGTCTAAATTACTTTTTTTTTTCTTTTCTTATCCTTGACTTATTTCTGCGATGTAGGATGAGTTTTCGACCCTTTTTACTAAATATGATTTCCATTTGAAAACGTGGAATAATCACGTGCACAAAGCAGGTGCAGCTAATCTTGAGGGTGTCGCAAGGCCACACACCTGTTGATAAACAATGTACGGGTACTGAAAGTCACCCCCTCCCCCCTGTTATGATTTTGTTTCTCCCGTTTTTCATAAAGCACATCAGTTTGCTTGTTTTAGCTGAGCTGTGAACACGTGTCTTACAGAAGTTCGCGTTTGTATTTAAATTTTATAGTTTTGCATTTTCAATATTTGAAAAATGTCACAAAAAAGAAAAAGAGTTGTGTTAACGATTCAAGATAAATTAGAACTGATTAAAAAAAATTGAAAATGGTGCTAGAAGAAAACAAATAAGCTTGCAATATGGAATTGGAGAATGCACAGTTAGGGACATTTTAAAACAGAAAGATAAATTGATGCTATTCTCAGCCTCATCAGACAACTTTTTATCGATGAAAAAAAGAAAAAGTATGAAAAGCAGCACTTTTTAAGAACTGGATGCAGCACTTTTACGTTGGGTAAGACAAGTGAGAAGTGAGGGAACGCCTGTTTCAGGGCCTATTGTTGCTGCAAAAGCAAAATAATTTTTTGAAATGCTGGGATTAATCATTTGATGCATCGTCAGAATGGCTGATAAGATTCAAACAACGCCACGGGATAACAGAAATAGGTCTTTGCGGCGCGAAATTAAGTTGCGACGAACAAGCTGCAGAAAATTTCAAAGAAGATTTTGTACAATTTCTTCAATCAGAAGGAATTTCTGTCGAACAAGTATACAACGCCGATGAGTCAGGACTGTTCTGGAAATGTTTGCCTACACGAACTCTGGCATTTCAAAGCGAAAATCAAGCTCCAGGACATAAGTGCAGTAAAGAGCGTCTAACAATATTGCCTTGCAGTAATGCTACAGGATCCCATAAACTAAAGTTAGTAGTGATTGGAAAATAAAAAAACCGAGATCTTTTAAGGGAACAAGAGCTGAGAACCTCCCAGTACATTATTTCAACACAAAGAAAGGTTGGATGTATCAAACAATATTTATAAAATGGTTTGAAGAAATGTTTATTCCCGAAGTTAGGAAACATCTGGCGTTTTAAAATTTACCCCAGAAAGCTGTGTTGCTAATTGACAACGCCCCATCTCACCCTGGAGAACTACAATTGAAATCAGAAGATGGAAATATTTTTGCAAAATTTTTGCCTCCCAATGTTACAGCTCTTATCCAGCCTATGGACCAGGGCGTAATCGCTTCAATTAAGAAAAAATACAGAACGAGATTACTGAAAAAAAGAATTGAATAGGGAGATGATCTTAAAAGCTTTTTTAAAGATTACACGATTCTCGATAGCATTTATGATGTAAACAGTGCTTGGGAGTCGGTGCAGAAATCCACATTAATAAAATCCTGGCAGAAGATTTTGCCAAGTATAGAAAAATCTCTAGTAGAATCAGAAAAGGAAGAGGAAGAAGTTTCCGTTCATAATATAGCGAATTTAGCAAAATCTGTTGCTGGTGGAGAAAATGTCGATGAAGATAATATCATTGACTGGATTAATTGTGATGCTGACGATCCAGGCTTCGAACATGCAACTGATGACCAAATTATTGAAGAAGCATTAGGTATAAATTTGGAAGACAGTGACGAAGAAGATGATAAGGTACAAAAGAAAATGAGCCACGACGCAGCTTTAGCTCACGTTGAAGGACTTATTCAATATCTAGAGGAAGAGGATGACGCGTCACTTTGTGATAAAATAGTACTTAAAAAACTTCAATCGCAAATAAAGATGAAGTGTTTAAGTACAAAAAACCAGACACTTTTGACAGATTTTCTAAAGAAATAAACCTACAAGTTTGTAAGTAATGAATAATTCTATTATTCCTGAAGTAATAAGTATCTTTATGTTACCCATTGTGCGTAGAAACTGTAAAATGTATGCTTGTGTTACTTATTATGTGTATAAATTGTTCAAGTACATATTTGTGTTGATTTCTTCCCTTTTTTCAAAATTTTGTGGATTATCCGCGATAGTCGCTCCACTCAATTCCGCGGATAATCGAGAGTTTACTGTAGTACTATACATGGATTTTATTCAGCATTTTTAAAAATATTTGTTGTTCATTTTTTAAATTTTTGTTGTTATGATATAAAAACAAGGTAAGATTTAAATTTTATAAATGATTTTTTGCTTTAAAATTATATAATATTTGATTTTTTACAATTACTATTGAAAACTGTTTTAACTCACGCTATTTTATAGTATAGCTCAAATGAAATTTCATTAAATACTTAACAATGTTATATAATTTTGTAATACGAGGTAAGTTCAATCAAGACAAGTGTGAGATTAACGAACTTGAATAATGAAGGCTTGTTTGAGGGTCTAAGTTAAATACTTAGATTTTCAATACAAAAATCAACTGTAAAAAGAATAATGTTTTGTATCATGGACAGAAAGGCTTTTTCCATTTGTATAATCAAGACAAAGATTTTATAAACATTTTTTATGTCATACAATCCTTTATATAACATAAAAGTCATTTTTCATTTGCATGAGTACACACAATTTTTAAGGCATGAACTATATAAATGAATTATATAAAATTCCCAGAAGTAATGCTTACTGCACTGGACGAATCTTACTTGTTTTGTACAAAGAAGATTGTTCCAAAAATGTTTTTTTACAGAAATACCAAATTAATAAACAATATGAAACAAATATTACCTGCGGATGGGATGCATTTTAATAAATAAAATTTCTGAAAAAAATAGGCATCTGATATAGAAGTTTGAAAATTACAACTTGAAATGGACCAGATTTTTTTTAACATTGCAGGAGTCAAAGTGATAAATTAACATCATAGGAAAATTGTTTAAAGCATATACCAGTAATGAAATGCTTTTTTATATGAAATGAAGGTTATCTTTATAACAGACTGTTTCAAAGATGCTTACTGAACGATTGGCTTTGCATTGGTGAGAACATGCAACATGTATTTTAAGAAAATCCTCTAGAATATAATTCAGATAATTTTTTTTTCTGCTAACATGCAGATGTGTTATTAGATGGCCACTTTCTGAATGTTCATTAGGGCATACATCACAAATGAAAGGCATTTCAGTTTGTATGGGTAATATAATGTTGATTTAAATGGTCATTTTCTGAAAATCCCTTTGAACATATTTCACAAATAAAAAGTTTTTCCTTTGTATGGGTATGCAAGTGTACTTTCAGACTGCTACTTATTGAAAATCCTTTAGAACATATTTCACAAACAAAAGGTTTTTCCTTTGTATGGGTACGTAAATGTATTTTAAGAGAACCATTTTCTGAAAATCCTTTTGAACATATTTCACAAATAAAAGGTTTTTCCTTTGTATGGGTACGCAAGTGTACTTTCAGACTGCTACTTATTGAAAATCTTTTGGAACATATTTTACAAACAAAAGGTTTTTCCTTTGTATGGGTACGCAAATGTTGTTTAAGATGACCACTTTGTGAAAATCCTTTGCAACATATTTCACAACTAAAAGGTTTTTCCTTTGTATGGGTACGCCAATGTTGTTTAAGAGCACCACTATGTGAAAATCCTTTGGAACATATTTCACAAATAAAAGGTTTTTCCTTTGTATGGGTACGTAAATGTATTTTAAGAGAACCATTTTCTGAAAATCCTTTTGAACATATTTCACAAGTAAAAGGTTTTTCCTTTGTATAGGTATGCAAGTGTACTTTCAGATTGCTACTTATTGAAAAACCTTTGGAACATATTTCACAAATAAAAAGTTTTTCCTTTGTATGGGTACGCAAGTGTACTTTCAGATTGCTATTTATTGAAAAACCTTTGGAACATATTTCACAACTAAACGTTTTTTCCGTTGTATGGATACGCAAATGTTTTTTAAGATTACCATTTTCTGAAAATCCTTTGGAACATATTTCACAAACAAAAGGTTTTTCCTTTGTATGGGTACGTAAATGTTTTTTAAAATCACTACTTTGTGAAAATCCTTTGGAGCATATTACACAAACAAAAGGTTTTTCCTTTGTATGGATACGTAGATGTTTTTTAAGATTATCATTTCGTGAAAATTTTTTCAAGCATATTTCACAAACGAAAGATTTTTCCTTTTTATGGTTAACCAAATTTTCTGTTAGAGGACAACATTGTGAAAATACTTTGGAATATATTTCACTAGTAAAAATTTTTTCTGTCGCTTGAGAATGAATCTGAGGCATTTTCTTTAAAGAAAATGTTTATTTTCATGAAACACAGAAGATAATATATCTGTGCATAAAAAAGATACTTTGTTCAAATTCTCCAATAAAATGTTTTAAATACTTTAAAAACAAGTATGTCAGTTGGCCACCTTTTAATCTAAAATGTTGAAAAAATAATAATGAAATATTTTTTTCATGCAGATTTAAGTATACGTTAATCATCAATTTGCAAAAAAATCAATAATTTAGACAGCCACAAAATGAAAATAAGAACTATTCGTAGAAACTATTGGTTTACATATTAACTTTTAAGAACATGAATGCTTTGTAGTACCAAAAGAACATTAGTAGCATCGTATGTAGGCTAACAAATTTTTAAAGCCTAAATATCATCTTAGAATTATATTCTTACTTAATGTAAAGTCAAGTATTAGTAACATAAAAATAATAAACATCAAATACAAAAGAGTAATTTTATTAGAAACAATACAAATAAATACTATAAAAATATGGTTGAGATTTAATTTGTAGCTTAAGAAATTTGAAACAAGAACAAATAAATTCAAAAGGGCAAAAAATAATTTCTGTTTCTCGAACAAGTCACTGTGATTTATTGAACAGTTATGGAATCTCTCAAAGGTGTTTTTTGATATTTTCATGTGTGTTTTACAAGTAAAACTGAAACCATCTGGTGATATTTTGCACACTAGTGGTGGCTTTTCAGAAAAATAATGACATGGTCTAAAATAATTGAAACTTTCAACTTTTAACTTTGATTCAACACTGAAGTTGCTAATTTGGAAAAAGGGTAAATAAGATGCAGGTTTTAAACATTTGATTACTGTCAAATTTGCAGCTGTTTTTTCACCAAGTGGTAAACACAATGCACCATATTTGTTCTTAAAGGTTAAACAAATCCATTATTTACAGGGTTTAAAGTTCATTTTTTGCCATGAGGGTGTTTCCCTACCAACATTTGAAGAGAGTAGAACAGTTCGGGAAAAATAGAACATTATCTTTAACCCTGATTTCAGTTTAACATTTTTAATGATCTATAAGTATTAATACAAATCAAAGAATCATTGAAAGAATTTATATTAACAATTAACAAAATTGTAGCCAAATATTATGTGAATTTTATAATTTGATATCTTATGGTTTCTATATGGTCTTAATTTCATAGTGGTTGGTCCCTGCATTGCTCCTATAAATTGTTTTTTTTTCAAAAAAATATTTTCTAAATAAAATTCCTCCTATGGGAGCCTGCCATCAATAAAACTCTCTGTAGTAGAATTTTGAAATTTGGGCATGAATTCTACCATTCAGCTGATTTTCAGGCCTTGATTTAAAAAATAATTTACATACATGGGTGAAAACAATTTTACAAAAGCTTTTCATGTCCGCAATTTTATATATTTTTATAACAGTATTAACACTTGTTACTGCCATCTCTTAGAAAAATAATAAGTATTTAGTTTAAAACGATTTCCACTCTATTTTTTACCAATTTAGCCATTTTAAGAATTTTAAATTATGCGGTCAGAGGACATTTAAATCAGAGGAAATGAAAAAAGAACACCATTTTCAACATTTAATATCTTAAAATACAGGGTAAAATTAAACTTCCCCTATAAACAGCATCCTACAGCACAAACGGGTGAACGGAATGCAACGAAATTTGGTATATAGTGTATATACGAGCTATACTCACGGAACTTAAAAACAAATTTTGTTCCAAAATCTGCACTAGAGGACGCTTTTTCCAGAAAAAACATTAAATTGAACACAATAAATGACCAAAACAGAATACAGAAACAATATTAACAATCCAGAACAAGAATTATGAGTAATAAAATGTAAAACTGGGAGAAGCTGTCAATTCTAGGAAAAAATTTCGAAAAAACTTGTCAAAAACAAGTTCGAGTATAAAACGCTTGCAGATGTTGTCATGTTTTATGTTGATGTTTCCGGCTGTAATGATGATGGTATTTTTGGTTGAACGTGCGTTATTGGTGAAGCTGTTTTACGAAAACAAAGGGAATGCTTCTGCTGCAGTTCTTGAATTTTGCCATATAAAGAACCTACGGCATGGACCAATGTCTACTAAAGGTATCCAGGCCATGATTAAGAGATTTGAAGCGACGGGGAAATTGGGAGTTATACCTGGAAGAGGCCGTAAACCTGTCACACTGGTACTTGTTGATGCCGTCAAGACAGCTGCTGTCGCACAGTCATAGATATCAGAGTTTGGGGGCAGTAGCACACATGCAGTTTCTCACCAGACGGGCTAGTCTTACCGCCCATCTGAAAAGTGCTCAGAAACAATTACCGCCCATCTGAAAAGTGCTCAGAAACAATTATGCTCTACTTCCCATACAAGATGCACCATACCCAAGAGCTGTTGAATAGGGACAAGCCACAACGTCTCTCATTCACAGTCAGTTTTCTCAACAGAATGAATGTTGATCTGTAATGGCATGGGAATATTCTGTGGAGCAAAGAGACTCGTTTCTTCCTCACTGGGACAGTCAACACACACAATTGCAGCATTTGGGCTCAGAAAAATCTCCAGATGCACACTGAAATTCTCCTACATTCTCCAAAGGTGACTGACTGTCTTGTGTGGATTCACGGTGACATTCCTCCTTGGGTTATTCTTCTTTGGGGAAATAACTGCATGTGGTCCTGTCACATGTTCCGTTATAGGCGGTCAGTACCATGACATGCTGCAGATTTTTGTTGTACCTCAACTACAGCAAAGGCAGGTCCTTACATCGACCATTTTTCATGCAGGATGGTGCGCCCCTACATAACCATGAGTCTGTGAAGGCGCTATTGCTCCAACACTTCACAGACAAGCATGTTATTAGTCACTTCTTTTGTAATCCATGGCCACCACGTTCGCTGGATCTAAATCTGTGTGATTTCTGGTTATGGGGCCACTTAAAATGTCTGGTGTATAGTGGAGGTGTTGCGATGTTGAATGACTTAAAAACTCCATAACACTTCCTATGCCAAGCATCACAACTGATCGGTTACGATCTGTTGTTGAATACACTGTCTATTGACTTGAAATTTTTGTGAATGAGCGTGGTCATATGGAGCATTTTTCCCTACATCGTACTGGACACGATTAACAACTGCTCCTCTTGTGCAATTTCATCCAAATCTATTCTTGTTTCTGCAAACTGAACTTTTTTTCCTCAAACAGCGTACTGTTATTTTTTCCTTACCTTTACTTAATGTAGTTCGATGACAACGTGACCAGAAAATAGTCAATAAATGTTAATATTGTTTCTGAATTCGGTTTTGGTCGTTTATTGTGTTAAATTTAATGTTTATACGGAAAAAGCGCCCTCTGGTGGACATTTTTTTAATTCCATGAGTGCATTTCGTGTATAGGGAAGTTGCAATCAGCTGATCAACCATTGTACATCAACTGGAGGTCAGAGTAGTTCCACCAATCAGAACTCCCTATTTATAGTGTGTAACCTCACACATAACATCAATTGCAACTGCCCTATAGTTTACACCAAATTTCGTTGCATTCCGTTCACTCGTTTGTGCTGCAGGCTGCTGTTTATAGGGAAGGTTTAATTGAAACCACCCTGTATATACAATTTTAAAACACAATTTTTCGAGAGATAAAAGACATAAATATGCTCTTTCATTCCAGATATTTATAAAATTACAACATTCAGAACCAATATTTATAAAGGGTTTCAAACTGTCAGACATTTGTTAAACAGAAATTTGACATAACAGCTTACATGAAAGATTAAAAAGAAATTTTACATCTGGAATAAAACTTTTGGTGACTAAATATACTACAGATTATAATAAATATGTTGAACATAAATAAAATTGTATTTAAAGTATTTTTGTATTTTTAATACAAAGTTGTATTTAGTGTATGCAAGATTTTGAAATTTTCAACATTATAACCATTAAAAACAATATTTTTTTGAACTCCAAAAAAGAAAAGTTAGGTTTGATTTATGCAGACACATAAAATATATTTTGAAAAATTTTAGAAAAAATATTGAAACTTTTTCAAGCTATCCTGCACCTTATATCCCAAAGCCTCATTTTGAGGAAATCAACATCAAAATTTTATTCAATAAAAAGTTAAAATTTCAGTGCAAATTCACCTTGTTTAATAATTAAAATTGATAAAGATACAATTATATGTAAATATATTGCTTGAATGTGCATAAAAACATACATAAAACATTTTTAAAAGAACTTTAATGTGCTTTTAAATGTTTTATGTATGTTTTTACGCACTTTCAAGCAATATATTTACATATAGTTGTATATTTATGAATTAAAATTTTTTTATTATTAAACTTATTTACATTTTGGGGTTTAACTAGAGTAATTGTATAAAAATTTTAATGTGGCTTGTTTTATAATGTCAGAAAGGATTATCCTTTAACATATTTAAAAAAATAAAAATCAAGTTCTTGAAAGTTTAAAAATCACATGATCCCTTAAACTGTCAAAATTACAACAGGTGCAATTTTAAATACACTAAATTTCGAGAAATGAGGTGCAACATTATCTCTATCAGTTTTAATCTAATTGCAATAAAATTTATTAATAGAACGTAAAAAAGTATTGGTATAAATAAAAGATGATTGTTTAGATAATATTTTTAATCTCTCATCTAGAAATAATTATAATTTATAGAATTGAAGATAAAACAGTTTATACAAAAACCAAGCAATTAATTACTTAAATAAATGTTAATAAATAAAAATATCAATCAGATTATATTTAATACATATAAATGTTTTTACAATATTTGAAAAAAAAAATTAAATTTCTGAAAACAGAGTTTTAGGGCTTAGCAGACTATTAAAGCTATTTATAGAATGCTGCATGTACAATACCGAAACAAATATCATGTGTTTTAATATAAACAACTATTGATAATATATTTTTAAATGTAAAAATCAAAAAATTATTTAAAAAATAATTCCTACTTAATTCATAATTATAAGCATGCAATTTATTTATTTTTAAGCATTCAAAATTTAAATTTTTCCAAAATATGAATAAAACAAGCATAAAGAAACATTAATTTTACATGACCTGTAATCTGCAAAAAGTTTGAACTCTGCAAAATGCTTAGAACCAAACTGTGCAGATTAGTGGTCTTCTACTATACATGTCAAAGTATCACTGAAAGAATTTATGTCAACAATTTATAAAAATGTTAACCAAATATTGTGTAAATCTTAATATAGTTGAATTTCTTTTAGTTTCTGTTCGTCCAGTTGGAAAATTACAACCTGTATGATTGCTTTACCAATTTGAAATAATTGTGTTAAAAATAATCTAGATGATTTCATATAGTTTATGAATTTGAATCATTCAACATTATTATCTGTTCAGCAATTTTTCTCATGACCAGCATGGTCTACAAAAAATGCTGTTACATTGACAGTTCATTGTCTTATCCTTAATTTTCTGACATTGGTTCCTGTATTGTGACCAATCATTTCGTTCTCATAATCAGCACATAAATGTGCACAATTTTTTTTCCATGATATTTCATTTGAAAGAGAAGTTCATCCAATAGTTCATCCCCTGGAGTGTTGGTTTGTAAGTAGAGTTGCAAAAAACCCACAGATTTTGAGAGATGGGAATAAACTTGGGAATTTTGGGGAATAAACCCGGAATTTTGGGGAATATTGGAAATTTCGAAGGAGTTTTGAATGTAAACAAAACCAGTCATTTTTTATTTTCCTGAAAGTTCAGGCATTGTTCTGAAAAGTTTAAGATGGACTTTTTATTATGAATTCGTGAAACTTATGATTTTATGCCCTAAGTTATTATCATTTATTAAAACTCATTAGCTTTACAACAATGGAGGCTATGATTTGGTGTGGATTCGAATGTTTCCTTAACAATAAAAATTGTTTAAGTTGTGTTAGCTGGCATCTTTACTTACATACTGTTCAGGCATACTTTGCCTATATTAATTTTCTATGTATTTTTGCATTGATTTCTTTTACTTTTGTTCATATTCTTTTTTGTTTACATTCACTGATTCGGAGAACAGGGGTGAAGTTTACACTAATGTCAGAAAAGATGAATCTGTCATCTGCCTCTCTTACTTTTTAGTTATCGACGATTAAAATAGCAAATTACTACTTTCTGTTACTTAATATTTCTGCAACTAAAGCATATATTTCGTTAGTTTCCATGTAAATTGTGCTATTTTTCTATATTTATGTTATTGGTTTTGTTTACATTGGTAAACGCATTTTGTTTACATTGACAAAAATTGAAATCAATAAAAAAAATTTTAAATAATAAAATAAAAATTTTCAAGCCTAAAATTTTCTGAAAATTCCAGGGAATTTTTTTAATTTCCCTCCCAAAAAACACAGTTTATTCCTGGGAATAAACCTGGTTTTTCCCACCCTTTGCAACTCTATTTGTAAGTGGTCTGCAAAAGAAGTATTCTCCTTAAAGCTTTTTAAATAATGTTGTAATTTAACAAAGGAATATTGCAGGTTAACAGCTTTTCATCACACTTTTTCATCAACACCTGACAATATACAAAGTTAAATATGTGTGTCAACAATCATAAGAGCTACTCGGTAACTTATCATAAAGGAATCTTACAGTACTCTTCCATTATTTGTTTCATCAAGTGTTCACACAGTTTTGTTAAGTTAAAATTTTGTTACACTTCCTCTGAAAAGAAACAAATGGTTTATCTTTCATGTCAGAATGGTTCCCTCTGCAGTTTAACAGGAAACATGGAACAGTTTATTGATATTTAACTGCAAATCACGCAGGGAGCCAACGGTAGATGAGGTGTGAAATTTAACTAGGCAACATTTTATTAAAAACTGCAGTTCTTGCTTACTAATTTTTAAACTACTATTTGTTACACTGTTTTTCAGATGGTGTAAATGAAAAATTGAAAGAGAGACTGGTTGAAATAAATATTCTTGACAGATAAAATATACATAAAATAAAAACACTTGTTATCTAAACCTTATATTTGCTGTAAAAATTTTGAAAGAAATGATAAGGATTTTTGTAACAATAAAATTTGTAGACGCTTTTATAAAAATTCTCTGTTTGCATTGTGTTGATATTCAAATTAAATTTTTTTCTGGACTGCTGTGGAGCCCATAGAAAGTGCCCAAGGACATCTTACAATTCCGTGAAGCAGTGGTTGGGAACCCTATGTTCTAAACTATGCACAACATTTACATATGCTGCTTGGATATAAAATAAAACAGAACAATTTAAAAAAACTTATCAACAGATTTCATTATTTTTAAGACTGACATAATTAATTAGGTCAGGGAGTTAACATCTTATAAAAGTACACTATGCTAATTAAAAGTTTTAAATAAAAACCAGATGAAATAACTTACAATGCTTCAGGAAATGTTCCATTCAACAAGTGGTTCCCTGCAGTTAATTTGTTTTTTATCAAGCTCTAGATTATACTGCCATATAATAGATTTTTATATAACTAAACTGATATATCATGGAAGTGACTATAACTCTACAAACTGATGCATCTTGAGCTATAAATTTTTTTAAATACAGTAAAAAGTAAGTAAAGTATATTCATTTTTTAACTTCATACATTTTATATGGTTCTCTTCCTTAATATTAAGGAGAAAAGTCACGTAGTAAAGTAAAAACAGGCAAAGAGGGATATTCTATAGAGGCTAAATTTAGTATAATTTTAATTTAATAAAAATAGATTTGAATTTCAAATTTGTTTTAACCCATTCGTGGTCAAGACACGTCCATTTTCTACCTACTAAGAGGCTGTAGTTGGACGTATTTCATATCTTTGTAAGTGGTTAAGGGTTCCAGATGTTAAAAATTTAGCAGAAATACTATGAAACTTCTTTCCCCCCTGTGTAATGAATAGTCTAGCGTATCTATTGTGAATGCGTCTGGCCTTACTTGACAAATTCATTTTCTCTGGTGATCGATTGCCCACCTGACAAAATCCCCTGAACTTAATCTCTAATCCCCTTTCAAAAAACTCATTTTGCATTTAATGTGCAAACATCGCTTTAAAAGCAGGTGACATTCTTTTCGCATTGCAATGAAAAACAAGGGAAACATAATTCCGGGTTTATTTTAAAAGTTATGAAACAATAAATTATAAATTGTTTCATAAATAACTTTCTTTATTAAATGAATTACTATCTAAGGTGTTAATATCTTATTCAAGTAAGGGGATTTAATGAAACAAACAATAATACTCATTCATCGAATATAAATGAATTAATTATTAATTATTTCATCCCTGTAAATATAAGTTAACAAAGCAAAATTTTAATGATAGCAGATGCAGTTAAATTCAGATATAGACTACTTTCTTTTCTTTATTATTAAATGAAATCTATAAGGAATGATTTTTTATGCAAAGTCTTAGTTTGAAAACTTTCTAAGAAAAATTTTTAAAAGATTAGAAAAATATAATATTTCTGCAATTTGATCCCTAAGTTTTGGACCTACTTTTTAAAAGCTTATTTATGTGAGTAACAATTCTAAAACATCCGATATTAGAATTTGGTAATCGATTCTTATTACGATCTATGCTGTTATGTCAATGTTTATCAATACTTGATTTTTCTAGAATCACCCATCACTATTCGGGGAAACAATGCCCCATTTAAAGAAACCTGTGTTAGCATTGATAATGTTTGTGTACACGATAGATTAGAAAATACATATAATAAAACTACAAATCAGTTTGCACAAAAGTGGAAGGTGTTGCCATAGACACATCATACAATACTCACACACACCAGTAGTTGGTATGCAATACAATAAGAAGAAAAATGTGACTGGTGAAAATGGAAAAGGAGTAAAGTATGAATGAAAAAGAAAATATACCTCAATTTTCTTTTATGCCCAATGTCAACTGCAACTGAAATGTTATTCAGCAGCCTGAACTGCTGTTTTCATAGTGTTCATTGAGTTTTATATCTGCAAAAAAAAATTCAGTCATTGAAGCTTTAAAAAATCTAAAAAAAGGCTTTTAAGACTTTGTAAGTAACCATGCTGCTGGAAGGACATAAATATAGAGTAAGAGCAACAATAGTAAGCAACAATGAGATAAAATGCTTTATAAATACTTTATTTTTGGTTCCAAATGAAATAATATCGTTTCCCAACACCCAGAATCTTTTTACCAATCATCAGCCAAGAGCAAAGTATTGTGGGTAGAAGAAAATTGAGTATTTTTTGCAGTAGTAATCAGCCATTTTTTCTAATAAAATTAATCGACTACTGAAACTTAAGTAACTGACTACCGGTGGTTTTACCCTATTGTATTTTTTAAAGCTAGAAAAGCATCTGTAAAAAGAACAGTTAGAAAATTAAAATATCAATTCAGACAAAATTTATAAGATTAGAATGTTTTATTTTATACAGTAAGTCACAAACATATTAGTACAAATATTTAGGGGTGGTAATAAATGTCAAGGATAAACAATGTTTATATAGGAAATTAAGGTCACAATCCACTTTAAGAAGACAAAAATACAGGATATCTCGCTCCAAACAACTGGTCAGAAATTTTTTTTTTAAAATGAACTATAAGTACTTTATATTGAAAATCTAGTTAACGACAACAGCTTGTTTTTAAAAATAGCGACTGCAGACTACTTTATGAATGGAATCACTACTTTGCTATTTTCAGATTTTATCAAAGCATTTAATCTAGAATTGAAAGTGAAGACACAAAGTAAATAACACAGTGGCTCCTTATGTTATATTATGTTTGCCAAAAAATCATCAAATACAATATAACTGAGGCAGAGGTGGCTCATGTGTTTTTAAATTGAAAAATAATAAATCTATAAAAAAAACAACCGGATATTAAAACACTAAGATCTAATAAAGTAATTCACATCTTTTGCCAGTGTTATTAAATTTAAGCACAGTTTCAGTCCTGCTGGAAATCTAATTAGAAACTTAGATATTATCCGATGCTGGGAAATTTATTCGTCTTATATATGCCACTGGGTTGTGTACTCATGTATAACATTCCATCTTGCACTGCGAAGTTGCAGTCTTGCCAACATATTCGTGAAGAATGCCAGACTGGATATCATCCAGATGGTTTAATAGTAAAACACTTAGTACGCTATACCAGGGGATCTGGGTTTGATCCCCGGTCTGTACACATTTTTCATTCTGTTAGTTATGCATTGTTTAGCAAAGTGGAAATTAATTCACATCCTTTGTCAGTGTCATTAAATTTAAGTGCAGCTTCAGTCACAATGGAAATTTAACAACGAATATATAGACAAATATTGCCAATAACAAAAGCATTTTCTTTGGTGGGTCAGTGCTTGATTTTACCAGCAAGTGTCAATGGAAAAATCTATAACTTCATAAAATGAATACAATGCAAAACACTGAATTTGATATTTTGCATTGACATTCACAAATCATTGCGCAGAACACATTTTGCACAAAAGAAGAAAGTTATGATAATGTGATTTGAAGAATAGTATGTTATTTTTTAATCCTGAAATAGCACTGTAAGTACCAACTTGGTTACTAGAAATTGATTTTTTTAATAGCGCCATATTACATTTTTCTAAATGTAGTGTATACTACAAACTACTCACAATTACAGCCTACATGCTGAAATTTCACCTTCACATTTATGACCATTTATTTATTTTTTTGGTGCAATTTCTCGTGGTGTGATGTGCATGCCGCAGCGGCTTTTATTCCAGATAATATGGTATGTCTTTTTTTATGTAATGTTTAAATTTAGAATTAATACTAAAATTTTAACATTATCCTATATTAAGTCACAATAGAGGGTGCCAAATCAATGTGAAATCAGCTTTCATTTTTTCCCTTTTCTTAATAGTTTTTAATTTGTGTCAAAATTGGATATTTCAAAGTATTATTTACATGACTTTTCAGAATAGTAAGCGTATTAAATACTCTAATATTTTTTAAAATAATAAAAATGTAATAATCTTTGATTTAATAATATATTTAATTTTTCCAATTTTAAAATTGTAATAATTTTCTGTTTTATAAGTAATTTATATATTTTCATAATACTATTAGCCTTGTGTACTACCATTGTTAAATATTTTCTAAAAATGGTAACAATAAAAACTTAGTTTTTTTAAAAATTATGTAATATATAATTTCAGAATTCATATTAATTTTCAATCATTTTGTATTTTAATTTCTATAAAGTTAAAATAGATGGCGCCAAAACAATGTTAAATATATTTTCTTTTAAATTAATTTAAAAAAATTGAATTTATGACTTAATTTGATATTTCTAGGAATTTTATATATCTAATTTTTCATAACATTAGCCTTATGTATCACTATTTTAAACATGTTAATGTAATAATAATGTTACTTTTAAAATTAATTGTAGTGTTATTAAAATTTCTCATTATAACATTTCTCTTCTTTTTTAGAAAATTTGTTTCATATGCAATATTTTTGTGATTTGTGTTATTATTTAGCATTTATAAATCAGAAATTGTGATTTAAAGAAAAGTCATATATGGTTATTGTTTTCCATAATTTACAACATATGGCGACACTCTGTAAAATATACATTACTATTATATTTTTTAAATATTTTAGGACACTTTCAAATGAAATTTCACAGTGTTTTTTAATTATTTTAAATTCTCAAATTCCTTGCATATTTGTTTTGCTCTATTAATGACAGATATTAGAATTTATCTAAATGCATTCTAGTTTTAAAACTTCCATAATCTGAAATTTTCTATAGTCCAGAATCGTTGTAATATTTTTTCAAACATATCATCCATATTACTACAAAAAATGATAATGATCATTGCAAAGTTGAAAAATACAGGAAATTCGTTAATGCCACAGTTACTGTACTGCATGTATAAGTGCTTCGCTTACATGAAAACAAAAGAAAACCCCATCACTGAATACAGCAAAATGATCATAATGGAATCCCAGAAAAAACAGTAAATTTTCTAATGCAGCGATCACTGTACTGCATATATGAATGCTTAGTGCACATGAAAAGAATAAAAAATGTATCACTGGATACAGCAACCTCGCTATAGTGGAATCCATAAAAATACATAAAGTTTGCTAATGCTGCATGTATCAGAATTTCGTATACTATATGAAAACAAAATAAAATCATCACTGGATGCAGTGACCTGTCTTTATTGGAATCCCAAAACGATACAAGAAATTCAGAAACGCAACAATCACTAAAATGTCAACAATTAGTAACTTTCAACAATAAAATTTACACTACATTAATGAAAACTGAAAAAAATAATCTTGGATATTTGTTTACTTACAATATTTTTCTTAAAACCACTCACATCCACAAAAATAGAAAAAAATAACATGTTTTAAATAAACAGCTTGTGTTATCGTTTTTTCATTTTTTTTTTTTTTTTTTTTTTTTTTTTTTTTTTGTCTTTTAATATTATGACTTAATGATTAATTGTTATTTTAATTTTAAAAAATAAATAATAAATCATTAAAAATACAGATAAATGTCGAATTAAGAATCACCTGATAATATAACAAACACAACACACTTACCAAACGCCATCACTAAAAAATATGAAACTCAGCCTTTCAAATAATAGAAAAGATATATCTGGCTAACTATCGACGATTTCGCCAAATGGTGATTCAGATAGGATCTAACCCAGAAAGCTATCAAATAATGCAGCATAAATTACAATTCTCATCATCATAAAAAAGAAAAAAAAAAATCTCCACTTTAAGATTGGGGGGGAGGGGGGGATCAAGCGAATGTCAAGTCTTCCATCAATGCTAATCTGAAGAAGAGGTGGTTTATAGAATCCTCCACTTATCTGGCGACAAATTACAATTACCTGAAATATGATGCAGCATACAATACAATTAAATCTTACCAAGTAGTCCTAAAATCTAGTTATAATTACAGATAAATTAATCATAAAGTAGTATAACTTTTTGTATTTTCAAATATCTTAAACAAGGAGTATCAATATGAAAAGGAATTTAGTCCTATTTTGAAAATTAGTCATCTCAAAAACCACTGTTAAATTCAAAAAGTGCTGGTAAAGTTTCATTAGTAGGGTCATCGTATACAGTTCTGTATTCACAAAAAAGCTGAAGGTACACGCTATAGCAGAAGTTATAATAAATTATATAATTTAAAAATACTATTAAATTTATTAAAATATTAATAATAATAATAATATAAAATATTGAAATTATAGTTTTATTAGCTCCACAGAAAACAGAAATAGCAATCATACCAGGCAGACTCACAAAATTAATTCAACCTTTGTATGTATATTTAAATCAAACATTTAAAGTGCAAATGTGCCATTTTCATGAAGAATGGATGCCTGGAGAGAACCATACATTTACAAAAGTTGGTCGAATACACAAAGCAGTGTACGTACAAATTTGTCAATTGATTGTTGACTCTTAGTATAAAATTCCTATAGAAATGGTGCAAAAAGGATTTATGAAAGCAGAAATAACTCGAGGTGATATTGATGATGATCTTGCACAGTCGAACTTAACATCCAATCTGGATTGCTTTTTTGATAATGACATAATTGATTTCAATGATAGTGAAGAAAGTTTGTTACCTGACATTTTAAAATTATTCCTCAGTGACACCAAAGACAAAGATTTCGAAGGATTTTTAGATGTATAAAATTAGTTGTTTAGTGCAGAATTATTATTTTTTTCCATTTGTTTAAATAAATAATGTTGATGGTAGCATTAATTGTTCTATTAATCAAAAGGTAAGTTTTTATTTAAGTTCAAAACGTGTACTTTCATGTCTGTTAATAAGTATAATTAATTTCTGTCATACTTGGCATGGTAAAAAGTCCAAAGTTTGGACGTTTTGCTAATCGACTTTTCTTTTTCCTTTTTTTGCTTTTTTATTTGCAGTGAAACGATTTGATCCATTTATAAAAATCTGAAAATATCAAAATAGTAACTAATTTTGAAAAGATAATTATTACATTTTACAAGTAATTATTTTCAATAAGTAATTGCAGTTAACTGCATTTTCAATAAAGTAGTTGTAGTTCATTACAGAAAAAAAGGTACTTCTCCATTATCCCGGCGACCACTTTTCACAACAAAAAACTATTGCCAAACTATAGGATTTAACGCCAAAAATGCAGTTCCATCCACTTAAATAGTCGGAAGCATAACATGTGTTTCTTATGTCATCAAGTGATTTTTAATTTCACATTTACCTGTATTTTTCATTATGTTCTTCTGATTTATTAGTTATTTCTTTAATTAAAATAACAATTGCATCTTAAACGGCAGCACCATGATATTAAAAGAGAAAAAGCATTGGAGAAATGTTGCAATGTATAGTTACTGCAATAGATAAGTTTCAATTGACGTCACAAGCATTTTATTCACCCACCAAGAGGGAAAATTAAGAAAAATAAATACCCAAGATTATTTTTTTTCTGTTTTCATTAATATATTCTAATTGTGTTTTGTTCAAACTTACTGACAGTTGATTCTTTGGTGAGTGTGGCTTTTCTGAATTTCTTGTACTTTATTTATTTATTTATTTTGATATTCCAATGGCAACATTTTTCCATTTCTGTATTTGGCATTACAATTTGGTGATAGTTTTTTATTATGAAAAGTGGTCGACGGGATAATGAAGAAGTACCGAAATAGGTAGCTTTTCTGATCACACTGGCTTAGAGTAAGACAACCTATTTTTTTGTCTGATTAAAGTGGATTATGACCTTGGTTTCCTATAGAAACATTGTTTGTCTTTATGTATTATCATCCCTAAATGTTTTTACTAATCGATTTGTGACTTATTGTTCTATAAAACATATACTATAAACAATATATATAATGACATATAGTATGCATACAGTGCATATATGCTATAAACAGTATATTTAAAAAGTACTATAAAGCATTCTATTCCTATAAATTTATTTTTCAGACTTAATATTTTAGTTTTTCAACTATTCTTTTACAAATACTTTTCTAGTTTTAAAAATACAATAGTGTGAAAAAAACAATAGAAACATTCTGTTGTTACAAATTTATTTTTGCAGACTTGATTTTTTTAGTTTTTCAACTATTCTTTTTATAAATGCTTTTCTATTTTTGAAATTGGAGTAAGGTAGCTGCCAATAGCCCATCACGTATACCAAAAAGGAAATGGCTGATTACTACTTCTAAAAAATATAAAATTTTCTTCGACATACAATTCTTTGCTGTCAGCTGGTGATTTGTAAAATGATGCCGAGCATTGTGAAATGATAGTATTTCGTTTGGAACCAAGAGTAAATTATTTTTAAAGCATTTTATCTAATTATGTCTGACTATTGGAACACTTATCCCATATTTATGTTCTTCCAGCAACATGGTTATTTACAAAGTCTTCAGAGCTTGTTTTACCTTTTGTTATTTCAATGACTGAATTATTTTTTACAGTTTTAGAATGTAGGGAAATCTTTTGTTGACTATCAAAAAAGCATCTGAGAACAGCAGTCCAGACTGCTGAACACCATTTCATTTGCTATTGACATTGGGGCAGCAGAATGCATACAATAAAATGTATAGGTAATTTTTTTTATTTATTGTTTAGTTCATTTTCATTTTCTCTAGTCACATATTTTTACTCCTTTTTTTCTATTTCTGTTATTGAGTCATATTTAAACACTAGAATTCTTTAATTTTCGATAATTGTGTTGCATGCAAGTATTGGACGAGTATTGTGGGATGTTGCTATAGTAACTCACTGATGCGCCAAGTCACTTAAGTTTTTTTATA
The DNA here is from genome assembly GCA_963931845.1 of Maratus michaelseni. NCBI lineage: Eukaryota > Metazoa > Arthropoda > Arachnida > Araneae > Salticidae > Maratus > Maratus michaelseni. The sequence continues at coordinate 277,809,172 of OZ007598.1, read as the reverse complement.
TGTACTATTTAATCTCTCATATAAACCAAACTCCTCAATACTGAAATTGGTTGCTATAATGTGACACTTTTTCCCAGACCATAATAAGTAACAAGTTGCATTTGCTAAAATATGGCAATTGGTGGCAGACACTTATGGATTTTTCTGTCATACCGTATACAGGGTGTCCCATAAAGGACACCCAAATTCTGCACAGCCAGATTCGTCACTTGGAGTACATAAAAAATGCGAAAAGAACTATACCTCTACGACCCTTAGTTTAAAAACATGTGAAAGAAAAGTATGATGTTATAGCCAACATAAGATAAAAAACATTATTGGAAACATAAAATTTGTATATGTTTGGAGATGAACATTTAAAAAAAACATTTGCCTCACATATTGAGGCATGTATGCACGTGACGTGGAATGATGTGAAACCACTGTTTGAATTGTTTTAATGGCTGCATCTAGTAACTACCCTTAATCTTTGTATGGTGACAATATATTCTGTTCATGAATATACTGATGTTCATGTTTCCAATAAAGTTTTTTTTATTGCACTGGATATGATGTCATAATTTTCTTTTGCATTTTTCTCAAACTATTGGTTGTAGAGGAATGTCTTTGGACATTTTTTGTACTCCAACAGAGGAATCTGACTGGGTAGTGTTGATGGGACACCTTGTATAGTATTATATATAACGCATATGAATACGTGCATGAAATGAAATCTTTGTTAATTAAATGCTGGCACATTGTTAATATGTAAGTGCCAAATTAATTTATTAATAGGTTATCAAATTATTGAAAAAATTAAATTATTGTGCTGTCATGGAGGACACACAACTGTACATAATTTCAGACCTCTACAATTAGAGCATAGTTTAAAGATCAGGCAAGTATAAAAATCTGTAGATAATATATGGAGTTACGTAAAGTTACTTGAGTTCATTTCCATCTATTGACGGAAATTGTTTAAGGGGAAATTTTGACTGGGTTATGTGTTTTATAACTGAGGTAAATTTTAGCACATTATGCAGTGTACATACAGATCTATAGATTATATACAGGGATATACAAAATAATTTAACTACCTTTCTGACTATGGACAGTAATTCCTGAAATCTAGTTTTCAAATATGTTATTTGTTTCCTAAAATTTTTATTTAGATATCTTCCATCACACTTTAAATGGTAAAATTCCATTATAGCATTCTGGAAATGTTGGAAAGTGTTTCATAATCTATGCTTGATACATTATTTTCCTCTCTTGTTTTTATTTCAGTTGAAGAGGTATGCAAAATATTTTTCTAATAGCAAATATAACTCTCTAAATATTTATAAAGTGGATAAATTAAACAATTTTTGGAAAAAATATTAATTGAGATTCATGATTATTATTAAAATATTGTTTTTATATCACAAAATAAATTCTACCTGGAACAATGTCTGCAATTAAATATAATTTTCATTTCACAGTTATAGTAAATAGTTTTAAAAAGTTGGTCATAAAAGCCTTAGTAGTTATCATAAATACATGATATGAACTCTTTTATAAGTTTTATTATGCAAAATAAAAAGTTAAATTTGTTTTAAAAGTTACAGTAGCTATAAAAAGATCATAATAAAATACATAAACAGGAACATATCAATACAAATAACATTGGACTTCTGTAATTGGATCCATTGATGACTGGCCATAATGAAATTGCAGCACCATAGATAATGATAGTGGTAGTGATTAAAACCGTACTTGCTGATTTATCATGTATGCCTGACTACTTGAAAAGTACCATAATTTGTATGGGAATCAGAATTAAAATTCTATTTTTTCTGTCGAAATTATAGGGTATCTGTTTCCTTAGCCAACCCAGATTTTTTTCTGTAATTTTAAAAATAATGTAGAATTCTGTAATGATATTTTCAACAGAGTTACTTTTCTCTGCGACATGATGGCATCTCAAGAAATGCTAGAAATAAGAACAACACCATGTTAAGTACTCCATATGTAATACACTAATTAGCAGACTTATAAGTGTCACCACATGCAAGGATGTAAGATTTTCATCCACAGAACAGAAATCAGTCTTTTAAAAATGTCTGAGGGTGAAAGCAGGGCCGAAAAATATCTTTCCGTTCTCAGATTTACTATCAGAATTCATGCATTATTTTTAAGAATATCACCTTAAATAACTTCACTTCTCAAACATTCTGCTGATAATTTTGTATTTTTTAACTTTATATATTTTTTCCAGCAATAATCATGTATTCCAGGATATAAATAATACAATTTTCCCCTTTATTAATTTCTTTCAGATTTTTCAGGTCTTGCACCTGAATTAGAGCCAAATTTGTGAGTGTTGTTTATAAAATATCTTGTTCAGGAGGCTTCTGTCTGCAAAATTCACTTGGGTAATTTTGAAATTTAATCTTGGATGCCTCCTTCTCACCCTGAATTTCAGTCCCTGTTATTGAGACTAAACTATATATACACTATATTGCCAAAGGTGACCAGTCACTTGCGATTTTAGACGTTTTGTTAACTATCTAGAAAAATACATAAGGAATTTACCTGAAACTGCAGGTGTGCACACAATATAGTACAGGTTATATATTTCCGCGAAGATTTTTTCACGAAACCCCATAGGGGACTTTCAACAAACTGAAAAAGAACGAATATCTTTTGGATAACCCTGTAAAAACTAATGTAGCAAACGCGTTCAAACTCGAGATTATTAATAAGTGGCTTATTGTAATATACTGTGTTCATTTGTATGAGGATAGCATGTATACTCGTAGAGAAATTAAGGTTTTTATAAAAACAGTCTCAAATTTCACCTAGTTTTTTGCTTATAATTTGCAGAGCTCTTAATATAAAAAAGAGTACTTTTCAGAAAATATGACAAACAACATTGTACATAATACTCTGCAATCAGAATTAAAAAATAATAAAAATTGAATGAAAAATGAGCAGGTTTACTAAAAAATGTTTCACTGCACATGCGCGAATGCAATCAAAATATAATATGCATAATATATTAGCTAAGTATATAGAGCAACTTTTGTGAACGTCTCAAAATCATACCTTGAAAATTCTGGCCGATAGAATAAGCTTGAAATCCGTTGTTCCCAAAAGGAAGCAAAAATATGAGGGGTTGTATCCAAATGTAGTAGTGCGTGCAACATTGTGTACGCTATCTTGGCACTAATCAACAGATATTTGATACAACTTCTCATCTTTTTGCTTCTTTTTGGGAACAACGGATTTCGAGCTTATTCTATCGATGATAATTTTCAGAATTTTCGAGCTATGATTTTGAGACTTTCACAAAAGTTGCTCTATATACTTAGCTAATACATTATGCATATTATATTTTGATTACATTCGCACATGCGCAATGAAACATTTTTTAGTAAACCTGCTCATTTTTCATCCAATTTTTATTATTTTTTAATTCCGATTGCAGAGTGTTATGTACAATGTTATTTGACATATTTTCTCAAAATAACTTTTTTTTTATATTGAGAACTCGGCAAATTATAGGCAAAAAACTTGGTGAAATTTGGGACTGTTTTTATAAAAACCTTAATTTCTCATCAAGTATACATGCTATCCTCATAAAAATGAGAAAAGTATATTACAATAAGCCACTTATTAATAATCTCGAGTTTGAACGCTTTTGCTACATTAGTTTTTACAGGGTAATTCATAAGATATTTGTTCTTTTTCAATTTGTTGACAGTCCCCTATGGAGTTTCATGAAAAAATCTTCGTGGAAATATATAACCTATACTATACTGTTTACACACCTGCAGTTTCAGGTTAATGCCTCATGTATTTCAATAGATAGTTAACAAAACGTCTAAAATCGCATGTGACCGATCACCTTTGGCAATATAGTGTATTTGTCTATAAAAGATAGTGTCTTTTCTAGAGAATATCAAGTATTAGAATCCTCTAATTTTTGAAATTTTTATCTTGCTTTATTACTAGTATGATTACAAAGTATTTTTTTTTGTTATGTTCAATCCTATAATATGAATGCTAATTTTAATTCTAATTTTCTTTTTTGTTAACAGATGAACAGTTAAAGAATTGACCTGTTTATTTACAAGTATTTCTCTGCTGAAGTTACATTTGATGGCATTCCATTTTTGAGGAAACTAGATTTTTCAATGGGTGAGCATCTGATAAGCAGGAATTTGACCTCTGTTTATGAAATGTCATATTAACACTAGAATTATGCTATTTTTTATATACCTAGAATTTTTAAAGGTTTTGGTTCCTTTGTAAATAAAATTGCATATTTCATTAAGTAATATTGTATGCTTATATGAAAAAAAATCAGTATAAATTTAATTATAATTTATTTTAAAGGACATAGTAGTTATTGACTTAAATGTGCTTACATATAGAAATAATTAGCTAATTGTGTTAGAAAATCTTCTTTCAAATTAGTTACATTTTAGAAGTGTACAAACAATAAAAATTATCAATGTTTATATAAATTTCTGTTATAAAAGAATATTTTTAAACAAATTAATCAAATACTTTGGTAATTCAATCAATTAATTTTTTACATAGAATAATGTAAGAATCATAGTACTTACAATATCATTTTAGAACAATTGGCACGCGAACCACCTGTTGATCTATTATCAAAATACAAACACTTGTGCCTAGTGATGTTCTTGTGAAAATACATGTAGCCACATTTTAGACTTGAAATTTGGAACATCAAGCTAATGTACTCCTAACATGCCATAAAGATATCAATGCTTTGATTTTTTCTAATATGATATTTCATGAGTTCTTTAAAGTTTTAATTTCACCTCAACATCAGTATATTATTTCATAACTTATATTTTTTTTTCAATTATCCCCAGCATAAATGATTTCCCTGCAAAAGTACTCAGTAGTTTTTCTTGTCCAAACATGACATTTAGCATAGGATGTCAATCTAGGGTTTTATTGAAAGATATTTTGTAGAGCTCATTTAGCAGAAATGTTTTGTTATTCTACATAGTTCCATCATTTGTGATTTCTTCTTAATCAGTTGTTAGATTAATGTTGTTTCTCACTTTAATTTTCAAGTTATCACTACATCCACCTTTGGCGATCTTAAAAAACATCAGAGTTGAAATTTATATGAGTTATTCCTTTCTCATTTTTACTTCAGATGGTGCATGTTGCCAAACGGTTACTGGAATTTCTGAGAGTATCTATCATCTGTATCTTTTTCTATAGCATTATTATTGGTTTGAGGCTTGGAATCAAAATTTGATAAGTCGTGTATGAATTTTATACATTTGTCATAAATTATTAGTTCACTCCTTCGAGCCATTAAGATGATAAAAAATGTAAAATCACAAGTGATACAAAATGAGGTATGGTGTTGAATGATCACTGTAATTTCTGAGTCTTTTTCTATACCATTACTATTGGTTTATGGCATAGAATATAAATTCGATAGGTCTTGTATCAGTTTCATAGATTTGTCATACATTAGTTCACACTTTCAAGCCATTAAGATGATAATAAATATAAAATCACAAATCATACAAAACACTGTACCAAAACTTAAATAAGGAAAAAATAACATACATGGTAGAAGAGAAATACATTTACAAAGAGTAGAACCATTTCACACAGTACAAAATATCCAGGATATTCTAAAATGCATTAACAGCTGATATCTTTTTACCTGAACACAACTTTTCCAACCCTATCCATTTTTTCATCACTATTTATTTCAGGTGCAAATCATGAATAGTTTCAGAAGTAATAGTGAAAAACAACAGGGTTTTTACGGTTGTTGAAAATCCTCAACTCTTTCAAAAATAATGTTTGTTCCTTAAAACCCTTTAATTTTACTCTCTTATTGTTTCTTAAACAGGGGTCAAAATCTATTATGTTTTGGCAGATTTTTGTTTTATGTTTTTACATCCTTCCTCCCTCAGAAGTTTTGCTTCAATCTTTGCCCTGTACAATACATAAAATTTAAAATTGTTAATTTTTTTTTCCTGTTTTTGCTCTATTTGTTGTTTTATTGTAATAATAAATAATCATTCATCTAAATTCCTTCTTCCCCTTATCTTATGAAACACACTAAATTTAAAGTCTTAATGTCTTAATTATTTTTTTCCTTGTCCTATTTGTAAATCTTTAGTAATGATAATTATTCATTTATTCAACTCTGACCCAACAAAAATTTCTGCTTCTCACCACTGTTCACAAAGTTCAAAATCTTTAATATTCCATAATTTCTCTCTAACTTTCACAGCTGTATTTACATTTTAGTGTAACCCATAATTGCTGCTTTCCTCCTCCGCTCTCCCTTCTTTCCTTACACACAAAATTTAAAGTCTTTGAATCTCTTTTATTTAATTTGTTTTCTGTCCTAATTGTACATTTTTAGAAGTGATAATTAAATAATCAATTATCTAATCAACTCCCTTCTCCACCAAAAAATATCTGCTTCCCTCCCCCCTCTCGACTGGCAAAATTTGAAATCTTAATTTTTAAAAACATTTTGGTTTTATTTATTGTTTTAGTATTATACAATAAATAATCGATCATCTAAGTTTCTTCTGTGACCTCTCCCAGTACAAAGTTGAAAACCTTTGAAACTCTTTATTTTATTCCTGTCCTATTGTAGAGCTTGATCAACCTTGTGTGAGGCATTCTTAAAATAATCTTGAATTAGAAAATCATTGCATTATAACTATAACATACAAAATTATGTCCAGTTTAAATTTTACACCATTATTTTGTGTTAAAAATAAGCTATTTTATATCTATAATGCTATTTTCAGTCTAAAACTTACAACTAAAGTTATCAATCAATAAATAATCTGAAGTTATTTATTGAAGCTTGTTTGACGTAATGTTTGATTTTCTATAGATTTCACAGTTTCTTATAAACTAGTTTGATGGTTTTGATAAATACAAAAAAATCATTTTTCTACTAACTGCAAATGGAAATTTGTTTTTATGTATTTTGAGGTCCTCTGTAACAGTAGGCCTGGGGTACATGCCCTATGACAGTCAGACCTTGCCTATTTGTAGCTCTATAATATTGTCCTGAATTGAGTCTTGTAACTTAATTTTAACCAACTGTGATCTGACCTGTGGGTCGGGTTGAGTTGATGCTAATTTTTTCATTGCAGATAAGGTAAACCATAAATGTTTCAGGTTCATGTCCGTTTCAGTTTTAATTGTTTTTGGTCAAATTCAGCTTGACTTGATTTTTCCAAAAAAGTTCTGAATATTAAATCCAATGGTTAGAGTATCATAGTTGAGATTTTTTCCAACAGAGTGAAAATATGCCGGAACTAAAACTCAAACCTTGGTACTTTGGCTTGCCATGCCAACACTCTCCTTACTGAGCTATCCCAATGACAACCTGGCTGGCATATTTCACTCTTATTTGTTGGACAAGGCTGCAGACTGCAGTGCCAATTTCCTTCATCCGAGCTATAACTATAGCATTTTACATGATGAATCTGAAATAGCATAGAAACTCCTGTATATCATGTAATTAGGTCATAATGAAAGAGGAAAGTATATTCAGCTAGGTAAATTATATCCGATGGCTGGAGTATCATAGTTGAGATTTTTTTCCAACAGACTGAAAATATGCCGGGACCAGGACTGAAACCTTTGTACTTTGGCTTGCCATGCCAACGCTCTCCCTACTAGGCTATCCCAACGATAATGTGGCTGGCATATTTCACTCTTATTTGTTGAACAAGGCTGCAGACTGCAGTGCTAATTTCCTTCATCCAAGCTATAACTATAGCATTTTACATGATGAATCTGAAATAACACAGAAACTCCTGTATACCATGTAATTAGGCCATAATGAACAGAGGAAAGTATATTCAGCTAGGTAAATTATATCCAATGGTTGGAGTATCATAATTGAGATTTTTTCCAGCAGAGAGAAAGTATGGCGGGACTAGGACTCAAACCTGGATACTTTGCCTTGTCATGCCAACGCTCTCCCTACAGAGCTATCCCAACGATATCCTGGCTGGCACTCTCATTTGTTGAACAAAGCTGCGAACTGCAGCACTAATTTTCGCTCTGTTGGAAAGAATCTCAACTATGATACTCCAACCATTGGATATAATTTATCTAGTTGAATATATTTTCCTCTGCTCATTATGACCTAATTACATTGTATACAGGAGTTCCCATGCTATTTCAGATTCATCATGTAAAATGCTATAGTTATAGTTCAAATGAAGGAAATTACTGCTGCAGTTCGCAGCCATTTTCAACAAATAAGAGTGAAATATGCCAGCCAGGATATCGTTGGGATAGCTCAGTAGGGAGAGCATTGGCACAGCAAGCCGATGTACCCAGGTTTGAGTCCTAGTCCCGGCATATTTTTGCTCTGTTGGGAAAAAATCTCAAATATGATATACCTAGTTGAATGTACTTTCCTCTGTTCATTATCTCCTGAATATTTTTTGCCATTGACTGATAACTTATTTAGGTATTCATGAGTTTTGCAGCCCTGCACACCCAAGCTACCTTTCTCCATTTCTTATTTCTTCTATTTTTAATTTATCTATCCTTTCTTTTTTGTTTCACTTCTTTTTAATCTTTTCTCTTTTGTTTATCATTCTCTGTTAGTTCTTGTTTTTTCATGTTTGTTGAGTTACTGGTCTGTTTATTTACTAATACATTTTGAACTGTTCTTTATTATACTAAAACATATTTTTCCTCTTTTAATGTTTTAAAAAAATAGAAAATGGAAAGGATGAAAAAATTAAAATGAAAGCAAATTATAAAATTAACTTAAAAATGGGAAAAAATTCAAAATAAAGTTTTTGAAGACAACCTTCCATGGCCTTATTGCTGTCTAAGCCAATTTTCTGTAGTCGTTTCTTCATACTATGGACTGCATACCAGTCTTCCAATCTAGCTGATGTGGTAGCCCTCGTAGAAACAGTCCAGTGGGCAACAGGAAAGAAGCAGTGTCTGTGAATAATTTATCAGTGGTGGGTAGTTTGCCTGTAACTATCTCTGAGTTACTTGATTCAGTTGTCAAAGAAAGCTCAAATGGAGAAAAATGGTGGTGAAATCAAGGTTTTTGTTTTTTGGAAAAGACCCTGTAAAACCAAGTGTTTAATAATATAAATGAGGTTTGTAATGGATATTATTATATATGTTAGAAATAATGTGTTTTTTACAATAGTGGAAAGATAATTTCTTCTAGTTTCAGTTTAAAATAAGTATAGATCAGTATCCATATATATATATTTAAAATTATTTCTGTAAAATTTACCTGTGAAATAAAGGAAACATCATAAAATGTACATTCAAATCTGTATATTCAATTTCCACATTGCATTATACTCTCTTACCTTGTTTTCATTATAATTCATTATTAAATGTAATATCTATGACTGTCAAATTTCCATTCATCCAAAATGCAGATAATGTTGGTAATTTCCACATAGTCCTCATCATCTCTTTCTGGGAAAACTGTTTCTGTTTTCCTGATCTGTTTCTGTTTCAGTTAATAATTTCCTATTTTTGATATTGTAAGATATATTACATGATACAGACCATCAGTGTTTTTATAAAGAACTTGCCAATAAATGAACACATATTCTTTCTTTCTAGAATTATATATTACTTCAACCCATGAGCCCTAATTTATATTTCGTTGATCTAGAGACACAATAGTAATTGTGATGTGTTTGGTTTTCATATCAGACTTTTTTACAACTTATGACAATGAATAATGCATTAATATTCAAATAGAAAATAAATTAGAAAAACTGGAATTAGATCTATTCTAATATTGTTTTTAAAATTATACTCATATAAACATTGATTAAATAAATATTCTAAAAATAACTTTTTATTTAATTTTGTTATGATATTAAGGTTATAGGTTAATAAATAAAATAAGACTTTCAGTCTATTTTTAAAATTGTGCATACCTATAGTTGAAAATAGAATTATCATTCAACATTGAGATCGGCATAACTATACCACCACTTTCTCTTACATGAGAGGACAATAATAGAAATAATTTAACTCGCATCTTTTTAATTAATTTGTTCATGAGAAGTTCCTCTACTGAAATGTAGCAAAATATACTGTCTTTCTCTACCCAGAAAGGAGCCAGAAGAAAGTTTATCACTACCATGTGTTTATAACATGTTTTAGTTAATGTGTAAAACAGAAGTTTTAACAAAAGTAAACTTGACGTTAGATGTCAAATCTTAATAGAAATGTTTGTCGCAAACTCAAAATATGTTGTAATTGAAAATAGTAATAAATCATATACATTTATTACATTAAAAAGGGCATAGTATTTCAATTTACTAAAACTTTCTCATGCCTGATCCTAATATGGCTACAATTTTTGAGAATTTGATTGTGCCTTCATTTCTCTTCTGAGACTTCACAGTCTCAGAATAACTCAAAAGAAAAACTTATTGCCTCAGACTCATGCCTGAAAACTAATATTGATGAGACCCAAATGAAATCTTGGGCTGTGTTAAAGAATGTGGAGGTTGACAATGCTATATGAAATGTAAGTAAATCTTGGAAAGCAGGAATAAATTTTTTGCTGTTAAGCACTATAAAAGGATATTTAACCTTTATTCATAAATCTATCCAAGTTTTGATTGGTAAAACAATAAAAAGATCTTTTCCAAATTTTAATCGAAGTAAATGTTATTAAACAAGCAGTTAATTTAATGCTCTTATTTTATTTGCATTGGTGCGTCTATTAACTCAACATAAAATTTTAAATACATCTCACATAGTGATCTTGGAATCTGAGCTCTTGCTTGTTATTGAAGAGGTAATATTGGATAATATGAAAGTGAACAAAATGTTATTGAAGCTAGAATAATAAAAATATATCATCGGGACAAACAAATACCCATGTAATCAAATACGTATGATGCCTGTAATACTCGTTTTTAACTTTCCCAATTTACCTAACTGAATAAAAGCTGCATATTTATCCTGCTCTGTGTGACCATATATACCAAAGTATTAGGGTCCATAGGTCGTGTTTTTGGTCCATAAAATAAGACTAAAATTCGATTTTGTTATACTGACTTAATTATTTCACTTTTTATATTAGAAGGTTTATCCTGTACGATTGTAACAATAGTTTTTGCATTTTGTTCGTATTTGTATGACTTACACAAGCTTAAAGTTTGCATCATTTGTAGTTTTTGAGGAAAAATATGCAATTTCTCCCAATTTTACCTCAATTATTTATACAAGCGCCATCGTGCAACACTTTCTTCTTTACATATATTATAAAAAACATCAAAATGTACAATATATGTTAAAATAGAAGTGTTGCAAAGGTGTGCTCATAGTAAAATATTAAAAATATAGAGTTAAGTAACTGTATTCCTTCACGTCATTAAGAGACTTTAGGATGCAGCAATGAGTTTAAACGTGCTAAAATTAAGGTAACTATTGCTAATGTGAAGGAATGCAGTTATTAACAATAGTTCTTTTCATTTTAGGACATTTAAACCCGTTGATGCATCTTAATGTATCTTAGTGACGTGAAGGAATGCAGTTACTTAACTCGATATTTTTAATATTTTACTATGATCGCAGCTTTGCAACAATTTTATTTTAACATACATTGTACATTTTGATGTATTGTATAATATATGTAAAGAAGAAAGTGTTGCACATTTGCACTAATATAAATAATTGAGGTAAAATTAAGATAAATTGTGTATTTTTATCAAAAGGTACAAATAATGCGAAATTTGAGCTTGTGTAAGTCATATAAATCCCAACAAAATGCAAAAACTATTGTTGAAATCATACAAGATAAACCTTCTAATATTAAAAAGTGAAATAATTAAGTCAATATAACAAATGCGAATTTTAGTCTTATTTCATGGGCTAAAAACATGGCTTATGGACCCTGATCTTTTACCGCATTTTTTTAGATGTCAGTGCTTCGGCCACTCTAAAATATCATGTCAAAGTAATATCAACTGGGTCAATGCAGTGCAATGGGCCAAAAAACTGTTTAATGCACTGCCCTAGCATGCTGTGTAAATTGTAAAAAAAGCACCCATACTAGTCAGAATCTTACGAACAATGGAAAAAGAAAAATTTCACAAAACTTATCAAACTATAGCAACTGAAATTTAATTCTCTACAAAAAGCAATTGTAAATAACTGTAAAAAGAAGACACAATGTCTATTAATCCCAATCTCACATCTAGATCAATGCAATATCCCTAAATCACAACAATCATCTGTTTTTCCTAAATCATCCCAATTTGTTTCTCCTAAATCATCACAAACTGTTCCTTCAAAGCTACCACAACCTATTTTCCCAATACTTGCATTCCATAAAAGAAATTCTCCAAATATCACTAACACAGTCTTTGAAAGAAAGCCGTTAACCTGATGTTGGAAAACATAATCCTGCAATTAAATCTAATGTATCATCATAGAATTCCCCAAAAAATAAAACGAATCAAACATCTAAAGGTACTTCAAATCTGAAGCCAACTGACAAATCAGTTGGACAAAACACTGTGGACACACTAAAGATAGACATCATATTTTGGAATCCTGCTTCTGTTTTATATGAGAAAGAAGGATATAGTATGTCCACTACCTCTGAACAAGATGATATTGAAACACATAAAAATTACTAATATGATTTTATGAAACTACAATACTATAAAATATAAATATGGTGAAATCTGTAGTATTCTCCATAACCACTATCGATTGTGTTTAGCTTTACAAAGAACCCAGCTATAACCTTGAGACAAATCTTATTTGTACTAGGGATGCACCGGATATCCGGCTCCTGCCGGATATCCTGCTTATTCGGCACTCAAACTGGATATCCAGTCCAGCTGAATACTTTAATGTCTGGTTGCCAGATAGTGAATCATTTTTAAAATCCTATTTTTTACATTATGAGAAAAAGTTAGTGCTAAATTAATTTGACCTTTACCAACATTATCCTATTAAAAGCAATATTAACAAAAAGAAATATTCTTACATTTTCAAAAATATGAAATTATTGTGTTTATATATAAATGAAGATATAATATTTTAAAAATGACAACTAATTATTTATAATTAAATTTTATTAACGGCAAGTTGTGATGTAAAAATATTAGGCACTCAATATTTTCCGGCTGTAATCTGTTGCATTTTTTATCGCAGATATTCCCTGCTTCTGAGAATACGCGTTCACTCTCAACACTAGTAGCAGGGGCAGACAAGTACTTCCTTGCTAACTTTGACAGTGTAGGATAAAAATGTTTATTTTTTTGCCCCTATGTCAATGGATTGTCCATCCTTGGTATCAGTGGTTGTGATAAGTAAACATTCAATTCAGTTGAGTGTTTTGATGATAAACATTCTGTAGATTTGCTTGTACTTGTTTCTGTTTCTCTAGCAATTTCATTGAAGCATTGCCAAAACGAATTATGTACTTTATCGGAGAAAGAATCATTTTTTTTCTTTTTGAATATTCCTATTATTCACAATGTTATTAGTATCACATGTAATTTCTTTCATTTTTTCTTTAAGAGCAAATTTGGCCATTTTAATCTCATCATCATTATTAAAAAAACAGTTTTGAAATGTGGATCTAGCAGAGTTGACAAGACAAAGTAATCAGTTTTGTGAAGGTTAGAGAAGCGCTCATCTAGTTCAGTTTTTAAAGTTTCTTTCATGGTACCAACCCCAAAGAATTCTGGTCCACTTTTTCACAAGTAACGTTTTAAAGTTGCTACGGTTGGAATAACTTCAGATAAAAATGATTCTTTATTGCTCATAATTTTTGTGATTTCTTCAAATGGTTGCAGTAACCAAAGAATATTCTCCATGGCTCCCCACTGTTTTTCGCTTTCAAATTAGAATTATCAAACCCATATTCAGTTGAAAATAAAGAAATAGCTTTTTTCTGATCTAACAAGCGTTCTAGCATGTAGAAAGTACTGTTCCAACGTGTAGTAACATCTTGGATAAGTTTCTTGGGAGATATATGCAGTTCTTCTACTTGTATTTTCCTCAGATTTGAACAAGCAGTAGGCGAATGATTAAAATGTGTCACTATGTTTCTTGCGCATGAAATTATGTCCTTAATTATTCTTTGTGACTCAATTCCAATATTTACAATTAACTGTAGATTATGGATGAAACAAGATGCACTATTTATATTTGCATCCTTAACAGCTTTGACCATTTTAGATGCATTGTCATGAATTATAAGATGCAGTTTAGCAGATACATTCCAGTCTGTTGAAAGTTGTTGTAGGATTTCACTTATATTTTGACCAGTATGGCTGCCTGGGATGTGTTTTACATTAAGAGCTGCATGTTTCTTTTCAAAATCAGTAGTAATCCAGTGGGCAGTGAAACTAATATAACTATCGTTATTCATGGAAGTCCAGATATCAGATGTCACTGAAATTGTTTCTGCCATTGCTATATCTAATGATATTTTAGCTTTACATTTTGAATAAATATCTGGCATAATTATATCAGTAAAATAATTTCTTAACGGCATTTGATATTGAGGTTGGGCTTTCATCATAAGATTTTTAAAGCCTATATCATGAACAATGCTAAATGGTTGGTTGTCGACTGCAATCATTTCACCTATGGCATAATGCAAATCAACTGATCTAGCATCATTAATGTCCCACATTTTTTTTTCAAAACAAGCCTGTAAAGTTTGTTGTTTTCTTTTCACCCCATGACTACTACATGGAACATCTTGATCTTCATCAAGCACTGAAAATTCTGCATTACCTGTATTAACGTTGTCTTTCAAGTGTTGATTTGGATGCTTAGATTTTAGGTGGTTGTATAATGGAGTAGTAGAAGCTTTCCTCCCTATGCCACCTCTTGAAACAGAATTTTTACAAAGTTTGCATCTGGCCATCATTTTATTATCATCTAAAATCTCAAAAAATTCCCAAACTGGGCTCTTTGTTTTAGTAAAAAAGCTCATTTTACTATACAGGAATAAAATCAACACAAATTACTGGAGTGGAGAGCGCATATATTTGCATCCATATCATAAGAACACAAACAAGTCACTTAAATTCTAATGACTGTGGCTGAATCAAATCTGTTTCACACAGTTTAGGCAAACTTCACCCGGCCAAAACTAAGAAAACTTTTTATAAGATTTACAAAGAAATTATTTTACTTTTCTTTGTTCCTCTTTATAGCTTCTAAACAATGATTATTAAGCAGGGTTGTAATTTTACCCAGTCAAAATTTAACTGCAATGTTCAGTTATTTTGCAATAACTATAAATGTAACTGTAAAACCAGAACTAAAATATTTACTACAACTTCAACTTTGTTTTGATTTCACTTACTTGTTCTTAGATTGTAGTAATGAAGTAGTTGGCTTTTACACTTCTTCTCAAGTGTTTTTTTTTTTAAATAACTTTCTTAACATTCACTGAGTTATGGATATCAACAAAGGAGGAAGGTATAAGGACACAATCTGAAAGTTTTATGAAAAAGTTACTGATAATGCATAAAAAATTCCGAGTCAGAAATGTAAACAATGTGGCCATCTTGTAAGTGCCAAAGTATTAAGGGTGAAAAAAACATCTAAAAAATGAAAAGTGTCCAGTTAACTAAAGAGTATATTAGGAATAATCATACTTCATATCAAAAGTGTGTTTGTTTAGAAAATCAAGAACAAAGTGAAGTGTTACAGATATTGAAAAACATCATTCAAATTTTGCTGGAACATCAACTACCTGAATTCAGCAATTGACAATAGAAAAAATTTGTGGTTAAAAACAACAGAACAACAACAAAAATAAAAAAATCCATTATATGTACAAATTGTAATTTTTTTTAAACTGTTGCAACATACTATTTAATGTTGCTGAAAGTGAGTTTCCAAAGTATGATTACTAAATTACATTTGCTTATAAACCACCCAGTCATTTTAAAATTGCAGGTGAGCTTTTAAATAAAATTCATTCTGAAGCTCACTCTACAATGCAAAAAGAGCTTAAGAGGAAAACTGTAACTCTCCATTAGGATGGCTGGAGTAACTTGCATAATTATTAAATTATTGCTAATTGTGCGTCAACTGGGCAAACAACATTTTTTCTGTCAGCTACTGATGCAATTGCATAAAAAAAAATCAAAATACTGTTTAAACCTGGCGATAGAGGCTAAAGAAGAGATACAAAATATATATGTATGTAAAGTTAAAAGATTTGTAAGCAGCAATGAAAGCAAAACACAAAACATGATTAAATTTCAAAATTTTCAATTTTAAAACATGATTTAATTATTACAAAGCATTTGTTTTTAAGTAACCTTTAACTTAATAAATGAATTAAAATCTATTATTAATATTTGCATGACATAAAATTATAATAATTCAAAGTTTTTCTTTTTCAACCAAACATAAAATAGAAATAGTACTATTGAAATTAAAAATGAGGAAATATTCAGCCGGATACCGAATATCCGGTAAAATTTTGTACCGGATATTCGGTATCCGGTATCCGGCAAAAAACCACATCCGGTGCATCCCTAATTTGTACTTCTATGTAACTTATAGAAATGACTTCACTGGTGATGTAGCTGTTTGTATTTCTTGCAATTTGCCTCATAATTATGTTCTTTAAATAGAAACCTACAAGCAGTTGCAGTCTGTGTACATATCAAACATCTCAACAGATCTGGTCCATTTTCTTACCATTGAATCAGATTATTCTGCAAAATCATCTGGATAGTCCCTAGACTGCATTATTTTTGGAGATCATATCATTTTGAAGATCATTCAAATCACACAGCCAAACCTGCAGCAAACAATTTTAATCCACCTGGTCCAGTGATAGAAACTTTCATTTCTGACAATGGCTTATTCCTGCTCAATAATGGCGATAACAATTATTTTCACGAGAATCAACTTGAAATTATCATGCAGTAGATCTTTGAATATGTTCCCCATTAACTCTAATCTATCCTTTTTGGAATTTCTTGGCCTCAAATGACCTACATGGCAGTGACATATAATTTGCAACTTTTATTTCACAGGCTCTTTCTGATGATTATTCAAATAACTATCCTAAATGCTATGTATATGACAGAGCCAACTTTTACAACACTTGCAGATACAGTAGAGTACTAATACTCCACAAACCTGTAATCTTTACTGAACCTATGAATGTAAACAAAGAAATTAAATTCTTAAAAAATGTTTCAATGAGTACAAAGTTTTAAAATTTTTTCCCCAACTTTAATATTTTCCTTCCCTGTATAATATAATATTCTTCTTTATACTTTAAAATTATAGTACATTTATTAGTTTCTTATTTAATCATTTTATTTAATCATCAGTATTTGAAAAATACATTTTGTGCTCTTATGAAAAAAATATTTGTTTTAAATGGAAGAAAATGCTTACTTAGACTATATATTTAATTAGACAATATATTTAATCAATAATGTTCTTTTTATTAAATCGTAATTATAAAATTACAGACATTTAAAAATATTATATTTATTATATTTGAACACTATTTATTGTTTAATGATGTGTTACACTTTGAAATTTCAACCATCTATTACTCATTTTCATCAGTAGATGGCATAACCACGCATATGTATCAAACACTTCTATAATATCAATCTTTCTTGCCAAGTAATTATGATAATTGTCTTGAAGTGTTAATTAAAAAAATTATATAAATTGTTTATTCCTTTTTTTTGGCTTTTCCCACAACATTCAAATTGTTAATTTTATTTCTAACATTTGTTCTTTATTTTCAAAATTTCCTGATTTTTTTGTTAACGGAACTGACTGGATTCTTTGATCTTGTTTTAACACTTTGATTTTACCCTCCCCCCTTCCATTAATCATGGTTAAAAATTTTAAAACTTATGTCTTTTATATTAATAATATTATTGAGGTTATTTTAATAGTATGACACTCTGAAATATAAATGAAACTTTGGTACTCATTTTCATAAATAGGTGGCAACACCAGACATCTCCTAGGAATAATCTATAATTTTGCTCCAAATCTAAATACAAATTTTGTCATCTTTTTTTAAAAAAAACATCATTACTATTCATAAATAAACAATTTAAATTTATTAATTTATCATAAAAGTAAATTAATACATCACAATATTTATATTATTCTAGAAAGAAAATTGAATCTATAAAAAACTACGAATTTTTATTTCTGCTAGCTTTTAAAGGTCAAATGGAAAAAATAAGTTTTATTGTAGGTTTTCCACTAGTGTAGAGATATATATTTTAGAGCAACAAATGTTTGTAATTCAGCAAGATCGCATGACAATTTGCAGACTGCAAGATAGAATTCATTAAAATAAACCAAATGTGTTATAACAGACAACCATTGATGCAAAAAAAAAATGTATATAATATATTTTTATATATATATATTTCTTACTTCAGTTATATATGTGTAATTTATTGTAATTTATTTATTTTTAAGAATTAACAATTTAACCTTGTTGCAAATATGAATTTTAAAAAAATGTAAACAATGATTTTTGGTATGACTTGTAATCTAAAAAAAATCTGAAATCTGTACATGTACATTGCTTGGAACCAAGCTGTAAGGATTAGCGATATTTTACTGTATTACTGATAGTATGATAGAGAGAAATATTGTTAAAGCACATTCATTATCAATACTGCTGATGCTGTGATTCCAAAAACATCATCTACATATACACACAGGAAGCCAGAGGGGAATAATGAATGTCAAATAGCAAATGAATAACAACATAAATCTTGGGGCTCTTTCAGAAGTATCTAAATAATCCTAACTATATAGCATGTAAAAAAGTAAAGGCCAAAGCTAAAAGATTCAACCATAAAATCCAATGTGAATTCTAGAAATATGTCTCTTATTCCAATACTCCAAGCCAAGAACTCAGAAAGAAAATAGAGAAAAAAAAATGTATGGGTCTGTGCTCTGAAAATCATGTTTCAATTTTAAAACACAATGTTTAAACTATGACGTCTCATAAAAGTATAGCAGAGACAATGGGAAATATCCTAGCATCTGTTTCAAGCTCTGATTCATAACCAGAACCTTTTTTCAATTTACTAAAAACAAACGAAAATGACACAGATAAATGTTAATTCTCATCACTCTTGACATACAATCAACCATTTATTATATCAGAACTTATAAACTGTTTTTGAAATAGTCATATATCTATCCCTGGTCACAATACTATCATTTACATCATGCTGAAGCATTTATATTTTCTCCCTCTCAATAATTGCCTTGATTTTTTCAATAGGATAGGGATGGAGAGTGGATTTATCCTCATGCTTGGTACAAAGCTATCATTATTCCTTTTCCGAAACCAGGAAAGCATCCTACAAACCCCAACAATTGCAATTTGTAGTATTGAGCAAACCAAATGTTCGGTACTCTGTTATCAACTTGATTAAATCTGTAATTTTTGGATTTTTATGAACCACCAGTCCCAAATCATCACATAATGCTAATAGATCCACCTTTTTTGCTCTCTTTAAAAATTTCATTATGTATTCTACTTAAGTTACGATGACATTAAATTATCAATAGTTTTTGCTTTAGCAGGAATTGCTGAACTGGTTACTGAAATGATGACAATTCATATAAGTCAGTTCAATTTATTTCTCCTCTATATCCTGGTTTTAAAAATATCTTTTTATCAAAATCCCAGATGAGACCCTATAATTTGTTGGAATTTATTTTGTATTCTTACAGTTGCTTAAATGTTCACTTGATTTATAACTATAAATGACTATATCTCTTCAATTTAACTTTAAACAACGTTTATTACTTACTCAAACAAACAATATAATGATGAGATCACAACACTTTATACCCATTAATGCTATAACATCTTTGTAAACAACCTAAACAAGAATTCACCTAGGATTCTACTTTAAATCATTTGTTTTATATGTATCAGATTACCAACCTTCATTCTAAGGTAGAAAATATGGAACAATTGTTTTTCTCGCTTTCTTTTAAACTTCATCTCGCACAAGCTTCATAATCATTTTACGATATCCTGTATCTAATTGTACCTTTGAGTCTGTTATCTTGTACTGTTAAGAATATTAATTTACAGGTGGGTATTATTTCCAATCCCACATTGATATATACACAGATGGCTCAAAGTGTGGGGATAGTGAGGGCTCTGTGTTTTTACATGAAAGTACTTGTTTTACTTATCAACTGCACTCATCTATTTTACTGTTTATGGCTGAACTGGTTGACATAAAGTGAGCCATGTTGCACAAGTCTCATCATCCTTGCACATCTTTTATCATTTATACAGACTCAAATAGTTCTATTGATGCAATAAATCATTTAAAAGTATCCTTCTATCTGAACAATTTTTAATCTTTATAATCAACTGATAAGGCATGATTACAGTATATTATTCTGCTGTGTGCCTGGACACATGGGGTATTCATGGAAATGATAAAGTAGATGATGCGACAAAACATTCTCTTACTTCATTGCATCATCAGATTCCATTTGCAGATGTTAAAAACCTAATAAAACATATTTATCTGAACAAGTAGCATGAGAATTGGTATTTATAATATAATAACAATCTACATCACACATTAAATAGACAATCATGACCTGGCCTCTAAGTTATCTAAAGAAAACTGACATTTTCTTGACTTTCCTATGTATTGGACATTCAAGAATCCCTCACATACATCTTATACTTCGGGAAGATGCATCCATGTGTCCTCACTCTCACTTTGAGCTTCTCAGTGTTCTTCTTTTAACCTACTGTCCAGATTGAAGACACTTGCATAGAATTTACGTTAATTCATCAGCAACTAATTTGACAAACCTCATTGGGAAAACACCTCATTGGGTATTCTTTGCTTTTATAAAGCAGACAGGCTTTTATTTAAGATTATAGTTGTTTGATGTCTTAATACCACAATTTTATAATTTATTGTTTTTATAATTGAAAATTGTAGTTCTCTACACTTTTATATGACTATATCTGGATTAAAAATCCTACCAGATAGCATTTCTTGTTAAGTTTTATATTTATTTTTTAGAATAACTGTTTGAAGTCGATCGTAAGTTTTCTTTTAATATTTGCTTTGTCACAGCATGTCCATAAAAGGAACTTGTGTCATTAAATCTTATACAACCAAACAACCTGAATATTTTTAATTGGAAAACTCTAAATAGTATTTAAATATTAATGAGTATATATGTCACACGATTTTAAGGGCCGAGATGGTGAGTGCAACATGAATACCATTTTTAATATATGGTTTTTCAATATTAGATGTTCTTTTCAGAAGTTAACAAAGGAAGTTTCCATGCTAGGGTTGATATGCAGCTGTACTATCCACAGTTGAGTGCGTGTACATATGCAGAAGAGAACACTCCATTCAAAGCACAAACAAGTTTTTATTT
Source organism: Maratus michaelseni (assembly GCA_963931845.1). Taxonomy (NCBI): domain Eukaryota; kingdom Metazoa; phylum Arthropoda; class Arachnida; order Araneae; family Salticidae; genus Maratus; species Maratus michaelseni. Next base: position 277,787,716 of record OZ007598.1, on the reverse strand, counting down.
CGAAGCTTAAAAAATTTCAGGTGGAGATCTAGTTTCGCAGGATTCATCTTTTTAATTCCGATGACACGCTTTCCATTAACAGATAACCATGAAGGTTAGTTTAAAAGGATCCATAGAGAAATCGTAGAAGAAAAGAATATGGGTCTTGCTTCGCCAACACCAGGCAGGGATTCGATTTGATTAGAAGCTTAAAATACCAAAGACTGACTCAGCATTCCTCTTTTTGATTCTTCCCCGAAGCAAGGCGCAGCAATATGTCATTTCTGAAAAAGTATGAATACAAGGGTCACGTGATGGCCTATGCGCCAATTGAGAACCGGGATTGTTTGCGAAATGCACGACAAATTGAAGTAAAGTGGTTTCCGCTAAGAAATGGAGCCAAAGAAGCGACGAGAATATTCTATAATGTTTGATAAAATAGCTGTGATCCAGAGTGTTTTAAGCTAACTGATTATCGTTAGTATTAGAATATGAAATGTTTTTTACGTTCATGAAAGAGAAAAAAAAAGAAATAAGAAAAAATGGTTTATCAAACTTGGATCAAAGCCAGAATGGAATTAAAATAAAATGTTTTACATCTTAATATAAGACAAAGATTTTACGATTTTGAGAGTTACTTTTAATATCTGAAATTATTAAAATAAATACAGCCTTTTTAGGAATTTAGAAAAATAAAAAGGAAATATTGCAGGTTTTTTAAAGGGATAAATATTAGGAAGTTTTTTATAATTTAAAGATAAAGATGCCATTTATTGAACTAACTAGCAGCAATTAAAATGTTGAATTTAGATATGAGGTTTTTGGAATAAACTAGAGTTAAAATACATTAATAAACGGAGGAAATAAATATTATAGAGTAATTTAGAATAGGATGGGATAAAAATAATTTAGCGTATCGCGATAAATTTAAAATTTTGTTACATATATATGTACCTTTCTATAATAAAACCTAAAATTTAAGATATAGTTGTCCTCTATTTTTCCATAATTGCATTAAAATATAGATATGAAATTTTTTCACTTCAGCTTCAGGCTCCAATATTTGAAGTGCATATTGAACTGTGTCGTGTTTCAGGATGATGAAATTTTTGTTTGTTGTGTTTGTCTCAGGTACTATATGTCCTGTTCAGCAATCTACTCTGTAGCAGCACAAAATAATTATCTAATCAAACCTACCTCTATCTCCCTATAAAAAATTCATTTGCCCTGCTTTCAACTCGCAAAGTTTTAAAATCTGGAAACTTTTTAAATTTTATTAAATGTTTTCTTCTGTATTTATTACTTTTTGTAATAATAAATAATTCTCTAAATTCCCTTCCCCAGTTAGAGGCAGCTCATTGAGGGAGACAAAGGAGTGAAAATTTGTGACAACGAAGCATGGAGGGGTAAAATGCCTACAAAATTTATGTGACATAATTAACAGATGATCCCTGAAAAGAAAAATATTTTTGTTACATCACATGCTGAAAATAAGCCTTTTCATGTGAAAGTGAGATAATTCAAAGAAATTGACTGATGCTTTATTCCTGTTTTAAGAGATTTTTATATGATACAAATCTTTAAGAAGTAAACCTCTTTGAAATGTATCATTTCACTAAAAATAAATTTCCAATTTTTCCTGAAATTGATTTCGAAAATTCTGTATTAAATTTAATTTTTCTTATTTATATTTATTTCCATTTCTTCATACATATTTACAACTAACAACAAAAGAAGAGATAAGTAAACAGAGGAAAATTCAAGTTCTTTTTTCTTATGTTATTTAAAGAATTTTTGTGCATCAAGTATTAGAAAAATTTAAGGCAAAACTATCTTTACAACCACTGTGTGATTCATCTATTCAAATACACATGTAAAATTACTGTTTCATGATTCTATATCACAAGTAACATATGATTGTAGAATAGAGACATTTTCTTTTAATAGTTAAGAAATGTTCAAATGTTTCTTTGTTATAGATTTGTTTAAAGTCACTAATAAGGATTGCTCTGTTGCAAAGTTTAGTGTAATTGATATAGAATCTATCTCCTAAATCAAAGGAGTGTCAGTATTTCAAAATTATCACAACTTGAAATTTTAACTAATAATAGCATAATTTAGGTAGAATATATTTCCTTTAAATGAAAAACTAAAAAGAAAAAACCCTATTTTATGATGATAGTTCAGTATGGTTTTTTTAAGTGCTTGTTTTCAGTTAGATAATATTGTTCTAAATATTTGATAAAGTTTGATAGGCATATAAGAATATATGAGGTGTGTTCAAATGAAACCTGTTCAACAATTCTAGTAAATGGAATATGAATAAAGGTAACACAAAACTGAATGAAATAGAAAGAGTAGTATATATTTAAACTTACAGCATGCACATTTGTTTAGAAAATGTCACCCATTGATTAGAAACATTCGTTCCATTTTTTTGGAAGGTGTTGAATGCGAACAAAGATTTCGGCTCTTGTTTCAATGTTTAATTCACTTCCCAAGTCACAAATGCTTCAGCAATGGTTCATCTTGACTGCAGGGTCAATACCTGCATCCATAATAAGCTTCTTAGTAACAACTTTGAATGCCTGACCACCAAGATTTGGCAAATCCATCATTTCCTCATTGATGTTATGGAACATTCACGACCAATTTGTAACAGTTGTCTTTGATAAAAAGTTTTCTCCATACATAGTAACCATTCTCCAATGTAACTAAACAGGCTTGCATCCCTTTGCGAATGAAAACTGTATTACTGCACGTTAGTCTTGTTTGGACGGGTTCGTAATCAGTCCAGCCGTCTTTAACGTATTGTCATCTTCAAACAACAAAAGCAGAATGACTGTTTTGCAATGCAAAACAGTTGTTCATATTATTTCATGGCTGCATACATGTGACGTTACTTGCCTATGCACATTTCACACTTGAAGCACCATGTTTTTTATGTTTTGAACAAGTTTCATTTGAACACACCTAATATAAAATTCATATTTATAGAAATATGTATATCATGTTTTTAACCTTATCCTACTCTAATAGTAAAAAATATTGTGTATAATCATTCCTGGACCAAAAATTGAATAAAGATTGCATCATTAAAAAAAATTCAGAGTAAATTTTTGGCTCTTAAAAATCAAATTTTCCAGTCATGCTTTAATCATGTTTTGATTAAAAATTTAAATAATATTTTTAGCTCGTTTTTTTCAAGTTAATAACGCATTTAAAATGAACAACTTAGAATATTTCATTTTTATCTTAACATTTTAATTGCTATATTTAAACCTCCTTGTGGTTATCAAATCACATTCTTTATGGCAATTTTGCTATTTTATTTTAGGAAAATTTCTTATGAAGAAGAGATTAGTTATGTACACAAAAGTTTCAGATATATGTTATATACAATGCATCTCTTTCGATAATCTCATTCTACAGACAGATTTAATAGTTTAGTTAATTTATTTTTACAAAATGGAATTAATATGTGGCTAATAGCATGCAGTAAAAGTTTTCACTTAGTAAAAGTAAAAAAACTTAATACTGAAGTGTAAACATGTATTCAATTTTGTTTGGGTAAACCAAACTGCATTCCTATGATCTATGTCAGATGATAAGTAAAAAAGATTCTAAATTTTTCAAAGTAATTTTCTACTTTTTAATAAAAGAACAAAAGGGATCAAATTTGAATTGTTGGATAAATTGCAGAAATAATTGATTTTTCTTAAAATAATTTTGGTTATTTTATAGTGCAAATGACTATCCATTTTTTGTAAGAATGTAGCTAATTTTGCTAGTACTACTTTTGTGCAAATACTACTATTTCATTCACTGGAGGCTACTGAAGCAACTATGTTTGAATGCATTTGGCGATAGCAGCTCTGTCGCTATGGTTTTCTGAAATGAATACAGTTTTTAATGTTATGTTAGAAAATTGTTTAAGTTAAATTTTCTTCATTAATTTTAATTTCTCATCAGAAATTTGTTTTTGGTGAATTTTAAAATATGATAAATTAAAAATTTTATTTATTGCAGATGCATATATCTATGAATGTAGTTAAAGAAAAAAGTACCCTTAGATTACTGAAAGCTGACAAAAGTATTTAAAGTGTGAAATATGGAACACAACATCACTTTACAAGAGCATTTTGGAGAAGCACCTTCTGAGTGGCTTCAACGAAAACCGTTTTTTTGTGAAATATGCAAAAAGAAATTCTCTCAAAAGAGGTATTTAAACAGACATCTGTTAGTTCATACTGGTGATAAACCATTTGTATGTGAGTTATGCAATAAGAAATTCTTTCGAAAGATTGATTTAAGTAAACATTTTTTAGTTCATACTAGTGAGCAACCATTTGTGTGTGAGATATGCAACAAGAAATTTTCTCGAAAGAGTGATTTAAACAGACATTTGTTAATTCATACTGGTGAGAAACCTTTTGTATGTGAGATATGCAACAAGAAATTTTCTGACGGGAGTAATTTGAAAAAACATTTATTAGTTCATACTGGTGAGAAACTGTTTTTATGTGAGTTGTGCAACAAGAAATTCTCTCATAAGAGTGTTTTAAGTGAACATTTGTTAGTTCATACTGGTGAGAAACCATTTCTGTGTGAGATATGCAACAAGAAATTTTCTCGAAGGAATGATTTAAACAAACATTTGTTAGTACATACTGGTGAGAAACCTTTTGTATGTGAGACATGCAACAAGAAATTTTCTCATGGGAGTAATTTGAAAAGACATTTGTTAGTTCATACTAGTGAGAAACTGTTTGTATGTGAGGTATGCTGCAACAAATTTTCTCAAAAGAGTGATTTAAACAGACACTTGTTAATTCATACTGGTCACAATCCTTTTGAGTGTGAGACATGCAATAAGAAATTTTCTGACAAGGGTAATTTGAAAAAACATTCATTTGTTCATACTGGTGAGAAACATTTTACATGTGAGATATGTAACAAGAAATTCTCTCAAAAGAGTTATTTAAACAAACATTTGTTAGTTCATACTGGTGAGAAACCATTTGTATGTGAGACATGCAACAAGAAATTCTCTCAAAAGAGTAATTTAAACAAACATTTCTTGATTCATACTGGTGAGAAACCTTTTGTGTGTGATGTGCAACAAGAAAGTCTCACAAAAAATGAATTAAAAAGGCATCTGTTAATAAACTGTTTGTCTTTGAGATATGCAAAAAGAATTTCTCTCAAAATAGTAACATGAAACATCAGCTCTTAATTCATATGTGTGAGAAACTTTTTCTTTTTGATACTTGCAATAAAAAATTTTCACAAAAGGATAATAAACTAAGTACTCATTTATGCTCTCATAATATGACGTTTGCTATCAACTAACTTCAGTACTTCTTTTTTTATATAAGGGTCTTGATATAAATTAATCATAGGAAAGTCTGATTTCTTGACAAACATCATAAACCACAAAATGAAATGGGGTCAATGAAAAAATTTCTAATTTTATGTTGTTTATCTTTGTAGTGATATGTTTATATATTTTGTTTTGTATTATTTTATGTTTTATTTATGTAGATATTAAATAATTTAAATGTGTATGATGTAGACTAATTGAGAAAAAAATCTGGCTCTTTTCAAAGAGCTGGGCTAATTGAAGAACCATCCCTTTTTCCAATCATCCTGATATTTTTCACACTTATTGCAGATGCTAGAGAGCATTTGGCTAATAGGTATATGGCCATTTATTTCTCAATCAGCCTGAACTTTGTAAGCTTATTTTAAGAGCCGAGATAACATTAGACTATTCAGAAACTAGCAAATAACCACTTGTTTCTGAATCAGCCAGATTGTTTCAGGCTTATTGCAGTGAGTCTATGCAGCTTCAGGCTAATTAGTAAATGATCATATGTTTGTCCAAATATTGTGCTATATCTGACCCAAACATGAAAATTCCATTTGAAGTCTAATCTGAATCTGACAAAGAAAAGTTTCATATGAACCGTAGATGATCTGAACACAACAAAATAATTTCCGTCCATATGCAGCTGACCAGAACTTGAAAATTCTATTTGAAGTCAATCTGACCTAAACATGACAAAAAATTCCATCAAACCACAAAACAATCCAAAAGCAACAAAATTATTTCTGTCAACGTGTCACATGAACCGAATATGAAAATTCCATTTGATGCCAACAAAACCTAACGTGAACCTGATAAGAAAAGTCAATCAAACCACAAACTGATTTCAACAAGACAAAACAAGTTCTGTCGATGTGTGACTTGACCAGAAAATTCCATTGCTGCGAACCCTGAACCTGACAAGAAAAATTCTGTTGAACCACAACTCGATCTGAATGCAATAAAATAATTTCTGTCGATATGCAACCCAATCTGAACATGGCACATTTCAACCTAAACACTAAATGAGAGGAAATTAATTCATCTTTTAATACAGTTTTGAAAAGTAGTCAACAATTGCATGACTAACACCAGTTTCATCTTTTAAGCTAAAAGATGGACATATTTATTTTCTTTAATATTCAAATATTGTAAAATCTTTAAGTAGCAAACACCTGAGTATCAGGTCAGGTTGTTCCTAATTTCCCTTTGTCTGGTTGTGGTGACTGAACTTTTTTTTCTGTGCATCAAGTTCACTCTTGAATGTTTCTTGCAGGTCAGATTTATGTTTTTGCAAGTTGTGTGCTTGGGATTTTCACAAACAAATTAATAAAAATAAGGAGAACTGTGTTTCAGATCAATTGAGTTTATTGGCTTGAGATTTTAAAACGTTTGCTATAATTAATGTTTTAATTTTTTTGTATATATATTAGCAGATACTTTATTAATTAGTGAAAATTATATGTCCTAATTTTAAATGAATATTTAGTGGATCTCCTGAAGCATTTAGTTACTAATTTTGTAAATATTAAAAGAAAAGGTTTTCTTTACTTAATATTTAAACGAACTATTAGCTTAAACTCATTTTGTGATCAGGTTGAAGTGTATCAGGTTAGCCTTGGGTTGCACATCAAAGTAAAATATTTTTATGTGTTCAGGTTGGGTGCCAGTTGACTTAATAAGGAATTTTTGTTTCGGGTCAAATACAACTGTACTCACATATTATTCGCGAGATGAATCAGTTTGCTCTTTGGAACTGTCCTCTATTAGGTATAAAAGCAAACAAACATATAAGGCTTAGGAATTGAAAAGTGTTCACTAAATAGAGATGTCCACTATTGGGAAATATCTGCTATGAAGGTATTACATTGCATAAGTCACATAAAAATGTTTTGGACTTTCTTTTGCCTAACATAATGTAGTCAAACTCAATCTGACCTGCAGGATACAAAACCTAAAATAAAACTGACCTGAACCCATAAAAATGAAAGTCCACCTGATCAAAAACAAGAGAATATAGTGCCAACAGCACAGGACCCAAGCCGCGGGTTATTGCAGTATTTCCAAAGTATTGAAATTATGAATAATTTTAGTATCACAAATAGGAGTAGGAACTTCAGATGCTTATAAAAAATGTATAAGAAAACTGTCTTATTGAAATATTTTATTTATGTAATGGAGAATTTAAGGTTAGTTCATTTTTATTTTAAGGGCCTATCCCTGAAGATTTTTAATAATTTCCCACCCTTAGCCTTGCAATTTCACTACAATCTGCATGTAAGGTAGTTTTTTTAATCTTTTCCCAGCATTACATTGAAAACATTGGTTGCTAATGGAAATAATTATAAAAAACAAGTAAAAAAATTTTTGCAGCAATGAAATCTGCATATCGGAAGATTTTTTATGTTTACCCAGCCTTATGTAGAGAAGACGGGTTGCTGAATAAAAGTAATTTTAAAGCATATTTAACTCATCTGCAGATTTCATTGGTACAACAATTTTGTATATATGTTTTTTAATTATTTTCATCAGAAATCCATCTTCTCTGATAATGGGAATGGTGCTATGAAATATTACTTTTATACTAGAAATTATTCTTCGTATATCTAGAATTTCAGAAAGCATCATTTTGATCCGTTTGTAAATAAAACTATATATTTCATTTAATAATATTGTGTGTTTTTAAAAGTAAAATTATTATAAATTAAATTATAATTTTTTACAGGACAAAGTAATTATTTTCTTAAATGGGCTTTCTTAAATATAGAAATGATTAACTAATTGTGATCGAAAATCTTTTTTCACTTTAGTTTACAGTTTAGAAGTATGACCAATAAAAATTATGAATATTTAACTAAATTTCTGTTATAATAACATTTTAAAGCAAATTAATCAAGTATTATAGTATTTCAATCAATTTTTTCCCACAAAAGATAATGTAAAAATCATAATACTTACAAAATAATTTTTGAACATAGCAAATGGCACACAAAAGCATTGTTGATTTGTTATCAGAATGCGAAAACCTCTGCTTACTCATAATCATGTGAAAATAAATTGGGGTCCAAGTCTTAGACCTGAAATTAGAAACATGCAGCTAACGTACCCCAACATATCAATGAAGATATCAATGCTTTGAATTTTTCTAAATATTTCACAAGTTGTTTGAAGTTTAAATTTTCGCCTCAACATAACTATAATCTTATATATCCTATGATTTTTTTTTCATTTATCTCCAGTATAAATGGTTTCTCTGTACAAGTACTAAGTGGATTTTTTGTCCAAACATGACATTTAGCATAAGATGTCGATCCAGTTTTATTGAAAGGTATTTTACTGAGCTCATTTACCAGAAGTATTTTGTAATTCCTCAGAGTTCCATCACTTGTGATTTCTTCACAATCTGTTGATAGAATAATATTATTTCTGACTTTAATTTTTGAGCCTCACTACATCTTGCTTTGACATTTTTAGAACATCAAAACTGAAATTTATACAAGTTTTTCCATTTTCATTTTTATTTAAGATGGAGGATGGTGCTGAATGGTCACTGGAACCTCTGGGAGTATCTATCATCTACATCTTTTTCTATAGCATTATTGTTGGTTTGAGGCCTAGAATTAGAATTCGATAGGCCTTGTATAAATTTCATCAATTTGTCATACATAAGTTCACTCCTTCAAGCCATTAAGATGATAATAACTGTAAAATCACAATTAGTACAAAACACTGCACATAAAAATTAAATAGGGAAGAAACAAAATACATGATGGAACAGAAATCTCTTTTTATTTCATGTGCAAATCATGAATAATTTCAGAAGTAATGGTGCAAAACAACAGATTTCGCATGATCCATGTGTTACATGTGTTAACATGTATATGTTATTTATGTAACTGTTATTTATAATATTTATGTAACTGTGATTTATAATATTCTAGATGTAACTGTGATTTATATTATGTAACTGTGATTTAATATATTTTATGTAACTGTGATTTAGTAGCAGTTATGTGTATAACTGTATGATTAACTGATAACTGCAAATGATACTGGCAGTTCTTAATGTATTCCATGATGCTGTGTGCTTGTGCTAGGCTTGGTGCCAGAACTCTGCAATATGTTTATTTCTGTAAATATTAAATAAAGTCTTTTGTACTTAAAATGGACTTAAATATAATTAGTAAATAATAAAACTAACAATGATATTATATAAGTTCAAAAATAAATACTGTTCCTTAAACATCGTTAAGATTTCAGTTATGCTTTCTTTAGTTTCAATATTCTATTTATAAGTAAAAAGTAAATTAAGGTAATGTGTCAAACACATCAGCCCAAGGAGGTAAAGAAATTTCCGAAAAAATATTCTCATATCCTTTTTATTGGCCTCAATATTAATAGCAATTCAACAGAATTAAGAATGGACTTTACAATAGAATTGTTAAAACTAGGTTAACTAATAGACATTAAATAAACATTCTAGATTAAATGTATTCTATTACAGTGAAAACCGGATTAATATACAAGACAAAATATAATACAGCACCTGTGCGAAGCACACCGCGTCGAAGTAAATAACATCAGTTAAAGATTACAGGCAGAGTAGAACAGTTTATGTTAGTGTTGGAGCATGGTTGTATATTATTGTTTTTACAAGAAGGAATAAAAAAACCTTTTTATATAAATATGAAGAAATTCCTGTTTTTGCACAGTATGTAAATAGATAAAGAAGTTTAATTTTTGCTTCTTATAAAACGATCGGTATATAGAAAAATAAATTTATAAAGTTATGAAGGATACTCCTATAAATATAAAATTTTAAAAATATATACTAAAAATTTAAAAAGTTTAACGTTTAAGTATTCAAAATTTTAAACAAGATATTATTATCTTTTTTATAAAGTGAAAATCATTTTTTTAACATTTTCATTTTATGATATGTAAAGAAATAGTACAAGAAATGGCGCATGTAAAAAAAAAATCAAAGGGTACAGAATCGCCTTTGCACCAAACAAATGCAATAAATCCAAAAGAAGGAACATTTTTAGTATCATTTTCTTACATGCTTTTATTCCCATATAGACACTTAGTGTTTTCATAACTTTCAAAAGTATATCTATATTTCATTTCCTTATTAGATATTTATAGTTAGAGATTGTATTAATATAAGCATATTGAAATCTTCCTCTCTGTACTATCAAGCCTACTTAAAAAAATTAATTATCCTTAATTAGGATCAATATGAAAAAATAAAAACCTAATAATGAGAATGATTTTATTATTGAATTTCCACCACTGTTTTAGCCTTTTAGCATGTATCTCATACTATCAATGCTTAACAAACTGTATAAGAATAAATCTGTTATTTTTGGAAAAATAAATCAAATGTAAAAAGATGTTCGTCTAAATATCATAAATAAATGTTGGTGAATTTTCGAGAAAAAATAAATTTCTATATAAAACAAAAATAGTAAATAAACCATGTATTATAAAATAAATAATCAATATTATATACTTCTAATTCGATAAAATCATTTACTGCTTATTTATTATAATTGTTTACAAAACATTAAATGATTCATTTTCATGATTTAGGTAGTCTACTGAAACTTTGTGATAGCTTTTAAAAAGTGGAGAGGTTAAAATTAATTATATATAGAGAAATAATTTTTCTTTGTAAAAATGATAACATTATAACACATATTTTATATATTTAAAACATTTTAATGCAAAGATAAAACTCTCCATCTAGAAAAACATAGGTATGTTTTAGTATGCACATTTGTATAAAAATACCTATCAATGGCGATTGTACGAATTCCAGCATGTGTGTGAAAACGTGCATATCCATTTAAGACAATAAAATTATCAATGTGTACTTTTATCCAAACTCTTATTGAATATGCTCATATAAAATAAATCAAAATATGCATTAAAGCAACAGTTTAAACATATGCAAATATACAAAAATATGCTTAAAAACATTATTTCTAAGTAGGGAGGGCAAATTTTTAACATTTACCAGCAAACTCGGATTGTTTTGCAATTGATATGTTGTTGAAGTTTGCAATGGAATTGAAAATGAATTAAGTAGCACTAATACTTTTTTAAAGGGGCACTCAAAAGAATATCGTTACATTGTGGTCTATGATGAAAAATCCTGTGCAGTGTATTTTAATGATGTTGCACTACTTCAAATATGTTGAAATTCATATACATCAAGGAAGTACACTAAAAGATGCTTACTATCAAATATGGCACGTGTAGCACTTATAATTAATTAGTTTATAGAAAAACTGCAAAAAATTCCATTATTCATGGTCTAATAGGGAATATCGTTTGCTGCGAATTTTAATCATGTTACATATAAATGAAATTTATATCAATTTTTGAGATGCACTAAGACATACTTTCTGTAGAATATAGTGCGAAATGCTTTTTTCTTTCATTTACAGTGCCACACAAAAGTGTCCTGTCAAAATATGGTCTACAGGGTAAAATTGTTTGTAGCATATTTTAATTATATTACATTATTTCAAATATGATAAAACTGATATACATCACTCGGGTTTACTACAATATACTTGTTTTATAATATGATGTGTCATTTATCGGTCATTTACAGCAACACACCAATATTTCAGGCACAGTACTATATCCGAAATATTGTATATAAGCAATAATCGAAAGTGTGCTTTCAGTTAGGTATGCCTTTAACTAAATTTTTGCATGCGATGAGGCATGTATAACTACTACAGATCATATACAGGACTATACACAAAAGAATTCGTAAGCATTACATTGCATCGGCATAATTTGATTAAAATGAGTTTTTAATCGAGTTATTCATTTTGAACAGGAAATATATTTAGTACATTATGAGATGTTTATTGAATATACATGAAATCATATGTAGGGCCATGTAAAAAACTGGATACATGGCGCCTATGTATGATCATTTCTGGAAGTGTGATTTCAGTACTTTAGTGTGTTTTTGGCTGAATTAAATTCTAGCTTAATGTGTGGCACATATGAAAATCTTAACGTAATACACAGACAGGGTCATATAAAAGAATTCAAGTATGTTTTTGTCTATTAATAGAAATTGCTGAAAGTGAATTTTCAACTGTGTTATGTGTTTTCTAACTAAACTTAATTGTAGCATGCTATATACAAATCTATAAATTATATATAGGGCTGCACAAAAGAATTGGAATAGTTTATGGTTATAACTTGGAATTGCTGAAATCTGGTTTTCAACTGTGTTTTGTGCTTTCTAAAATGTTTACTTAGTACCTTATTAAACAGCGATGGTTTGTTAGTGTTGAAAAGTGTTTCATAATGCTTGCGGCATGATTTTTATTTCCTGTTTATATTGGACTAATTTTATATTATAAAAAATATTTCAAAATATACAACAAAATCAAGTCTAATCTATGCACTGTATTCTGAGCACTGTCGAAATGACTCTCATGTCATATAAAAGAACTTGATCTTGCAGATAATGACAGTTTCACCTAAAAATGCGATTCTGTCAGATTTTTATCGATATCGCAGATTCTGACACTGGGCTGACTTCTTGGCACAAGTACTGTCACTGTTGATACCCATACCCAGATTACAATATAAAGCATTGTATTTGGGGAACGTAAACTTTTTAACAAAAAAATCTGTGGCATTCCTTTTACTACGAGGTTTAATATGAGTGCATATGTTAAAGAAGGAAGCATCACTAGTGGATATTTGTTTTTAACGTATGCTTTCTTTGTTCGAAATGGCAGATTTTCTAAAGCAGCAACATGTGATTTCATTAGCAATTTTTTCCATGACCTACCTACTTCTTTAAAATTATTACATAAATGTATTTATTAAGATCACTGTACATTTGGTTACAGAAATCATCCATTTTGTTATCTTTCTGTTTAATCATTCAATGGTGCAGTTTTTTAAATGCAAAACATGAAATGTTTAGAGTGAAAAAACAAGATAAAATAAAATAACCAAATTGTGGCACAGTTACAAATCGTAATCTAAAAACAAAGTTTTTAATATATTTTGTTGAAAATACTGATTCAGGTTCTTATTTTTTCAATTAAAAAAAAGTCACAGACGCTGCTTAAAACTAAAATGAACTTAATTTTTAAAAATAGCCTTATTTTTAATAATCAAAAATAATATATGTAAACTAAAAATAAAAATATTTTAAAAAATTAAGAATTTAATTAAAAGAAGTAATTGTACATTAATCATAATCCGATAAATCCACAAAGCAAATGTAAATTATATTGCGGTAAAATTGATTTTATGGAATACCTTGATATAAAATTGGTGAAAGTTAACAAAATAAATAAATTGTTGAATCTTATTTGCATTTTTATATTGTATGGTAAAATATAGGTTTACTTTCAGGAAGGTGGAAAAGCTGGACAACCTTGCTTCAAGTTATGCTAGTACAATTTTAACGTTAGAAGAATTTTTTCAATGTATCTCCTATATCTGATTAGATAAAACATTATAAGAACTCAGACATGACCAAATGAATGTGCCTGAATGAAATATATTGCAAAGGCATAAGAGTTGCTAGTGATATAAAGCAATCTTTCTGTCGAACAGAGAAGGTTTGTGATTTTATAAAAGTGATTCTCAAATTTGATTGGGTGATTTTTAAATTAAAAAATTTACTTACGTAAATATAGCTTTGAAAAATTTTATACTTATTAATAATAAAACATAAACTAAAATTGTGGAGTTTTATCGAGTACATATGACGCATTTGCTCTGAATTCAGAAGAAAATTAAGGCGGTACTGAATTATCCTTTAGTATTTTTTATTAAATAAAAAAAAAAAAACTAGCTGCTGTTCTTTAATGTTACAGTATTACTACGGGAAAATAATGAGACTATTTGTGAGATTTTGTTACACATGCCATTTCCTCCAAGGAAACAGTAACTCATATTTCTGTGATTTCCCATAGTATTTGATAAGCAAGTCGCATACATAGCAAATACACAGTTGTAACTTCAGATGCACACAAAACAAAAAATCAAAGGAAATGTTAATAGAATTTAAAATAATGTGTTATATTATTCCATACTTTTTAACTTTCCCCAAAAGACCAATTTTTATCTTGCCAAAAAGAATTTTGTTTTTGTTTTATATTATAAATGAAAATTAATCATTTAATTAAAAAAAGTCTGCAAAGCAAATGTTAATTACATGGCAGTACAATTAATTTTATGGAATACTTTGACAAACAATTGATCAAAGTTAACAAAATAGCGCAATTGTTGAATAATATTTGCATTTTTATATTGTATGTTAAAATATAGTTTTACTTTGGGAAGTCGGAAAAACTGGACAACCTTGCTACAAGATAATGCACGTATAATTTTAATATTTGAAGAATGTTTTCAATCTATCTCTTACATTTGATCAAATAAAACATAATGAGATCTCAGATGTATCCAAATGAGTGTGCCTGCCTGAAATATAATTTTATGCGACAAGTTGCAAAGGCATAATAGTTGCTAGTGATATTAAGCAACATTCGAGTCAAACAGTGAATGGTTTTGATTTTTTAAACAGTGATTTTCAAACTTGATTGAGTGATTTTTAGATTAAAAAATTAATTTATATATAGTTTTGAAAACTTTTACACTTATTAATAATAAAACATGAACTAAAATTGTGGAGTCTTATTACGTACAAATGACATTTATGCTCTGAATTCATAAGAAAATTAAGGAGGTACAGAATTATTCTTTAGTAATTTTTATTAAATCTAAAAAAATTAGCTGATGTTATTTAATGTTTCAATATTAATAAGTGAGCAAAATTGAGGCTATTTGTGAGATTTTTTTACATATGCCATTTTCCAAAGAAAACAGCAACTTCATATTTCTTTGATGTCCCTTAGTATTCAATAGGCAAGTTACAGACATATCAAATCACATGAACACAAAATGGAAAATGAAAGGAACTTGCTAATAAAATTTTAAATATTATGTTATATTATTCCTTACTTTGTAACCTTTGCAGAATGATCAATTTTAACAGGCAAAAAAGGAATTATTTTTTGTTTTACATTATAAATTGAAATGAATGATAACAACCAATTCTGACAATGAGCCAAATATATTATGTGTTCTGGCTTGCTTCTTTGATCTATTGGCAAACTTTTCCCTCTCCTGGCACTAGTGCTATTCCTTTTTGAAAAATCATACATTAAAAACTAATGTTTCACTTCTTCACACTTCGAAGCCAGTCATTGCATCCTGGAGTTAAGTTGAATTTAAAAGCCACCTTAAATCTAAGTTACGCCAAGCCCACAACAGAAAGCAAGTATCTAAATTTCTCTATTGCATCTCCTGGAATATATAGGTATAATTCTAATACTGATTAAGAAACTGTTTTGGAAAAAAGACACCTCCCTACTAACTGTGCTGCATATCATCAGATAAAAATGTGACTGGTATTAATGTATTTATATTAAGGCCTACTAATTGATGCTACTTAAATTATGCTTAAGATCATGTGTTATTTTGTTGATGGTTTTAAATTATGGTTGAGTGTTGTTATTTTTTCCACCTTTTTATAAAACATCCAGGATGCTGAACAAAATTTAAATCCATTGAATATATGTGACATATAAAATTATGGCTATGATCAGGGATGGGAAAATAAAAGAATCTACTTCCCACAGGATGCAGATTATCTAACTGAGAGGGTGGGTTTTTTTCTTTTTTCAGTCTTTTAAAAATTGCAGCTTATGCATGAGCACAAGAAGTGGTGGGATTCAAGCAGTTTGTGGTGGTTTGATAGAACCATTACATAATTTTTGGTTGAGTTCAGTGAACCAGTTGTTAAAATGGCACTTTGATGCATAAATCATACACTTCTATACATTACTATCTTCTAATGTTTATCTGAGAAACAACATATTATAAACATAACATTGTGATATGTTCTTATTTGTTTCAGCTTTGTGTTTTCTCCAAAATTCCTGTTAGATAAATGAACTGGTGTTCTATAAAATATCTTTTGAGGAGAGTAGTGACAGATGATTAGAGAGAATTATAAGATTTGGCTTTTTTGTCCAAATTATGGCAGTTTACGTTACTGAGCTTAGCAATAGTTAATTAGCTCATTTTTTGAGAGAATATTACAGGTCCTACAAACTTTATGTAAACGGTTAATTTTTACATATAAATGGCATATTCTTTGCAACAATATGACACTGTTGAATAACCTTGACTCTTGAATATAGCTCTGTCTCGAAACTTCCATTCTAATACAATTTATCATACTACAGTCATGTCATTCTTTTCCACATCTCTTGGGAAACTTTTCAAAGTTCTTTTAATGTCCAAGACTGCCGTCTTTATAATGCTCGCTTTAGTAACACAAATGTAGAAACACTGCAGGGGATTTTGCATGTGTTTTTTCAAATAGGACAGTTTTTTCCATTTGTGATCGTTTTTTTCAAAATATATGGTGATTGACTTGGAAGAGTGACAGAATGTTTTGGCCATATGAAGCTAAACTTTACTAATGTATTTTTCATATAAAGCTGGAATTTCTTCTAAAAGGGTTCTAAAATATTTCACTGATAATAAAATTAATTTACTTCAGCTTTACTAGTTTAACATTGTAAGTAATCAAGTAACAAAAATCTTGCTTCAGAAGACCTGTTGATTTTTCAGTATTTTTGCCATTATTTTCCACCATTTAGATCGGATCAATACTTCTGTGACACTGGGATGTAACAATTGTTTTGGATAATATTCATTATCTGATATTTGTAACGACATTAATAGTATTACATAATCACTGCTAATGCTCTTTAGCCATTCTAAAGCTAATTCTTCTTTGGTGCTTGACAAATTTCCCCCTTTATATTTGGGGTGAGCTAGATAGGCTATCATATGAGCAGGTGTTATACATTGATTATATCATTTCTGTATTGAATATTTGTATGTTTTAGACGGTCCGGAACATGATTTGACTGTTTTTTGAAAATGTCTATCTGTTTCTAACATAACTTTTGTGGGTTCTCTATCAAAATAATTAATGCACGGAATTTAATAAAACTTTAGATTCAGTTAGTCCCTGATATAAATTGGTACTGATTAGTTTTTGGTGTAAATCGTCCGAAAGGTGGCACTGCTATGCTATATTCTTCTCTATTTATATGACAGCTATATCTCAAGAACTAATGGACAGAATTTTATCAAATTTCAGATACCTTGACATAAATGGACGCAGATTATGTTTCAGTGTAAATAGCCTAACAGATGTTGCTGTTCTGATACTTTTTTTTATGATTCTCATGGTAGCTATATCTCAAAAACTAATGCATAGAGTTTCATCAAACTTCAGATTATGTTAGACCATGACATAGATAGATGCTGCTTACGTTTTGGTGTAAATATCTCAAAGGTGGTGATGCTATGCTACTTTTTCATTATTTTCATGATAGCTATATCTCAAGAACTAATGCACAGATTTTCATCAAACTTCAGATTCCGTTAGACATGGACATAAGTTGTTACTGATTATGTTTTGGTGTAAATCTCCCACAAGACGGCATTGCTATGCTGTAATTTTCAGGATTCACACGATTTTAACAATAGTCATATCTCCAGAACTAATGCACAGAACTTAATAAAACTTTAAACTCTGTTAGACCCGGATATAAATTAATGCCGAGATTCATTTTTGGTGTATGTGAAACTTGTATGAGTTAGAAGAAAGCTTTGGGATCAACACATCCGACTAGGTTTGTAATGGAAAGTTTTGGTTTGGAAGTTTAAAATCCAAACCAATACCAAAATTTTAATTGTAGTATGTTTTGAAAATACCTATTTAATTTCTATCTGTATGTATCATTCTTTTCTATATCTAAATAAAAAGGTATATTGTAAAAATAGTTAACCGAATAAACTCTTCAAAACAAAATTAAAAGTCTAATTTTATTATTACAAGAAAGTAAGACTGATAAATAGAAAAGCCTCCCTAATAAAGAAAAGCTAACCCCAGCAGAGAGATTGTCAATTACACATATTATTGATTACAATATCAAATATATAAAATGAAATATGGAAAATAAATGTATGAGGACGAAAATAAAAAATATTTTATAAGTAGAAGAATTAATTTGAAATAACTTTAAATGCAGAGAAACAAAGGTATTCAAACAGGTGACTTATATATGAGAATACAAGTCAACCAAAACACTGATATTTGAATTTAAAGAATTCAAGACAGTATTGATTAACAATGAGTACGTATGTATAAAAATGCCATATCTATTGAGGACAAAAAAAGTTTCTTTATTAAATATTAATTATAATACAAAGCTTATACATTTACATCAAAAGTATTAAATACAGAGTTTTTTCCCATGAAATTCTACTTCTTTTTAATTCATATAAGGTACAGTTACAAGGTTACTATATTAAAAAACAAAAATTGAGCATATCTATTGTTCAGTATTTATCTTTCCTTCTTAAACTCCCAATCCTGGCCAATGGATGGAAGGTTAAGAAAAGTACAAATACCATATCACTAAATCTATACAAATCTGCAGATTAGCTATTATTGCAGTGCATATAATTTTTAGAATACTTAAACATTGGCATAAGTGAGTGAATATAAATGTTGCCACGACATGAAAATAAGGAACTTTAATTTTAACTACACATATTATTAGTGACATCCTCATAAAATTGGCCTGACGAGATAGAAAAACTTTTAAAATACTTTCTAGTAACTTTTATTTGCATTTTAAAACCATTTCCGACTTATTACTGTATGAAATAACAATCAATATATCAAACACATCCGAAATTTCTTCAATATTTACACATTTAATATACATGTCACAGGCTAATTGAGAAATTAAGCTCTTTGCAAAGAGGTGGGCTAGCTGCAGAATCATCTTTTTTTTTTTCCAATCAGCTTGCTATTTTTCAGGCTTATTGCAAAGAGTCTAGGTTAATTTGAATATGGCCATTTATTTCTCAATCAGCCTCATGTTTTTAAAGCCTATTGAAAAGAGCCTGGATAACATTAGGCTAATTGAAAAATGTCCAAATATTGTGTTGCATGAGACCCGAATCTGAAAATTCCATTTAATGTCAATTTGAATCCAACAAAGAAATGTTCTATTGAACTGCAACCTGATCCAAAAATGACTATTGTGAGTTTATGGGGACGGCCTTGTACCATTAGCCATTTGCTTCAGAAGTGGCGAAAAAGCAGAGTGTGGAGAAAAAGATTTAAATGGTTGATTGTTAAGTATCACCAGTTCAAACAAGAATACTGAGCCATAACACACCATTCATATGCTGAAAAAATATGCTAAAGTTGAAAACTGGTGACTGTCTTAAAGGTAAAAAGGTGTGTTCAACATGCACATAAACTTAAGAATGCCAACTTGTAAAACGACGTATTTAAATGTACTTTTATAAAAGAAGAAATTTCCAGGATAAATTCAGTGTATTAAGAGAAGGGCTTTTTACAACAAGGAACGTGGCTTATGATCTGAAATAATATAAACTTGAGAACCAAGAGTTGACTACTTGATTGATAGCATGTATCACAATTGAGCATTTCAATTTGCCATAACTATGAGACTTTCCATATATAAATCCAACAAGATCCATCATTATTTAAATAAATAACATGCAAGAGTTGATTAAGATATCATCAGCTTAAATCTCTGTACAACTATAACAAGATGCATATTTGCTTTACACTTTTAAACATATAAAGTTAGCACTACTTTTACTGATCATTGTAAGTTCACTTTGGAACTTAATTTCTTGGAACATCAACAATGGTTATGCATCAGTTGTACCCAGAAGCGAAATTCACGTCTTTTTATACTGATAGAAGAACCGCACAAGCCAATCATAGGCGACTACACAATTTACATAGAAGGAGGCAAGAATTAACATTTTACACTTTAATTTGCAGAGAATAAATATTACTATAAATTTAGAAAAAGGTTATAAATGTATAAAATAACTTTAAAGAATGTTTTAACTTATTAAGTACTTTTAAAATATATTTTAACTTAAAGAAATTTAGAATGTTTGCAAATGTGATTGCAAAAGAAAAATACTACATACGATCTATGACCACAATGCCACCTAGAAACCATCGAACTGATAGCTTGGTAGAGTAAACAAAAATGCCAAATCGGCCACCACATGATGAAAACGATGAGGACGAGGGATCAAGTTTACATACTTTATGTAAGAATAAAATGTAAATACAAAAAATGCATGAGAAATAACACTATATTTTCTACACAAATTAATTTCTGCTGAAATGGAACTGGACCAGAGAATTCCAATTGAAATTAACCCAACCCTACAAAAAAATTCCAACAAAGGGTAACCCGATGCACGAAAAATGCTTCAACCTGAACCCTAAATAAACTGAAATTAATTCATCTTTTAATAGAAAAATGAAAATTAGTCTACAATTATATCACTAATACCAATTTTATTTGTTATATTGAAACATAGACAAATCTATATTCTTTAATATTCAAATATAATAAAATCTCTGAATAGTAGATACTTCTGCATTGGTTTGGGTTATTCTTATTTTTTTTTGGTTGGGATGACTGTACTCTATAATGTTTATTGTGGGTCAGATTTGTGTTTTTGCAAGTAGGGATGTTGGGATTTTCAGGAACAAATTAATGAAAAGAAGCCGAACTGTGCTTCAGATGAATTAAATTTGTGTATTAAGTTTTAAAAATGTTTGCAATAATTAACATTTTAAAATTATTCTTATATCTCAGCAGATACTTTTTAATAATTAAAAAAAATATTTTTTTCAATTTTAATCAAATGATTCAATGGATCTTCTGAAGCACTAATCTAATGCTACTAAGTGAGCAAATGTTTTTTAAAAAAAGGTTTTCTTTAATAATATTTAAACAAACTATTATTTTAATTTAATTTTGGATTCAGATGTAAGTGTGTTGTGTTAGGACAGGTTTGTGGGTCAATGAAAATTATTTTTTCAGGTTCGCGTTAGGTTGCAGGTTGATTTTTAAATGGAGCGTTGGTTGGTTAGACTGATAGAAAAAACGTTATGCTGTATGTCAGCTAAACATTTATGGAGAAAAACTCTCAGGCAATTACGTTGGCCGTTCTGCTATTTCAAAACTGAATTGAAGACATTATATTGACTAAAAAACTTACACCTGATCAGTTATATGACTGTGACGAAATTAGTGTGAAATTCAAAATGTTGCCCTCTTACTACAAAAGATGAAAAGTCAACTCTGGGTCACCAAAAATGAAGGAACAATTAACCCTTTTAGCACGTGCCAATGCATTTGGAGCTCTTAAAATGAAACTTACTGTGATTGGAAAATCTGCCAAGCCTAGATCATTAAAAACATTAATAAAAAAAGCCCTACCAGTAAATTGCACAAATCGGAAAATTGCCTGGATGGATTAAGAAATTTTCAAAAAATGGTTTTCTGAACATTTTGCTACAGGAACAAAAAAATCTACCTTTCAAAGCAATTTTGTTTACAGATAATGCTCTATCTCATCCAGACAAAGATGTGCTACGGTGTGTGGAAATTCATGCTATATTTTTTCCAGTGCTACAAGTTTAATACAGCCACTGGATCAGGGTTAATTAGAGAATTTAAAGAAAATATATCAACGCTGCTTGTTGATACATTTAGTGCAGTCTGATGATGAAAGTATTGAGAACGTTTTGAAGAGTGTAAACATGAGACATATTGTTTACTGGATAGCTGATTCTTAAGAAGAAATTCAATCTACAATACTGAATATATCGTGGTTGACATTTTTACCTAAAGTGGTAACAACATCTATTGAGAATCTTAATGACGACGATGGTGAAAACATTGTTTTGAAAGATTTGGTGAAGGAAGTACCTGGGTGTGAAAACTGTAATGCAGATGACGTTAAAGAATGGCTAAACAGTGATGAAATGCTATAAATAACTGAACTGTTGTAGAAATCATAGAAGATGAGGAGGAATGTAATGATACAGAAGAAAACGACTCTCTGCCATTTGAAAAAAAATATATAGCTCATAGTGAAAGTTCTGCATCTTTAGAACTGGCTTTAAACTATGTAGAACAGCAAAGCAAAGCCACCCTAATCCCGATTTATTTCAATAGTTACAAGGTAGTGAATAATTATGCATAACCTTAATATAAATAAATAGGAGGAGGAACTTAAAATTATTATTAAAAATGTATAAGAAAACTGTCTTATTGGCATATTTCATTTAAGCAACTGAGAGTCTAAGATGAATGAATACTTATTTTTTATTTTAAGGGTATACTTTCCACAAACTCTCCATGCAGAAATATGTATAAAATCAGCAGATATGGCAGGTTTTTACTGTTTTCTCAGCATTATGTAGGAAAGAAGAAATACTCAGTGAAAATAAATATACCGGGTGGTTATAATATAAGTATCTCTATTTGGAGCTAGCTCTCTGTAGCCTGAAGGAATAACCGAATTAAACCAAATTTGGCACACTTACTATTCAAGAAGGGGGAAGAAGAATGAAACAACAAAAAATAGTTGCAATAATCACCAATGATGGCACTACGGGGCCTGTCAGTGCAAACGCCGTTATGTACCATGGAAGTGGCACAAACCTCAATGACTTAAAAGATCGCATATCACAACATGTGGGAAACATCACTCTTGGTGCATTACAGTCTGAAGTTTAGCACGTCTTGCACCACCTGGATTGTGTCTTCCAGACCAATTAGCCATGTAGAACTGGAACTTGATCGGCACTGCTATGCGAAAGCGTAACCACATTCACTGTGACACTTTCCTATAAATTAGGTTTGTCAGCCGGTTTTACTTTGTTCTGTATTACACATTATATTTCACACTCAAAAGTGCCATGTGTCGGCTATTATTGCAATTATTATTTTTATTACTCCATTCTTCTTCCCCTATAGTAAGTGCACCGATTTTGGATTCATTCGGGCTATTCCTCTTAGATACAGACAGCTCCAAATAGAGATACTTATATTATAACCACCCGGTATAACTATATAAGAAAAGTGTTATTTTAATGGTATCTGCAGATAAAGAGATTTTTAATGTTTTCCCAACATAATGAAAAGAAGATGGGTTGCTAAATGAAAATTATTATGAAACATTATGCAAATTTCAGCAATAATGAAATCTGCAGATGAGGCAGTATTTTGATGTTTTCTGAACATCATGATATAATAATAAAAACAATTTTAGCACGAAAAATATTTCTCAGTATCATTCCCATCATCAGAGAACGTGGATTGCTAATGAAAATAAATAAAACATTAAAAATATTGCTGTACCAATGAAATATGCAGATGCATTATACATGCTTTATAATTATTTTTATTCAGCAACCCTTCATCTCTACGTAATGCTGGGAAAACATTAAAAATCTTTTCATATGCACTGATTTTATTAGGGCAAATTTTTTCTTACATGTTTTTTATAATTATTTCCATTAGCAACCCATCTTTTCTATGTAATGCTGGGAAAACATTAAAAATCTTTTCACATGCACTGATTTTATTAGTGCAAACTTTTTCTTACATGTTTTTTATAATTATTTCCATTAGCAACCCATCTTTTCTATGTAATGCTGGGAAAACATTCAAAAAATATCTTAACTGCCGATTTTATCTATTCTTGCACAGGGTAGTTGCAAAAAATATACCCTTAAAATAAAAATGCAGCATTCAGTAACCTTAAACTCTCAGTCACATAAATGAAATCTGTTAATAAGACAGTCTTCTTATACATTTTATAAAGCATTTGAAGTTCCTACTTCTTTATTTAATAATAAAATTATGCATAATCATTCAATACCTTGAACATACTACAATAAGCATTGATTAGAATCTTTCATCAAATCAGCTAAACCGATTTTAACTGAAACCGTCATGACCCACGGCTTGGGTCAAGTGCTGATAGTGCAACATTTTCTTGTTTTGGATTGGGTCGATTTTCATTTTTTCAGGTTGGTTTTAGTTTAGGTTTTGATTCCTGCAAGCTGGGTTGATGTTGACCTGATTTTTCAAAAGAATTCTAAAATATTTTTACATGTGATTTATGCACAGCAATACCTCCAAAACAGACATTCCCAAATAGTAGATATCTCCTTTTAGCAAACACTTTTCAATTCCTAACACTTATATATTTGTACGTTATTACCCCTGAATAGTAAAGACCTCCAAAGAGCGAACTGATTCAATTCTGAAATCCTCTGCAGATGGGTTATATCCAACCGAAACCAAAAAATCCATTTGAGGTGAACTAGAACCCAACAAAATATATTTCTATGATACGTAACCGGAACCAAACCTGATACATTTCAGTCTGAACCCAAAAATAAATCAAACTAATAATTAGTTTAAATATTAAGTAAAGAAACCTTTTTTTTTTAAATTTCAAAAATTAGTAGCAATATATTAATGCTGCAGGAGATGCATTTAACATTATTTAAAAATGGAAAATATAATTTTCAATAATTAATAAAGTATTTACTAATATATGCAAAAAAAAAACTAAAGTTAACTATAGCAAATGTTTTAAAATCTCAAATAAATGAATTCAATTCATCTGAAACAGAGTTGTGCTTATTTTTATTAATTTGTCTGTGAAAATCCTGAGAGCTCGACTTGCAAAAACCTAAATCTGACACATTCTAGAGTACACACAGAAAAAAAATATAGTCACCCTGACCAGAAAAGAGAAAATTAAGGACAACATTATCAGATACAGGGGTGTCTGCAACTTAGAGATTTTACTATATTTGAATAGTAATGAAAATAAATAGGTCCATTATTCAACATAAAATACAAAACTGTTATTAGTCATGTAATTGCAGACTACTTTTCATAATTGTGTTAAAAGATAAATAAATTTTCTTCCATTTATTGAAGCATTTCGGTTTCAGGTAGAAATTTATCTGGTTGTCAAAGAAATTAATTTGTTGTGTTCATATTGGGTTGTGGTTTAATAGAATTTTTCTTGTCAGTTTTGGGTTGACTTAAAATGGAATTTTCAGTTCGGTTAGGATGCATATTGACGGAAATAATTTTGTCACATTCAAATCGGTTTGTAGTTAGATGGATTTTTTTTATCATGTTCAGCTAAACTTCAAATGGAAATTTAAGTTTTGGATGGGTTTCTTGTTGACAGAAACTTTGTTTTGTTTGGATCAGGTTGTTGTGTTATAGATTATTTTTTGTCTGATTCAAGTGTGGTTTAGGGTTACCTTCAAATGGCACTTTCTTGTTTAGTTTGGGTTACATGTCGACAGAAATTATTTTGTCATGTTTGGACTGGTCTGTTGTTTCATGGAATTTTCAGGTTCAGCTCATTTGCATGTCGATGGAAATTCTTTTATAATGTTTGGATAAGGTTACAGTTTGATAGAACTTTCTTTGATGGGTTCAGGTTGGACTTCAAATGGAATTTTCAGGTTTAGATCGAATACACCACATTTGAACAAACAGCAGAAAATTTTCTAATTAGCTTAAAATGGCATAGACCAAATTGCAATAAGCAGAAATAATATGAGGCTGATTGAAAAATAAATGGCCATATATCAATTAGACTAAAGCTCTTTAGGCTCTTTGCAATAAGACTGGGAAATATGATTATGATTGCAAAAAGGAAATAATACTCCAATTAGCATCATTTCACCAGGCTCTTTGCAAAGGGCCGGATTTCTCAATTCGCCTACAACACATATATTGAGACTATTTAATCGACACATAAATATAATACAAAATATATGACATATCACTACAAAGAAAAGCAGTATAAAATTCGACTTTTTTTCAATTTGTTGTTTATAATGTATGACAAGAAATTGCACTTTCTTATGACTAATTTATGTGAAACCCCTTCTAAAAAAGGAAGTTTGTTGATAGCAAACCTCAGATTATGAAAGCATACTTAGTTTATCCTTTTGTGAAAATATCTTCTGGTATGTATCACAAACAAAAGGTTTCTCACCAGTGTGAATTAAGAGATCAGTTTTCAAATTATTCTTTGAGATAAATTCTTATTGCATATCTCACAAGCAAAATGTTTCTCACCAGTATTATTAACAGTATGAATTTACATATGCCTTTTTAATTTCGTCTTTTTTGAGAATTTCTTGGAGCATATCTTACCAAAAAAATGTTTTTCACCAGTCTGAATTAACAGATAGCTTATCAAGTGATTCATGTCAGAAAATTTCAAGTTTAATATTTCACAGAAAAGGTTTCTCACCAGTATGAACTAACAAATGTCGATTTAAATACCTCTTTTGAGAGAATTTCTTGTTGCATATCTCACATGCAAATGGTTTCTCACCACTATGAACTAACAAATGTTTGGTTAATGAAATCTTTTGAGAGAACTTATTGTTGCATATCTCACATGCAAAAGGTTTCTCACCAGTATGAACTAACAAATGTTTTTTCAAATTACTCCTGTCAGAAAATTTCTTGTTGCACATCCGACATAAAAAAGGTTTCTCACCAGTATGAACTAACAAATGTCTGCTTAAATCATCTGTTTGAGAGAATTTCTTGTTGCATATCTCACATACAAATACTTTCTCACCAGTATGAACTAACAAATGTTGGTTCAAAACACTCTTTAGAGAGAATTTCTTGTTGCAGATCTCACATGCAAATGGTTTCTCACCAGTATGAAGCAACAAATGACTGTTTAACTTATTCTTTTGAGAGAAGTTCTTGTTGCAGACCTCACATGCAAACGGTTTCTCACCAGTATGAACTAACAAATGACTGTTTAACATATTCTTTTGTGAGAATTTTTTGTTGCATATCTCACATGCAAAAGGTTTCTCACCCGTATGAAGTAACAAATGTGTACTTAATGCACTAATTCCAGAGAATTTCTTGTTGCATATCTTACATACAAATGGTTTCTCACCAGTATGAACTAACAAATGTCCACGTAAATGAATCTTTTGATAGAATCTCTTGTTGCACGTCTCACATACAAAAGGTTTCTCACCAGTATGAACTAACAGATGGGTTTTCAAATTACTCCTGTCAGAAAATTTCTTGATGCATATCTGACATGAAAAAGGTTTCTCACCAGTATGAACTAACAAATGCTTGCTTAAATTATTCTTTTGTGAGAATTTTTTGTTACATATCTCACAAACAAAAGATTTTCCTTCATGCGAATCAGAAGTTGCTTCTCCAAAATGCTCTTGTAAAGCAATGCTATGTTCCATATTTCACACCTTAAATATTTTGTCTGTTTTGGTTGGTTGATTTATGATGGCTGATTACCTACTCAAGAGATAAAGGCCCTAGGGGTAATGCCTTCCATGGGTGTCTTTTTAAGGGATCCTAACCCATATTTACGGGAAGGTTTGAAGAAAACCATGGAAAATTCTGAACAGTTAGGTCGATGAGCGCAACAGGGATTTGGATCCAGCACCTCCCATCTACCAGCTTTGAGAGCAGAACCTCTCAGCCACTGGTGGGGCTTATGTCTGCTTTGAGTGATACATTGGATATCTAAGTGATATTTTCTCTTTAACTACTTTCATAGATATATCATCTGCAATAAATAAAATTGTTAATTTATCATATTTTACAATTCATTAAAGCATATTTCAGACCAAAACAGCTTCTGATGAGAAATTAAAATGAATCAAGTAAATTAAATTTAAATAATTTTCTAACCCAGCATTAAAATCTTTATTCATTTCTCAAAACTATGGAAACACTGAATGCTTACAAAATAGGGCTATTCATTTTCCATAAAAATAACCAAAATTATTTCAAGGAAAATCCATTTTTTCCACAATTTATGATAATATTCATATTTGGCACTTTTTGTACTTTTATTATAAAATCACACTATATTTTGAAAAATTATGAAGCTTTTTAATTTATCGTCTAACACACTTGAAATCTAACACAGTTAGGTAAATCCAGTTTGACTTACCTAGTCTAGAGAAGAAATGAGAAATGAAGAAAGATCACTCAGGAATCTGGGGTCACAAAACCCATGAATATCCAAAAAGGTATTTTCATAGGGAAAAATATTCAGGACTTTCTTTTGAAAAATCAGATTGATCTTAACCTGCTTTCCTAAAAAGAAAATTAAAACTCAAGCTGAAACCACTCAGAATCCTGAAACATTTACTGTTACCCCAATCTGTAACAAACTAATTAGTATCAATGCAACTGACACACATGTCACATAAGGTTTAGGGAAAAATGGGTCACTTGACTAAATCCAAACCTCAATTACAAAGTGAGAAATAAGCAGAGTGTGTTTGTCATAGGTGCATATGCCCTAGACTTCCAGTTACAGGGAGTACCAAAAGGCATGTTGTGTGTTCAGAATATAACACATTAAAAAAGAATTTCCATTTAGACTTGGTAGAAAAACGAATTTTTCATATTTATCATCACCGAACTAGTGTGGAATTTGCCACAACTGACAAATGCGTTTATAACAAACTGTGAAATTAATAGAAAACCAATTATTATGCAGAATAAACTCCAGTAAATAACTTCAGGTATTAGGCTGAAAGTAGCATTATGTAGATAAATAGCTTATTTTTAATACAAAACAATGGTATAAAATTTAAATTCGACATAATTTTGTATGTCATGGACACAATGCTTTAATTTTGTAATTCAAGATTATTTTGTGAATGTCTTACATGATGTTGATTAGCATCTGCAACTAGGACAGGAAAAAATTAAAGAGTTTCAAAGATTTTAAATTTTGTACTACTAGGAAATTGGGCAAAAGAAATTTAGATGAGTGATTATTTATTTTTACAACAAATGGAACAGGAAAAGGTCTTAAAAGTTAAAGATTTTAAACTTTGTGAGTTGAGGGGAGGGCAAAGGAAGAGAAGCAGATATTTTTGAAGGGAGGAGGAGATTGATTTGATAATTGATGATTTATTTATTGCTGAGGGTGAGTATGTAAATACATAAATCAAAAATTTGCCAAACAAAAGAGATTTTCATCCCTATTTAAAAAATAATAGGAGAGTAGAATTTACTCTCTTAACTTTTAGACCAAAATTTGCTTTTGAAAGAACCAAGGATATAAAAGGACCATATGAACCCTGTTGTTTTACGCTATTACTTCTCAAACTATTGATCATTTGCACCTGTAATAAATAGTGATAAAAAATCCATATGGATGAAAAGGGTGTATTCAGAAAAGCTAACACCTGCTAGTAATGCATTGTAGAATGTCCTGGATATTTTATTGCTTTGTGAAATGGTTCTACTCTTTGTAAATGTATTTCTGTTCTACCATGTACTTTGTTTATTCTCTATTTATTTTAAGGGTACAGTGCTTTGCACCATTTGTGATTTTATATTTATTATCATCTTAATGGCTTGAGTGAGTGAACTAATTTATGACAAATTCATGAAATTGATACAAGGCCTATCAAATTTTGATTCTGAACCAAAAATCAGTAATAATGTTATAGTAAATTACAAATGATAGATACTTCCAAAGGTTCCAGTGACCATTCAGCATCATCCACCATCTTAAGTAAAAATGAGAATGGAATAACTCATATAAATTTCAGTTTTGATGCTGCTAAAAATTCCAAAGCAGGATGTAGTGGAGGCTCAAAAATTAAAGTGGGAAACAACATTATTCTAACAACTGATTGTGAAGAAATCGCAAATGATGAAACTCTGAGGAATATCAAAATACTTCTGGTAAATGAGCTCTACAAAATATCTTGCAATAAAAATCTGGACTCACATTCTATACTAAATGTCCGGTTTGAAAACTAAACCACTTACTACTTAGTGCATGGAAACAAAGACGCTGAAGATAAATGAAAAAAACCATAAGTAATTAAAGATTATACTGATGCTGGGGCGAAAATTTAAATTTCAAACAACTCATAAAATATCTTATTAGAAAAACTCAAAAACGTTGTTATGTTAGCTGTGCATTACATGCATTTTCCTAATTTCAAGTCTAAAATGTGGGACCCAATTTATTTTCACAACACCATCAGTAAGTACAGGCTTGTGAATTCCTACAATAAATCAACAAGGATTTGCATGCCGATTCCTATATTAAAAATTGATATTGTAAATACTTATTATAATGTAAGAAATAAGTATATTTCTTACATTTTTCTTTGTAAAAGAAAAAATTAACTAAAATGTATAATTAATTTCCTTACAAAAGTTATTTTATAACAGAAATTTACATAAACATTCATAATTTTTATTGTTTGTAATTCAAAAATGCAATTAAATTGAAACGTTACTTCGAACATTTTATATTCTACAACTCCTTTTATTGAAACATTTAGATCTTTCAACACAATTAGTTAATCATTTGCTATATAAAGGGTACATTGATAATTTCGAGACAGTGGCAGACAATGTGCATCATATTAATATTATTGGTCAACTTTTAAAATTTTAATTCTATTACATCTGCGCATGATAATTTGTTGCAACATTTGCAATTTAGCTATCATAGAATAATTTTTGAAAGAAATTAAATGGAACCGCTACTACTCCGGGGAAAAGGAAGCATGTGGACAAGCTCCCCTTCTTCCAACAAGCTCCTCCAACAGTGATTGACCTGATCATGGAAGGTCTGATAGGAAAAATTTAAAAGCTAATTTCAATAAGTTTAGGACATCAACCAGAAGTATCAGGAGAGGTGGGGTGTTTAATACATCAGGCGACCCTGGTAACTTGAAGCTCATCATACCTCTTGGCAATGATTAGGGGCAGGTGGTTGGGGCAGACCACTGCTCTTTCATGTAAAAGCCAGGCGTGCATGCAAACTCTAGGTCTCCTTCCTCCAATTCTGTCTCGTAACAGTGTAATATTCTATAGAATATTCTTATTTGTTTTGATAATGGTTTCGGTGGTGCCAAAACATGTAAACACTTTATTAAAACCTTTTTATTGTTTTATAGTTTTTATTTACATTTTTAGGAATTAAATAAGTATGTTATTACTGGTGTTATAATTTGTTATATATTTAAAACTAAAATAGTGTTGACATGAAAGCACTATAGAGCCATGATTTTTTATTATTTTAAAGTGACACTAAATAAAAAAAAATGTCATCAAAGCCTATAATTAGCATATGGAAATTAATCTTGTGCCTTGTGTCACTGTATTGGGATTGTTTAAAGAATTCAGAACAAGGCGAAATTCCCTCTTGTATAAAGAACACACAGACCTTTGTCAGCTGTAGTCCCAGAAAATTTGCTGGCCATAAAAAAGTATTAAGCGATGATAGTTGCTGTACAACCAAATTATACAGAAGGAACTTAATACATCAGATCCGCAACTACAGATAAAATTATTTATGAAGAAGTGCATATGAAAAAATTAGTTTCTCGCTGGATCTCCCATAATTTAGCAGAATATTAAAAAGTGAAGCATGTCATAATCAGAAAAACTACCTTAAAATTATTTAATGGTCGTAGGCGCTACATTATTTTAAAAATCATAATTAGTGAAGAAACATACATGCCTTTTTTAATAATTCCAACATACCAAGAAAGTAATGTATGGGTCTTTAAAGATGACCCTAAACCATAATAATGGTGACAATATAACAAACAATGAAATAAGTAATGTATGCCATTTTCTTCAGAAGCACAGGGTTGGTCAAAGCAATAAAGCTAGAGGGACAGAAGACAGTTACAACTAAGGGGTATACCTTTAGAGTTGCAAAAACCCTCAGTTTTTGAGAGACGGGAATAAACCTGGGAATTTTTGGGAATAAACCAGGAATTTCAGGAAATATTGGAAATTTTGAAAGTAAACAAAACTAGTCATTTTTCAATTTATTTTTTTTATTTTTAAGAAATTTCAGACATTGCTCTGAAAGTTTAAAATAAGTTTTCCATTATAAAATCACAAAACTTAGGATTTTGCAGTCTAAGTTTTTATAATTTATAATTCAGCCCTGCTGCAAATAATTCACAGGAAATACAAAACTTTATACTCTAGTTCAGTTCATAATTATAAAATTTCCTCAAAGTCATATACAGTATGGAACCATTTATTCGGAATCCAGTTAACCGGAAAACCAGTTATCCAGAATGATATTTCCAACTGACTGATTTCAGAATCTTTCCAGAAAAAAGTGCCATGCAGTGCTAGTTTTACATGTGCATTGTTTGATACATTACTACATGCTACATGCATTGTAAAACTTGATCAATATCTAGGATTTGAAATGAAAACATTTTTAGTTAGATATTGAGCATTTTAAGTTTTATGCAGAATTATTGCTTCCAAGGTACTGCCTTCTTTCAAACTCTGGTTAATCTTTGATCTTGATAGCATCTGGGCCTTAATCAGAGCAATCTAATAATTTAAAATCAGTAACAATGTTACAGCCACATATATTCTACAAACCTCATCAAATGGATGTTGCTTTAATGTCCAACCAGTTATCCAGAAAAACCAGTTATCCGGAATACATCTGGCCACAACCATTCCGGATAAATGGTTCTATACTATATATTTTTTTCAAAAATGAAAATATTTTTAAAACAATAATTCTTTTTAATTATAGTGCAAAGTATATCAAAAATAATAATTTTTGGGGGGTCAAAATCGACACTTACTTAGTAACAACAACAATGAGGGCTGTGAATTACGTTGGTAAGGATTTAAATGTCTCTTTAATTATCAAAATTGTTTAATTTCTGTTATCTGGCATATTTACTATTCAGGCATACTCTATATTAATTTTCTTGTGAGTTGCAGGATATTTTTGCATTGTTTTCTTTTAGTTTTGTTTGTTTTCTTTTTTGTTTATATTGTCTGAATCGGAGAATAGGAGGTGATGTTTATATTCATGTCTGGCAAGACGAATCTGTCATCTGCCTCTCAGACTTTTTAACTATACACGATTAAAATATCATTTTACTTATGCTATTTTTATTTATCTTATTTAATATTTCTGCAGCTCAAACATGTATTTCAATAGTTTTCATATAAACTGTGTCATTTTTTTCTATTTAGATTATTGGTTTCATATACATTTGGAAAAAAAAAACATTTTGTTTACAATTTAAAAAATTCTATGTCGCAAACTTTTTGAAAACTCCCAGGAATTTTTAAAATTTCCCTCCCAAAAAACTGATTTTATTCATGGGAATAAACCCGGTTTTTTCCACTCTAAATACCATTAAGTCTTATCTAGAAATTCGTTAATATATGTATGTTATGAGACTCATGCTTCACCCTGACAATGCATCTTCTCATTTCACAAGGATTATGGTTAAATTTCTTGAACAAAATTAATACTGATGACTCACTAACGCTTTACCAAACTTTTAACAAAGTCAGAAGCGAATGGAAATCTTCTGTACTTTAGAAACAGCTTAAAAACACATGCTGATTCAAAGATTCACGTTTCTCAAAGATGTAGTATAAATATTGAGATAAATCTGGAGATAAATGAAAAAAAAATTGTAAATTATAAATGATTAAATGTATGTTGAGGCAAACTTGAAAATTTGAAACAACTTATGAAATATCTCATTACAATAATTAAAAGCACTGATATATTTGTGTTATATTATGTGTGCATTAGCTGCATGTTCCTAATTTCAAGTCTAAAATGTGGTGTCCAATTTATTTGCACAAGTACATAAGCAGCAACAGGCATTTACATTTCGATAATGAATGAAAAAGATTTTGCATGTTGATTGCCATGTTCAAAAATGATCTTATAAGTACGATATTTCTTACATTATTCTTTGTAAAATAATAAATGTGCTAAAATATTTCATTAATTTACTTCCGAAAGTTACTTTATTAAAGAAATTTACATAAACATTCATAATTTTTATTGTTCTCAATTTAAAAATGGGATTAAATTGAAAAAAGGATTTCCAAACTATTTAGCTAATTATTTGCAACACATAAGCACATTTAAGATTACACACTAGCACATTGCTATGTCCTTTAAAATAAATTAGAATTTAATTTACACTGATTTTACTTTTAGAAGAATATACAATATTAATGAAATATGTAGTTTTATTTACACAGGGATCAAAATGGCCCTTTTCGAAATTATAAGTATACAATGATTGAATACCATAATTCTAGTGTTAATGTGACATTTCATAGACAGAGGTCAAATTTCCGCTTATCAGATACTTACCTATTAAAAAATCGAGTTTCCTCAAAAACAGAATATCATCAAATGTAAATGCAGCAGAGAGAGACTTATAATTGACCTGTCACCAATTCTATTTCTGTAAACAAAAATAAAATTAATTTTTTAAGTTACATTCCTATTATACAATCAAACATATAACACAATTTTTTTTTGTATTCATACTATTTTTTGCATAAAGCTTATATGATAAAAATTAAAGAAAAAATAGAGGATTCTTATACTTGTTACCTTGTAGAAAAGACACCAACTCACTTGTATAGAAAAATATTTATTGTTTAGTCTCAATAGCAGGGACTGAAATTCAGGGGGAAAAGACAGCATTCATGTCAATTTTTTCAAAATTACCCAAGTGACTTCACAGATGGAAATTTCTTATCAAGATTATTCAACAGTTTTTGAAAAACTTACTTTTTTGGAGTGACAAAGATTGCAATTACCCTATGAAGGTTCACAAAAACTGGATGAAACCCATTTAACACAGGCACATATTTAGAATCTTCAAAATTGTTGATATAAATTCTTTTAATGACACTTTGATATGTGCTAATATTTATGGCTAATTTAAACAACATGTTACAGTAGAGAGAGAGAGTTAAAGATAATTTTCTCTTTTCTCAAACATTTTTTACTCCATACCATTTACAAGTGTTGTGTTGCTATTTATGAGTGCAGCTAGGAAAACTCCCTTACTAGGAGAGAATAATTTCAAGACCTAAATAGGTACTTTGAAAATTAACATCATCTAAGATTAGCCTCATGGATTGTATTTTCTTTTCTTTAAATTTTTTGACCATATGCATTTAAAATAACATTATAGTACACACTTTTAAACCTGCAAGTTTTAAGACCAGAGGTTTTACAGATTTTAAAATACATCTTAAGCTCAAAAAAATAAAAGAAAAAGTTTTTTTAATCATTAAATTTGTTATTTCAACAAGCGATTTTTAATTCAATATTGTATTTGTAGTTTTATTAATGTTTTACTAATTTAGTTCTACTTTCGTTATTTAAAATAAAAATTATGTCAATAAACGATTACTTCATGATATTAAGAGAAAAAATATAATAATAGATTATATAGTTTCAACTGACAGTGATAACTAACAAAGATAAACTCTTTAGGAACTATAGTATAAAACCGATAAAAAGCGTGACATCATGTTTGATTTTAAATAAAACACTATCACGTGATGTAAGTATTCCTTTTTTAATTATTTTATGGATATGAGATTTGTTTTTTAGTGAAAATTTTTGATGATTTATATTTCTCTGCTTTTTCTCAAATCTTGAGAAAATATGATAAAGATCTGGGATCTTCCTTCTACAGAACTTGAAGCAATAAATTATTTTCAAGGTTATGGAATTCTGTCATTAAAAAAATGCATGAATAGGCATGATATGTAACTTTATTAGCAAACCGATAAACAATGACGCTGTAATATTAAAAACTTTTTTTTGCTTCAATCCTATATATATAATGTTTACATTCATTTTTTGGTTATATTAATATTATATTTTATAGTTATATCATTTTATATTTGTACATTTTCTGACTAAATAAAGAGCATTAAATTCCTTAAAATCTTCTGTTATCATTGATATTTATTATGTCCTCTAATAAGTCCGATTATTATATTTAAAATACATTTTATTCACAAATGCAATATCCTAAAAAAATCTTTTTGCTTATGGTTTAATTTAATAATTCTGCTTTTAAATACATAAACTGTTCTCATTCTTTTGTCCAAAATTATCTGAATAAAACAAATTTTAAATTTGTATGTCACTTCGTCATAAGTCAATGTCAAGAAAGTAACCCTATTATGTGGTGACTTTTTTAAATTTAAATTCATTAATTTTCCTAACTTAAAATTTTAGAATAGCAAAATTGTTCCATTTGTATAATTTGGCTATATGTTTGGCAATTTGTATAATTTGGCAAAATTGGTCAACAGAATAATCAAGTAGTACCGAAGAAAGTTATGATAATAAGATTTTAAGAATAGCATATATTTTTTATCCTGAGCCTTGAAAGTGGCAGAATTCACTACAAACTACTGATTTTTTGTATCAGTATATATCATGCCACACACTATATACTGCATTTTATTTAATGTGGTGTGTGTTACACTGCAAACTACTAGAGAAAGTAGCAGCTACTGTGGTTTAACCACGGATTGATCCAAGGAACTCAAAATGTAAAAAGTGGATGTACTTAAAAATGAAAATCGGTACTTATTTTAATACACACTGGCCTTTAAGAAAATTAGCATTAATTAGTAGTCACCATTTCAAATTGATTGGTGCTATTGTCCTGCAAGGGTTGGGTTACACTTGACACCAACTTGAAAATTCCATTTCAAACCGAAACATGACAGAAAATTTTTCATTGACCTGAAACTTAAAAAAAAAAAAAAAAAAAAAATCATTCATTGGGACTTTTAGTCCCAAAATTAATGATTTTTTCTATACAATGACAAAAAATTACTACAATTTTATCTCTAATATCAAATTGAGACTTTAGGATACAAAATAAATATTTGTAAACAATTTATGATATTAAATACATGTTTTATTACGTGAGGAAACATTCTGGATATTCCTTTGAAAAATCATGTGAACAGAGCCTTGAGTTGCAAGTAACAAAATCCAATATGAAACTGATATAATTAGAGTAAACCTGAATTACAACAACAACAAAAAAAAAAAAAAAAAAATACAGCAACCTGAGAATCAGGTTTGGGTAAACCCAGGTCACCTGATTCAGAACTCTAATTGGTATATAAAATTTTATATATGGTCAATTTTCATCAAAAGTAGTAGAGTGTAATTGATCACTTTTATTTTCCAAGCCTGTACATGTTTAAAGACTATTCGGCGTGCATAAAAAAATGTGCGGCACCCATCCATTCAGGACATTGCCGCCATTTCTATCTGAAACCTGATCGGCACGGTAGTAATCCCAACCATGGGTAAGACAGTGGCTGGAACAAGATCGGTTCCCGAAAGGACGTCCGTGACATCCTCAACCCTGGGTTTTCCTGGAAGTTCATAGGAACGACCAGGGCCCAAGGACTAATCAGGGGCTCCCTCTTGAGATTTGATATATCCCCGGTCGATTAAAATTTTTTGAAAACACTGATTAATTTGCTCAGCTGATAAATCTAAGCTTTATTGAATACTTTTGACAAAGATGGTAATACAGTAGAAGATATTTATGACACCAATAAAAAAAATCAGGGCCTAAGTATGATCATGGCATAGTTGGCTTCTACCAATAAAAGGAATTTTTTTAATGCCACAGTTTTTAAATAATCCTCTTGAAGAGTACTATTTGAAAATTGTGGTAGTCAAAAATCTACTTAATTGGCAACACAAGTCTACCTTGGTCATAATTAGATACTGTCTATAACACCCAACTGCCTATAAGCTGCATATAGCTTCTGAGATGTAAAAAGTTAATATAGTGGCATTCTACATTGTAGAAATTTTGCAAGCCTTAGAGGACTAAGTTTGAGTCATTCTTAGCAAAAGCATAAGTTTCAGATTCATTAAGACCAGACCATTCAATATTTGATTTTGAGAAAAATAATAAAAGTAGCCACAATATTTTATAAAGTAGAACAATATTTATACAGTACTTTTTTAATACCTCGGTTGTCGAACGATTCGGTTTTCAAAATGTTCAAGCAAAATGTGATTTAGTTCTAGAACAGTGTCTTTAACAAATCAACTGAATGAAAACAATGCAGCAAGTGACCAATATGATTTCTTTTCTTTGTTGGACAAAGTGCATAAACATGAGGTACGGTGATTTTAGTGATCATGAAATTCATGCATTGCTATATTTTACTATACTTTGAATACTGTTGTTAGTAACAGGTAAATACAGGGAGTAACTTGGGAGGTGGATATCAATTAATCATATTTTCATTATTTCTTCAGGCAAAATTTGATTTAGCTCAAACACTATTTTGAAACAAATTGAGTTCTAGCACCAAAGTACTACCGTATACACTTGATAAAAAATCTGTTTTAGGATGCTTGATAAAAAATATACCGTATTTTCTGGGAATAACATTGTACTGAGTACAATGCTTCAGTAACTTTTCTTTTCCTTTTTAAACTTGAAAAATAGTTTAATGCTGCAATGGATATAATACTACATTAGGTATATCGCCAGACTGGTTATAGTATCATTTAATATCAATAAAATATAATATAGTACAAAGTCCCAAAATCCGGAATCCTCTAGACATTGGCAATTCCAGAATTTTGGATTATTTTCTGCTTATTTGTCAAAAAACGAAACAAAAAATCTAACACAACCCCACCTCCTCCCTTCATCCTATAAATTATTTATATCAGGGAAGCATTTGTAATACTAAAAAAAGTTAATACTAAAGAGAGATTTTTTAAAAATAAAGGAATAGTATTTTAAAAAGGGTAAAAAACAAATTTCTTCGCAATTACAATAATGTTTTTTTAAATTTTTATGAGATTTTTAGTGATTTTTTTTTTCTTTGAATTTTGAGGTGTCTTCTCTATATTGATAAAAGGAATCCCTTTACAATGTTTTAGTCCAATATAGTAAATGTTGATCTCTTTTTAATAAAGACATTCAACATTTTTCATTCCCACAGTGATTTTTTGTCATTTGTGAAAAATTCTGGAAAAAATCTTTTAGCTCACTAAAGTTAATTTTGTCCTCTGAGAAATCTATTTTTTTTTTTTTTTTTTGTCATTTCATGACGATTTTTCCATATTAGTAAAAGGAATTAATTTTTAATCTATTAGCCCAATATAACACATGCAATCCTCTTTTCAGCAAAATTTATTCTGAATTCATACAGTGAGTTCTGAATTTTCCACAAATTTTTTTACTAATTTTAAAGTTTTTCGTGTTTTGTGGTAATTTTTTAACATTTGTAAAAGGAATCGAGTTTCAAACTTTTAGCCTAATAGTACAGTTTGTCCTCTGCAATTTTTGAATTTTTACAAATTTTTAAAGTGGTTTACAATGTGATTTTTAGCATTCTTGCACATTCCATAGAAGTTTTTTGTGAGAGAATTCTAATTACAATGTTTTAGCCCACTATAATAATTTTTGTGCCCAGCAAATTTTGAATTTTTATTGTTTTTTCCTTTTTGCATTTTGCAGTGATTTTTCCACATTATTAAAATGAATCCAGTTGTAATCTATTTGGCCCAATATAGTAAAAGGAATTTTAACAGAAATCACAGAGCAATTTTTGAATATTTTGCAATTTTTAGTTATTTTTTTTTTGTATTTTGAAGTTTTTTTTTTTACATTCATGAAAGGAATTCAGGTTCAAAATTTTACCATAAGGTAGTAAATTTTGTCCTCAGCAATTTTTTAAATGTTACTCTTTTTTTCCCATTTTCGTTTTGCTGCGATTAAAAAAAAAAAAAAAAAAAAAAAAAGTCGATTAGCAAAACGTTTGAATTTTGGAGAATTCCAAATTTTGGCCATCTGGATTCAGGATTTTGTACTGTACCAAGTTAGGAGAAAGTAATAAGAATAATTAAAGGATGGACATCAAATTAAACATTTTGAACTTAAATAAATAACTCACTTTTTGATTAATTGCACAATTAATGCTACCATCCTCATTACTTATTTTAACAAATGGAAAAAAAATAATTCCACACTAAACAACAAAATTTATACGTCTGAAAATACATCAAAATCTTCATCTTAGGTGCCACTGTGGATTGATTCTAAAATGTCAGGTGACAAACATTACTCAGTTACCATGAAATCATCTACAAAAACAATCTGTATCAGATATTAAGATCGACTGTGCAACATCATCATCAATATTACCTCGAGTTATTTCCACTTTCATAAATGGATTTTGCACCATTTCCTTAAGAATTTTATCCTACGAATAACAATCTATTGACAAACTTGTGCATACGTGGATTTTAAAAATGGAAAATGCATGAAATTTGTTAATGGCGTGAACATTATACTGCATGTATAAGTGCTTAGCACAGATGAAACCTAATGAAGAAAATAATCATTGAATGCAGTGTCCTCACTGTTTTGGAATCCAATAAAAATACAAGAAATTCATTAATGCGTAATCACCATGATGCATATAGGAGAGCGTCAAGCACATAAAATATTTAAATAAAAACATCGCTGGATGCAGCAACTTTACTGTATTTAAATTTTTCACACAATTTTTTTAGTACAAAAGGCAGTGAGGGTGCAGGCAGCATTTTGAGTGAGAGACAAGATGGATGCTACTTTTTAAATGAATGGCAAAAAGGGTGCTATTTTTAAAATCAAAAGCAAGCATGGTGTAACACCCTTCTGAAACTGCTGGGAAGGAAACTCTGTTTATATACATCATATTACGTATAACTTTATGATACATCTTGGTTGCTTGACGAATAGCCACCACAAGACGCTATAATAAGGAAGCACGTCAAACACATTAAAAAAGTTCAGCTAATTAGAAAAACTTTCTACACAGATGAAATTTAAAACAGAAATAAAACTCTCAATATGGTTTTATTATAAAATAAAATAAATAAAGGATATTAAAAACACCTTAAATCATTCATGAAAGGACATATTCTTTTAAGAAAATAAAAGTGTTGGGAGAAAGTCATTTGTAAAAAATCACCAATAGATAAGAAAAAATACTAAATTTTTTACTTAAAATGGTAAATAAAGCTTTTAAAATGTATATCATCTCTAAATTCTTACATGCTGAAGAATTGCATTGAAGATTGTGATCCACACACCTAGGGTGATAGTGGAGGGTATATGGTTGTATACACCATATATATTCTGTTTTTTTTTTAAAAAGAAGCTCTGTATACCATCTGATTCTCAAGTAAAGCTTTAACTCTTGGCATGTAACCTCTGGTGTACCCTGAGTTTTCTTTACGAATACAGCACTGTATATGATGATCCAATTAATGAAAATATATCAGAACTTTTCAAATTTAACAGTGATTTTTCAGATAAGCAATTTTCAAGATCAAGTTAGAACTAAATTCCTGTTTGTATTGATACTCCTTGTTTAACATATTTGAAAATACATAAATTTATACTATACTTTCTGATTAATTCATCTGCAATTATAACTGCATTTCACATTAATTTCTGTAAATCTTTTAAAAAAGCACGAAGCTAAGCTCCACTCTACATATACTTAAAAAAAAAAGAAAGAAAGAAAGAAAAGAAATGCTTTTGCCAAGTTTAAATTAATTAACTTGTTTGATGCAATCTTTTTTTTTTTTTTTAATCTAAAAAATGCTGCAAGATTTTAAGGCCAGATTTGCTTGTTTAAACAATCAAGTTCTTTAAAAAGAAGTTTTTAATGAAAGTTAAATATTTAAAGCTTTTTTCAGCCGTGCTACGAATTCTTCACAGGAAATACAAAACTTAATACTCTAGTTCATTTCATACTTATAAAATTTCCTCCAAGTCAAATACATTTTTTTTTTCTAAAATGAAATTATTTTTTAAACAATAATTCCTTTTAATTATAGTGCAAAGTATATAAAAAATGATAGTTTTTTGTTGA
The DNA here is from genome assembly GCA_963931845.1 of Maratus michaelseni. Lineage (NCBI taxonomy): Eukaryota > Metazoa > Arthropoda > Arachnida > Araneae > Salticidae > Maratus > Maratus michaelseni. The sequence continues at coordinate 277,745,554 of OZ007598.1, read as the reverse complement.
CATAACAGTAAAGAAAAAAATCGACACTTACCTCATAACTATGGGGACAGCTATAAATCGTGATCATCAGATGTCTGATTGTATATCTGGTGTATAAGTACACCCTTAAAATTACTTTGCTTTTGGCGGTTTAAAAGATGGACTCATACACCGGAAAATACAGTAAAGAAAAATATGAAAAATGTACATTTAATAAATCTAATATAGAGATAGGATTCTCTATTGAATACAATGCAAAATATCAACCAACTTTATTATACTACATTTAAGAACAAAATCTAAAATTTAGGAAAACCCGAAGGAAACCATAAAATTACTATGATTACATTTATTCTTCTGTAAAATCTTTCTAAAAAGCACGGCTAAACTTTACACTGTATCAAACTTTAGAAAAACGTTTTCGATAACACTAAATTGGTTGAATCTTGGATGCAGTTTTTCTTATCTAAAAATGTTGCAAGACTGTACGGCCAGATTTACTTGTATACACAAGAAGTATCTTTAAAATAAGATTTTTAGCGCAAAGTTAATTATTTAAAATTCGTTTAAGCTCTACTACAAAATCTTTAGACAATTTCTGACCTGCTGTTAGCTGCGCTTATCTAACCCAAATCTTCGTGATTCACGAGTCATTCAAACTGAATCGTCGTTTAGTGTAACTTTTTCTTTACACTTGAAAAAAAAAAAAAAAAAAATGTATATTTTAAATTTATAAATATTTCTTTAAATCCGTTCGGAGTAAATAACCGGAAAATGCAGTCAAAACATAAATCAGTTAAAGGCTTGTGGTATTAATTTATGAACTCTCTGGTTTTTTATCTAGTTAAAATGTTACGATTAAATATAATGGAATAGTTTCCCCTTTGGATGGCATCACAGGGTGTTGGCGTCTGTTTGCTTGCAAAATGTTTTAGGTAAAATTCACCTGAATTTCCTTCAAATTTCCTTATAAACGTAAGCTTATTTATCATTATTTTCTATCGAAAATGAAATAGTTACTTTTTAGGACTAGTTAGTAAGATTTAATTGTATTGTGTGCTGCATCATATTTCAGGTATTGTAATGTATCAACCACCCTCTTTTTCAGAGTAGCAGTGATTGCAAGACCTGACATTTGCGTGCTTCTCTCATTCTAAAATTGGAGAATTTATTTTTTATTTTGGCAAAATTCTCAAACAAGGGCGACCCCCGATTTGGCGATTTTTTTGACGCGCGCCAACCTAAAAAACGGCAACCTCCAAATTCCACCCAATCAGAACACTTACTTTTCGGCAGACAAGTCACTACTTACACAGTTCCTAGGCCAATTTCTTTCACAAAGTAAATACTGCTATTTACAAAGTTTTTAAAAGTTTTTTTACGAGATTTCTGCATTTTTACATACTTTTAGCAATATTTTCATTCAGATTTTTTAATTTTTACAACTTTTAGCTACTTTTTCTTCCGGATTTTCTCATTTTTTACAAATTTTTAGCTATTTTTCCTCCGGATTTTTCTATTTTTACAAATTTTTAGCTATTTTTCCTCCGGATTTTTCCATTTTTACAAATTTTTAGCTATTTTTTCCTCCGGAATTTTTCCATTTTTACAAATTTTTAGCTATTTTTTCCTCCAGATTTTTCCATTTTTACAAATTTTTATCTATTTTTTCCTCCAGATTTTTCCATTTTTACAAATTTTTAGCTATTTTTTCCTCCAGATTTTTCCATTTTTACAAATTTTTAGCTATTTTTTCCTCCAGATTTTTCTATTTTTACAAATTTTTAGCTATTTTTTCCCCCAGATTTTTCCATTTTTACAAATTTTTAGCTATTTTTTCCCCCAGATTTTTCCATTTTTACAAATTTTTAGCTATTTTTTCCTCCAGATTTTTCCATTTTTACAAATTTTTAGCTATTTTTTCCTCCAGATTTTTTTATTTTTACAAATTTTTAGCTATTTTTTCCTCCAGATTTTTCCATTTTTACAAATTTTTAGCTATTTTTTCCCCCAGATCTTTCCATTTTTACAAATTTTTAGCTATTTTTTCCTCCAGATTTTTCCATTTTTACAAATTTTTAGCTATTTTTTCCTCCACATTTTTACAAATTTTTAGCTATTTTTTCCTCCACATTTTTCCATTTTTACAAATATTTAGCTATTTTTTCCTCCAGATTTTTCCATTTTTACAAATTTTTAACTATTCTTTCCTCCCGATTTTTACAAAGAATTCGCAAATTTAACAATCAATTTTTTCCTAACAAATAAAAAATCTCTAAGAAAATACCCCTTAAACTTTGTAAATTGCAACAAAACGAAATAAAAGCATTGTTTACGTCGTGAAAGAAACTCTCATAGAAATTGTGTAAATAATCACTTCTTTGCCACAAAGTAGATATTATAATTGGAGAAAATCTCTAAATTCCTAATTTTTTAAATACATAAAATTCATTCAGCAACATTCAGTCAGCAACTTATGTATATACGCTTCGCGTACACTAACTGAAAAAAAACATCACTGGACGCATGAAACTCGCTGTACAGCAATCTCTAGAATGCATGAAACTCATTCACGCAGCGGTCAGTAACTTATGTATGTACGCTTCGCGTACATTAACCGAAAAAAAAAACATCACTGGACGCATGAAACTCGCTGTACAGCAATCTCTAGAATGCATGAAACTCATTCACGCAGCGATCAATAACTTATGTATGTACGCTTCGCGTACATTAACCGAAAAAAAACATCACTGGATGCATGAAACTCACTGTACAGCAATCTCTAGAATGCATGAAACTCATTCACGCAACAATCAATAACTTATGTATGTACGCTTCGCGTACATTAACCGAAAAAAAACATCACTGGATGCATGAAACTCACTGTACAGCAATCTCTAGAATGCATGAAACTCATTCACGCAGCGATCAATAACTTATGTATGTACGCTTCGCGTACATTAACCGAAAACAAACATCACTGGATGCATGAAACTCGCTGTACAGCAATCTCTAGAATGTACGAAATTCGTTCACACAGCAATCAATAACTTATGTATGTATCCTGTACACATTATCAAAAACAAAAAAACAACACTTGATGCACGAAACTACCTCTACAGTAATATCTAAAATGCAAGACACACACTTATCAAATAAAATCAATAAAAATTCACTTACTTTTATTTTTCAAATTTACCCTTTTTTTTAAGGCTTCGGTTTGTCATAATCGCTATCGCCGATCACTTCTGATGAGGCAGCAGTATTTATACAAAAATAACCCTTAAACTGATGTATATTGACGATATAAGCAGGCATTTGATGTCAAGCACACAAGTCAGATGTATCTTCTCAATAAACAAACAAACAAACCCTTAAACTGCTCACTCAAGAGGACAAAATTCAAATTTACATCTAAATAATCTATCAAAAACACCTAAAATATCCTACATTCTCATTAACAACACACTACACACACTATTTCAAATTCATACTTGCCGCTTTGCCGAATTCTTCATAAAAAAAAAACAACACGTCAAAAGATTAAATTCACTTCACTTCGAAAATCCCAGAGTTCAAACAAAAATAAACATGCGATGTGCCGTGATGCAACACTAAAGTCGGCCCAAACAACTTGGGACTTGATTTGAAAACCTCTCACTGTCCAATAAATTCAGCCCTTCTTCCATACACTGTTAAAAATATCGTGAAAAATTACCTCTGTTCATAAAGGCTCTCTATTTTCTGACCAATGAGAATGCTACATGAACGCCCTTGGCGTTCTCATTGGTCAGAAAATAGAGAGCCTTTAAAAACAGAGGTAATTTTTCACAATATTTTTAACAGTGTATTCTTCCTTTTTTGGGCCTAGTAAATTCCGAAATGATCGGTTTCATTCTCAAAGACATTTTTACGGTATAGTGCACCTCTATCTAACTCATCACTCTCTGAATCCAACAATACGGCACACAATAAACCAACCAACCCAACCAAACGAACGTAATTCACTCATAAACCAATCAAATTTCTAGATCAAACCGTAGTAGGCGGGGAAGAAATGCAAGGAACAAACCAGTAGCAAGAAAAACTCATTTATCGCTTTGCCAAATTCGACGCAGCCAAGCATCGCCCTTGTTTGAGGATTCAACCCTTTTTTTTTATTATTATTAATTCTGTCTGTCAAAATCCCAACAGTTTTCTCTTTTTTGATGTGACAACAGAAACTTCAGAACCTTTTGTCATCAAAACCAGAAAAGATTTTTTCTAATGAAGCTCTACATAATTTATCTAAATTAGACAGTTTAACTTTGAATGGCTGTTCTAATTAAATACTGTGCCACATAATTATTGGTTTTATATCTAACATGAACAAAAAATCATGCGTCAAGCATAGATTATGAAACATTTTCCAACACATCCAGAAAACTAACGAAACTTCACCGTTATATAAGGTGAAAGAAGATATGTAAGTAAACAATTTTGAAAACATATACCATAATGAAAAATGCAGTTTTCTAAATTACCTTCCATTATCAAAAAGGTAGTCATATTATTTTGTGCAGACCTGTATAGGATCATTAGATTTGGATATATACTACATATCATGATAAAATTTAGTTCAGTTAGAAATTTCAAATTTAGCAATTTTGGCCAATTGATGGAAATACACTCAAATCTTTTGTACAGAACTGTATGTTATCTACAGACTTTTGTACACACCACATATTAAGCTAAAAGGTAAAAATGCTTAAGGTAACTTAAAACTCACTTCCAGCAATTACCAACCATAAACGACAATATATCGGTTTTTTTAGCATAGCCCTGTATATGAATTTATTTATATTTCACAAACTTCTATTAGTCTACTAAATACAGTTCAGCATGAAAATGCATAATACAATTAAAAACTACCCTTAAGCAATGCACACCCATAGTCTGTCATATTTATGAATTCCCTTGTGTAGTCCTGTATATGATCAAGCGAACTTATACATACCATGTACTATGAAAAAATTTATTTAAACTTAAAAATGCAAATCAAACTTTAAAACATACTTATCACAGAAAGACTATAAATATCACATGCATACTCTATCCGATATCTTTTGCGTGTCCCTGTAAATGAACGATAAACGCAATGCACAACATACTTTTAAGCGAGCATTTTATAGTGCACCTCAGTAATACATATAATTTTCATTATGTTTAAAATAGTGAAACATCATTCAATTACACTGCAAATTACTCTTTCCCATAGAACAATGTGCAACAGAATTCTTTTGTTTGACCCTAAAAATGAATAATAAATGCTTTGCAACCCTTGTTTTACAAGAAGCATGTTTTAATGTGTTCATAATTATGTATCAATTTCATTATGTTTCAAATGGTGCATCATCATCAAAATGCACTTAAAACGATTATCTCCCATTGACTGTAATGTAACTGAATACTTTTGAGTGCCCCTGTGAAAAACCTATAATTGCTACACACTTCATTTTCAATAGGGAACGTTCTGTAGTAAACGACAATAACATACAAAAATTTCAGGGCAACTTGAGTATATTTATGCAAATTAGAGCATGGGCAGATGGCAGACAAATCAAAGTCATAAACACTTTCCAACTGGGTTGTAAAGTGCAAAATTAAGCTTTAAAATTAAGCTTGGAAACTATATATTTTTCTTTGGATTAAAAAGTCACTACCAGGACAAAAATTCTTTATCAACAGAACGACACAATCAATAACAGTTGAAAATTTTCATTTACACTTGTTTTGACTGAAAATACAAATATACACAATAAATAAATATCAAATATCATAATTTTAAAAAAAATAAATATCAGGTATACCAGGGCTTTTCGAAAAATAAAGATACACCTCAAACAGCAGGAAAGAAAAAGTTTTAATGAGTGTGTTGGCAACACATATTGTAAATTGAACATTTGACCTTTCCCTCGCATTCATTCATTATTTGTATGGCAAGTCTCTTTCATATAGGACTCTTTTATAATGACTACTTCAATTCAGAATGTTGTTAAATGTGAAGTAATGTATCATCATGCATTGCAATATGAAGTATTGTATCATTCATTTTCTTCATGCAAAAAGTGAGTATCCAGTCGACATTCACAAAGAAATTGTTTCCGTCTATGAGGATATTATGAATCGGTAAAATGTAATGAAATGGTGTTGTGGTTTCTCTGGAGGTAGGACCAATGTTCATGAAGAACCCAGAACAGGTAGGCCATCTGTGATTTCTGATGCCCCCAGCAACTACCACTTGTTCCTTTAGCTGAAGAAACATCATCCAGGGCAAAACTTCTTCGACCATGATGAAATCAAAATCAAAGTTGAAATGTGGTTTCGACAACAGGCAGTAAATTTCTATGACTGTGGTATAAAACTGAGCTGCGCTGCCAGGCACCTGAGGGGTGCCCATCAGCATCTCAACCGCCATACCCATGCCCTGAGGGACATTTAACACGCACGACCAGAGTCTGCCCTCTGTATGCGTTACGGTTGTCACAGTGCTGCATTATTTGCACATCTCTGCTCATCACTCCGATTCTACCAGGTGGTAACGACATAGGTCTCTGCGATACACGGAGGTTCCCATAATCAGAGGAGACCTCTATGAAGACACCTGACGGCTTTGTCGCTGGAACCCCATAAGAGGATTCGGGTCCTAGGCCATAATGCTGAGTTCCTCCAACGACTCTTGCTTTCCCGCAGTGTCTGAATATCGTATCCTAGGGAAGGAAGAGACGACTATATCTTCTGCCACGGTTTTATGAGTACAAAAGCATGTACAGAGACTTAAAAAATACTTGAACAATGACGGCAACTATGTCGAAATATAAGGCATATATCATAAGTAATTTGTAATTGACATTTTATCAATTAAAAGTTTTTTGAATGAGTATGCGGCATTGTATCTTTACTTTTCAAAAACTCCTCGTATATCATGATATATATATCCATTGATATATATCACAGACCCTGATTAAAATGGATATTATAAAATAAATGCCAATTATTACAGTTACCGTTTATGTAAATTCTTTATTTAGAGATTAATTCATTGTTAACCTGCTATAACTATGCACATTAAGCACTCACGTATGTAGTTATAGTACAATGATATTTATAAGTTGAAGAAAAAACGTATAGTAGCTAATTAATATTTAAAATATATTATATTTTAAATATATTTTATTTATATTTCAAAATACAGGTGCTATAGATAAATTAATACTTCCAGTAAACTGTTAAATGGGCTTTTTTAAAAGGATGATGCTTATTGCAGAAGAATAGAAAAGAAACAAAATACTTCATATAGAGTAGATATTATCATAAAATTTTTGGAAGAATAAGTTCCCATTTTTGAATTTAAATTTCTGAGACAAAATTTAGTTTTATCTACTTTTTCAGCCTCAAGAATTTCTGCAAGACTGAAGATCTTGCACACATAGGTACATATTTTTAAAGAACTACAAAAATTCCTGTATAACGCATCTCATGAACAATATATTTCATTTTAGAATAAATGAGCAAATCAGAACTTACACTTCCTTCTAAAAAGATACAATGCACTCCTTGAAAAAAGGTTCAAACATTTATTCATACTAAGTAAATCAAGATAAATATATGTCAATATGAATGCAAGAGAAAACTTAAAATTATTTTTTAATACAAGGATATGAATAAAAAATTGCCTCATAAATTTGAAATACCATTCATCATTTGATATTTAGTACCAAAGGGTGACTACCATTTGAGGGGGTTAGAATGACAGTGGAGTAAGTCAAAAATTTGAAAAATATAGATAACCACATTTTCAATGAACGTATATTAATTTCTGTCCAGTGCGACAGTCAAATATGCCATAGTTCACTTAGGGAGTCGCTAGAGAGCAAAACAAGTTGGACCACTTAATGCAACAGCAATATGACAAGTTTCACAAAAACCTTCATTTCTCAAATTACTAAATATTGACTTACTCCACTGTCATTCTAACACCCTCATATATTGCACAGTTAAACCACAATAAGTTTGACAATAGCAGAGAGATTGCAAATTACACATATTATTGATTACAATATAAAGTATATAAAATGAAATATTGAAAATAAATGTATAGACAAAAAAAAATATTTTAGAAATAGAACAATAGATTGTAAATACTTCTAAATAAAGAGAAACAAAGGTATTCAAACAAATGGCTTATAATTTTAATAACACTGAGAATACAAGTTACCCAAAGTGCTGACATAAGAATTTAAAGAATTCAAGGTGATTGTGATTAACAATTATTTCATATATAAAAACTCATATCTATGAGGACAAAAAAGTTTCTATGTTAAACATTAATTATAATAGAAAGCTTATACATTTACATCAAAAGTATAAAACACAGTTTTTGTTTCCAAAGAATTCTTCATTATAATCCATATAGGGTGTAGAAGTACAAGGTTACTAACTTAAAAAAAATTGAGCACGTTGTTAAGTGTTTATCTTTCCTTCTTAAACTTTCATTTATGGCCAATAAATGGCAGGTTAAGAAAGAGACATATCTCCTATCACTAATTCAATACAATTCTGCTTAGTAGATTTTGGATTGCATATAATTTTTAGGCTATTTAAACATTCCAATAACTAGAAAATAAGGAATTTTTAATTTAACCACACATATTATTAGTGACATCATAAAAAAATTAGTCTGATGGAAAAATGAAACTTTTACAACACGTTATAGCAATTTTTTCTTACATTTTAAAGCTTCATCTGACTTATTCCTGTATGAAATAACAATAGATGTATGAAACACATAAGTAATTTCTTTAATATGTACACATTTAAATAAATGTTGTAGGCTAGTTGGAAAATGAGACACTTTGCAAAGAGCTGGGCATAATGGAGAATCATCTTTTTCCATGCAGCCTGATAATTTTCAGCATACCGAAAAGAGACTAAAAAGCATTAGACTAATTCCAAAAAGACCATTTTTTTCTCAATTAGACTGATATTTTAAGGATTATTGCAAAGAGCCTAGATAGCATTAGGCTAATTTAAAAATGAACAACTGTTTGTCCAAATATTGTTTTGTATCAGACCAAAACTTGAAAACTCCATTTGAAGTCAACCCAAACCGACAAAGAAAAGTTCCATCGAACTGGAAACTGATCCAAGCAAGATAATACAATTTCTATGAACACGCAACCTATCCCAAACTTGAAAATTCCATTTGAAGCCTGACCAGCACCAGACTTCAAAATGGATTTTTGGATTTCAAGTCGATACAACCCTACCCGCATAGGATTCTACTCTTGAATCAGTTCACTATTTGAAGGTTCCTATTATTCAGAGATAAAAGCTTACAAATACTATGCACGTGTTAGGAATTGAAAAAGTTTTCGCTATTGCTGAGTGTCCTTTATGCATGTTTTATTCTACTGGAGATGTTCAAAGAGTAAGTTACACTCAAACAACGTAGGTCAGAAAACACTTTACTGAGAAGTAAGCTACAATACAATATGACAATAACACACATACACCAAACTATTTCTCTACATAATCTCTCAGTCTCTACAGACATATGTTGGAACAGTGTTTTCAATCCAAATGCACTTTGAGCTCACTGAACATATGGAAGTCAAACTTTGAAAGTCAAAAATACAAAGTAGTACAAAAAAGGGAGAAGTCAACCGAACCAAAATGAAAAAAAATGTAGCTCTGACCGACCCATGGTTTGGATCAGATTCGGGAAAAATCAAGTTACCCAATATGATACAGGAATCTAATCCAGACTGTGTCAAAGATAGTGAATGATTATGCTTAATCTTAATATAAACCAATAGGAGTAAGAATGTAAAATGCTTATAAAAATGTATTAGAAAACTTAGTGAAAACTTCTTTTATTTTAAGGTTATATTTTTCAGAAACTCCCTGTGCAGAAGTATCAATAAAATCTGTAGATGAGACAGGTTTTTACTGATCTCCCAGCATTACACAGAAAAGGAGAAAAGCTCAGTGAAAATAAATATATAACTGTATAAGACAAGTGCTATTTCAATTATATATGCATATAAAAATATTTTTAAAGGTTTCCTAGCATTATGTGAAGAAGATGGGTCAATAAATCAAAATTATTATAAAACATATATGTAAATTTCAGCAGTAATGAAATCTGCAGATCAGTGAGTATTTGTTTTTCCAGGATCATGACATAATATAACAATTAATTTAGTAAATAAAAAAAAATTAAATAATTCTCAGCATTATATCCATCATCAGAAAAAATGGTTTTTTTATGAAAATAATTAAAAAACATATATAACAATTGTTGTACCAAGGAAATAGGAAAATGAGTAACATCTGCTTTATAATTATTTTTATTCAGCAACCCACATTCTCAACATAAGGTGGGGGAAACATTAAAGATTTTTGTATATGCATATTTTGTAATTACACAAATTTTCTTACATTGATTTATAATTATTTCCATTAGCAACACATTTTTACTACTTAATGCTGGGAAAACTAAAAAAATACCTTATCCACAGATTTTACTGATGTTTCTGCATAGAGTAGTTGCAAAAAATATACCTTTAAAATAAAAATGAAGTATTCACTAAACTTTAGACACTCAGTTGTGTAAATGAAATTTGTCAATAAGACAGTTTTATTACACATTTTTTATAAGCATTTGAAGGTCCTACTCCTATTTTTTATGCGAGAATTATACATAATCATTTATTGCCTTGGACATACTGAATTAAGCTTGGATAAGAGTCCATCATATCGGCTAAGCCGATTTTACCTGAAAGTGTCATGACCCATGGCCCGGGTCCAGTGCTTTTAATTCTACATTTTCTCATTATGGATCATCTTGACTTGCATTATTTTGGGGCTCGGTCAGTTTCAGTATATTTTTAGACTCCTGAGTGTCAGATTAAGGTTGACCTGATTTTTCAAAAGAAAGTCCAAAATATTTTTTCATGTGTAACCTCCATAATGGACATTCTCCATAGCGGTCATCTCTATTTAGCAAATACTTTTCAGTTCCTTATATTTATAATTTTTTACCCCTTAATAGTGGACTACTCCAAATCTAACTGATTCAATTCTAGAATCCTTTGCAGGAGGGGTTGTATCAGACGCAAACCAAAAAATTCATTTCAAGTCAACAGGTAGTGAACCGAACCCAACAAAATATTTTTGCACATTACACAATTCGATCCAAACTCAATACACTTCAACCTTAACCAAAAATTAAATTAAACTAATAGTTCGTTTAAATATTAAGTAAAGGAAGACTTCTTTTAAAATTTTTACAAAATTAGTAACAATAGATAAATGCTTCAGGAGATCCACTAAATAGTAGTTTAAAATTAGAAAATATAATTTTCAATAATTAATAAAGTATCTACTAATAAATAAGGGAAAAGTTAAAATGTTAATTATAGTGAAGGTTTTAAAATCTCGAGACAGTAAACTCAATTCTTCTTATGCGTATTTCTGCTTTTTTTTTTACTAATTTGTTTATGAAAACCTCAAGAACTCTATATTAAAAGCCTAAATATGACCTGCAACAGTGAACCAGATGCTCAAAAAAATTTAAGTCCAGAAAAAAGGAAATTAGGACACAACAATATACAACATATAATAATAACAACCTGACCCTATACAGGGGTGTCTGCTACTCAGAGATATTACTATATTGGAATATTAAAGAAAATAGATATGTCCATTTTTCAACATAAAACTGGTATTAGTCATGTAATTGTAGAATACTTTTCATAATTGTATTAAAAGATAAATTAATTTCTTTTCATTTAATGTTTAGGTTGAAGCATTTAGGGTTCAGGTTCAAGTGTGTCAGGCTGCATGTGGATGGAAATATTTTGTTGGGTTCAAATCGGTTGCAGTTCAATAGAAGTTTTCTTGTCAAGTTCAGGTTGGCTTCTGATTGATGTCAAAGAGAACTTCTAGATTTAAGTCGGTTGCAAAGCAATGGAAATAATTTTGTTGATTCAAGATCTGTTTCCAGCTTGATGGAATTTTTTTGTCAATATGAGTCGCATTACAGGTTGACTTCAAATAGAATTTTCAGGTTCAGGTTGGGTTGTGTGTCAACAGAAATTATTTTGTCATGTTTGGATCTGGTTGTGGTCCAATGGAATTTATTTTAAGTTTGGTTTGGTGGCATTTGGAGAGAAATTATTTTGTCTTGTTCAGATCAGCCATGGTTCGATGGAACATTTATATGTAGAGATCCGGTTGGACTTCAAAATGGAATTTTTATGATTCGGAGCAGATAAAACATGATATTTCAACAAACAACTGGTCACTTTGTTATTAGCCTAAAACTGCATAAACTCATTGCAATAAGCTGAAAAATCTGGCTGATTAAGAAACAAATGGTTAATTGCTAGTTTAATTGATTAGTCTAACACTATTTAGGCTCTTAGCAACAAGCCAACAAAAATACCACACTGATTGTGAAATAAATTGCCATATACCAAGTTACAAAACACTCTCTTTATTTTAAAAATATGTCTTAGAAATATTAGGCTGATTGGAAAAGGGAGAAGATCCTCCAATTAGACTTTGCAAAGAGCAAGATTTCTCAATTAGCCTATGAGATATACACTGAAACTAATCAATAAATACATAAATAAAACATAAAATAATACAATACCAAATATAAGACATGTCATTACAAAGATAAGATGCATAAAATTAGAAATTATTTCATTGACCATCATATCATTTTGTTGTTTAAAATGTTTGGCAAGAAATCCCATTCTCTTATGATTAATTTATGTCAAGGTCTTTATAAAAAAAAGAAGCACCAAAGTTAGTTGATAAGAAACATCATATTATCAGAGCGTAAATGAATACTTAATTTATTACACTTTTGGGAATTTTATTTATTGCATGTCTCAAAAACAAAGACTTCAGTATGAATTAAGAGATGACATTTGTAGTTACTCTTCTGAGAGAATTTCTTTTTGCATATCACGCAATCAAATGGTTTAACAGTATGATTTAACAAATGCCTTTTTAATTCAATCTTTTAGGAGAATTTTTTGTTCCATATCTCACACACATGGTTTCTCACCAGTATGAATTAACAATTGACTTTTCAAATTATTCATGTCAGAAAATTTCTTGTTACACATCTTACACAAATGGTTTCTCACCAGTATGAACTAACAAATGTTTTCTTAAATGACTGTTTTGTGAAAATTTCTTGTTACATATCTCACATGCAAAAGGTTTCTCACCAGTATGAATTAACAAATGTTTGGTTAAATGACCCTTTTGAGAGAATTTCTTGTTGCATGCCTCACATGCAAAAGGTTTCTCACCAGTATGAACTAACAAATGTTTGCTTAAATGAGTCGTTCGAGAGAATTTCTTGTTGCATATCTCACATGCAAAAGGTTTCTCACCAGTATGAACTAACAAATGTTCGCTTAAATGACTCTGTTGAGAAAATTTCTTGTTACATATCTCACATACAAAAGGTTTCTCACCAGTATGAACTACAAAATGTTTGGTTAATGAAATCTTTTGAGAGAATTTCTTGTTGCATATCTCACATGCAAAAGGTTTCTCACCAGTATGGATTAACAAATGTTTGCTTAAATGATTCTTTTGAGAGAATTTCTTGTTGCATGTCTCACATGCAAATGGTTTCTCACCTGTATGAACTAATAAATGATTGTTTAAATGAGTCTTTCGAGAGAATTTCTTATTACATATCTCACATGCGAATGGTTTCTCACCAGTATGAACTAACAAATGTCTGTTTAACACAATATTTTGAGAAAATGTCTTGTTGCATATCTCACATGCAAAAGTTTTCTCACCTGTATGAACTAACAAATGTTTTTTTAAATACCTCTTTTGAGAGAATTTCTTGTTGCATATCTCACATGCAAAAGGTTTCTCACCAGTGTGAATTAACAAATGTTTGCATAAATGACTCTTTTGAGAAAATTTCTTGTTACATATTTTACAAACAAACGATTTTTCTTGATATGACTCAGAAGATGCTTCTCCAAAGTGCTCTTGTAACGAAATGTTTTGTTGCATATTTTATACTTAAAATACTTTTGTCAGCTTTGAGTGATGCAATAGATATTAAAAGTACCGTTTCTCTTTAACTACTTTTATAGATATATGCATCTGTAATAAATAAAATTTTTAATCTATCATATTTTACAATTCATCAAAATTTCATCATTTTACATTTCAAAGAAAAAAAGATTATGATAAGAAATTAAAATGAATGAAAAAAAATTGAATTTAAATAATTTTCTAACCTAGCATTAAACCATATATTCATTTACCAGCCATGAAAGCAGACCTACTGTGACATTAAAAACCAAAAAAAAAGGAAAATCCCTTTTGTGGAAAATATTTTTTGAAAAATTTTCAAAATTTTTACTAGTATACAGTGAAAATGTTACATAATGGGTCAGTTAGAATCCACAAAAAAATATCAATTTCTCTCAATATTTGGCTTCTGCTCTCTAACATTAAAAATTTGAGAAAAATGAAATGAAATATCAGATTTTGTAAAAACTGTACCATGAAAATTATTTTTCGAAATTATTATTGACATTAATTGACTGATTAAATAGTACTATAATTAATAATTCTATAATTACTATGTAACTTAACTTTTTTTCACAAAATTATTACTAGCAAATTTTTTTCTTGAATTACACGCAGACAGAATGCATAGAACAAAAATCCACAACTTAGGAATGTATTTAATAATACCTAATGTATATTGAATATTAGGTGTTAGAATAATTGTTATGTATGTGTGAAGCTTATTTACAAATATAAGTCCACCCTGATAGTAAAAAACTAATAACGACTAATACTCATAGAGGACTTTATGAATGCACAAAGCTAATGTTTGAATTAACTGAGCATCTGCTATCTGGCAAATATATATAGAAAGCATATTGCATGATTTAGAGGGAGTAGATGTAGTTTATGATGCAAGGATCATAGCACCAGATTTCCAGACACATTTGTCAAGATTACGGAAATTTTTTGAAAGATGTTGTCAACATGGATTAAGAATAAATAAATATAAATGCAGATTTTTCCAAAATATAATTAAATTTTTGGGATATAAGATAAATGCACAAGGATTATCCAAAACAGATGAAAATATTGCTGCAATTAAGAATGCTAAATTTCCTAAGAATGTTCAGGAAATTCAGTCTTTTATGGGATTAGATAATTTTTACTCTAGATTCTCAAACAAACTTGCTACTGTAACATATTCACTGAATAACTTGGCTAAAAAAGTTGTTCCATGGAATTGAGATAAAAAGTGTCAAGAAACAATTCAAAACATAAAAGATGAAATCTGTTCTGATAGAGTATTAGCGCACTACAACTATAAACTTCCTATTTTCCTTGCAGCTGATACATCCCCAGTCAGCTTGGGTGCAGTGCTCTCCCACAAATTTCCAGATGGTTCCGAGAGACCAATAGCATTTGTTTCAAAAAAACTTTCACTAACTTAACAACGCTACTCACAAATTGATAAAAAATCTCCAGCTCTAATTTGGGCAGTAAAAAAGTTTTATCTTTACCTTAAAGGAAATCAATTGACCCTCATTACAGATCACAAACATCTCATGGCAATTTTTGCATGCAAAAAGGGTCTTCTAGATTTGTCTGCTACAAGACTTTTGCATTATGCTCTAGTATTGCAGGCTTATCAGTTCGACATAATTTATCAGAAAACTAAGGATCATGGTAATGCAGATTGTCTTTCACAATTACCCTTAAGATCAGAAGATTTAGAATTATAAGATGTCATTTTAGTTTTCCAACTTTCCAAATTGAAACGCTTCCAATAACAGCAAGCGATTTAGCTAAAGCAACTGCAAATGACAAAGATTTGGCACCCTTGCTTTTAAAGCATTTGCTTTAAAAAAGGGAACTTCTCTAAAAGGGAAGGAAGTCAAATATACTCTCCAGGATGGTTGCATTATGTATGGCCAAAAAGTTTGTGTACCTAAAAAATATCATAAAGAAGTTTTGGAAGAACTTCATCAGGGTCATTTGGGAGTCGTTAAAATGAAGGCAATAGCCAAATCTTATGTCAATGGTAAAATCATAGATAAAGACATTGAAGATGTTGTTAAAAACTGTACAGATAGTTCCATTATTAAAGATTATCCTCCAAGGTCTAAAACACACCACTGGGAGTACCCAAGATTTCCATGGGAAAGAATTCATGTTGATTTTGAAGGGAATTTTTGAGCATATGTTTTTATTAATTGTAGATGCACACTCTAAATGGCTCGAAGTTTATCCTATGATATCAACAACTACCTTGAAAACAGTAGAAGTAGATATAAAACGACAGTTCTACATCAGTGGTGGAGATGGTGGTGACCTTCTGTGACTGTGAAGGTCACCGGAAGGGACAGGTGTGGACACCGGAAGTCGCAGGTGTGGATAACAACCATGATGGAACAGGCATGTTTAGACAGGAAGCAAGACCGGAAGGAATTTGGAGATAAGGACAGGATGAGACGTATTTTTTATGTTTTTAATCAGATTCTTTCTTGATAGGGAAAATTTTTCTGCATCAGCACAGTTCGCGCAGTCAACCTCAAGGTTGAAGGAAGGTTAGCGGAAGGGACACGTGGTGATAACAGACATGTTTATACAGGAAGTGATTCCGTAAGTAAGAAAGAAAAAAAAATTAGAAGATAACGTTCGGATGTTCTACACCAGATGTGCTAACCTCGCAAGGTCATAGGAAATGACAGATGTTGATAATACACAGGTTGAAACAAGTATCTTTAGACAGGAAGTAATTCCGTAAGTAAAACCGGAAGGGATCAGGAGATAATGTTAGGATGTTCTACACCAGATGTGCTAACCTCGCAAGGTCATAGGAAATGACAGATGTTGATAATACACAGGTTGAAACAAGTATCTTTAGACAGGAAGTAATTCCGTAAGTAAGAGCGGAAGGGATCAGGAGATAATGTTAGGGTGTTCTACACCAGATGTGTTGACCACACAAGGTCATAGGAAATGACAGATGTTGATAACACACAGGTTGGAACAGATATCTTTAGACAGGAAGTAATCATGGGTCTTACCGGAAACAGGACAGGAAGTGAAGTGTGATAAGGCTTTCTGAATTTATAAAAGTTTAATATGATTTTTTTTTCTATAAAAAGGGGTTTTTTCAGGTTCTTTCTTGAAAGGGAAAAAAATTTAATTTTTTTAATTTCAAAAAAGTTTTTTTTTTTAAGTTTGTAAATAATAGATCTTAATGATATAATAGGTGCTTTGATGTAATACAAATTGTACCATAAAATGGAAATAATATTAGCAGAATACCAACAGTGGTTTTAGTCAAGTAGAGTTGAGTTGTAGGAATCCTGCTATAAAAATAATATTAGCAAAATGTTGAATTTTTTTTTTATTTAAACATTAACTTAAATGTGAATGATATTAAAATAGATGTGAGGGCTAAATTTTTAGAGATTTAAGAAAATTCACTGTAAGTTATGTTAGGGTTGTTAAAGGAAAGGAGGTGATCGACTTTGACAGTATTTTTCTAAAAGTTTTCAGTGTGATAAGGGAGAGAGGGGTAAGGCTTAATTTTTTCGTACATGTGAGGGAAAAACGGTATCGCCCTCTATCGTTGGGAAAAGGAAGTGTGAAAAGAAAAATGAAGATTGAAAAGAAGGTTACCTTTGAGTTTCGAACCCGGGAACAAAATAGTCTCATGGTTTGATCATTGACGAGGGGTTTAATGATCAAGCCATGGGACTACATCGTTGAAAGGCGATGTAAGCTATTTGTGAAAAAGAAATTACCTGATCTTGGTCGTGTCTTAAGAATCATGTGACATTTTTAAAAAAATAAATGAAGCGTAGTTTGAATCGAGCTTGATATAGCTACATGAGAATGTTTGTTAATGAAAAAGAATTAATTCAAGTCTTTGAGACTAATCTTTCATAGGAAAAAAAGATTTGTTATACTTTCTGTTACATTATATCTGCCGTTTTTTAAGTTTACAAATTTGTGGAGTAACTTAAATAATCGTTTTTATGATACTTAAACAAGATATTTTTTAATTATATATATATTTTTATTTTTTAATTAGCTTGTAATATAGCTTTTTTTTTCTTAAAAGGGTACTGTAGAATAATTTATGTCACAAATACTACATCCTTCTTTAGTAACATATATTTCACTTAAGACATGACAAAGTGTCTTAGAAACATTTCATTTTGGAGTTAAGTGATTAAACAAGAAAAATATTATTTATAAAAACACAACACATAAGACCAGTGACTGAGAGGTTCTACTCTCAAAGCTGATAGATGGAAGGTGTTAGGTTTAAACCTCTCTCACGGTCGTCGACCTAACCGTTCGGAGTTTTCTTGGAACCTTAAATAAACACGGGTTAGAACACATTAGAAAGACCCCCACGGAGGCCTATATCCCAAACGTAGGTAATCGGTTTTAACACTTAAGACATTTTAGATTATTACATTTAGTTAATATGTGATTTAACATGCAAAATATTATTTATAGAAACATACAATATGATATAAACAATACCATACGATATAAACGAACAACAATACATACCATTTGAACGAGATTTCCTTTAAAATGAACAATTTTAACAAGAATTGAGTGACTTTTTAACTTGTTAAAGAGAGCGAGTATTTTGTTTAGAGTTATACGATTAAAATAAATTTTCAATAGATTTGATTTTACACAACCAACATTTTAAAAAAAGAGAATGGAATCTAGTTTTTATAAATTAACGTACTTCAATTTTACAAATACTTCACACCCCCCTCTTTTTCCCCTATTTTGGTAGACTTTATACACATAAGACATAAAAGGCGTTTTAGAATACATCATTTAGAAATCAAGCGACTTGATAAGTAAAATATTATTTATAAAAGCAATAGATACGAGAGTAATAAGGATTTTTACTTACAAATGTACCAACTTCTGATAGGTAAGACTTTCTCAATGATTGTGCAAAAATTAAGTGGTTATTGAACTTATAACATTATATGATGAAATAATCACGTGACGTATTTTTAAACCAATAAAATGTCAGTATTTTTAAACCAATAAAAAGTTAGTATTTTTACACGAGCGCCCTCTATCATTATATAAATTTCAATGAAACGAGTTCATAACATTCTACTGGGACCTGATATCGTTGTAATAGGTTGTATTTTTCGTTAAGTTAGTTTTCATTTTAGTTAATATGGAACGAGTTACGAATTCTTATGTTGGTGATGTAACTACCTTGGAGTGTCAACTCTCATCACCAGAATTAAATAATCAAGAGATGGATTCTACACTTTTATCCAAAGAAGGACACGTTTCGAATTATGAAGTGAAACCCGCCTCATCAGAACTAAAGAAACAGAAGTTACCCCATATGTGTAAGACGTGTAACAAAGCATTTCCTCGAAAAGTTAACTTAATGTTTCACATGAAATGTCATTTAAAGGAAAAGTCTTTTCGTTGTGAGGTATGTGCTGAAGTTTTTTCACAAAAGAGTGATTTACGTAATCATCAAAAGATTCACAAATCGCCCAAACAATACAAGTGTAGTGATTGCAACGAGATATTTTCAAGAATGACTGACTTATTGAAACATAAGAAGACTCACAAGTCAGGAAAACAACATTCATGTACAAAGTGTAGCGAAATGTTTGAATGTGATTCAGATTTAGTACAACATTGCGATACTTATCATAAAGTTGTGACATCACCCTATTCAAAAGATTTGTTATTTGAAAAAGTGAAACATTTTAAAAGACAACATGATGTGCGAAATATTTGTACTAAAACTATCATTGTGTCCAATGAGATGAATCAAAAACACTTTCGTTCATTTTTTAACAGTGTTCGATCGGATGTTTTAAACGAATTAAATTATCAATTGCAAATGAAAAAGTCAATAAAATGGTATGCAGCCGTTAAAGTGGATGTACATCGTGAATCACAGGATGGTGACTTAGAGAGAGCAACCCCCTTTTTCCTTTCAAAAGTGAACTGGAATTAACAGAAAAAAACATACATGTGCATGTTGAGAATGCCTTTCTAAAGCTGTACAACGGTTTTGAAGATTTCAAAGAACGTGTGTTTAATTGGACATTACAAAAAATTTTAAAATTAGAATTGATTACAGCTCAATATGACAGGCTTATTTGATTTGTATTATTTTAAATGATTAATAAATAGTTTAAATATGAAAAATTATAGTGGTTTTTTTTAGTTTATGTAAATTACTTTGAACAGTTTGACAATGCAACATAAACTACTGTTTAACATTTTGAACGTCTTAGACAAAATGGGAATGAATTTGTTGAAATTATGTAAAACATGATGAAATAAATGTGATGTATTTTTTATATGTTATTTAAACTACAAGAGAAATGATTGGAAATGTGTTATTTTAAATCTATGATACTTTTAATCACTAACAAGGTCAGACGTGACGTTATGAATCATCGATGGGTTTTCCTTTGAATAGGTATTAATCTTACTTATTGATAAGAAATTGAATTTTTCTCTTCGTTTAAACAATGACACTGCATGTTTTGATAATTTTCCCTCAACAGTCAACATCAATGTTTTAACCTAGTTAAGAAAATTTTAACTTAAACCGTCACTGAGTTTATCCTAGATAAGTAAATGTTTATATTTAACCTACATATAAATTAAATGATTAACTATAACCATGACTGTTTTTAAAATCTAGATAAGTAAACGTTTTTATGAAACACATTTAGTGTTCTGCTGACTTTTATCGAGATTACAGCAGTTAGTGAATGCAGATTAAATTGTATAAAAATATTTTATGAAATGAATATGCGATCCCACGAAGAAGTGTTTCCATCTTCAAAGCGTCCACGCTTAGAAAAAGCTATGGAAAATTCAAATACCTGTGAGAAGGAGTTAAAAGACCCAAGATTAAAACTTTCTAAAATGGACAATGACTGTGTAACTATATCACGTGATATATCCTCTACTGAGGACTTACCAGATGTGAAACCTGAAATCGCTATGAATATTTCAAACTTTACCGGTGGTTATGATCCCAACCAAAAACGGTGTTAATATGGATATTCATAGCTGGTATGAGTTTCAATATAAAATCCTTGCATTTAATTTAAGATACAAAAGTGCATCCTTTGTTTCTAATAACACGATTTTAGTGTTAAATCAAGATTCTATGATGCGAATTAAAAATTTGAAGAATTTTTCTCATGTTGACTTAAACGAACAAATGGAAAAATTAAAAGAAAGTACCTCACACTTAAATACTGTACTTTTACAACATATGTACACAAAACTATTACCCTTTCTCATTAAACAGAAATGTGTGGTGAGTAACAGATCCACAGAAAAAGAACCTGTGTTATGGTCTAAACTTAATACGTGTATCGAGAATAATATGGTAACAATACTTAACCAGTTGTATGAATGTACTGGATGTATTTTTCGACATACATGTCAAAGCCTTCACTCATGCTTCGCATTTAATAACAAGGAAAAATTTAATCAACTAGGTGAAGCTTTGTTAATGCTCATCGATTTCGATTATGTAATTTCAACGTTTTTGAATGGAGTTTATAGTGTTAGTGAACACTTTTTACATAAGCTTCATGAACAAACTGTTTATAATGAATTGTTTAAGACAAAATAAATAGTTTGTTTTGTTAAATATCTGTGTGTTTATTTCTACAAAGTGTCTCTGTGTGAATTTATTAGTTTTTTATCTAATCGAACTTTTAAGTGAAGAGTTGTAATTTAACTTTTTTGTATATTCCAATTCTAAAATTTCAACAATTGCAAAAAAGATTAAACTATTGAATAAAAATATTCACGTTAGAAAAAAAATTAGAAAAAATTATTAGTTATCAAAAATAAAATAAAATAAAATAAAATAAAGTTAACAAAACAGCTTAAAAACATTAAAGTTAACAAAAAGTTTATAAATGTTAAAAGTTAACAAAAAAAAGTTATGTTGAAAAGTTAAGAAAACAATGAAAAGTAAACAAAAATATAGTTTTTAAATTAAAATTTTTTAAAGTCTTCAAGTTAATCAAAATTAACTTTTTACTTTTAACTTTTGAGAGACTATGATCTAACTGTTTATCCTCGCAACCAACTGGTGCATATCAACTATATACTCTGTATCTGCATATGTGCAGAAAAACATAGACATTTACACTGACGTAAGTTCGACTTTAAATTCTTTGCCAACTTTTAAGTTTAATTACTGTACACAACTCGATTACCTTTCCCACAAAACACCTTTCAGAAACAAAATAGAAATTAACACTTACCGAAAAACACGTCAACTTCTTGTGCTTGCTTTCACTCAACTAACGTTTCTCCCTTATCTTTGCTAGGGGGCGCTGCAATTGCCGCTAGAGGCGTTAGCAGTCTTCCGGTGTGTGATAAGAATAAACTTTAAATCCAACTTACACTCGCTCAGTCATTCTTGCTTCTCTCTACCTTGCTAACAACCGTTTGCTGCTGGCTCATTGTTTGGTTGTTTAGACTTGTTGAATGACGTCATCATGTGTTTGTCTAAACTTGCTCAGTCTTGTTTTTATGCAGTACATCTATTTAGATGAGTCATCACTCTCTTACCTTGGTTGACTTGTCCAAACTTGTTTTTGTGTGGCACATCTATTTGGGTGAGTCATCGTTCGTTATCTTGCTTTACTTGTTTGAACTTGTCTAGTATCCACCACCTCATGTCTTTTGTCATAGCTTGAATATACTTTACACCAATCACTTAAATAAAAAAGTCTTGTCACAACTTACTTAAACGTTGATAAAAATATTAATTATTTATAAATTTCATTAAATTCTTATTTTTCTGATACATTTACTATGTAATTTTCGTTCAAAAATATGGTAAAGCCCGATTTTAAATCGAAGTCTAAGATAAATTCCCCAAATTTGTAATATTTTAACACTAATAATAAAAACTGTAAGCACCCAGTACATACAAGTTTTGTAAAAATAATATTACATATAGCTAACTCGTTCAGTCCCATGATACGAAACTTCAATATAGCTAAAATCAGTGTTAAACGAAAATCTAATCACGTATCTATATATATTATTTTGAAATGCAAAGTATTATATCTAAACGAATGATATAAGGAGTAGTTAGAATAGTTCTTGTATTTTTGTTAGTAAAAAAATTATACACATTATCTTACAAGGTTGCAATATTCAACACACGGTTCACCATATTTAAAAACGATTCACCATGATTTAAAAACTTAGTAACATATTTTAAATTTATAAATTTAAATTAAAAATACTTAAGTATTTATAATTGTTTATTTATAAAAATATGTTTTAATTTAAATTTATAAATTTAAAATGTTACTAAGTTTTTAAATCATGGTGAATCGTTTTTAAATATGGTGAACCGTGTGTTGAATATTGCAACCTTGTAAGATAATGTGTATAAATTTTTTACTAACAAAAATACAAGAACTATTCTAACTACTCCTTATATCATTCGTTTAGATATAATACTTTGCATTTCAAAATAATATATATAGATACGTGATTAGATTTTCGTTTAACATTGATTTTAGCTATATTGAAGTTTCGTATCATGGGACTGAACGAGTTAGCTATAAGTAATATTATTTTTACAAAACTTGTATGTACTGGGTGCTTACAATATTTATTATTAGTGTTAAAATATTACAAATTTGGGAAATTTATCTTAGACTTCGATTTAAAATCGGGCTTTACCATATTTTTGAACGAAAATTACATAGTAAATGTATCAGAAAAATAAGAATTTGATGAAATTTATAAATAATTAATATTTTTATCAAAGTTTAAGTTAGTTTAAACAAGACGTTTATATTTAAGTGATTGGTGTAAAGTATATTCAAGCTATGACAAAAGACATGAGGTGGTGGATACTAGACAAGTTCAAACAAGTAAAGCAAGATAACGAACGATGACTCACCCAAATAGACGTGCCACACAAAAACAAGTTTGGACAAGTCAACCAAGATAAGCGAGTGATGACTCATCTAAATAGATGTACTGCATAAAAACAAGACTGGACAAGTTTAGACAATCACATGATGACGTCATTCAACAAGTTTAAACAACCAAACAATGAGCCAGCAGCAAACGGTTGTTAGCAAGGTACAGAGAAGCAAGAATGACTGAGCGAGTGTAAGTTGGATTTAAAGTTTATTCTTATCACACACCGGAAGACTGCTAACGCCTCTAGCGGCGATTGCAGCGCCCCTAGAAAAGATAAGGGAGAAACGTTAGTTGAGTGAAAGCAAGCACAAGAAGTTGACGTGTTTTTCGGTAAGTGTTAATTTCTGTTTTGTTTCTGAAAGGTGTTTTGTGGGAAAGGTAATCGAGTTGTGTATAGTAATTAAACTTAAAAGTTGGCAAAGAATTTAAAGTCGAACTTACGTCAGTGTAAATGTCTATGTTTTTCTGCGCATATGTAGATACAGAGTATATAGTTGATATGCACCAGTTGGTTGCGAGGATAAACAGTTAGATCATAGTCTCTCAATAGTTAAAAGTAAAAAGTTAATCTTGATTAACTTGAAGACTATAAAAAATTTTAATTTAAAAACTATATTTTTGTTTACTTTTCATTGTTTTCTTAACTTTTTAACATAACTTTTTTTTTGTTAACTTTTAACATTTATAAACTTTTTGTTAACTTAAATGTTTTTAAGCTGTTTTGATAACTTTATTTTATTTTATTTTATTTTATTTTTGATAACTAATAATTTTTTCAAAAATTTTTTTCTAACGTGAATATTTTTATTCAATAGTTTAATCTTTTTTGCAATTGTTGAAATTTTTGAATTGGAATATACAAAAAAGTTAAATTACACCTCTTCACTTAAAAGTTCGATTAGATAAAAAACTAATAAATTCACACAGAGACACTTTGTAGAAATAAACACACAGATATTTAACAAAACAAATCATTTATTTTCTCTTAAACAATTCATTATAAACAGTTTGTTCATGAAGCTTATGTAAAAAGTGTTCACTAACACTATAAACTCCATTCAAAAACGTTGAAATTACATAATCGAAATCGATGAGCATTAACAAAGCTTCACCTAGTTGATTAAATTTTTCCTTGTTATTAAATGCGAAGCATGAGTGAACGCTTTGACATGTATGTCGAAAAATACATCCAGTACATTCATACAACTGGTTAAGTATTGTTACCATATTATTCTCGATACACGTATTAAGTTTAGACTATAACACAGGTTCTTTTTCTGTGGATCTGTTACTCACCACACATTTCTGTTTAATAAGAAAGGGTAATAGTTTTGTGTACATATGTTGTAAAAGTACAGTATTTCAGTGTGAGGTACTTTCTTTTAATTTTTCCATTTGTTCGTTTAAGTCAACATGAGAAAAATTCTTCAAATTTTTAATTCGCATCATAGAATCTTGATTTAACACTAAAATCGTGTTATTAGAAACAAAGGATGCACTTTTGTATCTTAAATTAAATGCAAGGATTTTATATTGAAACTCATACCAGCTATGAATATCCATATTAACACCGTTTTTGGTCGGGATTTCTTCATTAGTAGATACATTGCGTTTAAATTCTCGTATATGTATACAATATTGTTTATTTTTTAACTTCAAAGTTAAGTAGAAACAGTCACTTAGTTCTTTGTGAAACACATGTGAATTGTATAATTTGTTACTTTTAGTGGCGAATGTAGGTGTAGTGATGCTTTGTATTTCACCACTTGCTTGCGAAAGGCTATTTGCTTGTAGCTCGTTCACCTCATGTTTAACAGTAGTCTATAAGATATTATTCGTAGGTTCTTGAAAGGGTTCATCCTTTAGCGTGGTTAAGGGGGTAGAACAATCTAAATTTTCAAAATTCATGTCTTTGAAAAATGTATTTAAATAGTCCTGGGCAAAAATTGACTCTTGGTGTGGATTCTCGAAAGAATTTGCATCATAACCACCGGTAAAGTTTGAAATATTCATAGCGATTTCAGGTTTCACATCTGGTAAGTCCTCAGTAGAGGATATATCACATGATATAGTTACACAGTCATTGTCCATTTTAGAAAGTTTTAATCTTGGGTCTTTTAACTCCTTCTCACAGGTATTTGAATTTTCCATAGCTTTTTCTAAGCGTGGACGCTTTGAAGATGGAAACACTTCTTCGTGGGATCGCATATTCATTTCATAAAATATTTTTATACAATTTAATCTGCATTCACTAACTGCTGTAATCTCGATAAAAGTCAGCAGAACACTAAATGTGTTTCATGAAAACGTTTACTTATCTAGATTTTAAAAACAGTCATGGTTATAGTTAATCATTTAATTTATATGTAGGTTAAATATAAACATTTACTTATCTAGGATAAACTCAGTGACGGTTTAAGTTAAAAATTTTCTTAACTAGGTTAAAAACATTGATGTTGACTGTTGAAGGAAAATTATCAAAACATGCAGTGTCATTGTTTAAACGAAGAGAAAAATTCAATTTCTTATCAATAAGTAAGATTAATACCTATTCAAAGGAAAACCCATCGATGATTCATAATGTCACGTCTTACCTTGTTAGTGATTAAAAGTATCATAGATTTAAAATAACACATTTCCAATCATTTCTCTTGTAGTTTAAATAACATATAAAAAATACATCACATTTATTTCATCATGTTTCACATAATTTCAACAAATTCATTCCCATTTTGTCTAAGACATTCAAAATGTTAAACAGTAGTTTATGTTGCATTGTCAAACTGTTCAAAGTAATTTACATAAACTAAAAAAAAAAAAAAACACTATACATTTTCATATTTAAACTATTTATTAATCATTTAAAATAATACAAATCAAATAAGCCTGTCATATTGAGCTGTAATCAATTCTAATTTTAAAATTTTTTGTAATGTCCCATTAAACACACATTCTGCGAAATCTTCAAAACCGTTGTACAGCTTTAGAAAGGCATTCTCAACATGCACATGTATGTTTTGTTCTGTTAATTCCAGTTCACTTTTGGAAAGGAAAAAGGGGGTTGCTCTCTCTAAGTCACCATCCTGTGATTCACGATGTACATCCACTTTAACGGCTGCATACCATTTTATTGACTTTTTCATTTGCAATTGATAATTTAATTCGTTTAAAACATCCGATCGAACACTGTTAAAAAATGAACGAAAGTGTTTTTGATTCATCTCATTGGACACAATGATAGTTTTAGTACAAATATTTCGCACATCATGTTGTCTTTTAAAATGTTTCACTTTTTCAAATAACAAATCTTTTGAATAGGGTGATGTCACAACTTTATGATAAGTATCGCAATGTTGTACTAAATCTGAATCACATTCAAACATTTCGCTACACTTTGTACATGAATGTTGTTTTCCTGACTTGTGAGTCTTCTTATGTTTCAATAAGTCAGTCATTCTTGAAAATATCTCCTTGCAATCACTACACTTGTATTGTTTGGGCGATTTGTGAATCTTTTGATGATTACGTAAATCACTCTTTTGTGAAAAAACTTCAGCACATACCTCACAACGAAAAGACTTTTCCTTTAAATGACATTTCATGTGAAACATTAAGTTAACTTTTCGAGGAAATGCTTTGTTACACGTCTTACACATATGGGGTAACTTCTGTTTCTTTAGTTCTGATGAGGCGGGTTTCACTTCATAATTCGAAACATGTCCTTCTTTGGATAAAAGTGTAGAATCCATCTCTTAATTATTTAATTCTGGTGATGAGAGTTGACACTCCAAGGTAGTTACATCACCAACATAAGAATTCATAACTCGTTCCATATTAACTTAAATGAAAACTAACTTAACGAAAAATACAACCTATTACAACGATATCAGGTCCCAGTAGAATGTTATGAACTCGTTTCATTGAAATTTATATAATGATAGAGGGCGCTCGTGTAAAAATACTAACTTTTTATTGGTTTAAAAATACTGACATTTTATTGATTTAAAAATACGTCACGTGATTATTTCATCATATAATGTTATAAGTTCAATAACCACTTAATTCTTGCACAATGATTTAGAAAGTCTTACCTATCAGAAGTTCGTACATTTGTAAGTAAAAATCCTTATTACTCTCGTATCTATTGCTTTTATAAATAATATTTTACTTATCAAGTCACTTAATTTCTAAATGATGTATTCTAAAACGCCTTTTATGTCTTATGTGTATAAAGTCTACCAAAATAGGGAAAAAGAGGGGGGTGTGAAGTATTTGTAAAATTGAAGTACATTAATTTATAAAAACTAGATTCCATTCTCTTTTTTTAAAATGTTGGTTTCGTAAAATCAAATCTATTGAAAATTTATTTTAATCGTATAACTCTAAACAAAATACTCGCTCTCTTTAACAAGTTAAAAAGTCACTCAATTCTTGTTAAAATTGTTCATTTGAAAGGAAAAATCGTTCAAATGGTATGTATTGGTGTTCGTTTATATCGTATGGTATTGTTTATATCATATTGTATGTTTCTATAAATAATATTTTGCATGTTAAATCACATATTAACTAAATGTAATAATCTAAAATGTCTTAAGTGTTAAAACCGATTACCTACGTTTGGGATATAGGCCTCCGTGGGGGTCTTTCTAATGTGTTCTAACCCGTATTTATGTAAGGTTCCAAGAAAACTCCGAACGGTTAGGTCGACGACCGTGAGAGAGGTTTAAACCTAACACCTTCCATCTATCAGCTTTGAGAGTAGAACCTCTCAGTCACTGGTCTTATGTGTTGTGTTTTTATAAATAATATTTTTCTTGTTTAATCACTTAACTCCAAAATGAAATGTTTCTAAGACACTTTGTCATGTCTTAAGTGAAATATATGTTACTAAAGAAGGATGTAGTATTTGTGACATAAATTATTCTACAGTACCCTTTTAAGAAAAAAAAAGCTATATTACAAGCTAATTAAAAAATAAAAATATATATATAATTAAAAAATATCTTGTTTAAGTATCATAAAAACGATTATTTAAGTTACTCCACAAATTTGTAAACTTAAAAAGCGGCAGACATAATGTAACAGAAAGTATAACAAATCTTTTTTTCCTATGAAAGATTAGTCTCAAAGACTTGAATTAATTCTTTTTCATTAACAAACATTCTCATGTAGCTATATCAAGCTCGATTCAAACTATGCTTCATTTATTTTTTTAAAAATGTCACATGATTCTTAAGACACGACCAAGATCAGGTAATTTCTTTTTCACAAATAGCTTACATCGCCTTTCAACGATGTACTGCCATGGCTTTATCATTAAACCCCTCGTCAATGATCAAACCATGAGACTAACTTGTTCCCGGGTTCGAAACTCAAAGGTAACCTTCTTTTGAATCTTCATTTTTCTTTTCACACTTCCTTTTCCCAACGATAGAGGGCAATACCGTTTTTCCCTCACATGTACGAAAAAATTTAGCCTTCCCCCTCTCTCCCTTATCACACTGAAAACTTTTAGAAAAATACTGTCAAAGTCGATCACCTCCTTTCCTTTTACAACCCTAACATAACTTACAGTGAATTTTCTTAAATCTCTAAAAATTTAGCCCTCACATCTATTTTAATATCATTCACATTTAAGTTAATGTTTAAATAAGAAAAAAAAATTCAACATTTTGCTAATATTATTTTTATAGCAGGATTCCTACAACTCAACTCTACTTGACCACTGTTGGTATTCTGCTAATATTATATTCCATTTTATGGTACAATTTGTATTACATCAAAGCACCTATTATATCATTAAGATCTATTATTTACAAACTTAAAAAAAAAACTTTTTTGAAATTAAAAAAATAAAATTTTTTTCCCTTTCAAGAAAGAACCTGATTAAAACCCTTTTTATAGAAAAAAAATCATATTAAACTTTTATAAAGTCAGAAAGCCTTATCACACTTCACTTCCTGTCCTATTTCCGGTAAGACCCATGATTACTTCCTGTCTAAAGATATCTGTTCCAACCTGTGTGTTATCAACATCTGTCATTTCCTATGACCTTGTGTGGTCAACACATCTGGTGTAGAACACCCTAACATTATCTCCTGATCCCTTCCGGTCTTACTTACGGAATTACTTCCTGTCTAAAGATACTTGTTTCAACCTGTGTATTATCAACATCTGTCATTTCCTATGACCTTGCGAGGTTAGCACATCTGGTGTAGAACATCAGAACGTTATCTTCTAATTTTTTTTTCTTTCTTACTTACGGAATCACTTTCTGTATAAACATGTCTGTTATCACCACATGTCCCTTCTGCTAACCTTCCTTCAACCTTGAGGTTGACTGCGCGAACTTTGCTGATGCAGAAAAATTTTCCCTATCAAGAAAGAATCTGATTAAAACCCATAAAAAATACGTCTCCTCCTGTCCTTATCTCCAAATTCCTTCCAGTCGTACTTCCTGTCTAAACATGCCTGTTCCAACATGTTTGTTATCCACACCTGCGACTTCCGGTGTCCACACCTGTCCCTTCCGGTGACCTTCACAGTCACAGAAGGTCACCACCATCTCCACCACTGATGTAGAACTGTCGTTTTATATCTACTAGTAGAATATCTAAGAGATTGTTTTGCTCATTTTAGAATATCAGTCATGTTAGTCAGTGACAATGGACCACAGTTTTCCTCATATGAGTTTCAAGATTTTATGCAAAATAATGGAGTTTTTCATAAAACGAGTGCACCTTTGAAGCTCTCCAGAAATGGTCAAGTAGAAAGATGTGTACACACTTTGAAAAAATCTCTTCGGGCAATGCAAAAATACCCTGGCGGTATCAATCAAAAGATTAACTGTTTTCTGTTACAATAGAAGAAAATCACCCAATATGACTACAATGCAGTCTCCAGCAAGTATGTTCTTAAAAGAGAGATTCGTATGAGAATTGACCTATAATTTCTAATACTAATGAAATAATTCAGAATAAGATTAGGTAGGATATTTATTTCAATGATCAGTATTTTGAAGTGAGTGATAAAGTAGCTGTTTGAGATTACACTGCAGCTAATTCATAATGGAAATTCGGTTGTACCAACAGCCGAAATGGTGGATTACATTATGCCATAAATGTTCAAGGTAATTTGGTTAGACAACATGTTGATCAAATTTGATCAGCAGGCGAAGAAGTGAAAAATGATGTTCAATATAGACCAAGAGTAACAAATATGAACGTACCACCTGATCCAACAATGACATCAACTCTCCGAGGATATCACCAAAGATATGTCTCCATCATTACAAACAGTCGTATCTCCTCCAGTTAACATACCCCAAGTTTTCCACAATCCAATGCAACAAAGACGATCTAAAAGGATCTGGAAACCTGTGAAAAGATTGTACTGTTAATTTGAAAGGGGAGGAAACTGTCGTGTATTGAAATGAACATTTAAACTAAAATGGCAATGCGTGAATAGCCAAATTTTAACTGCTGATGTTTGATAACGGTAGAAACTTTAGAACTGGGATAAATGTTGTTTATGTAGGATTATATTTATAGTTAAGTGTTTTGCTCCGGTATAATTCAGTAATAAATAATGTGTGTTAAAGAAACATATATTTAACAGGTAATTATACAACACATAAGCATTTTAGACAAATAAAGAAAAGTCACAATAATATTGTCCCTTGTCGTCAAATGTTGGAAGTATTTTCCTAGCTTGAAGTTTGGCATGAATATTTCCATCTCTTGCTGTTGCACTGCAAACTTTCAATGCAGCTTCAGATATTATTTTAACACATCAATCAACAGATTGCATGTGACAAAGAAATTTCTCTCAAGTTAGAACTGGAAATTGTTCTTATTTCCACATTTCTTTTAAGTCTTTGACCTTTATAAGCATTGTAATAGGTGGCTCTGTTACAACACAGTTTATCCAATGAATTAAATCAATATAATTGGCTGCATTGAAATTGAGTATACGAAGCTTGAAAAATTACTAACAAACCAAGTTCTTTGTCTTCTTATCTCTGGCTTTGAAAATATGCCGAAATGCTAATTTGTGGATGTGTTTTCTAGAATCATGTAGCATTGTTAATAATAGGCATTCACAAGCGCAAAATATGCATCGTTTGAGAATACTTTGTAAATAATTTGCTTAACATTGTCTGGAAACTGCCTTGCAAATGAAATGTTTTGCCAGAAATATTGGGTTCCATACTGGCAATTCAATTTCATTTTTATCTCAAATCACATTGGTGGATAAACCAGCATTACATACTTCACGAGTATTATAAGATTCTGTAATGGTCTTGGGGTGCCAATGTATAACTGTAACAAACGGTTTGCGGTGGTCAACCATTATGCATGACTGAGTTTACCTGGGCTATTGTCAGGCATGCTAGAAGAACAAGTGCCATCTTTTATGGCAAGGCAGATGCGATAGAAATATTGTTGTCCAGTACTTAGCTTTTTGACATCTTTCAGATTCCAAAGGCTGAAGAGTACAGTGAATTTGATCAAATTTGACCATTGGATTTTTTTCACAATCTTTTAGAAGCAATCCAATAAGCCTAGAATATGAATATGGCCCCTTTGTGCAACCATCCATTTCCAGAATGCCTTAGTGGCAACACATTATTATGTAACATAATATATTCCTATTGGGCTTTGAATACATTTCTCAAGCAAACGTATTTCTCTGCCTTCCTGTCTTATATTCATATTTGTTTCGTCACATCCAATAACCGATGAGTTCTGCAAACTCATACTATACGATTTTGTAAATGTGATAATACCTTGGGCTATTTCTTTTGCACTTTTAACAGCAGTTAACGATATATGACCTACATACTTGCTACATGGTTCCTCCGTTAATGCTACTTGCACTTCTGATGTCAATTTTCGATTACCAAATTTCGGACCTGGCCCGGGACTGTAAATTTCGGAAAGTGGAGAACTCTAACCGACGTATCTAAGCTAGTTTTAATACACTTTAATAAATGCTAGCCCACGATGTACATATTCCATTTTTATTTATTTTGTGGATAAGCCAGTTTAATTTTTTTAATGAAGGTTCTAAGTTAACAATTATTGTTCTGTTTTCTATCTTATTTTGAAAAAAATAATGATATAAAGATCTAGGATAGTCTATCTACAGAACTTGATGCGATAAACTATTTTCAAGATTATGAGATTCTACTATCAAAAAATGTGTGTATTGATGGGTGTGATATGAGACTTTTTCTGCAAATGGATAAACAGAGACGATGTAATGTTAAAAACTGTGATAAGCAAATATCTATTAAGAAAGGAATGTGGTTTGATGGTTCAAAAAAATTTTGTCTCAATTTCAAGGCTTTATCTAATTTTTAAATGCATTTTATGTGATATTTGTTATTTATGACTGTTCTATATGTTTCTATTTTTTGACTAAGTAAAGAGCAATCTGTTCAAAACTTCCATTATTAATATAGTTTGTTAAATCCCTCCAGAAAACTTAACTATAACAGTAGTATACAAAACATATACACCGAATTTTGAAGTGACTTTTAGGACTGGAGTCAAACTCAGTATATAAAGAAAAATGATGGGTACCTTCCCATTAATCTTCCATAGTTGGGATACACAGACAAAGCATTTGGCCACAGTTACACTTCTAATATCATGTATACCACATATATTGGCTTCATTACATATAATAATGACCCATATATAATATTGGCCACATATAATATTGGCTTCTAATATTAAATGTGTAACAAATGTAATGTGACCCTTGTGCAATTTTGCCCTTTAATCTCATTATATGGTGACAGTTATTTCTTATAGGAAGTGGTTGAGCCGAAAACAGAGACAAGTACGGAAAAATGTCTCCTTTTTGATGTGATGATTTATCATTGTTTAATTAAATATAATCTTTAATATAATATGCAACATATGCAAATACGTCTGCAATTACAAATGTGTAGTTTAAACATAAAAAATGTGTAGTTTTAAGAAATTAAGTGCAGCCAATAATTTTTTTTTAAAACACCCAAAATAATTAGTATGAAATCTTTATAATTTGCTAACTTTAAAAAGAAAATTTTTTTTTAAATACATTGATTTAACTATCAAACATGTTAAAATAGGAGAGATTTTACAAATCAGAATATAAAACTTACATCTTATTCCAGTATTTTGTTTTGATTGATTATTTTTCAAGTATTATACAGTAGCTTTTTCAGCATTTACAATTTCTTGTTTTGAAATATTTCCTTTGTAGCAACGTTCATTATTATATAAAAAACTGATTATTCTAGTCAGTCATGCATTTAATGTTTCAATGTTAAGAGATGACCAGAGGGCCCGTGCAAAGATTTTGCACTGAAATCTAATATTTTTTAGGTACTTCTCCATTAACCCGTCGACTGCTTTTCATAACAAAAAACTACCGCCAAACTGTAAGATTAAACGCCAAAAATGCAGTCCCATTTACTTGATGCCAGAATCATTATACGTGTTTGTTACATCATCTAGTGGTATTACATTCGACATTTGCGGGTATTTTTCATTATGTTTTACTGATTTAGTAGTTATTTTATTAATTAAAATAACAATTGTGTCCTTAAATTCTTATATTTTATTTATTTTTTGATATTCCAATGGCAACGTTCTCCCGTTTATTTGGCGGTAGTTTTTTGTTATGAAAAGTGGTCGACGGGATAATAGAAGTATCATTTTTTATCAATATGTAATATTTATTAGATACAGGTTTAAACTTCTAAAGAAAAAGCAAGGATAAAAATATCTGCAAACAACATTTAGTTGTTAGTCAAGCCAGAATATCATCTAATTTATTCCATCAAAGTTAGACTAAAAACTGATCCAAGATTGCTAAAGGCACGCGCGAAAAAAAAATTAACAATCGTATTTTGACTGCAATAGAGGATGACGTCATCCGCTTCGGGAAAACCATGGGACTTAGAAATATAAATCTAAACATTTCAATTTCAATTTCGCTTTTTAATCATAAGTATAAAATAAACCCGTGTGGTGTTTTTTATAATAATTGCTATGAGCATCATATAATGTGGTATTTCATTTTTTTGGCAACAATAATTTCAGGAAAACCTTTCATTTCTTTCATGAAAACAATGCCGATTTAATTTTTTAATTTCAGCAAACTTTAATCAAAAACATGTTTTAACGAATTGTTAAGTGGGCTATGTCAGAAGCCTGTTCTAAAACCTTTCATATGGTATCTCATTCGTTATTCTGCATTTCATATTTTCTGAGTAAAAGGGATGTTGACAGGAGAAATAATATATAAGGATTGAAATTCTGTTGAGTTGTGTCTAACAATGCTGAAGACTCGTTCATTAGCAGCATTATTGTGTGGTATTAGGAGAATTTTGAGCAAGATTTTATGTAAAAATTGATAGTTGATTGATACATTTGAATTTTTTAATTCAAAAAGTTTACTCCAAGCAACATCCATGACATCAGAAATCAAACTTTCAAATGTGATTAACATGAAAACTACTAATTGCAAATTGGGCAGAATACTTCATAAGGTGAATTATTTGAATGACACAAACAAAGCCATTTTACAGAATATTCTAATCTAAATTTTTGATGAGATTTTTTTTTTCTGATCATAGTCACTTATCTTAACAAATGAAAAAATAATGTATAGAATTTCCACAATTTCAAATGATATCACATGAAAAATGTAATAAAACTTCAGAACTCATAACAAAACGTAATCTTCAAGTCAGATATAGAAGAATATTGGCTTTGCAGGACCTGATACAAACAAAACAAGAATAAGTAAAGTCTATTGACAGGAAAAGACTTATCCGATGTAATTAAATCACAACGCCTTACTCAGAGCTCCCGATATTGGAAAATCAAAAACATGTCCAATGCGATGTTGTTGGCAGCACTGCATATGTAGAAATATGTAATATTGAATTTCAAACCACGATCTTGGAGTCTAATTTAATGCATTCTGCTCAATGTGTATAATATTTTATTTTTAGACATATTACCTTCATAGTTGCTTTCTAGCAGTTATAAGACATAATGCATTTGATAATATTTAATTAATTTATATACCCAAAGTTTATAAATTTCTTAATAGAAGACAATTTATGAGTGCATTAAATATAAATTAATACACATTTAATGTGAATTAGCTGTAAACTATTCTTTTTTTTAATAAAAGTCAGTTTTTAACACTTTCCAACCCAGTTGAAAATTGTTTATGACTTTGGTTTGTCTGCCGGCTGGCTTTGTTCTAACTCGCATAAATATACTCAACTGCCCTGAAATTTTTCTATGTTATTGTCGTTTGCTACAGCATGTTCCCTATTGAAAACAAATTTTTGTAGCACTTATAGTATTTTTACAGGGATAGTCAAAAGTATTTAGTTACATTACAATCAATGGGAAATAATTGTTTCAAATGCATTTTGATTATGCTACGCCATTTGAAACATGATGAAATTGATATATAATTATGAAGCACATTAAAACATGCTTTGTGTAGAATATAGGATGCAAAGCATTTATTATTTTTTACAGGGTCAAACAAAATAATTCTGTTACACATTGCTCTACGGAGAAAAATCATTTGCAGTGTAATTTAATGATGTTTCACTATTTAAAACATAATGAAAATTATATGCATTACTGAGGTGCACTGTAAATTGCTTACTTAATAAGTAAAGTGTGCATAGCATTTATCGTTGATTTACAGGGTCAAATAAAAGAATTCTTTTAAACATCATTCTACGTTGTAATTTAATGATATTTCACAATTTCACAGAGAATGAAAATTATATGCATTACTGAGGTACACTATAAATTACTTGCTTAGTATGGTATGCATTGTGTTTGCTGTTCATTTACAGGTTACACGAAAGATATCAGTTACAGTATGCGTGTAATAATTACAGTCTATGTGTGATAAGTGCATTTTCAAGTTTGGTTTATAATTTTAACTAAATTTTTTCATATTATATGATGTGTATAAATTTGATTGATCATGTACAGGGCTACACAAGGCTATACAAGTTGTAGGTATTACAGACTATGGGAGTGAATTGCTTAATGATAGTTTTTAATTGTGCTATGCATTTCTCTGCTCAATTATATTTAGTAGACTAATATAAGTTTGTAGAATATAAATAAATTCATATACAGGGCTATGCAACAAACAAAATACATTGTCATTTACAATTGGTAATTGCTGGAAGCGAGTTTTAAGTTGCCTTATGCATTTTTTACTTGAATTAAATTTTAGCTTAATATGTGGTGTGTACAAAAGGAATTAAATAATATACAAACTGTACAAAAGATTTTGAATACATTTCCATCGATTGGTGAATGTTACTAAATGTGAATTTTCTAACTGAACTAAATTTTATCATGCTATATAGTATATATATCCAAATTTATAGATCATATACAGGGCTGCACAAAATAATTTGACTACTTTTTTTACAATGGAAGGTAATTATGAAAACTGTACTTTTCAATGTGGTATATGTTTTCTAAACTGTTACTTACTTATCTTCTTTTACCTTATTTAACGGTGAAGTATTGTTACAGTTTTCTGGATGAGTTGGAAAGCGTTTCATAATCTATGCTTGACGCATGATTTTTTGTTGTTGTTTGAATTAAAAGTGGCTTTTTTAAGTGGTTAAAACCAAAAAAAGCCCCTGTCTGAAATCCAGCAATCTTTTTTTAGTAACTTTGTTATTTTTTAAAATTCTTTATATCTGTTTCTAAGTCATTTACAAAGTTATGTTTTTATGTTTGTGTCATCAAACCTTTGAGTCATGAGAGCATGTGCCAAAACTACGTAGTAGAAAATTGTGAACATAATATAGATATTATTTCAAGATTCATTTTTTCATTTAAAAACTACATTCTTATATATAAATAACTATTAATCCTAAATACTCCAGCATTTCGTAATTTTCATATCCCTGAAAATTTGTTTAAAATAGCAAATTTGTTATTTAAACCCAACCACTGGCAGAAATCTACCAAAGTCACAATTCTTCTTCTTTTAACCCTCTGAGAGTCCAGCAAAGGACTAAATTGTAATGTTGTTTTACCTGTATTTTATTTTAATGCTATTAAATGTGTTAATTCCAATATTACATAAAAAATCTGAATTACATATATGAATGTAAACCCAAAGGCTATCAATCATTACTCAATGCATTAAAACTGCATTATATTTGTCAATTATATTAAATTTAAAATTGCTTTATTGCAGTGAAACCTATAGCTTAGTGAACATAATAACACGAGCTTGTCAGTGAGAGGGTTAAAATATTATATAACTATGCAGAAAGAACAGAATTTTACTTCCCAGTAATCCTGAAAAAGGACTTCAAACAAAAAGGGAAGATAGACAAGGGATATCCCGCAGTTTCTTTATGCTACTATCACTAATTGTGCCAAAGCTTTAGAATCAGATAGAATATTTATATATATTTAATATAGAAGTATAGGACAAAATTAGCACTTGCCAAACAGCGAGTAATACTGAAAATTTTGCAATGGACTTTATTGCCACCACTGGTCAAACATAATAGTCACACTCACCAATTGCAATGACTGAATGGAAAAAGATTTTTTTCTCTGCTGTCACTCGACAAATTTCAAAACAGTTGATGAATTTTCCGTCGATTAATGAATTTTGTGATTTTTCCTCTATCGATTGACAAATTTCGCAATTTATCGATTAACGAATTTCACAATTTTTTCCATAAACGAACAAATTGCGCACTTTATTTCTGCTAATGTCTGACACCATTTCGCCCTTTACAATTCAGCCGATAAATTGAACATTGTTTCTTTCTAGAAATGTCAGGAATGAAACAATGATTCTTTAGGATGAATTTCCTTCGTTCGATGCCCCATGGAAGAATGTGTGCGATGCAGCAACGGGCGTCAGACTTTTTAGGGCACCTGCAGACTAAAAACATCTAACCAATCTTCGCGTTTTGAAAAAATCACAGATTTCGTCAAATGATTGAGAAAAAAACACTAATTTCATCAAAGGATCATGGGAAAACATGACTTTCATTAAAAGACCACAGAAAAAACGTGAATTATGCAAAAGGATCGTGAAAGATAAGCAAATTTTTTCAAAGAATCGCAAAAAAGAAAATTTCACCAAAAGATCACGCTTTTTACTAAATTTCGTCTAAAAATTGCGGAATAAAATGTATTTTATCAAAGAATCGCTGGAAAATGCGAATTTCGTTAAAGATCGCGAGAAAAATGTGAAATTCTTCAAAAAATCGCTGAAAAAACATGAATTTCGTCAAAGAATTGCTGAAAAAACATGAATCTCGCCCAATAACAGAAAAATCATGGTTCATAATCATTATATCTAGTAGTATCCAGTGCTGGCTAAACTTAATAGTCACACTCGCCAATTGCGATGATTGAATGTAAAATGAAATTTTTTTTCCCGCTGTCACTCAAAGAATTTTGAAACCATTTGGTGAAGTTTTTCCCGAAACCATTTTGTGAATTTACCGATTTTTTCTTCAAAATCATTTTTAAACAATATTCGACCCAATACGCATGCGTAAAAAAAAAACACCGGCCATTAAAATGAGGGTCTATTACTGTCTCTAGAAACGTGTTTGGAATCATCTCCTGTTTTTTTTTTCTTGCACGTTGCATTAAACCTAGGAAGATATTTATATAGAACTCACTGTGGAGTGTTCAGAAGGTATTTATTTTATTTATTATAATTTGTATGAATACTTAGGTGTCCATTTCGGATTTACTGTTTAAAAATGAATTTAGGCTCATTTAACATTCGCGAAATCAATCCCGATGGAAATTGTGGTTTTAGATCTCTATCATTTTGTTTATATAGTACAGAAAATAATTATTCAAATGTACGTAAAAATATCGTAGAACACGTAATACAAAATTGGACCACTTATAGTCCGTTTTTTATCGGGGATGAATCTTATGGTGTTCCGATTGCTAATGAAAACGATTATGTAAATATATGGTTCTTCATAGAAGTATGTGCTTCTTCACACTTCAATAGAAGCATTGTTTAAATTAATATAATTCTACAAATATGATGCAGTTTTAAAATATTGAGTAATGATTAATACTGTCAAGGAATCTACTCATATACGTAATTAAGTTTTGGTATTTCTCTATTATCTCATCGACCACTTTTCATCACAAAAAACTATCGCCAAACTGTAACGCTAAATAAACGGGAGAACGTTGTCATTAATACGCGCAAATGTTGAATTAAAAACCACTTGATGACATAACAAACACGTATAATGCTTCCAACATCAAGTAAATGGGACTGCATTTTTGGCATTTAATCATACAGTTTGGCGATAGTATTTTGTTATGAAAAGTGGACGATGGGATAATAGAGAAGTACCTAAGTTTTTTATACCAAGTTTGAAAATTTATCTTTTTTTGACATTTAAAAAAAATAACAGAAAAAACATTACAAATTTGCCCATTTGCTCAGCGGTCAAAGGATTAAGTAAATAAGTAAATATTAATGATTAGCGGAACTGGTTCTATCTATGAAGTAATATTATTTTGCTCAAAAACCCCCAACAAAAAAATAATTACAAAGAATAAGTAATCGTCTTTAAATATACAAAAAACAATGTGATTAATGGCCAGGATTTTTTTACATATAACATTTTTTATATACAAAAGAAAAACCGAAATAACCTCATTCATTTCACCCGATGTCAAAAAGTTTTTTTTTTCCACATTCTTGGGCAAAGCACTAAATCAATAAAATCACCAATTTGTGACAAATTATGAGTTTCATATGAATCGCCTATGAACGGACATGCAAACTGGTAAAAAATGAATGTAATAAATTAAAACATTCAAGATTTGTATACATACAAACAATACAATGTAAATATTAATATTGTTACATGATACATTGTTTGTATACATACTTCTTTGTATACATATATTGTTTGTATACATACTTCTTTGTATACATATATTGTTTGTATACATACTTCTTTGTATACATATATTGTTTGTATACATACAAACAAATATAATGTAAACATTATTCAAATATTAAGAGATTCTAAAGATTTGTATACATACAAACAATATAATGCATACATACTCTTTACAAATAAAATAGCACACTTATATAATGACAAAACTTTTAAATCGAATAGAGATAGTATATTTCTGTTAAAAAATAATGCTAAAGTTCAGACTTATATATATTATACATTCACATAAAGCTAGTCACATTCCTGCATATTTATTAAATATTTAGTTGCTAAATACAGAAATAATATTTTATAATTTATATTCAGACGCTCAGATTCGCTTTTTTCGAACAAATAATAATAAAAATATTACTGCCGTGCGTACTGTCTTTTGACATTATATTTACATAATCGTTTTCATTAGCAATCGGAACACCATAAGATTCATATCCAATCATAAACGGAATATAAGTGGTCCAATTTTGTATTACATGTTCTACTATATTTTTATTTACGATTGAAGAATTATTTTCTGTACTATATAAACAAAATGATTTGATTTCGCGAACGTTAAATGAACCTAAATTCATGTTACACAGTAAATCCGAAATGGATACCTAAGTATTCATTCAAATTACAATAAATACAACAATAAATAAAATAAATACCTTCTAAACACTCCACAGTTTTTTATATAAATATCTTCCTAGGTTTAACGCAACGCGGAAAAAGCCATCAAAACAACAGGAGTTGATCTTGATCCCAAATACGTTTGGAGACAGGAATAGACCCTCGGCCTCATTGGCCGGTCCTTTTTTGACGCATGTGTATACGGTCGAAATTCGATGGAATTATTTGACATTTTTAGCAAACAGCTTTAAATATATGGATTAAACATGCTTAAATTTATTATAAATCCTCTTAATATTATCTGCAACTTTTATATTGACAGGTTTTTTATAGAACCAACACTTATAGCAGAAAAAAAAAT
This sequence comes from Maratus michaelseni, assembly GCA_963931845.1. NCBI lineage: Eukaryota > Metazoa > Arthropoda > Arachnida > Araneae > Salticidae > Maratus > Maratus michaelseni. The sequence goes on along the minus strand of OZ007598.1, from coordinate 277,703,468 downwards.
TCCCTGATGGCTCTGCCTACAGACACAGGTAGTTTTCGCAGTGGGTAGTCCCAACTGCCGCATCAGGACCAAAAGGTCATTTCTTCTGCAATTCTTAATAAACAGCGCCCCACGGTCTGTGTCTTCGAAATCTACCTGTGTCTGTAGGCCGAGCCATCAGGGAATTTTTTATTTATTTAAATAAATATTTTTTTTTAAATATTTTTATTTTTAGTTAATATATATTACTGTTGAGAATTAAAAATATGGCTATTTTTACAAATTAAGTGAATTTTAGTTTTGTCCAGCATCTTTTACTTTTATTTTAAAAGAAGTTGAAAAAATAAGAACCTAAAGAAGTATTTTCAACGAAAATATTAAAAACTTTGATTTAAGATTACAATTTGTCAAACGTCCTTGCATGTGACCAGTATGCCTTACACTCTAAATAGAAAAGAAAAAAACAGCTGAAAAAAATGATACTGGACAAATTTAAAAGGAAAAATACATAAATTAAATACACCGAAGAGCAGGTAGAGTTGTGCTATAGTGCCTAGAAGTAGATAGTGTTGTTATCGGCGTCAGAATTATACTTCAGAAAGAGAGGACGCCGATAGATGGTGCCAATGTTCCTGCCGCGGCTGTGATAACTTTCGTTTTTACATACACATCAGTTTAAATGTAATTTTTTCTGTCATAAATCAGTACTTTACAATGTTCTAGATAAAAAATAAACAAGAAAAAAATTATAATAATGAAAATGCAGTTAGGGAGAAATGTAACTGCTTTCAAGACAACTAATTGTAATGAAATCAAACACTTACAAACTTTATCATAGGACAATGTTTTTCTTCCTACAATATTTAGTTATTTCTAAAACAATATATTGGATAAATACAACATACTATGATTAATTGTTGTAAAGTAATGTCCTTTTTCATACAGTTAAATTATTTTACACCTATTTTGACAACTTTTTAATCGGTATTCATTATTACATAACTTGTTTACATCCACTTAACAAACTAAGAGTAAATTGAATTGTTAAAAATTTCTGATATTTCAGAGTTTTAGTTTTGGATAAAATAATTTAAGGTATACTAGCAAAAAATCAAATGAGAAATTAATGATCCTTTCAAATCTAGAAAAAAATAATTACTCTCCTGAAAGTATTACAAGAATGCATTTTCTTTAACTTAGGGTAGATGTTTATATAACAATATAATAAATTATAACACCTTGTAATAATATATTTCTTTTAAATGCTAAAAGGTGTAAATTAACAACATAATACAAATTAAAAAAACTTTTATTAGGTTGTTTTACATGTTTCAACTCACTCCGAGTCATTTTCAAAAACAAATGAGAATATTCTAGAATGTAGGCTAGAATATTCTAGCCTACAGATTTTTCATAAGACGGGCCTTTATGGTATGTACTGAAAATAGATTGAATAATGAATTAGATAATATTCGTAAAATTGCTAGTAATAATGGTTTTAAAGTACACCATATTAATAAATTAATCATGGATATCACCAATAATAAGAAACCAGAAAAGAAAGTTGATTCGCAAAAATACAAACTTTATACTCTTCAATATTATCCAAGCTTTTTTGAAAAATTAAAACACATCCTTAAACGTTTCAATATCTGCTTAATAGCCAAACCCCCTCAGAAATTAAAGAATATCATTTGCAGTAAAATAGACCCAATTAATTTTGAGAATTATTTAGGAGTATATGAAATACCTTTTATTAAAGAAGATGGATCCACAAATTACTACATAGGCATGACCAGCGGAAAATTTAATTTCAGAAGAAAAAAGAGCATATAGCTGATATTAAGTATAATAGAAAAACTACAGCCCTGGCAAGATTACATCAAGAAGAAATCATCCAAATAAATTTCAATGAAAGTAAAATAATATTTCCCTCCAGTCTATACTATCCATCCATAATACGAGAAACCATAGAGATATTAATGCGCAATAATACAACATGTAACGATGCGGCATCTTTTAATTTACCAAAACTGTGGCTCGAGTAACTCCATGGTCACAGATATAAAAATAAACAACCAAGTAAAAATAGAAGATAACATGCGTAATTTTTAGAAAAGTACTTGAAAATAATTACTTCAAAGCCCGTGCAATTCTAGAATATTCTCATTTGTTTTTGCAAATGTCTCGGAGTGAGTTGAAACTTGTAAAACAACCTAATAAAAGTTATTTTACTGTGTATTATATTGGTAATTTACACCTTTTAGCATTTAAAATAAATAGGGTAGATGTGCTATTCATTCTTACAAAAAAAAATTTAATTCGTTTTAATTAATAGTTATTATATATATATATATTTAATATTATATTAATCTATCAACAATATTTAACCATTCTCATACTCACATTTCCGAATGTGAATCAAAGTTTTAATAACAGAAATGAATCAAACAGTTTTAATTCCAGTAATACACACACTACAAAAAATAATAAATTGATTTTGTGAATGTATTTAAAACAATAATTCAATGAAAACATACCAATGAAACAAAATAGTCATACTAAAATAAATTTAAAAGTTAAGATATCAATAATTAATAAAATATTTATGATAATAATTCATTATTTAAATTATTTATTGTCATTATCACAAGACCAATATTTTAATTATTTTAGATAGAAAAATTAAAATACTAAATTTAAAATAATTGCATAACACAGATATGTAAATTCATGTTCAAAACATTTCAAGTAATAAATTTAATTAATAATGATTAAATTAAAGATACGATCTCTACTGGAAATATTTTATGGTAATGTAAATGTATAGTAATGTACTCATATTTTATACAAAACTCAGTAATTAAAAACACGTTTTATTTGGCAATATTAGAATTTAGTCACAAAATAATTACAAACAAGAAGAGAGCAGAAAACCACAATGCTGAAAGAGTAAATTAAAATAATATATATACATTTATTTATTTTTTTAGGAGATGGAGGAGTACCATCCCTTATTTTAGGAGATTATGTAGGGGCAACTTTTTTTGTGATGTATTTCGGCAGATTTGGAAATATTGATTGAAAGGCATCAGCTGTCAAGGTAGCTTGGTCTTGTTCGTGGAAGCAAAGCTTCTTTCCCTTCAATAGTGTATTTGTAATTTCTCTCAATAAATCGCTCATCGAAATGCGATTCACACACAACTGAATATTGGTTCAGGTCTTTATCGGCACGAGGAATGACTTTTAACCGTTTTTCAAATTGGTTTATGCCTTTGGTTGTGGAAAATAGAGTTATTTTAGTTTTGTTGCTTTTATATTCCCTAGTACATCCAGGAACGAAGCATGTTCGATCAGCTTTTCTTTTCTTAGTATTTGCGGATTTATCCATGCTGATTTATCATTAAACAGGCATAATATATGTTATAATGTATGTTTACTTTAAAATATTATAGAAATAGAAATATTTGTATAGTTTGTTTAAAATTATAGCGGTAATTACACCGAAACAAACATTAGGATCAAGCCTTTTAAATGAAACTTCAAACGTGAATAAGAGCGGTGGGAACTCGATGCCCTCTAGCGGAGAATCTGGTTTTCCTCCTTTCAGGCACATTTTTTTAGAATGGTTATATTGGCGATAAGTACACTACTTACTTCTAGGCACTGTACTTTAATTAATGCTAAAGTACCATTGAAATCATTATATATTGTAAACGCATTTGAAAGTGTTATATATTCAAATTCGTATAATTATTACCTTGTCCTAGAAACACAGAACACCAACATCACATGAAATCTGAAATTGAGAAAAAAAATCATTATGAACAAATTAAAAATACATATAATGCAATGCGCTTGCTCGGGACTTTCCTGAAGTGAGAAGTTATATCTTTTTTTTTTACACCAGATGGTGTATTCGAGTGCTTGAATCAGCAATTAACTCCAGTTTTCATATATTATTTTAATGAAACTATCAAAGAGTCGTTCATTTTTTTCTCTAGATTTGAAATTTGTGGTTTGAATGGCAACAGCATTTGTTTGTTTATATCTTTAGTCTGTTGTTTATAATATCTGGTTATCCATTATTTTTAATTTAGAATTTAAAACATTATAATTAGAGGGTTTTCGAAGGTTTTTGAGAAAATAATGAAGAATAAATATGACACAAATCAGATTATGTGTATGTTTCCATAAATTGAACAATCGGCATACTTATGCCATCAGAATACTTACGCAAAACATGGCCAGGATACTTTTGCCTTTTCTCTAGGATGTGTAGGACCCGGAATCTTCACCTCTGTTGTGTATTATTTTAGTATTATATAAATAGATTTGATATAATTTTGAGATGGGCCGTATGTGTTAAGAGATATGTGTTTAAATTTCTTAGTAAAGTTATTATTTTGGTAAGGAAAGTTATTATAACAAAACCGTATTATTAATTAATTTTCATGCTTCCTGCAGCTTCGTTATAAATGGTTTTTACTATATACAATTAAAATAAATTACAGATTTAAATGTGTGAACATGTTAATATTATTCACCATCATCATCGAGCATAAAATTATCAAGCTTGATTATGATCGAGCATAAAATCTTAACACTTAATTCTCAATGAGGCTGATGATGTACATATTTAATTAATACAAACTATGCGCGCACATGATATGAAGCAGTTTCTTGATAGATGTCTGCACATGCCAAACTTTCGAGGCATGGCCCCAGCCCTTTTATTTTTTTTTCACACTTCGTGGCCCGAAGTGGCTCAGTGAAAAATCAAGGAAATAAGTCTGAAACCAACTTTATCCTATAGTTAAAATTCTTTAAAAAACAGAATAGTTCATACATTATTTATGCAAAATGTGCATTTTTCTGCCCTTTACTCAAACCATAGAATGTGGAACAGTAATATTGTTGATTTCTTAGAAAAATACATTCAAATGAAGATTCATCAGAAATATTAATGAAGGGTTTTTATGAGTACTTATTTTTTAATTTGAGTATTTCCAAATAGTAGTATTCATGTTATTCCACTCATGTTTTTATAAAATTTCAATGAAAGCACCTCCTCCCACATGAAATGTCTGATTCTCTCTTTGATTCTCCCCTCCCCTAGCACAACGATTTTAAAATCTTGAGTATCTTAGATTTTTCTGTCCTATACATTGTTCGCTATTAACAATAAATAACTACAACCTCCCACCTCCTTCCAAAATTTTTACTTACAAAGTTTACAATCTCAGCATACAAAGTTTAAAATCTTTAAAACACTTTATAAAAAAATATATGCTCTATTTATTTCTCTTTAGTAATGATAAATAAATATTCAGCCATTTAAATTATTCCTATATACCCAAATTGTCTACCCCCTATTTGCCCCTGAAGCAAAAAAAAAATCTTTAAAACAATATTTTTAAATATTCTCTGTCCTATCTCTTGCTCGCTAGTAGAAATTAGTAAAAAATACATAATCTGAATTACAATCTTTCCCTTTCATCCAAAATGTACGCTTTTTCGTCAGCATACAAAGTTTAAAATTTTTAATTTCCTTTATTAAAAATATGCTCTATTTGTTGCTCTCGAGTAACAATAACTAAATAATCAGCCATTTAAATTATCTCTATACCCACAAAATGTCGGCTTCATCCTTTTGTCATATCCCCTCCTAGCAATGATCGGCAGTTGCGGTAAAGCAAGAGCCGTTGAAGAAGTTTGGCATTGGCCTAGGACCTGGTTCCTTCTTTAGGGTTCTGGCTACGAAGCAGCTGGAGGACTCCAGAGTCTCCGCAAGTGCTCTGTGGTGGTGTCCTCGAAGTTTGGGCTACACCGCATGTTACCTTGACTTCTGTAGTCACTTCATTTGGGGAAAGGTCGAGAGGCGCAGAAGGCTTATGCCCCCGTCTCTACCCCCGCCCGAAGAGGTGCTTGGGTGAACCAGCCCTCTCTGGTGGTGACCTCGTATATATTCACGAGAATCTGCAATCGGTTGTGAAGTACACTGGCCTTTGGCAGAATTAGCTTGTCATGCCCCTTCCCAGAAAAAACCCTTTTAAAACAATATTTTAAAATGTCTTTCTGTCCTATTTGTTGCTCTGTATTAACTATATGTAAATAATCAATCATCTAAATTACCTTTTCTCCAAATTGTTCACTTCTATTTCCTTCCCTCTCTCCTCAACATACAAAGCTTAAAATATTTAAAACTCTCCATAAAAAAATTGTGCTCTATTTGTTGCTCTTTAGTAACAATAAATAAATAATTAGTCATTTATATGATATCTCTTTCTGCCTTTGCCACCAACAGCAACAAAAATCTTTAAAACCCTATTTTAAAAATTTCTTCTGTACTATTTGTTGCTCTCTAGTCACAATAAGTAAATAATCAATCATCTAAATTACCTCTAAATCTCTCTGAAATTTACACTTTTACTACCTCAATCTTCTCCCAGCATACAAAGTTAAAAATTTTGAAACTTTATGTAAAAAATATGTGCTCAATTTGTTGCTTTCCAGTTACTCTAGTTCTCTAACAATAATTAAGTAATCAACCATTTCAATTATCTCTCTACCCCAAAATGTCTGCTTCCTCCCCTCCTTTTCTACCCCCTGAGAAAAAAATCTCAAAATTTTTATTTATAAAAATATCTTTTGTCCTATTTGTTCCTCTCTATTAACAGTAAGTAAATAACAACTCATCTAAATTACTACAAACCCCTTCCTTCGAAATTCATTTTTCCTTTCTATTCCACCAGAACACAAAGTTTAAAACTCTTATTTGAAGAAATTTTCTGCCCTATTTGTTGCTCTGTGGTAAATATAAATAGATAATCTGCCATCAAAATTATCTCTCTACCCCCAAAAATATCTGACCCTTCCTCCACTAGCCTCCTGAAATAACAAAATTACAATTCTCTAAAATTCTATTTTAAAAAATCTGCTGTATTTGTTGCTTTCTAGAAACCATAAATGAATAATGTGTCATTTAATTTACCATCGTTTCTCCAAATGTTCCACTACTCACCTAGCAATTAGTTTAAAAAAATTAATATTAATTCTTAAAAATGTTGCCCTATTTCTTATTTTGTATGTTAGTGACTCATCTAATATCTCATCTACTACATCATCTCATATTTTAAGTATCACTCACCTAAAATCTTCATCCCTTTGAAATTTCTGCTCCACCCTTTCCTCACCAAAGGGGTGGGGATTTCTAAACATATGAGAGAAAAGAAAAAAAATTCTTCTTTTTTTGCAGTTTGGCTGTTCTCACCCCATATTTGTGTTGGGGGGTAGAGAGGAGATTTTATTTGCGGGGGAGGGGGTGTAATTTAGATGATTATTTAATTATTGTTGTAAGAAAGTTATAAATAGAGGGAAAAAAAGGATTTTAAACTGTGTGAGTAGGGTAAGAAAAAATGACAGTTTTTTCGGGGAGTTGGAGGAAGAAAAATGATATTTTTTCAGGGGGAGAGGGGTGAGAAATAATTTAGATGGTTAAATATTGCTACAATAAAATCACAAATACATGAGAACAAAATTAACCCTCTGAGCGTTTTGAAAAAGGGTAAAATTGTAATGTTGTTTTCTCTGCATTTTGTTTTAAATGCTAAAAAAATATGATTCTTTCAACATTATAAATAAAACTTAATTACAAATATGATTGTAACCCTTGAGAGTATTAATCATTCTTCAATGTTTTGAAAATTCATTAAATCTATAGAATTATATTATCTTAAACATTGCATATATTGCAGTGAAACCTGGAGCTTAGTGAACGGATTATTACGTTCCACACGCTTAGAGGGTTAAAAAATTTTTAAAAAAATGAAATGCGGGGGATGGTTGATCTTCATGAAATGAGGTGAAGAAAGGGAACAGAAGCAGAGATTTTGGGAGGAAGGAATAATTTAGGTGATAGATTATTTATTTATTGTTAGTGTGGAGTATTAAATTGGTCAGAAAAAAAATAACGGTTAAACTATGCACGTTTGTACAAGAGGGGAGCAGAGGGGGAAGCAATAATTTTGACAGAGGGTTAGATGAGTGATTATTACTTGTTACAATAAAATAACAAATGAAGAAACAAATTTCATTTTATTTGTTTAGGGATTTTTTGTTGGGAAGTGGAAATTTACAGTGGAGCATTTAGATGATTCTTTTTTAAATGGAAGTCGGCCGAAACATTAAAGATTCTTACCCCCCTCTATTTACCTTTTTTACTTCTAAATTAATGACAAAAACTGGTTTTTAATGACTTTTTTTTTAATCTCGATTATAAGCCCTCCCCCCCGCCCAAATTTAATTTTCTTTGCTTTTGAAAAAGGAGGGGGAGGGGCTTACAATCGGATTTTACGATACTTTTTTTGTTTATCAGTGGAACTATCGATTATAGAACATCTGATAGTAAAATTTGGGAATCGTTTGTTATCTTTATCAATTGTTACTTTATACGACGGCGATTTTTATCGATGGTTCAATTTTCAAGAATCACCCATCACTACTCCAGACTATTTAAATTTTTGTGTAAGAAATGAACATCCTCCATACTACATTGTTTTTTTCAGATAGAAAGAAGTAAGGTGGGTTTCACGAGGAAAAGAACTTGCAAGATTGTTTGAATTCAGGTATAAAGTTCAATTTTTTTCTTTTAAGACCATCATTTAGAGCTGAGCTCTAGATTTCTTGAAAATAAATGTCTTCAAAAGCTTGCATACTTATCTGATTTTTTTTCAGAAATAAATAAACCTATTTAAGATTATATAACAATTTCCTTCACTATTTTAAGGTATCTTACAAAATTGAATCTATGATTAAGAAATTAGAATTTCAGAAATCATGAAACAAAAAAAAGTTTTTGAAATGGATAGTTTTTTATCTGAAAATGAGCTAAAATTGTCAAATGAAATATAATGTAGGATAATGGATCACTTAAAAATAACAAAAATGCTGTTCAGACACTATTTTCCGAAGCAGAGTAGAGAAATGAACTGCATTTAAAACTCATTTAACGATTTGTTATTTCAATAAACAAAAAATTTATGAGTTTCTCAAAAACAAAATTGACTGAACAAAATTGAAGATGCTACTTATCTGCAATCTGATTTCAGATAGGAAATAACATTGACTTTTAGGTAGCAGTTAAATAAGTGTATCATCAAGAATGAAATACTTCTTGCCTTTTACAAATTCGGTTGGCGCAGCTTGTCCCCAATGGGACTTTGTGCCATTAAACCCTATATAACCAAACAACCAACCAACCAACCTTTTACAAATTCGGAGCTTGTCAGAAGAGCCCTCTCATCTTATGCATATATTACAAACAACTATCTGAATAAACTTGACGCTGCTCATAATTTGAGATTATATCATCCTTCGTTTGAACCGAATTAAAAAAAAAACTCAGTTCTTTGAAACAAGCTCAAGGATCCCATAGCTTGTATTAAAAGTCACATTTGGCTATTTGCATATCGTGATCCAAATTTTTTATAAATTTTCATTCCAAGTTAATTGAAAATTCTTTTAATACTACATTGATTTTTTTATGTTATGCTAATATCATAAAAAGTAAAATTAACTTCACTAATACAAAACAATCTAATATGTCTAAGAATAAATTAAAAAATTTCTTCTTTCACTAATACAAAAAAATAAAAGGTTAAAAATATCAATTTAATTTGATTCGATTTTCTATTTACCTTTAAGAATACTAATTTTAAAAAAGAAAGTATATTTGCATTTTATGTGAGCGAGTGGAGCGTGTTTATGAAAAAAGGATTGTAAATGAAAAGCCTACATAAGGACTATGGGAAATTAAAAGGTTGTGAACTGCTGTTCAAGAATATAATTCTTAAATGAATGATTTTAATTTGTGAAAATATGCAAATAAGTTTTTAGATGGACACATTGTGGAAATTCAGTAGAGCATAACATAACAAATAAAAAGTCTTTCAATTTGTGTGGGTAAGATAATGTTTTCTTAAATTATCACTTGCTGAAAATCCTTTCGAACATATTTCAAAACAGGATGTTTTTTTTGCAAGTATGCAAGGGTTTCTTTTTAGAAGACCACTTTGTAAAAATTTTGGGATTATATTTCACAAACAAGGTTTTTCGTTTGTATGGATGTGCAAATGTACTTTTAGACTGTCCTTTCGTGAAAATACTTTGGAACATATTTCGCAAACAAAAGGTTTTTCCTTTGTATGGGTAAGCAGGTGTCTTTTCATATCACATTTTCTTGAAAATCTTTTAAGACATATTTCACAAACAATAGGTTTTTCCTTTGTATGGGTACACATGTGTTTTGTAAGATCACTCCTATCTGAAAATCCTTTGAAACATATTTCACAAATAAAAGGTTTTTCTTTTGTATGGGTACGCAGGTGTCTTTTCATATCACGATCTCTTGAAAATCTTTTAAGACATATTTCACAATCAATAGGTTTTTCCATTGTATGGGTACGTAAGTGTTCTTTCAGAGTACCACTTTGTGAAAATCGTTTCAAACATATTTCACAAACAAAAGATTTTTCCTTTGTATGGGTATGCATGTGTCTTTTCAGATGACTATTTTGTGAAAATCCTTTGAAACATACTTTACAAACAAAAGTTTTTTCTGTTGTTTTAGTACATATTTCACAAGTAAAAGTTTCTTCTGTTGCTTGAGAGTGAATCTGAGGCACCGACATTTTTTTTAGAGAAAATATTTATTTTCAGAGAATACGGAAAATATCTGCATAAAAAGATAAGTTCTGTGGATTCTCCAAGAAAATGCTTAAAAACAAGAATTTCAGTTGACCAACTTTCAATCTAAAATGTAAAAAAAAAAAAGTAAAAAAAAAAAATAATAATAAGGAAACATTTTTTATCTGCAGATTTAAATACATATTAATAAAAAAAATTAATACTTTAAACAGCCAAAAAATGAAAATAAGAAATATTTGTAGAAACTACTTGTTAACACATTTCTTTAAGAACATAGATGGTTTGTAGAATGAAAAGAAATTTCAGCATCTTCTTCTGTAGGCAAACACATTTTAAAACTGAAATATTGTCTTATAATGATAGTTTTGATTAATGTAAAGTATTAACATTAAAAAAATAAACATCAAATCGAAAAAAATATATATTAGAAATAATATAAAAAATGTGTTGACAATTAATTTCTATCATTAAAAATGTGCAATGTAAACAAACAAATTCAAAATGACAAAAGGATTTCTGTCACTTGGACAAGACATGTGCTTGGTTGTGTTTTGCATGCAAAACTGAAACAATGAGTTGACATATCATGCACATCAGTGGTGTCTTTTCAGTAAAAACAATAAAAGTTAGAATAAAATAAGCTAAAAATTTCAAATTTAAACATTGGTTTAATATAGAAGGGTGTTTTGAAAAGGGATAAAGAAGACGTAGGTTTTAAACACATGATTATTATGAAACTTACAGCTGTTTTTTCACAAAGCAGTACACAATACACCATCTATATTCTTAAAGATTAAAATTCATTTTCGTGTAAGAGGATTTCCCTACTAAAATTTGTAGGGAGTAGAATTGTTCAGGGAAGAGATACAATTATCTTTAACTCTGCACTCAGTTTAACATGCTTAGATGGGTTATGAGTGTTAATACATGGCAAAGCATCATTGAAAGAATTTATATGAGAACAATTTATAAAATAAAATAAAAATACTATGCAATTTTAATAATTTAATTTCTTAAAGATTCCATTGACTTAATCTCATGGTGGTCATTGCATTGCATCTCCAACTTAATTGTTTTTCCAAAAAGACAAATTTTTCAATATTCCAGGAAATTTTACAGTTGCCTCAATCCCAGGATGGTCAAATCTACAATCTGGATGTTACTGGCGGTTAACGAAATGTCCTAGCAGAGTGTTTACTATCAAGGCTGTGCCACATACAGTGAATTTCAAAAGTTATTTGGTAATCATTTCCGCAATAGATATCAGAAAACGCTGTAGATATTATATGGTACATAAGTAATCGCATCAATTTATATTTTTAAACTTTGTGATTATTGTTTAAAGTCTATAGCACATATACGATTGTAGAAGAATTACTGTTTATTTATAAATTTTTTTGACATTACATACCAAATTTTATCAAAATATTTTAATATAAAATACTTCAATATTAATATGTATTGTTGAATCATCAATTTCATTGAACTAATTTAGTTGTATTCTTGAGCATACACAGGTGAGAGTGCAAGTAAGCAATGCTGTCCTTCTAAATCTTTAAATATAGTAAGATATAAAGATTGAAATGCTAGAGAATGTATGAAGTAGGAATCAATGACCTCACCCACCACTGCTTTAATGAAATTCCTGCAAAAATGATACAATGTAATTGATTCCTAAATAAAATCAAGCTACATCTATATTCAAAATCATAATATTAAGTATATATCATCATTTTCAAATTGTAAATGTGCCAGTAATGGACACCTCCAAGTTTTAGTTTGTATATATATATATATAGGGTAAATGTACCAATAGTCGGCCACTTAACTGTTTTTTTGTATATAAATCTTAACGTAGAATTTTTAAAAAACGACACAACATTTTTAACAGTGATATATGTTAAAACATACGTTTCTTTTTATGTTTCAGCAATTATTTTTAAAAAACACGGTAATACTTTTTTTTTAGACAAAGTTAAGTTAAAAAAGGGCAAGTTCTCCAATAGTCGGCCACTTTAACTCTAATGTTCGGCCATCACTGCACCAATAGTCGGCCACTTCAGAATTTTGTTTTACCTGAAAAACGACTCTAACAAATTTGACTAAATTTTGCATTCTACCATTTTCAGTTATAAGAAGATGATTGAGCTATCTCACATGTTCGAGAAAATTAAATTAATGGGTCATTTAGGGTCACTGTGGGTAAAGCTAATTTTATTTTATCTGCTAAATGGCTTTAACAATTTTGACTAAGTTTTGTATCCTACATTTTTGGGATACAATAAGACCATTGCACTGGGTCGCATGTTCGAAAAAATTTCATTAGTGGGTCATATGGGGGTCACTATGGGTCAAATAAATTTTATCTAAAAAATGGCTCTAACGATTTTGACTAAATTTTGTATCCTACCGATTTGGTGTACGAAAAGACTATTGGGCTGGGTCACACGTTAAGGGTCACATGTTAAGGTCCAAGGTAATTTTATCTTATATAATAAATGTCTTTAACGATTTTGACTAAGTTTTGTGTCCTACCTTTTTGGGATACAAGAAGACCATTTGGCTGGGTCACATGTTCAAGAAAATTCAATTAGTGGGTCATTTGGGGGTCACTATGGGTCAAACAAATTGCATTTAAAAACGGTTTAAGCGATTTTGACTAAATTTTGTATGCTATAGTCGAGAGCAAAAAAAATAAAAAATAAAATAAATAAATAAATAAACGCTGGTACCCCTTCTTGTCGCACTCAAATTGAAGTTAGATTAAAGTGGATTTTGAATCGAATTATGCATTTTGAATCCCGCAGTAGAAAAGCGAAGGGAGGGGCAGTCCCAACTGTCGCATTCCAATCTAGTTTTAACATTTTTCAACAGAATTGAAAAGCAAATAATGGGGTACCAACTGCCGCATCTAATCGAGTTGCTTTTGTTACTTTTCAACATAGTTGAAAGGCAAATATGCATACATTCGTGCAACAGCAAAGGGGCGGTCCCAACTGCCGCATCACGGCATTCTGATCTAGTTGTTTTAACACTTTTATGCCTTTTGAACATGAAATATATTTAGTATGTAGTTTATTAGTATACGAGTTTATTTTGAATCCCACAGTGGAAAAGCGTAAGGAGGGGCGGTCCCAACTGCCGCATTCCAATCTAGTTGTTTTAACACTTTTCAACAGAATTGAAAAGCAAATAATGGGGGTACCGACTGCCGCATCTAATCGAGTTGCTTTTATTACTTTTCAACATAGTTGAAAGGCAAATATGCATACATTCGTGCATCAGCGAAGGGGCGGTCCCAACTGCCGCTTCACGGCATTCCGATCTAGTTGTTTTAACACTTTTATGCATTTTGAACATGAAATATATTTAGTATGTAGTTTATTAGTATACGAGTTCATTTTGAATCCCGCAGTGGAAAAGCGTAAGGAGGGGCAATCCCAACTGCCGCATTCCAATCTGGTTATTTTAACACTTTTCAACATAATTGAAAAGCAAATAATGGGGGTACTGACTGCCACATCTAATCGAGTTGCTTTTAACACTTTTCAACATAGTTGAAAAGCAAATATGCATACATTCGTGCATCAGCAAAAGGGTGGTCCCAACTGCCGCTTCACGGCATTCTTATCTAGTTGTTTTAACACTTTTATGCTTTTTGAACATGAAATATATTTAGTATGTAGTTTATTAGTATACGAGTTTATTTTGAATCCTGCAGTGGAAAAGCGTAGGGAGGGGCGGTCCAAACTACTGCATTCCAATCTAGTTGTTTTAACACTTTTTAAGAAATTTATATAATTTTAAGAATTGAAAAGCCAATAATTAGGGTACCAACTGCCGCACCTAATCTAGTTTAAGAAAAAGCTACTGTGTACGAGCATTTGCAACTTAAAAGTAACCCCGATATTGAACATCAGTTTTCTATCCCTATTAATTCTAAATAAATCATAATTTAGAATGATAAACAACAATTACTGATAATTTCAATTTTTTAAATTTCAAATTTTATAGAAACCATTCTTTGCGAGAGTTTACATCTTAAAAGAAACCCCCATGCAAAATTTGAAGTTTTAAACCCAACAGTATCACAGAAATTGCAATTTTAGAAAATTTTTAGTTCCTTTTAAATTTCGAATTTTTTAGAAACTCTTCGGGTACAATCAGACCACTTACGTATGGAAAAGGTTATCCATGTCTGATTTCAAGTTTCTATTCTAAAATTTATTTAAAAAAACCTAATTCAGAACATTTTCCTCTCATTTCAGCATTCTAAATTTTCAAATTTTTAGAAACCTTTCTTAGCCGGTTGCTTATGTCTTAAAATTAACCACCGTGCCAAATTTTAAGTTTCCAGCACCAAAACTATCACAGATTTTGAAACTTTAGAATGTTTGTTTGGTCCTATACCCTTTGAAATTTCGTTTTTTTAATAAAGTATTTTGTACCAGCGTTTACATTTTAAAAATAACAGAATTGGCAAATTTTAAATTTCTATCCATAGTAATTCCATATAAATCGTAATTTAGAATGTTTTTAGAATGTTCAAAGTTTTTTTCATTTTCTAAAATTTCCCCCCTTTTTTAAGTGCCTTGATCCAGAATTTACGTCTTAAAAGTAACAGACATGTTAAATTTCAAGTTTATATTCCTAACAATTCTACATAAATTGTAATTTAGAACTTTTCCCACTCATTTCCCACTTTCAAATTTCGAATTTTTTAGAAAACAACAACCATGCCAAATTTCAAGTTATTTGCTCCTTCAATATCACAAAAAGGGCAAGTTTGGAATGTTTTTTGTTCATCCATCTACTTGCGAAAAGTGGCTCTGACGTAAAATATAATCTATGTCTGAGCAGAGACTGCCACCTTTACTTTTGAAATTCTTTCAGTAGTTCCAGTAGTTTCACCTACAAACAAACAAGCACGTAAAAAAATATTTTTTAATATGTAATATTATTATAGATGTAGAGATGTATAAAGTTATATCTACCAAACAATTAAAAATAAACTCAAAAAAGTATAATAAGTTATGTATTCAGTATTCAGCTCCTGGTGGCCAACTATTGGACATGTAAGCAAAATTAATACCCAATAGTCGGCCCCATTAAAATTAATTAAAAGCAACAAATTTATTTACTTTTTATACTCAAAAACATTAGTTTATTTACCCTGCTAATACTCTAGCCTCATAATTTAGAAAAAAATAAAAAATTAATTAATACTTTCCTTTTAAAAAAATTGCCATCAGTTAAAAAAAAAATAGGGAAAATGGTGATTTGACCTCTATCTTGAAAAAAAATGGCTGATTACAAATTCAATAAAAATACCCACAATTCTTTGGTGATGGTTTGTGACTTATGAAAGATGGCTGCATATAACCAAATTGTAATATTTCATTTAGAACCAAAAATAAGCTATGCGTAAGGCATTTTATCTGAATGTGGCCGACTATTGGTACATTTCCCCTATATCAGATTTTTTTTTTCACAAATCTCCCTTGCATCTTTTATAATCTCAGTTATTATTGACTACAATCTTCATTAAACCAACCAGAAGGCAGATAATAATATTTCACAGTTCCACTGTTTTTCAGTGTCAATTTTACTGACCAAGCTAAGAGCTGGTTTTACTTAATTTATATCTCCTTTACAAGTAAATTTCAATTAATATTTCAATTAATTTTACAGGAGTGAAATTTGCCGAAACTAGTGAATAACGAACAAGTGGAATTTTCCCCATTGCTAAACTGAGCATAAAGCTGACAGAGGACATTTCTCCATCCCAAGACGACAGAGGCTTGGGACATTTTTCACTCTGTCAGCTTTACGCTCAGTTTAGCAATGGAAAAAAAAATCACTTGTTTGTTACTTATATCTTTTTTATATTCTTGAAAAAAATTGCATGTTTTGTTTTGATAGTCATAGAAAACTTTGAATTTTACATACTAATAGCCATTATAAAGCTTAATTTATTTTTAAGGCTTTAACTTTTAACTAATGAAGTTCCAGTAATGGGCAACCCATGTGACCATTACTAAAGAGTGTTATTTCTTAGTGGCAGTGCATAAAATCTTTTGATTTAACTGAAAACCTAAATGATCAAATTTTATTTTTAAATTACACTTATCAGAATATAATAAAAAGATTTTTCTTTATATATAAATAAGCTGTTTTTAATTAATTTTGCATAGTTACTAAAATTTTTAATATTAATCAAGATTTTTTTTTATATCCCTGCCTTGCATATTTTATAATCTGACAATCTATTAAACCAAACACAAAGCAGAGAATAATGTTCAAGACTCAGGGACATAGAAAAAAGGGAAGCTTGTGGTTCTCAAAACCTCTCCCTGTTAAATAAAGACTTTTTTAAGTCCCATATGTTTATAATTTTTTTACAACCTGTCGTTAATGTTTGTTTATTCACCTCTGAGAAAACAACAAATCTGTACTACTACAAAAAAAAATCCCTGATGACTTGGCATACAGGCACAGATAGATTTCAAACACGCAGACCGTGGGGAGCCTGTTTATTCAGAATTGCAGAAGAAATGACCTTTTTGTCATGATTGGAACCACCCACTTTGAAATCTACCTGTGTCAAGTAGGCAGAGCCGGCAGAATTTTATTTATTTATTTATTTATTTTTTATTATTTTGCTGTAAGGGTTGGTCCTATCAAAAACTTTTCAATATAAAAGTTGTAGATAATATTAAGGGGATTTATATTAAATTTAAGCAGATTTGATATTTTGTGAATTGACAAAGTTATGAATTTTTTTCTTCTGAAACCCCTATTTTTATCCCCTTAAGGCCTTATTTAATTATATCAAAATCTGTCATACATAAATTATCAGCCTTTTTCCCAGAAGTAATAAATAATAACTTTAAACAGATTCGATAAGTATCATAACAAAGAAGTTATTGGGATTTTTCTGATTTCACATAAAGCCCCCCATTTCAATTCTGTTTTTCGGAAGTATAAAAGATGTTTAATAGCATGAAGTAATAGCTTCATATCAGCCTTGCTTTAAAACTTTTTATGACTTCTGAAATGTCTCTCTACTTTCTTTCCTTGTTTTGTTTAAGCATTGCTGAGAAGATCTCAGTTAGTTATAATTTCTTCTTTAGTATTATGTTTAAGTTAAAGTTATGTTAACCTCTTCTCAGGGGCTTAGACAGCATCTGTCTGAAGAGAAAAGTATCTTCTGAGGGGCTCGGACAGTTTCGTTTTGAAACAGGAGTGTGAAAATCGAAAGTGGAGCAGGGCAGAGACTGCTGTCGTAAAAGTGCCAAATCAGTAAATAATGACTTCTCGCTATAATTCAGGATCACTAGAGATTCTTCTTTCAATCACACATTAGTTGCGGAAGTAGCTCTTTTTACTTACCCATCGCACATAGTATAGGGTAAATCTTGTAATCGTTTTAAAAATCAAAAACATTTTTTTGAAGGATTTACAAGTTTCAGACACTGGAGATTCCGAAAAACATGTTTTTAGAAAAGAAATTTTGCCGTCCATATGTCTGTAAATGCTCTATCTCCCAAACAAATTAAGATAGAGACTTGAAATTTGGTATGTAATAAAGGGAAGAAGCTTATTGAATTTCAGTAACCTAGATAATCTGGAACTATTTTTTTCGGACTCTTGAAATATTCGTTCCGATAAAAGGTATATAAAAATTTTCAAAATTGTTTATTTTAAGGCTTGAATATAAAAGACAATAAAAAACATAAATTTTGCATAAAGAATGAAGTTGATCGAAAAATGAGTTGCTGAGATATTTGTAATCATATTTTCCAAACTTTTTGATTTTTCATGACCCTGTAAATCATCCAAATTTCAATTCAGAGATATACTTTATTAGGAAATGAGATGCTTAATAGGATGCAATAAACTGTTAGTTCATATGGTTAACATTTTTGGAGTTATAAACATGTTTCTTTTATGTAACTCAGTAATGGAACATTTACAGTTTATGACATCATGAAGCCATGATTTTATTTGAATTGCAATGCATTTTATAAATAGTTTACACATGTTTTATTTTCATATTTTATATTATGCTTATTCATGATGTGTAAGTATTATGGTGGGCCCCAATGACTAGTTCATGCATGCAATTATTTTTTTGTATTGCTTCATTTACTAAATATTTCTAAGTTTTTATAAAATTTAATATTTCTAAAAAAGAAGAAATATTTGTCGCAAAAGGATATAGAAGATATTGTTGCAAGATGGGGTGAATTATCTGATGATGAAAATTTTGCAGATACGTAGTGATTCTGACTGCCTTGAATCAAGCTTTTGTGAAAATTTGGATCAAATTAGCGAAAGCAAATATTGTAGTTCTGATGAAAATACAATTTCCACAACAAATGAAAGTTCAGGATCCCCTGTTAATTTTTTCTGGTCAATGGAACCCGAAAATAAAGAACCATTTGTACATACATTTAATTCATCCTCTGGAAAAAAAAATTCATATCCCAGATAATTAATCAGATATAGATTTTTTCAGTTATTTTTTAACAATAAATTGTTAGATATGCTTGTTAATGAAACTAATAGGTATCAAATACAAAACTAAAAAACACAATCTCAGGTTGAGAATACAGAAAAATGCTTATTAGCATGGAAACATTGGTGTTTTATACTTTTCTTTACCTTGGTTTTTACACACCAACTCTTAATATAATATGACTA
Organism: Maratus michaelseni; assembly: GCA_963931845.1. Taxonomy (NCBI): domain Eukaryota; kingdom Metazoa; phylum Arthropoda; class Arachnida; order Araneae; family Salticidae; genus Maratus; species Maratus michaelseni. The sequence goes on along the minus strand of OZ007598.1, from coordinate 277,684,076 downwards.
GTATTTTAGGTAAATATATATATAAATTATAATTTTCATACAAACATGTTCAAACTTCTCTTATTGTTTTAAGTATAGAATTTAAACTATTAAAATACTGTATAAATAAATTTATATCTTCTGAAATGTGTTTTAAACCCTAATTACAAATTTTCGCAGGACCATAATAATGTATCTATCCTGTAGGTCTATTGCTGTATGTATATTTGCTTGTCTCTCTATATGTCTATCTATCTATATTCATTCATTTATTTAAGAAGTATATAATTTATTATAAAATTACAAAATTTGATAAGAACATTAAAAAAAATCTAACACTGAAATATTAACCTATAAAGTAAGTAAAATTATAAATATGCAAAATTTGCATACAAACATTTATTATGAATACCATAAAAATAGACATTATCAATATATTTACTAAAACATCAAATGAGTTTGGAACTAGATTCGCTGGCAAAATAATATTTTTAATTTTGTATATCACACAATGATACCGAAATCTCTGAAATTCACAGTTAAATAGTTTTCAGCTCATGTAAAAGGAAATTTTAAAATAATATTAAAATTGCAGGATGCTACGAGGTCAACACTATTCTTTTCTTTCATAAATTTAGTATAATCAGATCACTCGAAAATCTGTCAAGTCTCTACAATACAGTACACGACCTTGAAATTTTGTTTGCTTCAACAAGAAAACTGACTTTACCGTATAACATGTAAAAAAAAAAAAGACTTTCCCCAAGGGAAAGGCTCTATTATTCTCAATAATCAGGCCCAGGGGAGTAGGAGAGTATGTTTCTACGTATTCTTTGAGCAGAGGGATATGAGCATTCCACCCTTTTTATTTATTTATTTTCTTATAAAGGAAGATTTACTGAAATAGAAAATGCTGCAATAGAAATTTTTACTAAACTTTTTTTAATTTATTTATTTACGGCTCAGCATTCTTCCTTTATATCTTTTTATAAACTTTCCTACAAATTATGTGAAAATGAGTAAAATGCACTACGATGTTTTTTTCTTTTTTACTTCCACTTTAGTGAAAAATATCCAGATCAAGAGTACTAATAAGCATAAGGCTTTAAGAAATAATTTCATAACTTTCCTTCAAAGTTGAAAAGTGTATAAGACTTCGTTTCGTTTCTCTGCCCGTGTGTACATGTGTGCGGCTGTAAGTCTGTCACTCTGTCTTCACTCTAACGTTTGTAAATATGTTTGGATTAACACGAAATTTAAATGGTATTTAGGTTAATTATAGCATATTTCCTGTTGAAAAAAGCTTATGCACATATCATTTATAATTCCTTTAGAGAAATGCACAGAACAATTTGAATACATTATACTGTCTATGGGTAGTAATTCTTAGGCATTTTAATCATGCTAAACTGCTTAAAACTGAAAATATTTTATAGAGATTTGCTGCCACATAAATTTCATTGAAATATATGTGTTTTTTAGAAACATTTAAAATTCTAATACAGTTTTTATGCATTCATAAGATTTACGGAATGTTAGAAAATAATTTAATACAATAATAATAATAATAATAATAATAATAATAAAATAAGTTGTATGGCAAAAAAAATTAAAAAGTCATAAAATTGTTAAAATAAATTTTTATGATAAAAAAATATTAATTTAATACTATTTTTTAAACAAACAATTGTAATGGAGAAAGTTTCAAAACTTTAGACTGGAAATAGATTTTCTACAGTTAGGAGCATACACAAAATTTCACGAATGTAGCATGTTGCATAAATGCATATATGACAAATCATATTTTCCATGAAAACAAGAAAATATTTATATTTACGAAATCAGGTGCCTTTTTTTTTAGCATAATTTTCATAATAAGGTTTCTATCAAGCCTTTCAGAATTCTCATATGTTTTGCTAAAACCTAAATCATAAAAATTAAGTATTAATTAATAATTTATTTCCAATTTTTATTTATCTTTAAAAAAAAGTAATTTATTTTTTCAATCAATCACTACAAATGCTTTAATTAATTTATCTTTATAAATTTCAGAAATTCATTTCGAGAAGTTTAATTTCTTTCTAGTTTAAGACATATGAATTAATTATTGAACAGCATATCTGAAATATTAAGTTAAAACTGTTTTTAAAAAAAAGAGGCGGGGGGTGAGGTCTTGCAGCTATCTAACAGTTTGGATAGCCCTAAAACTCTGTCGTTAATTTAAAGATCTGAAATAATCAACATTAATCATTAATTTAAAAAGTAAACACAAACACAGAACAAAATCCACACCCACATTGTTAAATAAGTTAAATAGCTAAGAATAGATAAACAAATCAATGTGAAAATATGCACAAAATTTCTGATTTTTTACAAAATAATATAAACAGGAAAATCTGCCAATGAACAATTTTTTTGTTCTCATATACTTTTGTAGCACCATTGTTCACTCCAATTTAAAATCTAAAAAGATGACTTCCAAGGTGTGTATCTTCAATTTACATTGACTATAAGGCAAAATATATAGAAATGCATGTTTGTATTTTATTCAGAATCTTTTCTTTATATGGAATCATTTTATTGTATTTATTTCAAATTCACAATTCAGTTGAAAAGTGCTTAGAATTGTGAGAATTATAACTTATAAATAATGCATATTAAGAAAATATTCTCTTCAAAATATAAAATAAGCTATTTCTTACTTGAAAAGTATGATTTTTAAATGCGGCGCAAAGACCATGAAACCTCAACTGGTGTAGAATTAAAATGATGCTGTTTTCCAGAATAGAATGAAAAGAGAGGAGAAAATTTTAGTAATTGCATCTCTTGTGAAATCTTTTACACGGAAACGAGACTGAGTATTTTCGACTCACGCAAACAAAATAGCACCACGCAAGAAATCTGTGCTTGTTTCAAAGCCCATGCGAAAAGGTTAATATGATGTAATTTTTGTTTCATTAATTTATGCAATGGTTGTTTTACGTAAATGATTTTAGTTATATTTAAAGACGTGTTTAAACTGACTTAAAGGACTCTTTAATTAAGGTGGACAGTTTTTACTAGACTTTGATTTCAAAATCTAAATAAGTATGACCATTAATCAAGCATCATAATTATCATTTTCAATCATGATATAAAGTTGGAAATTCTTTTAGAAATAGAAGGTGGTTTTAATTAACAATCTGGTTTTGTGCAAGTTTTTGCTTTGAATAATAATAAGATGTTTTAAAACATTTATTAATTAAAGCTCATTCCTGTTTTCAAATGTATTTAATAAAAGAATTTTAGTCACTAATAAAAGACTCCCTCTCTCCATCAAGCTTTTTAAAAAAATGCCAAGACCCTTATAATAAACAAGTACCGATGTTTGTGTTTGCAGCTATGGGATAGCTAACGAAATTAAACTTAGGAATTCCATGTACATTCCATGTTTGTTAAACAAACACCAGTCAAAGTTTTGCACAAAATGTGCCAAACTGCTTATTTCGCATCGAGAAGTGCAATACCTGATTATAAATTATCACTTACAATTTATTTTCAAGATATCCTTTTCTAACCAGTAAGTGATTTATTTAAAAAATAGTTTAATATGGTATACACAATTTAGCATTTGCAAAATAATGAACGCTCAGCTGCTAAATGCTTTCAAGGCAAATGTATGATTCATATTGTGATATTGAATCAAGTAAAATAGTAACTTGTTAATAAAAGTATATGATAATGATGATGTATTCCAGATTATACTTCTGGTATACATCTATCGATTTCTTTGAATATTCGGTAAATCATATTTAAATGAATTGTAGTGCCACTCCCATTTAAAAAATATCAGATAATCTGGCATTAACAAAATATTCAGCAATGTAAATTGAAATCATCAAAAGTATACTAGCTGAGTAATGAAAAATTCATTATTTGTATTCTTTGTGAATTTCCATTATAGTTTATGTTCAATAAAATACGTAGTTGAAAATAAAATAGTACTTGTCAATAAAATTTATGTATGTCACACACAATGTCAGTGTGCTGATTTCATATGCAGTGAACCTATGATTAAATAGATCGTTTGAATAATTTAACAAAGCACTTAATTTGACTGAATCATTACAGGAATCGGGGCATATAATAATAATAAAATTACTTTCGAAAAAGTTTTACGTCCGAAATACCACAAAATGCAATAATCTGTTTTCCAATTAAACAAAACAAGATACACTAAACGAACGATTCAGTTTGAGTGACTCGTGAATCATTCGTGAAGGTTTGCTTTAGTGATATCCATAGAGTAATGGAAACATAGAGTAATATCTTTAATTTGTGGTGATATCCACAGCTAGCTAGCATGTCTGAAATTTTCTGAAGAATTTGGGGCAGAACTTGAACACATTTTAAATAATTAAGTTCCCATTGAAATCTGTTTTTAAAGATTCTTATTGTGTATCCAAGTAAATCTGGCCATATAGTCTTACAACATTTTTAGATAAAAAAAAAATCACCCAAGATCCAACCATTTTAGGGTTAGCCAAAGCGTTTTTCTAAAGTTTGATGCAGCATAGAGCTTTGCTTGGCTTTTTAAAAATATTTTATAGAAAAGTAAAGGCAATCATGTTTTTGTGTTTTATATTATCTTATGCAGATGTAAGTAACTTTATGCTGTTCTTTGTGTTTTCCTAAATTATAGATTTTGTTTTTAAATGTAGTATAATAAAGTCTGTTGACATTTTGGATTGTATTCAATAGAGAAACTTATCTCTATATTCAGATTTATAAAATCTACTTATACAATCAGAGATCTGATGATCGCAATTTATAGCAGCCATAATTACTAGATAAGTGTCGATCTTTTCTTTACTGTTACGATTAAGAAAATATATTATTTTTGATGTATTTTTCGGTATAATTAAAAATAATTATCGTTTTAAAAACAATTTCTTTTTTGAAAAAATTTTTTTGACTTGAAATTTTATAATCTGGAAATGAACTAGAGTTTGTAGCAGAGCTGAAAAATAAGTTTCAAATAACTAACTTTCTGTTAAAAACTTTTTATAAAGAACTTTATTGTTTAGACAAGTAAATCTGACCTTAAAAATGGTACTCTCAAAAAGCACTTGCTAGTCCATACAAAAGAAAGATCTTTCGTTTGTGAAATATGTTCTAAAGGATTTTCACGGAAAGATAAACTAAAAGCACATTTGCACACCCACACAAAAGAAAAACCTTTTGTTTGTGAAATATAATCTAAGGATTTTGTCAAACTGATCATTTAAAAAATGCATACCTTTTTTAAAGACTATTCTTTTAATATCATAAAAATTAAATGCAAATAAAAGTTTATAATTTTATTTCATGCATGAATACATTAGAGATGAGAATGGGCTAGCCTAAACACAGGTCTGATCCTGGCTTGATTTTTATACCGGTCTTCGGGCTGAAAAATGGAAAAAAAAATTCTAGCTGCTATTTGAGAATCAAGAATGTAATGCAAGTTTCTTTGCCATTCTACTCATTCATATACAAATGGATTTTTAAACTTTTGTGAAATATTCAATCATGTTAGACATTTTTTTTTAAAATATCATATATTTTAAATATAATATCTTAGTTTATTGCTTTCGGTGATTTTCATCAAAAAAAATTTTGTGACATTACATATATTTATATTCAAAAATACAAATTATTTAATAATAAGATTTCTTACCTAGATATCAGAATAATTGAAAGAGAACTAGAAAGGGGATATAATTGTAACAGGTGAAAATTCCAATGACATTTAAAAAAAAATATTTTTAAAAAGTATGTGTTGTTTAATAAGCATATATAAAAATATTCAATAAATTAAAAATGAACTTATAAATCAGTATAGTTTGTTAACTTCTTTGAAATAAAGTAATTTTATACAGATTTTTTTTTCAGAATAAACTTATATTGAAATAATGAGTGTAAAGAATAAATCTAAAAGTTTCAAATATTCTAAAAAATTATTAAAAGACACTCAATGGGGTTTTATTTAAATTTTATCATAACAAAAATTAGTCATAATAAAAACACATTATATACAGGGTGTCCGAAAAGTCTGGAAATGATAGAATAACTTGAGAAATATACATCAGATTGAAACACAGAAGAATGCATGTTCAATATTTTTGAAAAATGTGATTAGTAATATCAGAGTTGCTCCTCCCCTACTTTTCTCCCTGGGGGGGTGAGAGGGGGCAACTTTGAAGTCTTAAATGATACCCCCCCCCTGTTTTTTGCAGATTCGGTTTCTATGGAAAAAAATACATAACTTTTGTATTCTACATTTTCTTTGGAAAATCGTAGATGGCGTTGTAATCAAGTAAACATTGAGAGGATCAGTTAGAATCGTTTCCACTGAAAAGTCTGGAAATGGTCAAATAACTCGAGAAATATACATCTGATTGAAAAACAAACAAATGCATGTTCAATAGTTTTAAAAAATCTATTTAGAGATATCAAAGTTGCCCACCAATTTTACCCCTGTTGGGGGAAAAAGGGGTAACTTTGATATCTTAAATGATAACACTTCATTTTTATTCCAGATTCAGATTCTATAGAAAAAAATATTTAACTTTTGTACTTAACATTTTCTTCAAACGATCTTAGATGGCGCTGTAATTAAGTAAAATGCAGTGAGATTCGTTTCCATTAAAAAGTCTGGAAACAGTCGAATAACTCGAGAGATATGCATCGAATTGAAAAACAGAAAAATACATGTTCAGTATTTTAGAAAAATCTATTAAGGGATGTAAAACGTATTATTTAAAAAAAATATTGAACACATATTTTTCCGTTTTTCAATCTGATTTATATTTCTTGAGTTATATAACCATTTCCATACTTTTCAATGGAAGCGATTCTCACTGCATTTTACTCAATTACAGTGCTATCTACAATTTTTCAAAGAAAATATTAAATACAAAATTAAGTATTTTTTCTTTCAGAATAAGAATCTGCAATATGAAAAGGCAGTTTTCATTTAAGATTTCAAAGTTGCTCCCTTTCTCACCAGGGGCAGAGTTGAGGGGAACAACTTTGATATCCCTAAATAGATGTATTTCAAAACTATTGAACATGCATTTTTCCATTTTTCAATCCAATTTGTATTTCTCGAGTTACTCGGTCGTTTCCAGACTTTTCAGACACCCTGTATATAATTACAATGTTCTTGGCTGATGATTGGTAAAAAGATTGAGTGTTGGGAAGTGATATTATTTCATTTTGAATGAAAAATAAAGTATTTATCAAGATTTTTATCTCTTTGTTGCCTACTATTGGTGCACTTAATCTATACTTATATCCTTCCAGCTGCATGGTTATTTACAAAGTCTTAAAAGCCTTTTTAAAAAAAAATTAAAAACTTCAATGACTGAATTTTTTTTTTACAGTTATAGAACTCGGTGAAAATTTGTTGACCGTCTCTAGAAGCATATGAGAATAGCAGTCCAGGCAGCTGAACAACATCTCAGTTGCATTTTAAATTGGGGCAGCTAAAGCATAAAATAAAATTCAGGTAATTTTTTTTCATTTATCCATTAGTGCTTTTCCATTTTCACCAGTCACATTTTAATTTGTATTATATTGCATACCAACTACTGGTGTGTGTGAGTATTGTATGATGCTGCTATGGCAACACCTCCCATTTGTGTGCAAACAGATTTCCATTTTTGTTATATGTATTTTCTAATCTATCATGTATATAAACATCATCAATGCTAACATTGGTCCCCTTAATGTGGCATTGTTTCCCAGATGGGCGATTCTGGAAAAATCAAGTACTGATAAACATTGACATCGTATAAAACAGCATCGATCGTAATAAGAATTGATTACCAAATTCTAATATTGTCTGTTTTTGAATTGCTACTCACATAGATAAGCTTAAAAAAAGTAGGTCCAAAACCAAAAAAAAACTTTAGGGATCAAATGGCAGAAACTTTGATCATGAATCGTGATAACGGGGATTGATCACTACTTTTGGCTCTAATTTCATAGCATATATTTGGTTTTTCAATTTTACTATTTTTGCTGCAGAGCTATTGTGAAATTCTGTATAAGGGCCTTTTTCTTTCCAGGTTAAATTGTTATATGTTTAATTTAGAGCATAATTATTTGTTTTCTACTTTATTAAGTTGTATTTTTTAACTTCGTCCCATCCTCCCAAATAATAACTTTCTTAATTATGGTCTGATTTGAACCACACCTTTTTTAACATTCTCCCCAAGTCATCTGGTTAAGAATTAGACATTGATATTACATTTGCAACTTTTGGTAACCACCATTTATGAACAATAATAAAATTTTTTGGCTTTTTTATATCTCAAACATTCGATTCTTGCCTTAGAGCCATGTTATACAGGGTTCTCGTTAGTTAAGATGTATCTCTTAAGTTTGTCTGTATTTTTATGTATATCAAGTGTACTATGTTATAATTTAATTGCAAGGGTCGGAAAAACTACTTTTTGTTTGTAGCGAACTACAACTACAACTACTTTATGAAAAATGTAGTTAACTACAACTACAACTACTTGTTTTAAAAAGTAGCGACTACTTTTCAAAAGTAGTCGCTACATCGCTACTTTTCGCTACTTTAGTTATCATCGCTAATTAAATGCACCGCAAACGATTTTTCCCCATAGACCATAATGTAACAGAATTCTTTTGAATGTCCCTGTAAGCGAGATATAAATGCTACACATTTCATTTTCAATACTGAACATTATATGGTAAACTTCAATAACATATAAAACTTTCATGGCAATCCGAGTATATTTACAAGAGTTAGAGCACGGACAGACAGACAAAACAAATTCATAGACACTTTTTAATTATGTTTGAAAGTGTTAAAAATAGGAAATTTGAAAACAAAAATTGTATTAATCTTACAAATTTATGAGAGCACAGTAGTGCTTAAGGTGGCTCTCAAATTCTTTGCTCAACAATGCGAAACTTTCTAATGCATTATCTGACTCATTTTTAAACACAAAGGCATAAAATTGGCATGTCTGACTATTGAAGCGATTTCGAATCGAAATGTTTTTTTCATTTTTTGATAAATAAATTACCTATCGGGTTATAAGCGATTCATGTCATATTGTTTACCTTTCCCCTGCTGCGGCGTTAGAAATTCGTTTGAAAATGCCGACTTTGACAGTATTTTTGGAAAAATCTCCTGTCTTTACCAAAAAATAAAATAAAATAAAGAATATTGGAAAACGTCTTTCTGTTACAAAGTTTCTGAGTAAGAACACCTGCATTTTCATGTTTTTCTGAACAAAAATGAATTAAAGAATGTTTCATAAAGTAGCCAGTTTGGATTTGAGAACAACCTTAAGAGCGGATAGTCCTTGGTAAATTTGAATATACATTATTTTTTAAAAATAGAGCTAAAAAGTCCTATTTCTTTACAATTTAAGTGTAATTCCTGAAAGCAATTTAAAAATTGAACAAGATCATATAGACTTGCATAAGTTAAATCCTAACTTTTCTTTTCCTTTCTATCTCTTTTTGTTTGTTTCCCTTTAAAAACCCGAATTTCAACATTCTGGGCTTTAGATTCATTCTGGAGACAAAGATAGAGATATTTCATTAAAACACCAAGCTAACCAATATCAAATCAACTGTAAAACATTATACATCAATTATTTTAGCGATAAAAACCTGTACAGCTCAAATAAAAATAAATAGCCATAAAAATAAAATTAAGCATTCTTAGGCATTTTTAAAAATAATATGATTTTTTTTAAAACCACCTTTGTTTTATCTATTGGAATCTTCAAAAGGAAATATGCAGTAAATTAATTTGTATGCATACATTGGACAAATATTTCACAATGATCAAAAGGCGTATTTTAATAAAATAATTTTTGCCGATAATAAACAGTTCGATAAGAATATTTCCTGAATCAGGGATCTTAATTAGAAAATACTCTTTTTAATGATTTGTGAATTTTAGTGAATAACGATTTAGATATTCAGTGCGAGATGCGATCAGTAATTATTATTAAAAAAGAAAATGCTAACTCATCTCTATGATCAACTTCAAGCTGTAAGCAGATGATTTTGATACTGATAACTTCTTATTAATTAGACAAAGTTTACATGTTACAGAATAATTACCACTTTCTTGTTGTTCTATAACGTCAAAATATTCATTATATGCCGACCAGGGCAGTTCCATACTATTTTTGTATGTCATTCTATTACATTAATCTCAAAAGAAGCATCCCCACATTAAAACACAAGATTTTTTATGAGTAAGAAGATAAAGGGTTCCCAGCAAGAAAATTAATTTTTTTTTTTTGATGAATGAGTACTTTGTGGTTTTATCTGCAAATCCAGCAAATAATAGATCACACGGGCAGGCTGCCACTTTACGTTTCAGCTGCTAGTTTGTTTCAAGGCAGAAATCCTTCCTTCCTAGTGCACTTTTAATAATAAAATTATGGTGTACTTGTTAGTTTTCTGTGCTTTTTCGAATATATATATATTTATTTAATTAGAGTTCTAACGATTTTAAACTTTTTAAACTGGCAGGAAGCGAGCAGAAATTTTGTTCGAAAGGGAATATTTTAGATGATCGATTATTTATTTAATGTACCAGACAGTAAAGAATACAGAACTTAAAAAAAGAAGAATTTTAAATTTTGTATATGGAGAGGTGGGGGAGATTTTAGGTGAAGGGGGGTAATTTATAATACTGATTATTTATCGTCTCTACAGAGCACTATTTAGGGCAGAAGATTTTTTTTTATATAAATAAAAATAACTTAATAATAAAAATAAGATTTTAGATTTATTTATATGCTGGGGTTGGGGGGGGGGGGAGAGAGAAGAGTAAATTAATGGAGGTTAGGGGACAATTTAGATGGTTACTTATATATTATTATTAAGTAGAAACGAATGTGGCCATTTTTTAAAAATTAATAAAGAGTTTTAAATGTTCAAGACTGTATGCTGGAGAAGGGGCAAAAAGGGAAGCGTAAATTTTGGAAACAAGGAAATAATTTTTATTTATTGTCATTAGAGAGCAACAAATGGAATGAAAGATTATATTTTTGTATAAAAATAAAGATTTTAAAATATTTTAAACTCCTTTGTATGCTACTAGGGGTAAGCGTGAATTTGAGAGGTTAAGGATAATTTAGAAGATTTATGTTTAGATAAATCCGTTCTTTTTCTTTTTTTTTTAATAAAGATTTTACATTTCTTTGCTTGCTGGGGTTGGGATTCAAAAGGGAGAAGAAATTAGTCAGATAAAGACTTAACATAGCCAGATGACTTTATTTTGGTAAAAACAATCGTAGTCGTATAAAAAAACATTATATTGAGAAGATTTCTATGGATTTAAATAACAATACACGAAGTTTCTGACACCCAAACTGAGAAAATGACAGATAATTTGTGACCGTGCCTGTTGTCTATGGAGAAATATATGACACTGCAACTGAGATTTGCCGCTGACGTTCGCAAATTGTTGCAGATAACATATTTCGTACAAAAGAAACGAGTTATGATCATGTGATTTGAAGATTGGCACTTTTTTCCTCCCTCCTAAAGTAGCGTCGATTCTCGCAACAAACTACTGATAATTTGTATCGCGCTACTCGCTACACTACACTTTTTTTAATGTAGCGCGCTACACTACAAACTACTGAAAAAAGTAGCTGCTACTGTAGTTTCGCTACTTGTAGTGCGCTACTTCCGAGCCCTGTTTAATTGTATATGGTTAAAGGACTATTAAAGAAAATACTATCCATGAGACTAATCTGAGTTGATGGTAATTGTTAAAGTACCTTTCCAGAGCTTGAAATTAGAACTTTTTTTATTAATAGGGAAGTCTCCCTAGCAACACTTGTATATGGTGTAGAGCAAAGCTGTTTGTGAGAAGTAGAAAATTATCTTTAACCGTGTTTGCCATAAATATTAACACATAGCAAACGTTATGAAAAGAAATTATTTAAAAAATTTAGAAGATTTTAACTAATTAATTATTAGCTTATGAAAATTGGGTTTCATCCAGTTTTTAAGATCTTCATAGCATATCTTCATAGAATTGCATTCCTTTTCCAACTTGATTGTCACTCCAAAAATGTTATTTTTTTTTCCAAAAATTGGTAAAATATTTTGGTCAAGAGGCTTCCATCTGCAGTATACTCTTGGGTAATTTTGAAATTTAATATTCAATGCCGACTTCTCACCCTGAATTTCAGTCCATGCTATTGAGACAAAACAATAACTACCTATACAATTGAGTTAGTGTCTTTTCTACAGAATATCATGTATTAAATTTCTCTATTTTTTTTTAATTTTTACTGTGCTATATCAGTAGTACAAAGTTTTGTTTTATTACATGTTTTATCATATAGTATGAATGTTAATTTATTTAAAATTTTCTTTTTGTTTATAGATGAACAGAAAAAGAATTGGTGACATGTCGATTACAAGTCTTTCTCTGCTGAAGTTATTTTGATGTTATTCTGTTTTAGAGGAAACTAGATTTTTAGTGGGTGAGCATCTGATAAGCAGGAATTTAACATCTTATGTATGAAATGTCATATTAACACTAAAATTATGCTATTATTTTTCTATGTAAATTTTTTTAAAAGGTCATTGAGCCTCTTTGTAAATTAAACTACATTTTGTAATCTTGTAAAAGTAAGATAAATTAAACTATAATTTATTTTAATACGTTGACTGCCGAGCAAAAGGGCAATAGTAATGTAGTTTTCTGTGTATTTTATTTTTAAATGCTAAAAAAAGATAATTTTTTAAACATGAAAAAAGTTTAATTATTTATATAAATATAGTCCTTGAGAGTATTAATCATCACTCAGTTTTTTTAAACCACATTATATTTGTAGAATGAGTAGACCCATGTCAGGATTTCACACTGCAGTCTAATATTTTTTAGCAAAATATAATATTTCTTAGATGCAGGTTTAAACTTAAAAAAAAGGATAACATTATTGCACATATTAATGAGCATAGCATATATGTATTCACAGAAATGTCCCCTTGATATAAGTTTCAACCATTTATTCTTTAAGGGTCCTCTCCTTCATATGAAAAAAAAACTGAGATCAATCTCTCTTTCTGCCGCTGAATACTTTTTCGATTTTCTTTGCAGATTTTTTTTACGAAGATACTTTCACTTTCAAATCCGAATCCAAAAGTAAAAGTATCTTCATAAAAACAATTCCATAAAGAAGATCAAAAAAGTAATCAATGGCAGAAATAGAGATTGATCTCAGCTATCCAATATGAAAAGAAATCGTTTAAAAATATTGAAATTCAAACGAGATATTAGAAAAAAAATTCCCCATAGGATTAACATTAGTAGTGAGTGCATCTTTTCACGTGAGGGGTGAGAACCCTTAAGTACAATATTGAAGAAAATTTATGAAAAAAAATTCCAGAATTTTTTTTCTATGAATTTGAAGTGCAGTATGGAACACAGCAATTAACCATTTTCTACTGAAAAATTAAAAAATCTGTTTTATTTAAATTATACATAAGACAACACAAGAGTGAAAGGCAAAGTTAAGGAAATTCCCCATTAGTGACGGTGGGTAAAAGCGCTACTTGCACTTCTCCGGAGAGAAAATCTGATTCTCCTTGAACAAAGGGATTTTGACTTTTTGTTACGGCTGTATAAGGGGAAGGAAAAAGGGGAATCGATTTTGGCCATGGTACAACCTGACCTGTATGGCACTCTACACTGTAGTAATAATAAATAATCATCTAATCATACCTCCCGCTCCCACCACCAAAAAAAATTCCTTCCCCCAACATTTACCTCACAAAGTTTTAAAATCTTGAAAACTCTTTACATGTTATTAAATATTTTCTTCTGTATTTATTATTATTTTTTTTTGTAATAATAAATAAGCCTCCAAATTCTTCCCCCAGTCAGAGATAGCTCAGCGGTTAGGGAAAAGTAGTGACATAGAGGCATTCATGGGAGGCAAAAGAGTGACAATTTGTGAGATAGGAGAAATGAGGGAGAAAAAAACCTACAAAATTTATGTGACATAATTAATTGATGATCCCAAAAGAGAAAAATATTTTTGTTACATCACATGCTGAAAATGAGCCTTTTCATCTGAAATGTGAGATAATGCAAAGAAACTGACTGATGTTTTATTCCCGTTTTAAGAGATTTTTTAAATGATACGAATATTTAAGGAGTCTATTTTTTTAATGTATTATTTTAATAAAAAAAACAATTGAAAGATTTTCCTAAAATTAATTACAGATTTCAATATGAAGATTTTATTTCTTTCCTTATTTATATTCAGTCTATTTCTTCATATATATTTACAACTAACAACAAGAAAAGAAAAAAAGTATATGGATGAAAATTCAAGGTTTTTTTATGATGTTGTTTAAGAAAATTTTTTTCATCCATTATTAGAATATTGTAAGTCAAAACTGTCTTTACAGCCACTATGTGATTCACCTATTCAAATAAATATATAAAAATACTGTTTCTTGAATCTGCATCACAAGTAACATATGATTGTGGAATAGGGGTATTTTTTCTTTATAGTTCTGAAATGTTCAAATATTTCTTTGTTATAGGTTTGTTTAATATCTCTAATAAGGATTACTCTTTTGCAAAATGTAATTGTGGTTTAATAATATGCAATAAAAATTTTCTTGGTTGCAGTTAAAAAACATCATAGTAATACTGAACAAATATTCAATTAAGTTTGGGTAAACCAAAATTTTGATGATCTGTGTCAGATGATAAATTAAAAAGATTCTTTTTTTTTTCAAAATACTGTTTTACTTTATCATAAAAGTAAATATAGGTGCCATATTTGAATGCTAATATAAATAGTGGAAAATGATTTTTCTGAAAACAATATTGGTTATTTTATGGCAAATGATTATCCTCCCCACTCCTTCTTTAAGTAAGCATGCAACTATTTTGACAACTATTTTCGTGAAAAGACTACTTCTTGTTTCATTAGAGGTTACTAAATTAACTATGTTTCAGTAAACTTCGCAGTAGTAGCTGTGTTTTCAATGGTGTGGTGAATGAACATAAGTTGTAATCTAGGTTAGAAAATTATTTAAATTCTGTTTTCTTCATTAATTTTAAATTTTTGTCATTGTCAGAAGCTCCTTTGCTGTGAAATGTGTTTTTCATAAATTGTAAAATATGATAGATAGACAATTTTATTTATTGCAGATGCATATATCTATAAAAGTAAAAAAGGAAACATTTTCCTTGGATATTCATTACGTCACACACAGATGACAAAAGTATTTAAAGTGTGAAATATGGAACAAAACATTTCTTTACAAGAGCATTTTGGAGAAACACCTTCTGACTCACAACAAGGAAAATCATCTATTTGTAAGGTATGCAACAAAAAATTCTCTCAAAAGAGGTATTTAAACAAACATTTGTTAATTCACACAGGTGAGAAACCTTTTGCATGTGAGACATGCAACAAAAAATTGTCTCGAAAGAGCGATTTGAACAAACATTTGTTAGTTCATACTGCTGAGAAACCTTTTGCTTGTGAGACATGCAACAAAAAATTTTCTCTAAAGAGTCATTTAAGTAAACATTTGTTAGTTCAATCTGGTAAGAAACCTTTTGCATGTGAGACATGCAACAAAAAATTCTCTCGAAAGAGCGATTTAAACAAACATTCGTTAGTTCATACTGGTGAGAAACCTTTTGTTTGCGACACATGCAACAAAAAATTCTCTCAAAAGAGTAATTTAAGTGAACATTTGTTAGTTCATACCGGTGAGAAACCTTTTACATGTGAAATATGTAACAAGAAATTCTCCCATAGAGGTTCATTGAACCAGCATTTGTTGGTTCATACTGGTGAGAAACCATTTGTATGTGATATATGCAACAAGAAATTTTCTCAAAACGTTTCATTAACCAAACATTTGTTAGTTCATACTGGTGAGAAACCTTTTGCTTGTGAGACATGCAACAAAAAATTCTCTCAAAAGAGTAATTTAAGTGAACATTTGTTAGTTCATACCGGTGAGAAATCTTTTACATGTGAAATATGTAACAAGAAATTCTCCCATAGAAGTTCATTGAACCAGCATTTGTTAGTTCATACTGGTGAGAAACCATTTGTATGTGATATATGCAACAAGAAATTCTCTCAAAACGTTTCATTAACCAAACATTTGTTAGTTCATACTGGCGAGAAACATTTTGAGTGTGAGATATGCAACAAGAAATTCTCTCTAAAAGGTCATTTAAGAAAACATTTGTTAGTTCATACTGGTGAGAAACCATTTGTATGTGAGATATGCAACAAGAAATTCGCTCAAAAGGTTCATTTAAGCAGACATTTGTTAGTTCATACTGGTGAGAAAATTTTTTTATGTGAGACATGCAACATGAAATTTTCTCGAAAGAGTTCTTTAAGCAAACATTTGTTAGTTCATGCTGGTAAGAAACCTTTTGTGTGAGATGTGAAACAAGAAATTTTCTGACAGGAAACATTTGAAATGTCAACTGTTAAATCGTACTGGTGAGAAACCATGTGTGTGAGATATGCAACAAGAAATTCTCACAAAAAAGGAAATTAAAAAGGGATCTGTTAAATCATACTTTTCATTAACCATTTGTTTGTGCCGTAAGCAAAAATAATTTCTCTCTGAAGAGTAGTTTTAAATATCATCTATTAATTCATACTGAAACCTTTTGTTTCTGAGACATGCAATAAAAAAATTTCACAAAAGGGTAATAAACTAAGTACACTTTTATGCTCTCATAATATGATGTTCGCTATCAACTTACTTCAGTACTTTTTTTTATAAGGGCCTTGATATAAATTAATTTTAAGAGAGTATGATTTCTGGTCAAACATTATAAACAACAAAATGAAACAGTGGTCAAGGAAATTTTTTTTATGTTGCTTATCTTTTTAATGATATATCCTATATTTCATTTTGTATTATATGATGTTTTATTTATGTATATATTAAGTACTTACAATGTATATGTTATAGGCTAATTGAGAAACACAGCTCTTTACAAAGAGCTGGGCTTGTTGGAGAATCATCTCACTTTTTCCATTCAGCCTGATATTTCTCAGGCTTATTGCAAAGTTCCTAGAGAGTGCTAAGCTAATTGGAATAGATCTATTTATTTCTCGATCAGCATGAACTTTTTGTAGGCTTATTGCAAAGAGCCTAGATAGCGTTAGACTATTCAATGAAACTAGCAATTAATCACTTGTTTCTCAATCAGTCTGATTTTTTCAGGCTCATTGCAATGAGTAGGCAGTTTTAGGCTAATTAGTAAATTACCAGCTGTTTGTCCAAATATTGTGTTGTATCTGACCTGAACATGAAAACTCCATTTGAAGTCTTATCCCAATGGACTCTATTCCTGCTGACGTCAGAGTCACGTGCTTTGGGGAAACATTGCGGATATTGTAGTCCGTAATTATGCAACGACTCGTTTGGAACTTAAGCCTGCATGCCATAGAGAAGCAACGGACCAGATTTCCGTGATGTTGAGTCACGTGCTTTGGGGAAACATTTCGGAAATCGTAGCCTCAAACCCAAACGGAGAGTAGGGTCCATTGGACAATGCAAAGTTCCATTGAAGCATAGTCGATCCAAACATGACAAAATGATTTCTGTCAAAATGCAACTGACTGAACCTGAAAATTCCATTTGAAGTAAACCTGATCCTAACAAAAAAATTCCATTGAACCATAACCTGATCCAAACATGACAAAATAATTTCCATCAACATCCAACCTGACCTGAATCAGAAATTTCTATTTGAAGTCAACCCAACCTGAACCTAACAAAAAATTTCATAAAAATGCAAACCAATCCGAAAGCGAGAGAATTATTGTCATTGAGGTGCATCATGATCAGAATCTGAAAATTCTGTTTGATGCCAAAAAAAATTTAAAGAAAAATTACTCAAACTGCAAACTGATTTGATGACAAAATAATTTACCTTGATGTGCAATCTGATCTGAACCAGAAAATTCCATTTGATATGAGCCCTGAACCTGACAAGAAGAATTTGTGGGGACTCAACCGTGCAGTGCTCTCTAGCTGTTGCCGCTGTGGACAAACTCTAGAATCTAACTACCCTAGATTCGAGCAACTCATTCATGCAGTCACTCCAGCTGTTTCGACAGTGGACAAATTTCACCAGCGAGACCTACTGGTACTGAGATATGGAAGTACTCTACTTCTCGACACCCACTTCGATGGCTCGGCTTTCCAATGCGAATTCTCTGATGACAGAATCGGACGGGTTGATAAGATGCAAGATCTCTCAAACAGGACTGTATTCATTAATTCTTTTCACAATGGCAACAGGTGAATGCTCTTGTATTTAAACTGGAAGTTATTGACAAGAAGCGAGTCTAACGAGGCCAGGAGAGAATCACAGAGCTTTCTATGCAAACTGGATATTACTGCCTTATGTGTGTCATGTAGCAGTGCAAAAAGCACATTAATTTTATTTTATAAATTTCATAACTTATGTTCGTTAGGTTAATAAAAGAATTTTTTAACCTCCATTTGGTCTAGCTGTCCGTCTACATACTTTCACACGCAACAATATTAAGCTGTCGGTGACATTGTAGGGCTAAGTTCATGTTAGAGCTATACCTACCCGTCTCGCCACCTCTACAAATTCTATTGAACTGTGACTCCATCTGAATGCAACAAAATAATTTCTGTCTACATTTAACCTAATCAAAAACTCACAAACTTTTTTCAGTTTGGGTTGGATTGCTTGTTGATGAAAATTATTTTGTCGTGTTTGCTTCGGGTTGCAGTTTGATGGAATTTTTTTGTCGTGTTCGTGTGGGTTTGACTGCAGATAGAATTCTCAGGTTTGGGTCCAGTAGCATTTCTGTGAAAATTATTTTGTCATGATAGGATCAGGTTGCAGTTCGATGGAGTTTTCAGTTTGGGTCTGGTACAACATATCTGGACAAACAATTTGTTATTTTTGAGTTAGGTTAACACTATCTAGACTCTATGCAGTAAGTCTTAAAAATATCAGGCTGATTGAGAAATATATTACCATATTCCAATTAGCCTAACACTCTCTATTGCTCTGAAAAACATAATGGAGAAAAACATCATTGCATGAAAAACATCAGACTGATTGTAAAAATGGAGATGAATCTCTAATTAGCCTGTCTCTTTGAAAAAGCCTGATTTCTCAATTAGCCTAGGACTTATACATTAAATTTTTAAATATTGAAGAAATTGCTTATGTGTTGCAATTGCTTGTAATTACTTATTGATTGTTATTTCATACAGTAATAAGGTGTATGATGTTTTAAAATGTTAGTAAATGTTGCTTGAAAATGTTTAAAAAGGTTACTTTTCTCTTCAAGTCAATTTTATTATGATCTCACTATTAATATTCTATTCTGTAGTTAAATTTAAAGTTCCCTATTTTCAAGTTGTGGCAACATTTATATTTAAATATTTATGCCAATGTTTAAATATTTTTAAAAATATATGCACTGCAATAGCCACTCTTCATGTTTGTAGTGATAAGAGATATGTATTTTTCTTAACCTTTCATCCATTGGGCATAAGAAGGAAAGATAAACATTGAACAACATGCTCAAATTTTTTTTTAAAGTTAGTAACCTTGTAATTGTACCCAATATGAATTAGAATGTAGTAGAATTCCTTGGAAAGAGACCCTGTATTCAATTCTTTTGATGTAAATGTATAAGCTTTGTATTATAATTAATATTTAATAAAAAAACTTTTTTTGTCCTCATAGATATAACATTTTTATTTGACATTTGACGGAGATTTCTTTGAGACCTATAAGCTACAAGACTGTCAGTCTCGAATGACCCATATTTTTTATTAACAGAAACACATACATGACTTTCACAGTTACATAAATCTTCTAGACAAGATAGCACAAGGAAATAACAGAGCGTTATACTCGGGAGCTCCAAAAATTACATGCAGTGGAGCTTGCAGGAGTTGATCCCGCCAGCTTGATTCCTACGTTCACAAGCGATGTGCCGAATGGTGCCTTAACCACTCGGCCCCGGAGGCCCCTGACATTTTTATATATATACTCATTGTTAATCACAACCACTTAAAATTCTTATGTCAGCTTTTTGGTTGACTTGTATTCTTAGTGTTATTAAAATTATAAATCATCTGTTTGTATACCTTTGTTTCAAAATTCTATTGTTTTATTTATGAAATAATGTATTTTTTTTCATCCATATATCTTTATTTTCGATATTTCATTTTATATATTACTAGCAAACTACGCCCGCTGTGCTGGTCGGTTTCAACAAATGAACTTTGAATCAAGCGAAACATACCATTTAATTTGACCTTGTATTTGAAAGGGTACTTATGTAATCCATCCAGTAGAAGTTTTTATAAATGGATTTTATAAATACGGACAATGGTGTCCGTATAACGGAAATGTAATACCGGCTAATCTTTGATAATCGGGTTCATCTGATTATAGAACCTTTCCACATAATTCTAAAACTAACATAGAACGATATGAAATATACTAAAACCATCCTTAAAAAATATCTACTTAACAATGCAAGTCGCAATAATACGCCCAGTAAAAATTTTCAAAAAGGCTAATCTTTCGGAATCGGGTTCACCTGAGTATATAACCTTCACACATAACTGTTTGACTAAGCAACGTAGAACAATATGTAGTATACTAAAACCATTTCTGAAATAGCATCTAACTAACAATACAATTCTCATCCAAATCCATCCAGTAGAACTTTTTCAAAAGGCTAATCTATCATAATCGGGTTCACCTCATTACAGAACTTTCCCCCATAACTCTATAACTAAGCTACATAGAACAATATGTTATACAATAAAACCTTCCCTGAAAAATTATCTATCTTACACTTTAAGTTCTATGAAATTCCATTCAGCAGAACTCGAGTTATAAGCAGCCGCAACGAAATTTCATATATAAGGTAGAAGTAAATAGAAGTATATAGCTATTAACATCATTTACATTTGAATAAAAGAAAAGGTACTTTTCGGTTAGCCGGGCTCCATTGATATATGTACATATATAAATATATATATTCACACATATAAATGTATATATGTATGTATGTATATATATGTATATATGTAGATATATATGTATATATATCACTGGCGCCCGGCTAACCGAAAAGTACAAAAAAAAGAAATACTCCAAAAATGCTGTCATACACTTGAAAAAAGTGGGTAACACAGTGATCGAAAATCGCACAAAGGGTTTCATTTAATATTCCTTTCAAAACACTTTATCTTTTCGTTAATAAATCCAAATAAATTTCATTTTCCAAAAAAAAAAAGTTCTGTTTTTTATAAAGTAAAAATTTACCGGTCTATTGTCTTTTCGAATATCTGAAACGGCCCGATTGCGGGTGAAGCCCACTATTATACTCTGTCATATTAATATCTGTCATGTAGACTAAATGCGATATTTAAAAAAAATCAATTTCATAACTAAACATATTGTATATATCACCTTCAAAATGTTAAAATATGCCAATATTTCCATAATTGTTTTTTATCATGATTCAATACATTCCTCAAACCCATATATTTACTATTCTCTATTACTCATATTGATACTCTATTTGCATTATTCTCAAACGTTTGAAAAATCCGTTAAACTTCCAATATGACGCCAGATTAATTTTGTTTTTAATTCTCTAATGACTTCAAATTAAGCTGCTTTCTGCATTTACACATACTCATACTCCTTGTATTATTGAGAAATATTTGAAAATTTACGATTTTTACCAATATGACGTCATATTTTTTTCAATTGCTGAAACGTTTTATTTCATTTTCATTTTTCACGTGGAAATCTTTCAATAAAAAATTAATTACTGTAGGAAGAATTTTACTGTGGATTTTTAATTGTTGGCAACTGGTATAACGAAAAATGTTTAAATTTAATAGGATATGGTTGTTAGATTTTGGTGTTTTATCTCTATATATTAAAATAATGCTATTGTTTCAAATTTTATGATTTTGAGCATCATAGTAGATAATCAACTATAAGTACACACAATTTCATGCTTGTAAGTTATATAGTTTCTGAGAACCGGCTCTGTGACAGACATACAACGAAGCGGGAGTAATAGGGTTTCGTGAGATGAACGAAACCCTAAAAACACCTTTTGGCTTAAAATCAAATTGTTTGGGGTCAAAAGTAAAATCAAAATCGCCAAAAACAAAAGATAAATCGGCAAATATTTTTTCAATAGTAATCTTGCACATTGAATAAGCATTCAAAACTTTCTCAATCATGTTTAAATTAAATATTTTCGTTTTATAATATTATCTCTCATGGAAACTCTTTTTCTTTTTTTTCTCTTTCTTTTTTTTTTAAATAAAATTAGTAACAGTTTGTTCTTTTATTTGTCGAGATGTATAGCCATTTCGATTCTTTCTGCAAAAAAAAAAAAAAAAAAAAAAAAAAAAAAAAAAAAAAAAAAAAACCTTTTGGCTTAAAATCAAATTATTTGGGGTCAAAAGTAAAATCAAAATCGCCAAAAACAAAAGATAAATCGCCAAATATTGTTTCAATAGCAATCTTGCTCATTGAATAATTTTTTAAGCACTATACGAACATTCCCAATCATGTTTAAATTAAATATTTTCGTTTTATAATACTAGGGGGCTCTGCCCCCTGCTCGCTACGCTCACCAACCCCCGTTCTGATTTCACAGAGTCTTAAAACCTGGTAATGTATCATGTTTTAAAAAGATGATGATGATGATATCATGAACGGCGACCATCTTCTGTAATCAGGTTATAATGCTCTTTCATTTAACTGGTTATAATGCTTTTTCATTTAATTCATCTTTTTTATTTTTAATATTCATGTGTAAACACAATTTTTATGACATAATTTTCTTTATTTCCTGCTTTCAACACGTGATCATTTAATTATTATTTTAAACTTTCATTATTGTTTTTAACAGTCTCGCGCAAATACATTTTTATTTCAGATAAAACATAATCCTTTGCACTTATTTAGAAATTGGCAACAACATAAAAAAATGACTTTTTTAATTAAAGATTTTTTACTCGATTTTTAAGAAGTTTTTGAGTTTTTATTGTCCGACCGTGATAATTTTTTGAAATTCTGAAAGTTTGTTATATTTCGCGTCTGGTGGTATGATTTTCGAATCCGTATAATGGCTAGGAAAAAAGTAATCGCTCCTCAAAAAAGTCCCTAGTAAAAAAACGATGCTAATAACCCGGAATATCTACGCAGATTTTCATTGGTCCATTTCCAAACCATTACTTTTTTTATATATATAGAAGGATTATCTCTCATCAAAACTGTTCTTATTTTTCCTTTTCTTTCTCTTTCTTTTTTTATTTATTTTATTTTAATAAAATTAGCAACAGTTTTTTCTTTTATTTTTTAAGACGTATAACCTTTTCAATTATTTCTGCAACAATAATGGTCGCCAAAAAATTAGCAATGGTAACCTTTTCGGCCAAAATAACAGAACTTTCTATCATAATTATATAACTAATGTTCGTAGAACAATATGTTACATACTAAAATCTTCCCTCAAAAATTATCTATCAAACAGCGCAAGTTCCATCAAAATCCATTCAGTGGATCTCGAGTTATAAAGGAACGGAATGAAATTTCCGTTTGTGTTATATATATATAGTAGATAACGCTACTTGGCAATTTATGAACTCACTTATTACATTATAAATTTCCAATACTTGAGATCAGATTTCTCATCTCATGAACACCCGAAAGTTCTTCCCTCCATGTATGTGAACGCAATAGGCTGCTCAGGGAGATGTGCTTTGAACTGCCCTGGTGATTCTCTGCGTTTGGAAGAAAAAGAAACATTTCAATGCAAAGAATGATGTCGTTAGTTATATGTTTGACATTGTAATTAATAATATGTGAAATTGGCAATCTCCCTGATGCAGTCAGGGCTTGTCCTGTTCTTTAACTCTGCAATAAATTGCAGTCACCCATTGTTTACTTGATAACAAATGAACGATATTTCAAAATTATGAGGGAATTTTTTTTAAATCTTTGTATTCGAAGAGTAATTAATTTTAATTTTTCTTTGCATTCATATTTATAGACGTTTATCTTGCTTTGTTTACTATTGATAAAATCTTAACCTTTTTTCAAAGTGTGCATCGTATCTTTTTAGAAAGAAATATAATTAAGTGCCGATATGCTCACTTATGTTAAAATGAAATACGTTGTTCATGGAATGTGTTAAATAGAAAGTTTGGTATTTCTTTAAAAATACACATCTACGTTTGTGTTGGAGAAATTCTTGATGCTAAAAAAGTAGACAGATCTAAATTTTTTTTTCAGGAAATTAAATTCAAAATTGGGAGATTCTTAATTTATAAAAGGTTTTTAATAGTAACTTATACCTACTCTATATGAAGTCTTTTCTATTCTGTGATGTGCATCATACTGTTTTGAAAAGCCAATATAACCATTTATTAGAAGTATGAATTTATCGATAGCACCTGTCTTTTGAATAATATTTTAAATATAAATTAGCTACTATCTATATTTTATTCAACTTATAAATATCATTGTACTATAACTACATGCATGTATGTATTTATAACAGGTTCATAGTAAATTAAATATCTAAATAATAGTTTTTAAATAAACAGAAACTTTAATAATTGGCATTTATTTTAAAACATCAGTTTTAATCATACTGCAAGACAAGCTGAAATCTTCTAACTCGCAAGATGACACTCATTACTCCAGAAATATTTCAATCTTGTCTTGAATATCCTACATGTAGCCAGTGGTGGGATTCAAATAATTTAAGAACTGCTTCTCTGCACTTGTGATTTTCCTAAGTATAAAAAAGAGGGGAAAATAGTGTGTAACACATATATTGCGAAATATCTTCTAACTTTAGAAGAACTTTGTTAAAAAATATCTAACTCTCTGACGATCAAGCATTCCTATTTATACTTTTCCTTTGGCTAGAAATATTTGCAACTGGTTCAGTGTAAATTTGGAACATTCTAGATAATACTTGTCCTGTGGTTTGTAGAAGCTTGATTACTGAATTTTTAAATTTCTGTCAATAATGTCCTTAATTTGTGCATTCATCCTGCATGAATCACAATTACAGTTTTAAAGAGATGAACATTAAGCTCGAAGCCACTGCGGTCATCCAATAATCTCAGAGCCCCGGGCCCAACCCTTACCACTTTTTGATGCATTAATCTTATCATATCTGGGTTTTAAATTTTACTGGTGGAATCTTTATTTTGTGTCTGGACTCTGGTCAAGTGTGTCAGAGTACAAGGTATAGGAATGTTAGGCGGTCGCACGCTGCCAGGAATTCTGTGGTCTTCCAACCTGATACATAGTGACATCAAATACTGTATGGCAATATTTGAAAATTGTAAATATAAAAATACAGTAGCCTGTTCAATTTTTATGGAAATGATTTTCACAGTTAATTTTTACACATAAATGCCATTTTTTGTGACAGTTTGGCTTGCAGTCTTAGCTATAAGTTCTGACTCGAAATTTCCATCATAATACAGTTTCTCTTATCACAGTCATGTTAATTTTCTTCAAAGCTTCACAGGAAACTTTACAAAGTGTGCCTAGTCTTTGTGGATGGCGTCCACATAACGCTTGTTTTAAAAAACATGTAGCTGGTAATAAATGGAAATTTGTACCAACACTAGATGATACATTATTATTTTTGAGTGATTGTAGCAAAATAAGTAGCAATTTTTTTAATAATCAATGAAAAAAACAAACAATGAAATGGGTTTGTGAATGTAAAGAAAAGTTTTCAAAATGATTGATGATTATTGTTAGATTTTTTTATGAAGGTAAATTAATGCTCACAAAAGTATCAAGTAAGGCTGTTATTATTAAATTTATTTTATTATCAGTAAAATATTTTAGAACCCATTTTGAAAAAGAAATTTCCGCTTTATACGGAGAAAACATCAATAAATTTTAGCTTCATATGGACAAAGCTTTCAGTCAATCTTCCAAGTCAAATTCTATGTATTTAGAAAAGAAAGAATCACAAATGGAA
This sequence comes from Maratus michaelseni, assembly GCA_963931845.1. Lineage (NCBI taxonomy): Eukaryota > Metazoa > Arthropoda > Arachnida > Araneae > Salticidae > Maratus > Maratus michaelseni. The sequence continues at coordinate 277,657,983 of OZ007598.1, read as the reverse complement.
ATAAACTGTGTCCCATTTGAAGAAATACATGTAAAATCACCTGATGTCTTTCTACATTTGTGTTACTAAAGCAAGAGTTATAAAGACGGCATTCACGGACATTAAAAAGACTGAAAAGTTTGCCAAAAAATGTGGAAAAAAATTGACATGACTGTAGTATGATAAATTGTATTAGCATGGAAGTTTCCGAGACAGAGCTATATTCAAGAGTCCAGGTTGTTCAACAGAGTAAGATTGTTGAAAAGTATTTGTATGTAATATGTAAAAATTAACTAAGAAACTTGTTTACGTAAAGTTTATACGACCTATAGTATTTTCTCAAAAATGAGCTAATTAACTATTGCTAAGCTCAGTAATGTAAACTGCCATAATTTGGACAAAAAAGTTGAATCTTATAATTCTCTCTAATTATATGTCACTACTCTCCTGAAAAGATACTCCACAGAACAGCAGTTCATTTATCTAACAGGAAATTTGGACAAAACACAAAACTGAAACAAATAAGAACATATCACATTGTTATATTTATAATATGTTGTTTCTCAGATGAACATTTGAAAAGAGTAATGAATAGAAGTTATAAAATAGACATAATATATGGCATAAAAGTGCGATTTTAACAAGTGGTTCAGCCCACTCAAACAAAAATTATGTAATGATTCTACCAAACCATTGTGGACTGCCTGAATCCCACCATTGCTTGTGCTCATGCATAAGCTGTAGTTTTCAAAAGACTGCCAAAAAAACATCATTCTCAGTTAGATAATCTGCTCGCCTGTAGGAATTAGATTCTTTTATTTCCATGCCCTGATCATGGTCATAATTTTATATGTCACATATATTCAGAGGATTTTAATTTTGTTCAGCATCCTGGACATTTCATAAAAAAAGTGGAATAAATAACAACACTTAAGGATAACTTAAAACCTTCAGCAAAATTATGCAGCACGTTAAGCATAATTTAAATAGCACCAATTAGTAGGCATTAATATAAATGCATTAATACCAGTCACATTTTTATATGATGATTTCCAACAGAGTTAGTAATGATGTAGCATTATTTTCATAACAGTTTCTTAATCAGAATTATAACTATATTTCTAGGAGATGTAATAGAGAAATTTGGGTACTTGCTTCCTGTTGTGGGCTTACTGTAACTCAGGCCTAAGGCGGCTTTTTAAATTATCTTTATTCCAGGATACAACGAGTGGTCTCTGAGTGTGAAGAAGTGAAACATTTACATTAGTTGATAATTTATGACTTTTGAGAGTGGAACAACACTAGGGCCATGAGAGGGAAAAGGTTGGCAATAGATAAAATAAACAAGCCTGAACACATACCTTTGGCTGATTGTCAGAATTGTATTTTTTCATTTATTTGCATTTATAATATAAAACAAAAAACAATTCCTTTTTGGCCAGATAAAAATTGGACTTTTTTGGGTAGGTTACTAAGTATGGAAATAATATAACACACTATTTTAAATGTTATTAGGAAGTTCCTTTCATTTTTTCTTTTGTGTGAAGTTGAAGTTATAACTTTGTGATATGCCATGTCTCTGTTTTACCGGTTTACACATGCATAAAACCATTGAATCGCTGACAAAAGAGATTTAAAAATAAATGACAAAACATTTTCATGATATATTTCAGAAATTAGATTCATCACAGTGTATTTTATACGAGTATTTAAAATGTTTAATTTGCTGGAAGATATTAATTAACGGAAAAAACACTTTTTTTTAAGGTATTAACATGCCTATGTTCAACTTATTAACATTTTCATGTTAAATATATGAACATAAAACCTGCTGTGAAAACAGCGGTACACATTCACTAACTGCAGATCTTTTGGAACAATACTATTTCACCAGTACAGTTTTTGCAGAAAAATTAAAAATTTACAAAAGAATTTAAAGACATCACCTTATGACAGGTTCCATAATTTAGTATAATATTCTGATTGTTCTGAATCACTTTAGAATGCATCTGAATGGCTTTTAATAGTACTTTAAATCAATTTCTTAACTAAAAATACAAATAAATTAAAATCACTTAATTAAATGAAGTTATATATTTAGTTCCATTCTTTGACAAAACTGTTCTTAACCCCTTATCTGTACTGGTACCTCTCACCACTTTTAAGTATACTAAGAGTAACATCCCACACAACCACAGACTTCCTCCGGACGTCCTATAAAGATCCTAGACATCCTATAGCTGTCAAATCCTATGCGAGACATAAACAGACGTCTTCTGGACATCCTATAACTGTCAAAACCTATTCGAGACATAAATAGGCGTGTTCCGGACGTGGAGACTCCGTGGTGTACTCCACGCATGCGCAAAAGTTTCCCCCTGGGAAAGAAAATACTTCAACTTTGCTTAGCAATCGTCTGGTCGCCATTGATTTTCGGCGTTGGCTTCCTGTTTGTCAACATGTGTTTACGATACAAGTCAATTTGGATTTTTTGAGGTTAGTAAACTTCCGAATCTTCTTTCTATTAGTATTTTTAAATCTCTAGAATTACATTTCCTTCAATGGAAACATACTGTAAAAGTAATTTTAATTGATTTGTTTATTTCAGAAATCTTGTAACTTACATAACATTTTAAAAAGAGTAAATATTGTTTTTGCTTTGTTTTGTCCAGAAACCTGCTTTTGTTTTGTGTTTTTGAAATATTCGTTGTTTGTAGTTAAAAAAAAAAAAGCTAGAAATTCTGTATTAAGATGATTTCGGAAATAAACGATTCAATTAGTTCTAATTAAGTACTTTGATCTATTCTTAAGCGTAGTATACTATCTGTAAAACTTTTATCCCAAACTGTGATAATTCCCAGAGTTCACTGTGTGTGCATTGTTGTTTATAAATATGCATAGTTATTTTTCTTTAAAGCCATCTTAACGGTGTTTAACATGGCAAATAATTTTGTTTTTGCCAATCTTTTAGCTTTTCCTTTGAAATAAGGAGAGGGGGGGGGGAGTGGAATTATGACAAATCTTATTAAAGTATTTTGAGAAAACTAAAATCTAATATTACAATTAATGTTACATAGTTCTTGCCCCACCATCAAAATTAAAAATTCACTTTTCTACATTTTTTTTTTGTAAAACACTTGCTGACATATTTTAGCAAAATACTGCCCCCCCCCCCCAAAAAAAAAAGTTTAATAAATTTAAACTTAGCATATACAAATATTAATATTATCAGTTAATGCTATGCTCAGTTTTCTTGTTTTATTTTGAAATATTTTTACCACTTTATGCTCGTAAAGATATCTTGATTATAGTTTAAGAAAAATGCTTTTTCACTTTGCTTTTTAAGCTTTATATTTGATATTTACACTCTGATTTGACTTAAATTTGGCCATGTATGTAAAGATGGAATTTTGTAATCTATAGTTTTAATTCACTTCCTGATATATACTAGAATCAGAGTTTCCCCCAGGTTTAAAAAGGGGCAGGGTGCTGCTGGTGAGAAAAGGGCACTTTTTTTATTCTTAAGGGCACTTTTCAGATTCTTAAAGACATTTTATTTTAATTGTTAGATGTATTCTTTTGATTTTTAAAACCAATTTTGATATTTCCAGGGGTCTGTCCAGACTTTTTTCTCAGGGTCCTGTTTTTGTGAAATTGTGAACAGCTTTTTATATTTGTGAAAAATCTAGTCATAATTTTGTGAATTTGAAATGATTGTTATATTCAGGTTCTTGTTTATACATTTTTAAGAATATATATGGATGTAGAATACATATATTTTCTTTATATGTGTATAAGTGACAGGTCAGATTTTACTTTTAAATGATTAATTTGTGAAATGTTCAGTTTAAAGATGAACAAATTTTGTGAAAAACCTATTTTTAAGATAAAGAATTTTGTAAAGGGTCCTGTTTTAGGAAAAATAGTTTGTGAAGGGTCCTGTCTTAGGGAAAATAGTTTTGTGAAGGGTCCTGTTTTGAAATAAAAAAAAATTGTGAAGGGTCCTTTAAAGGACCCAATTTTTTCCTAAACAGATCTCTGATTTCAAAGTCAAAACACTCTTTTTAAGACAACATTGAGTCAGTTTTTACTATGAAAGCAAATTTTTAAGGCAAAAAGGAGAAAGGGCACTTTTTTTACTAAGGGCAAGAAGAGTGCTAATTATATTACTGGAGGGGGCAAGAAGGGTGCTAATTCTTTTTATGAGGGGCAAAAAGGGTGCTATTTTGTAAACCAAAGGGCAGGCAGGGTGCAGCACCCTTCTGAAACTGTCTGGAGGGAATTCTGCTAGAATCATAAAAATTATGTACTCAGGTGTGTTCCCAATGCCAAATACAAATTATTAATACTTTTAGATCTTAATTATAATTTAATACGAAAGCAGTTTTCTGTTAGCTAGGCACATGTGATAAATTGCAAAATATTCTTTATGGTTACAACTGTATAAATATACAAAACAATAGTTAATTATAATGTTCCATACCAGGGATCTGTTTAGGAAAAAATTGGGTCCTTTAAAGGACCCTTCACAATTTTTTTTATTTCAAAACAGGACCCTTCACAAAACTATTTTCCCTAAAACAGGACCCTTCACAAAACTCTATATCTTAAAAATAGGTTTTTCACAAAATTTTTTCATCTTTAAACTGAACATTTCACAAATTAATCATTTAAAAGTAAAATCTGACCTGTCAGTTTTACACATATAAAGAAAATATATGTATTTTACAGCCATATATCTTCTTAAAAATGTATAACCAAGAACGTGAATATAATGATCATTTCAAATTCACAAAATTATGACTAGATTTTTCACAAATATAAAAAGCTGTTCACAGTTTCAAGAAAACAGGACCCAGGGAAAAAAGTCTGGACAGACCCCTGCATACCTCACTCTGAAATATGTCTACTAGCTGTGAAATTGCAACGATGAAATATTTTAAATATTAAAAATTAGTATACAGGGTTCGGCGATACATATCAATATATATATCATGATATATATCTGATATGTATTTTCAAAATATCATGAAGTTGGATTTTTCACATATATTTGATAATTTATTTTCAAAATATTACATATAATGTTTTTGATATTTTCAGTCAAAACAAATATAAAGGAATTTTTTTAACTGATAATAAACTGTAGATAAAGAATTTTTCTCTCCCCCCCCCCCCCCCCCCCCACCTCTTGCAGCTTCATTGGAAATAATTTTTAATCGTTTTGGTTTTATTCAGTTGAGCAGACAAAGCTTACTATATTTATGTTCAGATTTTTCAATTAAAGCAAATTATTTTGCTCTATAAAACATAAAATTTTCTTAACTTGATTATTAAATCTTAATAGTCTGTTTTTTGTGAGCGTAGAAAGCAAATCGTGTCTGTTTTCAATTAGTTGATCTGTAAGTAAGTGAAACAAAAATAGAAAAAGGCATTTAGAATATTGTTCTATTAAGTTTTCATGCTAAATGACATATGTTTTACTGTCTAATTTATTAACTCTGAAACTATTTATAATTATCAATTAGTTGACTATTTTAAAAACATTGGAGATATATATATATATATATAAATGTATTTATGAACCCTGAGTATAAATATAAAAATTGTAATAATATCTTTTAAAAATAAGCTTTTATCAATTAATAATTCAGCGGTAGAATTGATTAAAAAAAAAAAAAAAAAGTCACTGGTTCCAAGAACTAGTAAGCATGAGAATTCACTGGTCCGCTACATAAAATTCTATTAAATCCCTTTAAACTTTTGTGAACCCCCCCACCCCCTCCTCCATCTCCTAGAATATATAAACCAAACTTCCTTTGCAGTTATTCAAAGTTTTCAGCATAATAAATGTAAAATTATAATTTGCTAAAAAAATAAATAAACAGTGCATAAAGAAAAACTATAAAATTATTAATTAGATATTTTATTTCCGATTATTTATTTCAACTATAAGGTTTAATAATACATTTTTCTTTTAATAAAATAGAATTGATTTGTATTTGGTTGCGGTTTTCTCAGGGACGGGAAAGTTTACGTTTACCTGTCAGAGAGGAGAAAAAGTTACTGGTCCTGTGGACCACTAAATGTTTCAAATTAGTGGTTCGATTGAATTTTTGGTAGTCTCGGACCAACGGACCACCAAGGATTTCGAACGCTGTAAATTTAATATTAGTTAAATTGTGATTCTACATTAAGAAAACAATTCAGAAATCATGAATAATAGATAGTTTAAAAGTTTTCTTGGTACTTTTCTGTTATACGGACACCATGCCAAAATGTAGGCTAATGCATAATGTATGTATGTATGTATGTAAATGTATGCTTGGCGACAATGGTGTCTGTATTATGGAAAAGTACCATTTCTTTTTTTTTTACTCCTGTTGAGAAAAAGCCTATCTTAAAGAAATAATAAAAATTTACAGTTTTTTAATTTAAAAAAAAGTTTCTCTATATTTATATAAATTAACTTTTCTACCAAGCATAAGTCAAAGCAGTGAATTTTTCAAAAATGGGCCATGCCAAATTAATGTATTCTATTGAAAATATTTTGAAACAGCATAATTGGGTTCATACAATTAGGTATGATATTTAGAAAAGCATTGTAATGCTTACTTAAAAAATTTATTTATAAATTTTTATGTTGATTTCTTGGTGTTTATAATTTACTTTTTGCAATTTAATTTTACAATTTATTGACTAGTGTAGTACAGGGGACAAACTGAAAAAAATGTATTTTTTTTTTTCCTGTTGACATGCTGTTAAATTAAATAGTAAACTTAGTAAGCCTTTAAATGTATTACCAGGTGTTGATGCATGATTATTTTTTTCTTGTGGCCCATTTTGTGAAAAATAACATTGTGTAACGAAAAAGATGATATTCAGCCATGCAAATTCAAACCAATTATTTATTAATAACTAAAGTCCTGCAAAAGTTTTCCTTTCTGCTGAATTTGTTTTGTTTGAATATTCTTCGTTTTAAAACCTAATAAAACAAAAACAGTGTATGTTTATATGGAATGAAATTTTATGAAAGTGCTCATTTTATTAAGAGGATTTTTTTTTTTTTTTTTTTTTTTTGAAAAGAACTGTTTTATTAAAAGAAATTTTGTGAAAGGAATATTTTATTTAACTGATTTTTGTGAAGGGGAATCTAAATAGGCCCCAAGTTTTGCCTGGATCGACCCCTGATTACTTATGGGTTTTTTTCTTTTGTAAAAGTAGTCTACTTTTTGACACTAAAAGCAAACCAAACATACAGTTTTTTTACAATCTATGTAAAAAAGCCTTTTGATTTTTTATATTTTATGTATGTATTTTGAAGGGGCAAGAGTTTGGGAATTACACCAATTTGTCGATGTTGCTGGCGAGTGAATTTTTAGACACTGTTTTAAACACAGCAGGCTATAGAAAATTTATTAAACTTTATTTTTTATTGATTGGCTATGTTTCGTGTTTTTTCCAATTGCTGTAATTTGAACATTGCACTAAGTTCTATTCTATATTGAACTTTCCTTTCTTGCATATCTTTCTTAATTTTATAAAAAAAAAAAAAAGTATGAAAATATTACTGAGCAAAAGAAATTCCATAGTAGTAATAAATTATTTTTTCAGTCATGTAAATTTTGTCATTGTGATTTTAGAAGACACTAGGTTGGACATTTTGTGGCTGGCAATCCTTTGACGGTAAGATTTTCTGAAAATTCTGTACCCCTGTATACTGTAAAAATGTAAATAAATAGTTCTATACAGGCAAAATCTAAACCTAAGAAATCTGTTGAATTAATTTTATATTTGTTCTCTTCATATCTAGAAAGGAGATTAATGCAAGTAAGGGTTGAAATTTGACCTTGCATTAACCCCCCCCCCCCCCCCACTGTCATTGTTGGGAGATTGGTATATTGTTTTTTAAAAATATGTGTTTTTTTTTTTTTTTTTGTACTTCTCTATTATCCTGTCGACCACTTTTCATCAGGGTTGGCAAGTTTTTGACACATGACGGTTTTAACCATGGTTTTTACCGTCATGTCAAAAACCTTCTTGTCAAAAACTGCCAAAACCCATTTTTTAGTAGTTTGTTTTTACATTTTTGTTTTCATTCTATCTTTAATATTAAGTTGTTTTACATAAAATATTCAGTATCAAAAAGACTCTAAAGTATATTTATGCAAGAAAAACAAAAAAGATTAGCATTAGAATAATACGTTTACATCTCTGTTTGAAGATCTCTTCAATAATCTTAAGCTATTTGGCAAAGTCTAAAAAAATTTGATTTTTTGAAGAAATCCTGTAACTTATAAGTATTAGATTAAACAATGTGTATAATTTCGGTACAATTTATTACATTGTTGAAAACAAAACTTTAAGATTCTACTTATTGAAGTGCAAATGAAAATCACCATAATTGCATTTATGAAATACATAAGATATGAATTTTAAAATATTATATCGAAGAATATTCAAATTTATTCAGTACCAGTCTATGCTTAACATCTATTGTCATACAATGTAACAGCATTTTTGCATCTCTAAAATAATTTTAATGTACTTTATTAAAAATGTATATTGAATGTTATTTAATAATTATAATAACCTTTTATTATCATTTTATATTAATGTTAATTGCAGTTAGTAGAATCTATATTAGTGAAGATTATGACAAATATTGTTCTTTTCTTTTGCTCTTGTATTTTTAAATCTTTTCCATATTAGGAAATGAACTTCTTTTAAATAAATTTAACAAATGTAATTGTAAATAATAATAATAACAAGAACAACAAGGTGAAATCAATCTAGAAATGTTTTGTATGCTACACTTACACCATAAATTGGAGGACAATCGAAAATGATAGGTTTTTGACAGAATAAACCGGTAAAAACACTGTTTTTACCACTGTCATGTCAAAAACCCAACCCTGCTTTTCATAACAAAAAACTATCGCCAAATAAACGGGAGAACGTTGCCATTGGAATATCAAAATAAATAAATAAATAAAATATAAGAATTTAAGGACACAATTGTTATTTTAATGAATGAAATAACTAATAAATCAGTAAAACATAATGAAAAATACACGCAAATGTCGAATTAAAAACCACTTGATGGCATAACAAACACGTATAATGCTTCTGGCATCAAGTAAATGGGACTGTATTTTTGGCGTTTAATCTTACAGTTTGGCGATAGTTTTTTGTTATGAAACGTGGTCGACGGGATAATAGAGAAGTACCATTTTTTTTCTTTTAAATTAAATATTATCTTGTTTAAACTTAAATATGAGTAATTTCAACCTATTTTGATTAGTTATTGAAGTTAAAAAAAAAAAAAAAACTTTATTGTTTAATTTTTCTCCGTTGTTTACAGTATTAATTTATTGCTAGCAATATTTTCCAAATATAAATCATTTTCTGTGTGTAATTAACTGTCCTTCACAGTAAATTAATGACAGCACATATATTATTGAATGATCTGTGTATTTAAAAAAAAAAATTGTTTGAAAAAGTTTCCTTTTATAGATATAATTTTGAATATGTTAGCTGAATAGTCACTTTTAATTTTGTAAATAATTGTTTGTTTTCTTTACTGAAAAAAAAAGAAAGAAAAAAAATGCCAAATATATATATGTATATATAATTTCTGTAACTAGGTAAAAAAATTAAACAATATGCAATAATAATGAAATTCCATGTGTAAATTAAATGAGAAAATATTTATGTACTTTCTGATCCACTGACATTTCTTGGGGCTGTGGTATTAATAATCTTTAATATGTGTTGAATAATTATATATTTTAAACAAAAATGTTGAGGGGGGGGGGAGGCGATGCACTGCCTTTTTCAACACATGCCCTTCAATTAGTATGATTTTATATTTTTGGTACTTCTCCATTATCCCGTCAACCACTTTCCATTAAAAACAAAAAATCATAAAACAATGGGATTTAATGCCAAACATGCATGATCGTAAATGTCGCATTCACTAGACGTCAAATTTGTTACACATGTTTGTTAAGTCATCAAGTGATTTTTAATTTGACTTTTACTTGTATTTTTACTGATGTTTCACTAATTTAGTAGCTCTTTTGTTAATTAAAATAACAATTGCATCATTAAACGATGACGTCATGATATTAAAAGAGAAAAGCATTAAAAAAATGTTGTGAATCATAGTTATGTATAATAGACAAGTTTCAACTGACATCGCACACATTTATCTACAAGCCGAAAGCGATAATTAAGAAAATCTAATTAAGAACTGTGGTATTTAACCCTAAAAATACAGAAGCTTGATGTCATGTTTCATTTTAAATGCAATACTAACACTTGATGTACATATTTCATTTTTATATCGATAATTTGACTATTTTAAGAATATCAGATATATATATATATAAAATATTGGATACATATTAAAATATCTGTTTTTTTAAAATATGATAACTACAAACCCTGTACGGAATAATGTAAAATAAAACTAATATTACCCAAACATACCAAAAATTAATATTTCATCAAAAGAATACATTTAGCATATGAATAGAAATGACATACATTTGGATTTTAAATATTAAACTTTACTTTTTCCTTTCAACTTTTGACCATAAGTGCCTATTTCCAAAAAGAAGAAGAAAAAGAGAAAAAAAATCAAATATTTGCATTCTAAATTATTTCGATTCTTATACTTCAGAAATATCTGAAACTGCTAATATTTTAATACTGATCACTCATAACAGGATGATAACAGGCGCATCAAAATTGAAATTAATATATCTTCAAAGGTCTTCTATCTGAGACTGAGATCTGGTCAATGAAACACCTACTTTTACTCATAAGCAAAGTAAAAATGATTCATTACATTGGACTGTCTGGTTTCAGGTAGCAGGACAAATCAAATTTGCCAGTCCACTCTTGAATCAGGGATTGGCTGAAAAGCATTCGAAGAGTGCTCAATATTTAAACTAGATTTTGCCTGTGAATGAATCGATTGCAGCACACTAAAATTAAATCACAACATTTTCTTTAAATCTGATCCTGTTGAATCATGTTCAGTAGATTGATTCAACTATTGGTTATCTGCGGTAAATACATTGATATACAAAGGGCATTCCATAAAGACTGAGAGTTTTTTTTACATAGTGGCAACACCACGAAATTAAAAAATAAAACTAGGCAATTTTTTTTTTCAAACTGTTAACTGTACGTTTATAAATATTCTAAACAAAGCAGACAATTTTATTATCTTAGTTTTGTGCTTGTTTAAAGAACTGTTTTTATTTTCCGCACAGAAATGGAAGGTGAGTGATTCAGAGTTTAAAAAAAAAAAAAAATGCATTGTGTCATAAAGTTTTACTGTCAATTGGGCAAAACAGCTCCAGAAACAGTTAAGTTAATGAAAGAAGTTTACAAAGACAAATGTTTTGGTGAGTCTACAATTTTCAGATGACATGGTGATTTTTAAAAAAGACGTTTGTCTGCAGAACTGGCTCCTAAGCCTGGCCGACCAGAAAGTGTTGTGAATGATCGAAATGTTAACACTGTGTGGCAATATTGCAAGAAAATCAGCGAATGACATTTGAGGAGATAGCGACATCAACTAACATTTCAAAAACGTCGATATTTGGCATTCTACACAACAATTTACAGCTTCGCCATGTTTGTTCCAGATGGGTCCCCCATCATTTTACTAAAGAACAAATGAAAACAAGAATTCATTAGTGTTGTGAGTAGAAACAGATGCTTTAAAATCATCCAGAATTTCCTAAAGACTGTAATAACAGGGGGTGAAACTTGGGTGCATCATTTTGATCCACTTACCCAAGTCTGCAACAAGTGTATGGAAACACACTGATTCTCTGCATCCAAAAAAAATCTGACAAGCCAAATCTGCTGGAAAGGTCATGATAATTACCTTCTTTGATCATAAAGCTGTAATCTATCAACATGCTGTTTCTCTAAAAACTACTGTGAATGGTGAATATTATGTTTCAGTTTTGAAAATTTTGCCACAACACATATCGAGAAAGCATCATGAACTGGTATGGAATTGGAAATTACATCACGATAATGGTCGCCCACATGTTGCTACTTCTGTTCAGCAATACCTTAGTAAATGCAATATTAAAATCACGCCACAATCTCCTTACTTACAGTCTAGATCTCTCACCATGCAATTTCTGCCTATTCCCGATGTTGAAGGAAAAGCTCTGTGGCAGAAAATTTAATGCAGATTCTGAAGTTATTTCAGCAGTGCTGGGTTCTTTTGAAGCAGCTTCCAGAAAAATGCTTCTCTACTTGTTTTGAAAAGTAGGTTGAACGATGAGAATGTTTCATATAATCTGGAGGAAAGTATTTTGAAAAAGGATGATGTATTTTTGCTGTAAATATATTTCTTGATTTTTTATGATTTTACTCTCAGTTTTTATGAAATGCCCTTTGTAGATCAGAATTTTGCAGAAAATAAAATAGATAAATCTGATCACTGACATTACCTTTAAATCTATATTTTTTGCATCAATTTAAGATCGGGTGCGCTACGCATGCTAGAAGCTACGGTATGTATTTGTAAACAAACTGTGAATTTGTGTGGCTTTATATTTTTTAATAAAATCCATTCAAATGAATCTAGAAATGAGAGCCCCCCTTCCCCAACTGACTTTGGGAGTGTACCTGTACATCCTCAAATTTCTGCGATTTTGTATTTTCAGATTTAAAAAAAAAAAATCCTAAAGAGCCTAGAGTTGGAAGCCAGGTGTCTTCAGCATCATACACACAAAATAAAATAGCGTAAAGTAAAATTCTAGATTTCAGAAAATTGCTAAAATTCATAGATGTATTTATTTTGTGTCTTACATTCTTTTTGTAAATGCAAATTTTGCTTATTTTATAGGTTAGTATAATTTTTTGTGGTTGTATAATTAGTTGTTTTTTCTTTTTATCTAGTAATCTCGGTTCTGCATTATTTGGTCACAGATAACTTTTGGTTTGCAGACTGACACAGAAAATTCTGCTATTGGGTAAGTGGGTATTTCTTTGTTATTATATTTCTGGAAATTTTATCTTGTAAATAATATAATATTGCAAAAAATGGCAATTTCCTAAAGACTGTAATAACAGGGGGTGAAACTTGGGTGCATCATTTTGATCCCCCTTACCCAAGTCTGCAACAAGTGTATGTAAACACACTGATTCTCTGCATCCGAAAAAAATCCGACAAACCAAATCTTCTGGAAAGGTCATGATGATTATCTTCTTTGATCATGAAGCTGTAATCTATCAGCATGCTGTTTCTCCAAAAACTACTGTGAATGGTGAATATTATGTTTCAGTTTTGAAAATTTTACGACAACCCATATCGAGAAAGCATCATGAACCGGTAGGGAATTGGAAATTACATCATGATAATGGATCTGTTGAAAAATGAGACTTTTGATAAAAAATGTAAAATAAGAGTTAATGTTTTTAAATTATTGTTTAATTTATTGTTCAGAAAAAAGTACAGTAAACCAAAAATCTGATTAAATTAATGAAAAAAAAAATTCTGTAAAAAAAAAAAAAAGTTACTGTATTTTTTCGACATTTTAAATATAAATTTCATTGTTTAATTTTGTATATGTATTGTGATTAAAGATATTTGAAGATTACAAACCTGGGAATTAAAAAAAGTACACACCTAACTAGGAGCAAAATGTTTTAGAAGTATTTAATATCCAAGGATATTATGGTGTGTTGCCACAAAAACAGGGGTGGTAGGATTAGCAACATTTGCATACAAATGAGGGAAAAGTACAGAATTTTCAATTTTTTAAAATCTAAATTCTGATCTGTTCAAGACCTATTCTGACCAGTTACAAAAATTAATTTACATGTAGTTATTTTTTCATCATCTAGACTTTTTTAAATTCTATATTTTGGCTTTATATACAGTCAAACCTGGTTAAGACGTTCACGGGTTAATACACGATCCCACTTAATACGCAGATTTTTTCCCTCCCTTGAACATTGCCCATACGACTAATGCAAAAATATCTCATTTATTCTGCGATTCCACATAAAACTCGATAAAGTTTCAGTCCCTTGAGTTTAAAAAATCTTGCTTAATACTCGAATTCATAAAAAAAAATTCCGAATTTCTTCTTCAGTGTTATCAGTTTAATAGGATTTTTTAATTAAGATATCTACCAGTATTTACGAATATTAATATTCACCTTATTTTATGACACATTAATTTAGGTTAATATTTCACCTTATTTTAAGACGCATTAATTTAGGTTAATATTATTATTCAGAAATCGTGGTATTGTTGATTCTTGTTTTATCCTCTCATATACTGTAGTAAATACAGCGCCCTGTGTGCCTTTAAACTCATGTGAAGGAAAAGGAAAATGTGCTTTTGTTTTCAATTCTGTTTCTTCATTACTTTCTTTGAATGTCTCTTTGCTCCTGTTTAATTCACGACTGGTGATGCACCTGAATGCAGTTAAATTTTTATTTTAAATATATGCGTAAAAGACGAAATTTTTTACTGTAAACATATACGAATACTCTAAAGTTCATTTAGAGGATTAGATGTGTAAATAAGTACAGTTCCTGCAACATTTATGCAAATCACAGTTAGTAAAAAATGTAAAAATGGGACCTGTTGACAACAGAATCCTGCCTTTAATGCAAATTTGTTTTTCCCTACACAGCTTGATTTTTAGGCCAATTTCAGAATTTCCTTTTCTTTTTCAATAATGCGCCAGGGGGGTATGGCAATGAATTTATTGTATTTTCATCTAAGTCTGTGAAATTGTGATATAAAAATGTGGACTTTTTTTTAATCCATCTGAACTCCTTCAAAATTAATGGTGATCATGAATATATAGTGATTGTGCTTTTAAAAATTATCATTTGAAAAAAAAAAAATAATAATGCTGATAAATTAAATTAGTTGGTTGCCAAACCTCAAGTTGACAAGATAAATCAGAATTTTATAAATTGGTGACTGTTTAAGCTCAATTTTGGCAAAAAAATTCTTTTTTTAAAACTTTTTAAGGTTTGTCCTTGTTTTCTTGTTTTAAAAAAATGCATTTAAAATTTTAATGAGGCCTTCTGTCAATATGACACCAGTCCGTTAAACTGATTGTCACTACTTAAATATTAGGTAGAACAGAAAACTGTTTTTAGAGCATATTCTTGACATTATAATCCTTTCACAATGGGCAATAAATCTTCAGCACCAGTTTTCTCAAATTGTAATTTCACACCTAATGAATTGCTGAAAATCTGCGATTATTTAAGTCTGAAAATTTTCTTTACAAAAGTACTTCTGTTCAAACTTAATGATGTTATGCACCTAAAAATCTTGCTTGTCCATAAAGGGGTTAAGAGTGAGAAAAAAATAGTATAAAATTTTTGAAGTTGTTTTGTAGATTGTTATAATAATAACTCATCTTTTTTTTTAAATCTAATTTACGAGGGTCGATCCAGAAATAAAGTTCCCAAAGAGCTCCAGCCACATGGGAAGGTACAAGGCGAAATACAATAACAGCGCTGCGCGTGGCTGTTCCCACACATGCGATTTCCCCCGGCTGCACTTCGCTGTGCCGCTTATTCTTGGCTCAGCAACCGCCTGAGATTGAGTTTCCCATTGTTGATCCCACCCAGTTTGAGATTCATTCCGTAATTCGCTTTTTGCATGCCAAAGGGACTCCACCCATGGATATTCATCGTCAGTTGACAGAGGTTTTTGGCGAGAAGTGTATGTGTGTTCAACGCGTCCGAAAGTGGTACAGGGAGCTTAGTGCTGTTCAGAAGGAAGTCCATGATGAAGAAAGGTGTGGAAGAACGTCAGTTTCGGAGGCGGTTATCGAGATGGTCCAATGCGAAGTGCTTCAAAACAGGAGGATCAAAATCCAAGAACTTGTTGCTCAGATTCTTGGGAGTTCTTACAGAACAATGGAAAGATTTTTGACTGAAAAATTGGGATGTCACAAGTGTTGCTCGATGGGTACTGCAGCTATTGACATCAGAACACAAGGAGAAACTCCTTGACTGTGCTTGCCAGTTTCTTCAAAAGTGTCAAGCCAATAAGGAAGAATTGTTGGACTTGAAACGTGGGTGTTTCATTTCACTCCTGAAACGAAACAAAAATCCAAACAGTGGTGTCACTCAGGGTCACCAGTCACAAAGAAGTTCAAACAAACTCCTGCTGGCAAAGTCATGGCCACTGTTTTTTAAGATCGAAAAGTGATACTGCTGATTGATTTCATGGGACAACAATCAACTCAGACAGTTACTGCGCAACACTAAGAAAACTCAGGCGACCTATCCAGAACTGCTGGCGAGGGCGACTAACAGCCAGTGTAACGCTGCTTCATGACAATGTCTCTCCTCACATCTCGTGTCAAACCTTGGAACTTTTGACACAATTTGGGTGTACTGTCATGCCCCACCCACCTTACAGTCCAGACTTTGCACCTAGTGATTATCACTTGTTCCCCAAGTTAAAGGAACACTTCGGGTGACCAGCACTTCCAGAGCGACGATGACGTCAAAGAAGAAGTGAAACACTTCTTCAACGGGTTGGTGCCAGAGTTCTACGACATTGGGATACAAAAATTGGAGTACCGTCTACAAAAAATGTGTAGAAAAAGATGGTGATTATGTAGAGAAGTAGAGCAAACTTTCTTTTTTCCAACAATGTAAATTTCTATGAGAATAAACAATGTGTTCTATTTGCAAATTTGATGGGAACCTTATTTCTGGATCGACCCTTGTATAATAAAATAATGATAATGCGAGTGTGCATTAGGGTATTGCAACTGATTTGTCCAGTATACGGCAATTCCTGAATGGAGTCCAATTTAGATGAAATTGTCAAAGTAGTAAAAGTAGAATTATAAAAATTAAACATCTGATATTTTTCCTCTACACAGTTGTAACTTTGGGTAAAGATTTCATATTCAAATTGATATTCATATTAAAAAAATGAATCATGATTAGTAATAATGAAATTTGTATTTTCTGTGTTTCAGATATTTCTCGAGCTGCAGTCTATACATGTGCAAAATCATGATGTTCCATTGAGGCGATAGAAAGATTTCCCCAGTTAAAGCACAGACATTGACAAAAAGCCCAAGCACAGTTAGAGAAGCTGTCTGTTGCGATATCAAAAAAGATTAATTGCAGCCAATGTCACTGAAGAAATCACCCTGTATCGAATATTGTGAAGTTTATTTAAAATTGAACCTCTATTGCTTAATATAGTTTATATTAATCATGTTAATAAAGATATTTGTTTTATTTTTGATTGTTTTATTCATTTTGTACATTTTACATGTTTAAAAATGTTTATTTATGACATGAATCGTACTACAATTATATTTTTCTTTCAGGTGACAGGTATACTTTGTTACACTAAAATCCATTTATTAATTTATTTTGATAAATTATGCCAATTATTAAATAATGTTTAAAATAAGCGTTAAAAATAAATGTTTAAAGAAACAATAAAAATAAATCTTAGTAATAAGTTACTGCTGTTAAAAATATGTTCTTGCATCAAAAGAATTGTGAATGTTCTAAAATACTTTTCAATAGTTAAAAATTCATTTAAAATATCTTTAAAAGAGAAATGATGTATATTCATGAAATTTTGTTTGCAAAATAAATTATTGTGATTTCAAAACTTCAAGAAATCAGGAGTTATTGTGTTCTGGTATTTTTTACACCACTAAATTTAAATAGCAATATTTTTATATGTCATCACAGAATTTATCAATTAAAAGAAGAATAAGATTGCTATATAAATTTAGTGGTGTACAAAATACCTGAACACAATCACCCCTGAGAAATGTAAAAAGATAATAGAGACTAACTAAACGTAGCAATAAGCTACTTTTTAAAATCATATTTGTAGTTTTTCTAAACTATTCATTTATACATTTAGGATATAGAAAATGTAATTGGCTAGTAGAATTTTAAAGTAAATTATAAAGTGTTCTGTGATAAAAATGCAAGTAAAATAAGAATGAATCAAAACTGGTTTAATTTTCCTTTTAAACTGAAATGATTAGTAACAAATAAAAATATATTCATGCAGCTTTGAAAGTAAAATTTATATATAGGGGATCGCTTGGATCTCAAATTTCCCTTGCTAATGTTAAACCCATAGGAGTAGGGTGAGTCATTTTTTAAATACCTCGTAAAAAGAATTACTATTGACTTTTCTTTGTTGTGTGTGTATACTCTTCTTACTTTTTTCTTTTAGTTAAAATATTTCCAAAGTGTATGCTTAATTTTATCTGAAGGGATAAAATCTTACTCAGAGCTCATATGGTTTTAACACATAAAATATTAAATTAAGCATATATTTTAGAAATATTTTGACAGCTAAAAAAAACATTCTTTAAGAAGAGTATTCAGAAATAAGTCAAATATTAATTTCCTAAGGAGATATTTTAAATATAAGAATGCATTCCACTCCCATATGTTTGACATTAGCGAGAGGAATTTGAGATCTGACTGACCAATCTCCTTAGTTATTTAGAAATGCCACTTTTGCATAATCAATTACTTATACACAAAGTATAATTTTTTTTTTTACTTCAGTAAACATTAAATTCATAAAATGCTTATAAACTAAAACAAAGCAATTTTTAAATCGTAAAGTTTGATAGTTTTTATGCATATACAATCATATGAAGTTTGTTTGGTATGTGGGTCTAGATGAATATCCACAAAAAAAGAAAAATTCTGCACATGAGGGAATGTTTTCTATTCTGTGATGAAAGTCCATCTTTCTTATGTTTTGGGGATATTTCTGGCTTTCAACCATAATCCTGCAAGACATTTCAAAGTTTTTTGCATTCATGTTATTCAGTCATTTTATAAATTATATGATTAAAGAATTACATTTAAAAATATTTCAAAATTATACTCTCAAGCTGAGTAGGAGGGAACAACAGCCTTTAAAGCCATGAAGGATAAAAAAAGTATTAATGGTATTGTAGTCTGTTAAAATATTCAGTCTTTTTTTTCAGTTGCAGGCACTACCTAAGTAAAAGGGTGAGGGGCTGCTGTTTAATTTCAATTCAACAGTATTTGGAATGGAGTATATGCAAAGGTCAAAATATTTGCAGTGTCTACATAGTATTGTGATGAGCATCCTTTACAGAATTTTTAATCTTTTATTACCAGTGTTATAAAAATAGAAATTTTTGGCCAATTGAATTCCAGAAATGCTTTGATTTTACAAGGCAAACTTTTCAATTAAAAATTACTTGTACAAGTCACAGATTCTGATCATTTGTCATGTGATTTTTGCCACAAAGGGGTTAATAAAGAATTTTTAATTAATGGGAAAAAAAATGTCATGTATGTAGGTTTTTTAAGAATTTGTAAATAAAATTTGGACATATAAAAGCTTATGCGACAAAAAATGGTTAAAATAAAAGTATTAAAAACAATTAGTTTTTCATAATCTGTTTTATTTTGTTGCTTAAACAAGTATTTTCTATTCTGAAAAAAAAGGTGCAAGTTCCTTTATATTTCATCTTTCTGATAGATTAGAAGTGAATTTAAATAATCTAAAAAAAAAGAGTACTTTTTAACATGGAAACAAACACTTAGTTTAAAGATATTAAGAAAAATTATGTGACTACAAGAACCTAACCAAAAATTCCTGCTTGCCTGTAGACATCCTGCAAGTTCTTGAAACAATCCTATAAATACCAGGAAACATCATATTTTTTATCATTATTAAGTCTAAACAGAGTCTACAAACTGTCCTGTGGAGATACTGAAAGTTCCTAAATTTATCCTATTAATTCCTGAAGACATCCTAATTTTGTCCTTAGTATGTCGCATAAATCCTAAAGGTATCCTATGATTGTTCTATGGATGTCCTTAAAAATCCTGAAAGATCCTAACAGTCTTCAAACTGTCCTGTGGAGATACTGAAAGTTCCTAAATTTATCCTATTAATTCCCGAAGACATCCTAATTTTGTCCTTAGTATGTCGCATAAATCCTAAAGGTATCCTATGATTGTTCTATGGATGTCCTAAAAAATCCTGAAAGAACCTAAAAGTGTCTTATTTCTGACTTCCAGAAGATGTCACCAAGTGGGACATTGTGATTACCTAAAGGAGTCTTTAGGATGTCGGAAGGAAAAAATAAGATATCCTTAGGAAATCAGAACATCCTACAAATGACAACTTTAGGATTTCTCGAGGACGTCATTGTGTTGTGTGGGATAACAGTAGAGATATAAATATTTAAATGTGCATTGAAATGGAAAACGGCCTCAATTCAACCTACATAGAAAATAATCAAATACCAAAAAACAAAATGAAAAAGAACAAAACTAAATGAAATAACTAAAACACCTTAAAAATATATACTTTAAAAAATGTCTTTTTAACTTTATTTTTTGTTGGTTTGCAACATGATAATAAGTTGGGACGTTAAGTTTTACATTATTGGCATCACTTCTTTCATAGTTAGAAGATTGCGATCATCAACAAATGTCACAGACCTTTTATTTCTCCAAAACTACTGTTAATGCAGGTTAAGAATTATAACTTTTTTTTTACATATGGGCCTACAAAAGGTTATTCCATATAAGTTATTTTATTTTATATGTACGTAATGTTTTCCAGTTGTGAAGACATAGAATTTTAATGTGTAGAATTAATAGAAACAGGGTATTTATTGTGTTAAAAAACTTACTCTTATTTTTATTATCTAGGTTAGGAAATGTCCCAACATCTTCCAGTTTTAAGAACATGATAAGCTTTAAGAATGACCTCAGTGATTATTTTTTGTATTATATTAATAGAAGCTTTTTTAATGTTATAAAATTTATAAACAAACAAATATTTTATGTAACAATACATTTTTGTTCAATAAATATTTTGCCTTTCTATGAACCCCCACAGTTGTTGCCTACTTTTTCTAATGTAGAAATAGGAACATGCATGTATTTTATTTGGCATGTTTAAAAATATTATTTATAGTTAAATTTTTAACTTTATATTGTTTTGATATAAAAGAAGAAGGTAATACTCAAATTTTTCTGTATGATATTTTTCTTTAGAAATATCTAATATTGATTTTTTTATACTTAAAAGTTGAAAACTATTCTTATTTGTGCTATTTTACACTATAACACAAAAGAAAATTCATTGAATACTTAACACTATTCTATGTTTTAGTTATCTGAGCTAAGTTCAGTAAAGACCAGTGAGGGATTAACAAACTTGACAAATCAATGTTTTTTCCTGTATGGGTACTAAGAAACATATTTAGATTTCCTTTTTTAAAAATACTCTTCAAAATGAATGTTATTGTTGCACATCCACTTATGCCAGCAGGGCTAGACCAGGTTCATGATGTTATACACCCTAAGGAAATCCAGCACCATCAAGGGATCATCAGCAAGATTCTGCTTGTCGAGCCCCAGTCATGCAAGGATATGATCAGGGGAGGCCTGCTCAGTGGATCACTTGGTGCATATTTCAAAGCGCTTTATGTCCTCAAAAAATTTCATAGTTCTAAGGTGCCCACTACGAAAGCAAGCAAGAGTGGTTTGTTCCTGCCAGGCAAAATGAAATCCTGATATGAATAATCCTTAGTATCATGGATAGAAAAAGCTTTTCCACTAGTATTATCAAGACAAAGTTTTTTAAACATTCTTCACGACACAATCTGTCATGCAACCAACATCCTTCCAACCTTTTTTTTGTTTTTAAAGTAAACAGAAGTGAAGAGAAGACAGAAGGAATGGTGTTTTGTTCGGAGTAAGTAGGATTCGGAAATGCATCCGAGTATATTTTGGTTATTTTAAGAAGTAATGTGGTTTAGGTGGAATTTTTATGAATATTAGTGAAAGTGTACATAATGTAAATAATATTATAAATATCAGCTCTCATTTTCAATAAACTGTGTATTTAAAATTTAAAAAGAAGAATTTGTGCGTCATTCGGCTGTCATGATATTACAGCCCGCTCTCATAACGAGAACAAGAGTTATTTCTACGATTTAAAATAATAAAGTATGTGCTTTGAATCGCAGTGTTTGGATTACAAAATAGAGGTGAGCTATTTATTTATCATTTAATTGTGTAGTAAGATAACTGTTAACTTTATTCGAAGATGTTTAAAAACGTAACTAAAGCGGATTTACTTATTGTTCTGGAAGAAATAGGCGAAGAAGCTGATGCGAGTAAGAGAGTACCCGAATTAAAAGATTTGATATTGAAATCTAAAGAATACTTAAAGGATAAAGATTTCGTCACTGAATTTTTATCGACTACGGTTTCAGAAAGAAAAAATGGCGAGGAAGTTAATAGATTGCGTTTACAACAACAAATGAGAAGCGAGAATTTATCGCATAACGAAGGGGAAAATAGTACGTCATTATCACTAGATAAATTAATTAAAGCAGTTCAAGTTTTAGTAATTCCAGTGCCCAAGAACAATAAAACATGGAATCTCTTTTTTGATTCTTTAGAAAGAGCGTTTAAGCACAAAAATGTTCCTAAGGAATATAAATCGGAAATTTTACTAAAATTAGTAGGTGAGAAAGCAGGAAATGTTCTTGTTTATATTGATGACGAAGAATTAGCCGATTATGATAAAATTAAAACTTTAATTTTGAAAGAATATGAACCGTCCCCATTTACCTGTTTACAAAATTTTAGAAACGCTAAAAGATTACCTGGTGAAACCCATCAAAAGTTCGGTTCCCGATTAAGATCCTGTTTGTTAAATTATTGCAGAATTCGAAATGTTAAAGATTTCGACTCACTTATTAATTTAATAATATCTGATAAAATTTTTGAAACTTTGGATAATGAGCTCGCAACTCACATTGCAGTCAAACAAGGAGAAAGTTGGCTTTTGCCCGATCAGTTATCGAAAGACTGTGACATTTATTTTACCGCAAAAGACAGGTCTTTTGATGCAACAAAATTTGAGAAACGACCTATTTATCGTGAAGTGAATAACGAAAATACTAAATATGTTCCCCCACAACTAAGAAAAAAACAAGTTACGTATGAGAACAGACACTTCCCAAAATCGCGTGATTGTTACATTTGTAATTCCCCATTACACCTAGCAAAATTTTGCCCAAACAGAAGAAATAAGTATGATAAATCTTATACTCAAAATGATGATCAGGGTCAGAGAAAACCGAAAATGCAACAAGATACAAATAAATTGAATCCAAATAAAAATAATAATGCAGTAGTCACTAATGTTAGTTCCATGCATTTACACATGAATGATCAATTAAACGAAGTTACTCTTTTTCCTTTAAAAAAAATCATTATTTATGTAGAAGGAAAAGAAGTAGAAGCGACTCTGGATTCCGGTACCCAAATAAGTATTTTAAATACGTCATTAATTCCTAATCTGAAAATCGAAGCTAAAGGTAGTATTTTGTTCCAATCCGCTTTCAAAGAAAAAGTACAAGCAAATTTGGCTACTATACCCATCCATTATAAATTACCTAACAGTGGAATTTATGTCACTTTAAATACGCTTTTTGCTTGCACTGAAAACTTAAATGTCCCCTGTTTAATAACTCCAGACGTGTATAATGCTTTGATTGTACTTCAAAATGAAGAGTTGTGTAATAGTCAATTGCAGGAGTTCGAAGGTCACGAAGCTAAAAATAGCTCAGACGCCCCACTGGCGAATGAGGAATTAAATGTTTGTTTTATTTCTTCAGAGAATAAACAAAATGATCGAAATGATGAATTTTCAGAGTTTAACAAGTTTTGTAAAGAACAAAAAGATTGCGCAACTTTAAAGAATGCATTTAAGGACGCTAGATTAGGAAAAAATAATTTTTTGATACGGGATAATTTGTTGTATCATAAAGAAACTATTTGCGGTGATAAAATATATCAGCTCGTGTTACCGGAAAGTTATAGAAATAAAGTGTTAGAATTAGCTCATGATTCAATTTTTGGAAACCACTTAGGGATGCGAAAAACTAAAGAAAGAATTAAATTATCTTTTTATTGGCCGAATATTTCAAGAGATGTAGAAAATTATTGTAGAACATGTAAGAACTGTCAGTTAAAAAGCCCTGAGAAACAAACAGATAAAATTCCGATAACACCTGTTGTCCGCGCACCATATCCATTTCATACTGTAAATATTGATTGTATAGGTGAAATTATTCCGCCGTCAGGGAGGAAGCATAAATATTGTCTTACCTTAATTGATCAAAATTCTAAATGGCCGGAAGTAGTACCATTACGGAGTCTCTCAGCGAAAATGGCGTGTGATGCTTTATTAGATATTTTTATGCACACCGGAATTCCTGAAGTTATCTGTTCAGACCAGGCCACTAATTTTAAATCTGAACTGACTAAAGAATTTGAGAACCGGTTAGGAGCATGTCCTCGCTTTTCAACTCCATCATACCCCGCTTCGAATAGATTAATTGAAAAATTTAATCGTGTGTTTAAACAAATGCTACATCATGTAATTCGTACGGATCCTATTAATTGGGATAAGCATATCCCTTTTCTGCTTTTTGCCTACCGTGAAGTGCCAAATTGCACAACTGGAGTATCACCATTTAAGCTCATGTATGGTCGGGAAGCTAGAGGTCCCTTGGCAGTACTAAAGTCATCATGGTCAGGTGAAATCCCCTTACCATTGAATCTTAGTAATTCAGCAGTAGACTATTTACAAGAATTAAAAATAAATTTGGAAAGAGCCGCTGACATTGCTTCTCTAACTGCTGCAGAAAAACAAGAAAATTACACTCGCTATTTCAATCGTCGAAGTAGAATGAAGGAATTTGAAAAAGGTGATTTAGTATATTTACTTATCCCTGATTCTACCAATAAATTATATGCTAGATGGACAGGACCCGGAGAAATACTTGAAAGAATAAAACCACATTCATATAAAGTGAAATTACCTGATGGGGATTTCAGACATGTTCATGCGAATAAAATAAGGAAATTTAACGTAAGAGTACAGACTGTTGGGGTCATTTTTGAAGACGATGTAGAATTTGGTGAAATTCACCCAACACCAATTAAAGCTAATACTTTGAATGAAAATAACATAGAAGTAGACCTTAGTCATCTGGAGGTTGATAAACAATTCGAGTTAAGTAAACTTTTACAAAAACATGCACCATTATTCTCAGGTAAAATTCAAGTTGCCAACGTTGGAGCACACAAAATTCGTTTATTACCAGGTGCGGAAAGAAAGAAACCATATATTTATAAAATTCCGGAATCACTAAAAAATGAAGTGGACAAACAAATAGAAGAGTTAGAGGGACTAATAGAAAAAAGTGAAGCTGAAATAGCTTATCCGGTCGTGTGTGTCGCAAAGAAAGACGGTAGCATGCGCTTATGTATAGATTTTCGTCAATTGAACACAGTGACAAAACCTTTTGATTACCCTATGGAAAATGCAACTGAATTAATTAATCAAATAGGAAGTGCTAACATAATTACATGTTTAGATGTATTAAAAGGGTATTGGGAAATTCCTCTAGAAGAACAGAGTCGAGATCTTACTTCTTTTAAAACCCATCGTGCTCAATACCGATGGAAAGTCATGACTTTTGGATTGCGCAATGCGGCTGCCACATTCCAGAAATCGATCAACAATGCTCTGGATGAACATCGTGAGTACAGTCGAGCATATTTGGATGATATTGCTATTTTTTCAAATGACTGGGAAAATCATCTGAAACATCTTGACGCTGTTTTATCCAAACTAAACTGAAATTCACGGTGAATGTTAAAAAATGTGTTTTTTCAAAGGCACAGATCAAGTATCTAGGTCATGTCATAGGAGGAGGTAGACATGAGCCCGATCCGGAGAAGTTACGTGCCATTGAGATAATAGAATCGCCTAAAACCAAAACAGCTCTCAGAAGTGCATTGGGTTTATTTAATTATTATCGTGACTACATACGAAATTATGCAGAAGTCGCCAAGCCTTTAACCGACTTGACAAAAAAGAAAATCCCAGAAATCATTTCGTGGTCTGAGGTTGAAGAAGAAGCTTTCCAAACTTTAAAACGTTTATTGTGTGAAGCCCCTAAGCTGTATACACCAGATCCTAAAACGCCTTACACTATTCAGTGTGATGCCAGTTCTTATGGAGTTGGTGCTTGTCTATCGTAAAGAGATGAGAAAGAAAAATTGTGTCCTATTAGTTTTGCTAGCCAAAAGCTCACTAAGGTGCAACAAAACTGGTCAACTATTGAGCGTGAAGCTTATGCGGTAGTGTGGGCATTAAAAAAAATTGAAGTTTATGTGTTTGGTGTGGAAATTGAACTAATAACTGATCACAATCCCTTAATATATCTTCAGAAATCTGCACCTCAGTCTGCAAAATTACAAAGATGGGCCTTATCTCTACAAAGATATAACATAAATATTTCTCATTGCCCAGGTGCAAAATTAAAAAATGCAGATAGTCTGCCACGACTAGTTACTGTATAAGGATTATTTAAATGATACTTTCTTTTGTGTTTAATTTTGGTATGCAGTATTATATCAAGTCGTCTTTCCATCTGTTGTGAATTGTTAGTGTTTTTTTATATGTTTATTATATATTCATTATAACAAGGCTTCTTTCTATACATCTGTTTTGAATTGTTAGTGTTTTTTTTATATGTTTCTTGTATATTCATTATAACTATTATAACAAGGCTTCTATACATGTGTTTTGAATTGTGCTTTTATATATATTTTATGCTGTATAGTTGTATGGTTGCTATTGGTCAGATTTTGCTTCGCTTTGCGTAGCACAATCTTATCGGGGGGGTGTCATGCAACCAACATCCTTCCAACCTTTTTTTTGTTTTTAAAGTAAACAGAAGTGAAGAGAAGACAGAAGGAATGGTGTTTTGTTTTGAGTAAGTAGGATGCGGAAATGCATCCGAGTATATTTTGGTTATTTTAAGAACTAATGTGGTTTAGGTGGAATTTTTATGAATATTAGTGAAAGTGTACATAATGTAAATAATATTGTAAATATCAGCTCTCATTTTCAATAAACTGTGTATTTAAAATTTAAAAAGAAGAATTTGTGCATCATTCGGCTGTCATGATATTACACAATCCTTAAATTAAAACTAATTTTTCATTTGTATGGTTAGGCATGCATTTATCAGCACACATTTGTTCACTGCAACCACCTGAAATGTATTTGGTTTGCATAAGGAAGCTTGCTCCATAAATATGTTCCATTACATATTTTTGTTAGTTCATAACCATATGAATAAATACAGGGTGGGGCAAAAAGAATTGGCCTGGACGAATGGATATGATTGGACGTGAATAATTGATGCACACACCATTTGATTGAAACCGGTTCATTTCTTAATGTGGGCTGTGATATTGTAAGTGTGATCAGTGCAAAGGTGAAGGGGTGGCTAGTAGTCAGGGAAAAATAGTCAAAAGAAGTGATAAACACCAGTATATTCTTATGTAAAAATTCATGCTGATTATTTGATCAAATAAAAAGTCAAATTTGTTTTTCTATTGCTATAGAAAGGTTAGCGAACTAGTATTTTCTTTCTTTTGCCGTGTTTCTTTGTAACTCGGAACTCTGTTTTCCGGGCCACTTTTATTTGCCCTACCCTGTATCACTTGGAGATAAGAGGCATTTTAATAAATAAAGTGTTTAAAATTACATCTTAAAAGGTATCATAATTTTATTTTATTATTGCAGTGTTCAAACATCTTGGGACAATTGTTCAGAGCATATTCCAGATATCAAACATGTCTTTATAAGAGACTGTTTAAAAAAAATTTCTAGAACAAATTTCCCATAGGAATGGTTTTGCATTTGTGGGAACATGCAAATGTATTTATAAAATATTTTGAGAAAATCTTGTAGAACAGCATTTCCTAACCTGTGATACACGTAACCCTGGGGGATCATGAAAATAACATCAGTAATTTGATCATTGTACAATATCCCCGCCCCATGTTTTTCTTATTGTTCCATTTTTAAAAGTAATTGCAGATCGCCTAAATAATCCGAGTACTTCTGGTTTCAATATTTTATTTTAAAATGTGTTGAAAACCTGGGCCTTATTTTCATTTTCAAATTGGTGGAATTATGTCACCAATGTATATTAAGAGGAAAGCTTATTTTCAATTTTAATGAGAATTTCTTTATTAAATTGGAAGTGTTTACTGAATAAAATATAGATAAAAATGCTTAACCCTTTAGCAGGCGGTGTCCACAAAAAAGGACACCTAATTTTAATTCCAAAACTGACAAACGGCACCAAGAATATTTAATTAAAATTTTCCTTTTACGAAATACGGGAAAAATAAGCAAGTTTTTATTGTCTAATAAATTTGTTAACAAATTCTGGTGTCAGTCGATTATTTCATCATTTTACAAACAGACTTACTCCACGCCAGAAAGGGTTAAGTGACACAAACAGAACACAAAAATGCTTTAAAAAACATTTTAATATAAAGATCGACATATGTTTCAACTCTCAAATTGTGCCATTATCAAGAACTACAACGATAAACAAACTATTCTAGTAAATTTTTGAAAATAAACTTGAAAAACATAAATAACGAGATCATATATGTAAAAATAGCAGGTACTTAAAATAGTCAACTGTAAAACGTGAAAATTAATAGTTCTTTATAGCTTTTTAAAAACTGGAAAATACCATGTGTCAAATTTTAGATGAATCAGATGAGGCTGATGTTCTCGTTATGCATATAGATTTCTATTGATACACAGATTATAGATGGGAAATAAAACCTTGATGGATAAATTATTTTACTATTTTTAAAATCAATTTTTAAAAAGTATATTTTAGTATATATATTAAATAGGGTATTTTTCAGTTTAAAAAAAACAATAAAGAAATATTAATTTTCATGTTTTACAATTGAATATTTTAAGCACCTGATTTTTTTACATACATGATCTTGTTGTTTATGTTTTTCCTGTTCATTTTCAAAAATTTGCAAGAATAGTTTGTTTATCATTGTCGATCTTGATAATGACGACATTTGAGCATTGAAACATATGTTGATCTTTACATTAAAAGGTTTTTATAAGCATTTTTATCTATATTTTAATTATTATTAGTGATCTTATTATATGATTTTGAGCGAGTTCGTTCTATGTTTTAAATGGATAACTATTTGAAATACAAAACTCTTAAGAGAACTGTAATTCGAATTGGAATTCAACCTGATGATTTGGAAAAATATTACTTTGAAACAATCTGATTACTTAGAAGGGCCAGCACATCTGGTTAATATTGTTAATAGGCCTGTTCTGGCATGTAATAAACTTAATACTATAAATAAAATTTAAAACAGCAGTGCTCTGTAAAAAAGAAGAAAATATGATAATGAACACATGAAATATGGATTTTGTTTCATGGGAGATGATTTCCAAAAACCATTACATGTTGTTTCTGAACAGATGTTGTGTAATGGTAGCATGAAACTATCTTTATTAATGCACCATTTAGAGATAAAACATCCATTTTATAAAAAAAGGTTGTCAGTTTCTTTTAATGATTATCAATCAGCCACATCGTAACAAAGTATGTAATTTCTACAAATAAAAACAATGACAATGTTCTTGGATCATCATACAGAATAAGTTATATTACTGAATACAGTTAAAATCATACCATCACTGAAAATTTAATATATCCTTGCATCAAAGATACTGTTCACTATATGTTCAGTGAATGCTATAAGGAAAAATCTTTCTAAAACAGTAAAAATTCTCAAAGAATTAATTCATGACTGACAACATTGAATTTATAGTAACTGAAAGAATAATAATAAAGAGTCCTTTCTTTTCAACGAAAGAGAATGAGAATACAAATATCTCTAATCAGTTAATTATCTTATTATTGCAAGATATTTGAATGATAATATGCTGAAAGAAAATCTGTTACTGAGTTATACTCTCACACAAATATGTACATGAAAGGGCATATTTAATGTCATTCACAGCTTTTACTGTGGAAAAAGAAATTGATGGTCCAATTGCTGTGGTGGTGGAAAATCTATGTCTGGATGTCATGCAGGCTTATGCTGAATCATTAAAGAAGTTGCACCCCATGTAGCTTGAAACCACTGACACAGCCTGGTAACCAAACACACTGAAGGAAGTGCTCAATCAATCTGTCAATATTGTTTATTTTTAAAGGTTAATTCAACAACCTCCAGTATAGTTGAATCTTTGCCTGATGAAATGAACAGCCTCCATATTACACTGCTCTTCTATATAGAAGTGAGGTGGCTTTCAGGAGGAAAAGATCTTGAAGGATTGTTTAAATTAAGGCATGAAGACAAAAACATTTTAAGACCATCGTTTGAAGCTGAGCTCTAAATTTCATAAAAGTGAATGGCTTCAAATGCCTGCATATATATCTGATGTTTTTCAGAAAAAGCATGAAAAAATAAGGTTGGGAACTGCTGGTTATAGAATACAATGCTTAAATGAATGGTTTTTCATTTCTGTAAACATGTAAATGTGTTTTTAAATGGCCAATTTGTGAAAATTCATTAGATCATACATCACAAACCAAAGGTCTTTTAATTTGGGCTGATTCCACAATGTTTGCTTAAATTACCACTTACTGATAATTCTTTGTAACATATTGACAAGCAAGAATTTTTTTGTGGAAATGCAAGTTTTTTTTTTGATCGCTTGGATATGTTTCACAAAGAAAAGGTTTTTGTTTTGTATGGGTATGCAAGTGTTTTTTCAGATTACCACGTATTGAAAATCCTTTGGAACATATTTCACAAACGTAAGGTTTTTCCTTCGTATGCGTACGCAAGTGTACTTTCAGATTACAACTTTGTGAAAAACCTTTGGAACATATTATACAAATAAAATGTCTCTCTTTTGTATGGACACACAAATGTTTTTTCAGAATACCATTTTCTGAAAAACCTTTGGAACATTTCACAAACGTAAGGTTTTTCCTTCGTATGCATACGCAAGTGTTTTTTCAAATTACCACTTTCTGAAAATCCTTTGAAACATATTTCACAAACGAAAGGTTTTTCCTTTGTGTGGGTACACAAATGTTTTTTCAGATGATCATTTCTTGAAAAACCTTTGGAACATATTTCACAAATGAAAGGTTTTCCTTTTGTATGGCTACACAACTGCACTTTCAGATCACAACTTTTTGAAAAACCTTTGAAACATATTTTGCAAACAAAGGGTTTTTCCTTTGAATGGGTACGTAAGTGCTTTTTCATAGTACCACTTTGTGAAAATCCTTTTGAACATATTTCACAAATGTAAGGTTTTTCCTTTGTATGGGTATGCAAATGTTGTTTCAGATGAACATTTTCTGAAAAACCTTTGCAACATATTTCACACACAAAAGGTTTTTCCTTTGTATGGGTACGCAAGTGTACTTTCAGATTATAACTGATTGAAAAACTTGATTACGGCTCAGCATTCTTCCTTTATATCTTTTTATAAACTTTCCTACAAATTATGTGAAAATGAGTAAAATGCACTATGATGTTTTTTTCTTTTTTACTTCCACTTTAGTGTCAAGTATCCAGATCAAGAGTACTAATAAGCATAAGGCTTTAAGAAATAATTACATAACTTTCCTTCAAAGTTGAAAAGTGTATAAGACTTCGTTTCGTTTCTCTGCCCGTGTGTACATGTGTGCGGCTGTAAGTCTGTCACTCTGTCTTCACTCTAACGTTTGTAAATATGTTTGGATTAACACGAAATTTAAATGGTATTTAGGTTAATTATAGCATATTTCCTGTTGAAAAAAGCTTATGCACATATCATTTATAATTCCTTTAGAGAAATGCACAGAACAATTTGAATACATTATACTGTCTATGGGTAGTAATTCTTAGGCATTTTAATCATGCTAAACTGCTTAAAACTGAAAATATTTTATAGAGATTTGCTGCCACATAATTTTCATTGAAATATATGTGTTTTTTAGAAACATTTAAAATTCTAATACAGCTTTTATGAATTCATAAGATTTACGGAATGTTAGAAAATAATTTAATACAACAATAATAATAATAATAATAATAATAATAAAATAAGTTGTATGGCAAAAAAAATTAAAAAGTCATAAAATTGTTAAAATAAATTTTTATGATAAAAAAATATTAATTTAATACTATTTTTTAAACAAACAATTGTAATGGAGAAAGTTTCAAAACTTTAGACTGGAAATAGATTTTCTACAGTTAGGAGCATACACAAAATTTCACGAATGTAGCATGTTGCATAAATGCATATATGACAAATCATATTTTCCATGAAAACAAGAAAATATTTATATTTACGAAATCAGGTGCCTTTTTTTTAGCATAATTTTCATAATAAGGTTTCTATCAAGCCTTTCAGAATTCTCATATGTTTTGCTAAAACCTAAATCATAAAAATTAAGTATTAATTAATAATTTATTTCCAATTTTTATTTATCTTTAAAAAAAAGTAATTTATTTTTTCAATCAATCACTACAAATGCTTTAATTAATTTATCTTTATAAATTTCAGAAATTCATTTCGAGAAGTTTAATTTCTTTCTAGTTTAAGACATATGAATTAATTATTGAACAGCATATCTGAAATATTAAGTTAAAACTGTTTTTAAAAAAAAGAGGCGGGGGGTGAGGTCTTGCAGCTATCTAACAGTTTGGATAGCCCTAAAACTCTGTCGTTAATTTAAAGATCTGAAATAATCAACATTAATCATTAATTTAAAAAGTAAACACAAACACAGAACAAAATCCACACCCACATTGTTAAATAAGTTAAATAGCTAAGAATAGATAAACAAATCAATGTGAAAATATGCACAAAATTTCTGATTTTTTACAAAATAATATAAACAGGAAAATCTGCCAATGAACAATTTTTTTGTTCTCATATACTTTTGTAGCACCATTGTTCACTCCAATTTAAAATCTAAAAAGATGACTTCCAAGGTGTGTATCTTCAATTTACATTGACTATAAGGCAAAATATATAGAAATGCATGTTTGTATTTTATTCAGAAACTTTTCTTTATATGGAATCATTTTATTGTATTTAATTGAAATTCACAATTCAGTTGAAAAGTGCTTAGAATTGTGAGAATTATAACTTATAAATAATGCATATTAAGAAAATATTCTCTTCAAAATATAAAATAAGCTATTTCTTACTTGAAAAGTATGATTTTTAAATGCGGCGCAAAGACCATGAAACCTCAACTGGTGTAGAATTAAAATGATGCTGTTTTCCAGAATAGAATGAAAAGAGAGGAGAAAGATTTAGTAATTGCATCTCTTGTGAAATCTTTTACACGGAAACGAGACTGAGTATTTTCGACTCACGCAAACAAAATAGCACCACGCAAGAAATCTGTGCTTGTTTCAAAGCCCATGCGAAAAGGTTAATATGATGTAATTTTTGTTTCATTAATTTATGCAATGGTTGTTTTATGTAAATGATTTTAGTTATATTTAAAGACGTGTTTAAACTGACTTAAAGGACTCTTTAATTAAGGTGGACAGTTTTTACTAGACTTTGATTTCAAAATCTAAATAAGTATGACCATTAATCAAGCATCATAATTATCATTTTCAATCATGATATAAAGTTGGAAATTCTTTTAGAAATAGAAGGTGGTTTTAATTAACTATCTGGTTTTGTGCAAGTTTTTGCTTTGAATAATAATAAGATGTTTTAAAACATTTATTAATTAAAGCTCATTCCTGTTTTCAAATGTATTTAATAAAAGAATTTTAGTCACTAATAAAAGACTCCCTCTCTCCATCAAGCTTTTTAAAAAAATGCCAAGACCCTTATAATAAACAAATACCGATGTCTGTGTTTGCAGCTATGGGATAGCTAACGAAATTAAGCTTAGGAATTCCATGTACATTCCATGTTTGTTAAACAAACACCAGTCAAAGTTTTGCACAAAATGTGCCAAACTGCTTATTTCGCATCGAGAAGTGCAATACCTGATTATAAATTATCACTTACAATTTATTTTCAAGATATCCTTTTCTAACCAGTAAGTGATTTATTTAAAAAATAGTTTAATATGGTATACACAATTTAGCATTTGCAAAATAATGAACGCTCAGCTGCTAAATGCTTTCAAGGCAAATGTATGATTCATATTGTGATATTGAATCAAGTAAAAGAGTAACTTGTTAATAAAAGTATATGATAATGATGATGTATTCCAGATTATACTTCTGGTATATATCTATCGATTTCTTTGAATATTCGGTAAATCATATTTAAATGAATTGTAGTGCCACTCCCATTTAAAAAATATCAGATAATCTGGCATTAACAAAATATTCAGCAATGTAAATTGAAATCATCAAAAGTATACTAGCTGAGTAATGAAAAATTCATTATTTGTATTCTTTGTGAATTTCCATTATAGTTTATGTTCAATAAAATACGTAGTTGAAAATAAAATAGTACTTGTCAATAAAATTTATGTATGTCACACACAATGTCAGTGTGCTGATTTCATATGCAGTGAACCTATGATTAAATAGATCGTTTGAATAATTTAACAAAGCACTTAATTTGACTGAATCATTACAGGAATCGGGGCATATAATAATAATAAAATTACTTTCGAAAAAGTTTTACGTCCGAAATACCACAAAATGCAATAATCTGTTTTCCAATTAAACAAAACAAGATACACTAAACGAACGATTCAGTTTGAGTGACTCGTGAATCATTCGTGAAGGTTTGCTTTAGTGATATCCATAGAGTAATGGAAACATAGAGTAATATCTTTAATTTGTGGTGATATCCACAGCTAGCTAGCATGTCTGAAATTTTCTGAAGAATTTGGGGCAGAACTTGAACACATTTTAAATAATTAAGTTCCCATTGAAATCTGTTTTTAAAGATTCTTATTGTGTATCCAAGTAAATCTGGCCATATAGTCTTACAACATTTTTAGATAAAAAAAAAATCACCCAAGATCCAACCATTTTAGGGTTAGCCAAAGCGTTTTTCTAAAGTTTGATGCAGCATAGAGCTTTGCTTGGCTTTTTAAAAATATTTTATAGAAAAGTAAAGGCAATCATGTTTTTGTGTTTTATATTATCTTATGCAGATGTAAGTAACTTTATGCTGTTCTTTGTGTTTTCCTAAATTATAGATTTTGTTTTTAAATGTAGTATAATAAAGTCTGTTGACATTTTGGATTGTATTCAATAGAGAAACTTATCTCTATATTCAGATTTATAAAATCTACTTATACAATCAGAGATCTGATGATCGCAATTTATAGCAGCCATAATTACTAGATAAGTGTCGATCTTTTCTTTACTGTTACGATTAAGAAAATATATTATTTTTGATGTATTTTTCGGTATAATTAAAAATAATTATCGTTTTAAAAACAATTTCTTTTTTGAAAAAAATTTTTTGACTTGAAATTTTATAATCTGGAAATGAACTAGAGTTTGTAGCAGAGCTGAAAAATAAGTTTCAAATAACTAACTTTCTGTTAAAAACTTTTTATAAAGAACTTTATTGTTTAGACAAGTAAATCTGACCTTAAAAATGGTACTCTCAAAAAGCACTTGCTAGTCCATACAAAAGAAAGATCTTTCGTTTGTGAAATATGTTCTAAAGGATTTTCACGGAAAGATAAACTAAAAGCACATTTGCACACCCACACAAAAGAAAAACCTTTTGTTTGTGAAATATAATCTAAGAATTTTGTCAAACTGATCATTTAAAAAATGCATACCTTTTTTAAAGACTATTCTTTTAATATCATAAAAATTAAATGCAAATAAAAGTTTATAATTTTATTTCATGCATGAATACATTAGAGATGAGAATGGGCTAGCCTAAACACAGGTCTGATCCTGGCTTGATTTTTATACCGGTCTTTGGGCTGAAAAATGGAAAAAAAAATTCTAGCTGCTATTTGAGAATCAAGAATGTAATGCAAGTTTCTTTGCCATTCTACTCATTCATATACAAATGGATTTTTAAACTTTTGTGAAATATTCAATCATGTTAGACATTTTTTTTAAAAATATCATATATTTTAAATATAATATCTTAGTTTATTGCTTTCGGTGATTTTCATCAAAAAAAATTTTGTGACATTACATATATTTATATTCAAAAATACAAATTATTTAATAATAAGATTTCTTACCTAGATATCAGAATAATTGAAAGAGAACTAGAAAGGGGATATAATTGTAACAGGTGAAAATTCCAATGACATTTTAAAAAAAATATTTTTAAAAAGTATGTGTTGTTTAATAAGCATATATAAAAATATTCAATAAATTAAAAATGAACTTATAAATCAGTATAGTTTGTTAACTTCTTTGAAATAAAGTAATTTTATACAGATATTTTTTTTTCAGAATAAACTTATATTGAAATAATGAGTGTAAAGAATAAATCTAAAAGTTTCAAATATTCTAAAAAATTATTAAAAGGCACTCAATGGGGTTTTATTTAAATTTTATCATAACAAAAATTAGTCATAATAAAAACACATTATATACAGGGTGTCCAAAAAGTCCGGAAATGATAGAATAACTTGAGAAATATACATCAGATTGAAACACAGAAGAATGCATGTTCAATATTTTTGAAAAATGTGATTAGTAATATCAGAGTTGCTCCTCCCCTACTTTTCTCCCTGGAGGGTGAGAGGGGGCAACTTTGAAATCTCAAATGATACCCCCCCCCTGTTTTTTGCAGATTCGGTTTCTATGGAAAAAAATACATAACTTTTGTATTCTACATTTTCTTTGGAAAATCGTAGATGGCGTTGTAATCAAGTAAACATTGAGAGGATCAGTTAGAATCGTTTCCACTGAAAAGTCTGGAAATGGTCAAATAACTCGAGAAATATACATCTGATTGAAAAACAAACAAATGCATGTTCAATAGTTTTAAAAAATCTATTTAGAGATATCAAAGTTGCCCACCAATTTTACCCCTGTTGGGGGAAAAAGGGGTAACTTTGAAATCTTAAATGATAAAACTTCATTTTTATTCCAGATTCAGATTCTATAGGAAAAAATATTTAACTTTTGTACTTAACATTTTATTCAAACGATCTTAGATGGCGCTGTAATTAAGTAAAATGCAGTGAGATTCGTTTCCATTAAAAAGTCTGGAAACAGTCGAATAACTCGACAGATATGCATCGAATTGAAAAACAGAAAAATACATGTTCAGTATTTTAGAAAAATCTATTAAGGGATGTAAAACGTATTATTTAAAAAAAAATATTGAACACATATTTTTCCGTTTTTCAATCTGATTTATATTTCTTGAGTTATATAACCATTTCCATACTTTTCAATGGAAGCGATTCTCACTGCATTTTACTCAATTACAGTGCTATCTACAATTTTTCAAAGAAAATATTAAATAAAAAATTAAGTATTTTTTCTTTCAGAATAAGAATCTGCAATATGAAAGGGCAGTTCTCATTTAAGATTTCAAAGTTGCTCCCTTTCTCACCAGGGGCAGAGTTGAGGGGAACAACTTTGATATCCCTAAATAGATGTATTTCAAAACTATTGAACATGCATTTTTCCATTTTTAAATCCAATTTGTATTTCTCGAGTTACTCGGTCGTTTCCAGACTTTTCAGACACCCTGTATATAATTACAATGTTCTTGGCTGATGATTGGTAAAAAGATTGAGTGTTGGGAAGTGATATTATTTCATTTTGAATGAAAAATAAAGTATTTATCAAGATTTTTATCTCTTTGTTGCCTACTATTGGTGCACTTAATCTATACTTATATCCTTCCAGCTGCATGGTTATTTACAAAGTCTTTAAAGCCTTTTTAAAAAAATTTAAAAACTTCAATGACTGAATTTTTTTTTTACAGTTATAGAACTCGGTGAAAATTTGTTGACCGTCTCTAGAAGCATATGAGAATAGCAGTCCAGGCAGCTGAACAACATCTCAGTTGCATTTTAAATTGGGGCAGCTAAAGCATAAAATAAAATTCAGGTAAATTTTTTTCATTTATCCATTAGTGCTTTTCCATTTTCACCAGTCACATTTTAATTTGTATTATATTGCATACCAACTACTGGTGTGTGTGAGTATTGTATGATGCTGCTATGGCAACACCTCCCACTTGTGTGCAAACAGATTTCCATTTTTGTTATATGTATTTTCTAATCTATCATGTATATAAACATCATCAATGCTAACATTGGTCCCCTTAATGTGGCATTGTTTCCCAGAATAGTGATGGGCGATTCTGGAAAAATCAAGTACTGATAAACATTGACATCGTATAAAACAGCATCGATCGTAATAAGAATTGATTACCAAATTCTAATATTGGATGTTTTTGAATTGCTATTCACATAGATAAGCTTAAAAAAAGTAGGTCCAAAACCAAAAAAAAACTTTAGGGATCAAATGGCAGAAACTTTGATCATGAATCGTGATAACGGGGATTGATCACTACTTTTGGCTCTAATTTCATAGCATATATTTGGTTTTTCAATTTTACTATTTTTGCTGCAGAGCTATTGTGAAATTCTGTATAAGGGCCTTTTTCTTTCCAGGTTAAATTGTTATATGTTTAATTTAGAGCATAATTATTTGTTTTCTACTTTATTAAGTTGTATTTTTTAACTTCGTCCCATCCTCCCAAATAATAACTTTCTTAATTATGGTCTGATTTGAACCACACCTTTTTTAACATTCTCCCCAAGTCATCTGGTTAAGAATTAGACATTGATATTACATTTGCAACTTTTGGTAACCACCATTTATGAACAATAATAAAATTTTTTGGCTTTTTTATATCTCAAACATTCGATTCTTGCCTTAGAGCCATGTTATACAGGGTTCTCGTTAGTTAAGATGTATCTCTTAAGTTTGTCTGTATTTTTATGTATATCAAGTGTACTATGTTATAATTTAATTGCAAGGGTCGGAAAAACTACTTTTTGTTTGTAGCGAACTACAACTACAACTACTTTATGAAAAATGTAGTTAACTACAACTACAACTACTTGTTTTAAAAAGTAGCGACTACTTTTCAAAAGTAGTCGCTACATCGCTACTTTTCGCTACTTTAGTTATCATCGCTAATTAAATGCACCGCAAACGATTTTTCCCCATAGACCATAATGTAACAGAATTCTTTTGAATGTCCCTGTAAGCGAGATATAAATGCTACACATTTCATTTTCAATACTGAACATTATATGGTAAACTTCAATAACATATAAAACTTTCATGGCAATCCGAGTATATTTACAAGAGTTAGAGCACGGACAGACAGACAAAACAAATTCATAGACACTTTTTAATTATGTTTGAAAGTGTTAAAAATAGGAAATTTGAAAACAAAAATTGTATTAATCTTACAAATTTATGAGAGCACAGTAGTGCTTAAGGTGGCTCTCAAATTCTTTGCTCAACAATGCGAAACTTTCTAATGCATTATCTGACTCATTTTTAAACACAAAGGCATAAAATTGGCATGTCTGACTATTGAAGCGATTTCGAATTGAAATGTTTTTTTCATTTTTTGATAAATAAATTACCTATCGGGTTATAAGCGATTCATGTCATATTTTTTACCTTTCCCCTGCTGCGGCGTTGGAAATTCGTTTGAAAATGCCGACTTTGACAGTATTTTTGGAAAAATCTCCTGTCTTTACCAAAAAATAAAATAAAATAAAGAATATTGGAAAACGTCTTTCTGTTACAAAGTTTCTGAGTAAGAACACCTGCATTTTCATGTTTTTCTGAACAAAAATGAATTAAAGAATGTTTCATAAAGTAGCCAGTTTGGATTTGAGAACAACCTTAAGAGCGGATAGTCCTTGGTAAATTTGAATATACATTATTTTTTAAAAATAGAGCTAAAAAGTCCTATTTCTTTACAATTTAAGTGTAATTCCTGAAAGCAATTTAAAAATTGAACAAGATCATATAGACTTGCATAAGTTAAATCCTAACTTTTCTTTTCCTTTCTATCTCTTTTTGTTTGTTTCCCTTTAAAAACCCGAATTTCAACATTCTGGGCTTTAGATTCATTCTGGAGACAAAGATAGAGATATTTCATTAAAACACCAAGCTAACCAATATCAAATCAAATGTAAAACATTATACATCAATTATTTTAGCGATAAAAACCTGTACAGCTCAAATAAAAATAAATAGCCATAAAAATAAAATTAAGCATTCTTAGGCATTTTTAAAAATAATATGATTTTTTTTAAAACCACCTTTGTTTTATCTATTGGAATCTTCAAAAGGAAATATGCAGTAAATTAATTTGTATGCATACATTGGACAAATATTTCACAATGATCAAAAGGCGTATTTTAATAAAATAATTTTTGCCGATAATAAACAGTTCGATAAGAATATTTCCTGAATCAGGGATCTTAATTAGAAAATACTCTTTTTAATGATTTGTGAATTTTAGTGAATAACGATTTAGATATTCAGTGCGAGATGCGATCAGTAATTATTATTAAAAAAGAAAATGCTAACTCATCTCTATGATCAACTTCAAGCTGTAAGCAGATGATTTTGATACTGATAACTTCTTATTAATTAGACAAAGTTTACATGTTACAGAATAATTACCACTTTCTTGTTGTTCTATAACGTCAAAATATTCATTATATGCCGACCAGGGCAGTTCCATACTATTTTTGTATGTCATTCTATTACATTAATCTCAAAAGAAGCATCCCCACATTAAAACACAAGATTTTTTATGAGTAAGAAGATAAAGGTAAGAAGATGAGGGTGGCAGGGTTAGGTTTTTGACATCCCGTCGAAAAGTGTCAAGAACTGTTGAAAAGTGTCAAAAACCTTAAACACATTGTTTTTAGTAATCATTAGTGATATTTTATATTATATCAAGCTAAAAACTGATTAAATTATAATTTATATTATATAAATATTTTTTATTTAGTCATATTATAATTAAGTTGTAATAAAATTATATATCATAATTCAAATTATTTGCCAATTGCCATGCTAAGAAAAATAGCTAAAAGTATTGAAACTACTATTAAATGCATTTTTCAAAGTAATTTTTATATCTTTATTACTATTAAATATTCGATTTATTATAAAAAAATTTTAGCAATATAATTTATGCTTAAAAAATAAAATAACTAAAGGCTTGTGTAAAGCTAAAGTGGCCACTATTCAATGACTGATCATAAGTTACCTAGACTTTTAATGATTCTAAATGTTTGGCTTTGTACATAAACATTAAATATAACCCAGAATTGCAACACAAATATTCTTTGAGTAATTAAATGAATTATAATATGAAATCTATACAACTAAATGTTCTTTAAATGAATAACTTAAAAGAAGAAGGTTTGTTATTTTCAATATTTACACATATATATCTTCATTTTATTATGTTAGTTCCAGTTTAATTATTTAGAACTATTTCTTTATGTTAAATTTCATTTTTATACATTATAAAATAGTACCTTTTTTTAATTCAAAGGTTGGAGTTTCACAGTTGAGATTTATTCCAACAGAACGAGAAATGTCGGGATCAGGACTCGAACCTGGGCACTTTGGCTTGTCATGCCAATGCTCTTCCTGCTAAGCTATCCCACAATATCATGGTTGTCATAATTCACTCTTATTTGTTGGACATGGCTATGAACTGCAGCGCTAATTTTATTTATCCAAAGTATAACTATAGCATTTTTACATGATGAATGTGATACAACACAGAAACTAACTCCTGTATACCATGTAATTAGGTCATAATGAACAGACCGAGGTTCGAGTCCTGGTCCCAGCATTTTCCGCTCTGTTGGAACAAATATGATACTCCAACCTTTGAATATAATTTACCTAGTTCAAAAAACATTCCTCTTTTCATTAATACTTTTTTTTGAGGGGGGGGGACAAACATTTAAACAATTAAAAAATAAGTATATTCTTTATATGATATTTTATACATTAAATTATACAAGTACCAGAAAATACCCTTTAGAATCTACCAAAATACCCTTTAAAAGAGGGATGGTGCTGCTGGTGAGAAAACGACACTTTTTTTTATTCTTAAGGGTACATTTTGGATTCTTCAGGGCACTTTTCAGATTCTTAAGGGCACTTACTGTTAAAGGCTTATTTTTGGTTTTTAAAGTCACTTTTAATGTTTAACCCCTTTGGCCCTGACGTCCTACTAATAGGACATATCTTTTATTGAGTATTATTCTGTCTTAGACATCATTTTTATTAATTCCAGCACCTAATAGTGATAGCATGAATCTGTACATTGTCTATTATGACTTCATTTATTTTTAGCATTTAGTAATAATATTATTAGTTTTCATAATTATCAGCAAGCCGTTGGCATTTCTTTTAATTAAAATTTGGGAACCCTTTTCCGAATTGGTAATTTGTGATAAAAGATAAAAAATATTACTAAATTTTTATGCTTGTTTAATTTAGTTGTCATACGACATTTTCCAAACATCTTAAAAAATTCTTCCTTAGACTATTGTTATATGAAAAACATGCAAAATAACTACATTTGTGAGGTTTTGGTAAAGAACGTATTCGTTAATTTTCATTAAACCCTAACTTCTGTGATTCTAATGGCTATTTTTAATTTTGTTAACATAACAGTAATTTTTCCCAAAATTGAAAAAAAGATCAGGGCCGAAGAGGGTTAAAAGTCAGGGCACTCTTTTGAGTATTTTTTTACTATGAAAGCAAATTTAATACCAAAATGAGAAAATACACTTTTTTTACTGAGGGGCGGCAAGAAGGGTGCTAATTTTTTTTAGGGCAAGAAGGGTACTATTTTGTAAATCAAAAGGTAGGCAGGGTGCAGCACCCTTCTGAAACTGCCTGGGGGAAACTGCAACTACTATTTAATAGTTTGATTAGTTTATATTTTTAATGTAACAATACTTTTAATTATTTTTTATTATATATTTACAGTTTACAATTATTTTCTAAGTAATTTGTTAAATCAAAATCATGTTTTGAGTTTTCAGAGGTCATCACAGATTTTTTTTCTAGATGCCTATTTTGTGAAAACTAAAAATTATTTTTGTGAAATTTATTTTGTGAACATTTTGTAATGAAAGTTGAAATCGTGCTGCTCAAATTCAAACCAAGCATTTTAATGATAATTTCTTTAAGTACTTCTGTTAAAGTTTTCATTTCTGGTGAACTTGTTTTCGTTGTAAATTATACATTTTAAAACCTAACAAAATAAAAATAATTAATGGAGAGTATGTTTTTATGGAATGGAATTTTATGAAGGTCCCAATTTTATTAAGAGGAATTTTGTGAAGGAGTTCTAGATAGGCCTTAACTTTTTCCTGGATTGACCGCTGATTTTATACAGGATATGTGGTTTTTAATGTCTAAAAAACTGACAAAAAGTTTACCCATGTATCCAACGCTAAAAATTATGAAAAATTGTAAAATTAATGTTGTAAAAATAGTTTTAAACAGTTTTTGAACTAAATTTTAGGTTTTTGACAGCCGTTGTCAAAAACTATGTCAAAAAGGGGGTTTTGACAAGACGATTAAAACCATGGTTAAAACCGGATAAAACCATCACACTGTCAAAAATTTGCCAACCCTGGTGGGTGGTGTTGTACTTCAATCAAAACCAAAAAAATTCCTATTAAGTCAATGGCATTAAACCGAACACATCAAAATATTTTTCTTCAATATGCAACCCCAAAACAAATTCGATACATTTCAGCCTGACCCAGAACCTGAAAAGAATTAAAACTAAGTTTGTTTAAATATTAAGTAAAAAACTTTTCTAATATTTTTTACAAAATTAGTAGCAGTAGATTAATGCTTCAGGCAATCCACTTAATATTTATTGAAAATTAAAAAATATAATTTTTAATATTTAAAAAAATATCTATTAATACATACGAAAAAAGTTTCAAATCTGAAGATAATAAACTCAGTTTATCTGAAACATCGCACTGCCTATTTTTATTAATTTGTTTGTGTAAATCCCAAGAACTTGACTTGCAAAAACCTAAATCTGACCTGCAAGAAACATTCTAGAGTGAACATGATGTGAAGTAAAAACATTACAGTCCCCCTGACCAGAGAAATGTAAATTAGTAACAACCTGAACTGATACAGAGGTGTCCGCTACTCTAGGATTTGACTATATTGCGAAATTATTGGCTAATTAAGAAAGAGCCAGATTTCTTAATTAGCCTACAACATATACATTGAAAGTATCTAATATATACACAAATAAAACATCAAATAATACAAAATGGAATATGTGACACATCATTAGAAGGATAAACAATATAAATTAAATAATTTTGCATTAACCTCTGTT
Source organism: Maratus michaelseni (assembly GCA_963931845.1). Lineage (NCBI taxonomy): Eukaryota > Metazoa > Arthropoda > Arachnida > Araneae > Salticidae > Maratus > Maratus michaelseni. The sequence goes on along the minus strand of OZ007598.1, from coordinate 277,613,639 downwards.
TCATTTTGTTGTTTATAATGTTTTACACGTAATCATACTTTCATAAGATTAATTTATTATATATTATCAAAGTCCTTATATAAAAAAAAGAAGTACTGATATTAGTTGATAGTGAACGTCATATTATAAAAGCATAAATGAGTACTTAGTTTATTACACTTTTGTGAAATTTTTTTATTACATGTATCAAAAACAAAAGGTTTCAATATGATTTAAGAGATGACATTTAAATTACTCTTTTGAGAGAAATCATTTTTGCATATCACACAAACAAATGGTTTATTAACAGTATGATTTAAAAGATGCCTTTTAATTCACACTTTTGTGAGAATTTCTTGTTGCTTATCTCATATACAAATGGTTTTTACTCATTATGAACTAATAAATGTCTGTTTAACATACCCTTTCGAGAAAATTTCTTGTTGCACGTCTGACATGCGAAAGGTTTCTCACCAGTATGAATTAATAAATGTGTGGTTAAATCAGAATTTCGTTAAAATTTCTTGTTGCATATCTCACATACAAAACTTTTCTCACCAGTATGAACTAACAAATGTCTGCTTATATGACACTTTTGAGAGAATTTCTGGTTGCATATCTCACACACAAAAGGCTTCTCACCAGTATGAACTAACAAATGTATACTTAAATGACTCTTTTTGAGAGAATTTCTTATTGCATATCTCACATGCGAATGATTTCTCACCAGTATGAACTAATAAATATTTGGTTAAATCAGAATTTCGAGAAAATTTCTTGTTGCATATCTCCATTTTTCATACAAGAGGTTTCTCACCAGTATGAACTAACAAATTTTCACTTACATCACCTTTTTGAGTGAATTTCTTATTGCATATATCACATGCGAAAGGTTTCTCACCAGTATGAACTAATAAATGTTTGGTTAAATCAGAATTTCGGGAAAATTTCTTGTTGCATATCTCACAAGCAAAAGATTTCTCACCAGTATGAACTAAGAAATGTCTGCTTAAATCACCTTTTTGAGAGAATTTCTTATTGCATATCTCACATGCGAAAGGTTTCTCACCAGTATGAACTAATAAATGTTTGGTTAAATCAGAATTTCGATAAAATTTCTTGTTGCATGTCTTACATGTAAAAGGTTTCTCACCAGTATGAACTAATAAATGTGTAGTTAAATCAAAATTTCGAGAAAATTTCTTGTTGCATATCTCACATACAAAATTTTTCTCACCCGTATGCACTAACAAATGTCTACTTAAATGACTCTTTGTAGAAAATTTCTTGTTGCATATCTCACATACAAAAGGCTTCTCACCAGTATGAACTGACAAATGTTCATTTAAACGACTCTTTAGAGAGAATTTCTTGTTGCATGTCTCACATACAAATGGTTTCTCACCAGTATGAAATAACAAATGTCTGTTTAAATGACCTTTTTGAGAGAATTTCTTATTGCATATCTCACATGCGAAAGGTTTCTCACCATTATGAACTAATAAATGTTTGGTTAAATCAGAATTTCGAGAAAATTTCTTGTTGCATGTCTCACATGTAAAAGGTTTCTCACCAGTATGAACTAATAAATGTGTAGTTAAATCAGAATTTCGAGAAAATTTCTTGGTGCATATCTCACACACAAAAGGTTTCTCACCAGTATGAACTAACAAATGGTTACTTAAATGACTTTTTCGATGGAATTTCTTGTTGCATGTGTGACATGCAAAAGGTTTCTCACTAGTAGGAAATAAAAGATGTGTCTTCAAATTACTCTTTTGAGAGAATTTCTTATTACATATCTCACATACAAATGGTTTCTCACCAGTATGACATAGCAGATGAGTTTTCAAACTACTCTTGAGAGAAAATTTCTTGTTGCATATCTCACATGCAAAATTTTTCTCACTTGTATGAACTAACAAATGTTTGTTTAAATAGCTTTTTTGAGATATTTTTTTGTTACATATCTTACAAAAAAATGATTTTCCTTGTTGTGAGTCAGAAGGTGCTTCACCAAAATGCTCCCTTAAAGAAATGTTTTGTTCCATATTTCACACTTTAAATACTGTTGTGAGCTTTGTGTGATGTAATGGATATGCAAAGAACCTTTTCTCTGTAACTACTTTTATAGATATATGAATCAGCAAGAAATACAATTGTTAATCTATCATATTTTACAATTCATACTAGTGTTTCATTTTTGCAATTCATTACAACGTATACTAGCAATCAAATTTGACTCTTTTTTTTACTTTTATTGTAAGATAGCACATTATTTTGAAAAAAAAAACTTTTTAATTTATTGTCTGACACAATTTATATTTTTTGTTCACTCAAACTAAATTGAATATATGTTTGCACTTCAGCATTACAATGAGGTTTTTTTAAACTACAAACAATAATTTTTTTTTGCATGTTATTGAACCACAATTACACTTTGCAACAGTGTATTTCTTATTAGAGATATTAAATAAACCTATAACAAAGAAATATTTGAACATTTCTTAACTATAAAGAGAAAATACCCCTATTCCACAATCATTTGTTACTTGTGATTCAGAATCATGAAACAGTAATTTTATATATTTATTTGAATAGGTGAACCACATAGCGGCTGTAAAGACAGTTTTGCCTTAAAATATTCAAATAATGGATGAACAAACATTTCTTAAACAACATAAGAAAAAAAAATTATTTTCTTCCATTTACTTCTTTTATTTCTTGTTGTTAGTTGTAAATATATATGAAGCAATAGACATAAATATAAATAAGGAAAAAATAAAATTTTCATATGGAAATATGTAACTAATTTTAGGAAAACTTTCAATTGCTTTTTTAGTAAAATGATACATTTCAAGTAAGTTTACTCCTTAAATATTCGTATAATTTAAAAAGTATCTTAAAACGGGAATAAAACTTCAGTCAGTTTCTTTGTATTACCTCACATTTCACATGAAAATGCTGATTTTCTGCATGTGATGTAACAAAACTATTTTTTTCTTTTTCGTTTATCCATTAATTATGTCATGTAAAATTTGTAGGTTTTTTTCTCCCTGCTTTCTCCTATCTCACAAATTGTCACTCCTTTGCCTCCCATGAATGCCTCTAAGTCACTACCTTTCCCTAACCGATCAGCTATCTCTAACTGGGGGAGGAATTTAGAGGAATATTTACAACTACAAAAAATAGTAATTATAAATACCGAAGAAAATATCTAATAAAATGTGAAGAGTTTTCAAGATTTTAAAACTTTTTGAGATGAAAATGGGGCAAAGGTTTTTTTTTTTTTTGGGGGGGGGAGACGGGGAGGTTTGATAAGATGATTATTTATTATTACTACATAGTACAGTGCCGTACATCTCAGGTTGTACTGACATGAATACAACAAACAAAATTTTCATCACCCTGAAACTGGTACACTTCAATGTGTACCTGAAATATTGAAACCTGGAGCCAAAGTGAAAAAAAATTAATTTATATTTTAATGACACTAATAAAAAGTATCTGACAACTATATCTTCAATATTAATTTTATCCTTTTTTAATAGAAAATAACATGTACTCATAATAATATATACTCATTTATATTCATATAGTATAGAGGTTTTGCCAATTGAAAAATATTCAGGTTGATTCGTCAAGGTTGGTTTTAAGATTTAACGACAAAAATTCTTTTTAGGGACATGCTACATGAAAGTGAAAACTAAAAGTAAATGTTATGCTAAAAAATAAATGTAATTAAAAAACAAATTTTATTAAAAAGTAAAAACAAAACTTAAAAAGGAATGTTATGTGAGTGTAAAAAAATACTGCCTATGTTTTTAAAAAAGCAAAGAGTTTTACTGTCAATGAGATTTGTCAAAGTAGGTACTCATGAATTGATGAATTAAAGTAAATTCACCGCATGTGTCTCTAGCCTGAACAGTCAGTTAAAAGATGATTAGTGAAAAATTCAAAGTGGCAGTGAGGACAGATGGATGCATTCTCCAAAAGTAAAATATGTTTATGGATGATTCACGAAAGTCCAATTCGCAGACAGTTTTCATTATGTGCAGGGAAACAATTTATGCTGGAGATAAATGAAAAAAGAAATCGTAAGTTATAATTGACTGCATTTATGTTGAGATAAAACTTAAACTTAAAAAAATCATAAAATATCTTATTAGAAAAATTCACAGCATTGATATCTTTATGGTATGTTAGGGGTACATTAGCTGCATGTTCCTAATTTCAAATCTAAAATGCGGGGCCGATTTATTTTTCACACGAGCATGAGTAGACACATTGTTTTTATATTTTGATAATAAACTATATTTTGATAATAAACCATGTTTTAGCATGACAATTGCTAATGTTCAAAAATAATTTTTGTAAGTATACTATGATTTTTACATTATTTCTTGTAAAAACAAAATGATTGATTGAAATACTAAAATATTTTATTCATTTGCTTTACAATGTTGTTTTATAATAGAAATTTACATAAACACTCATAATTTTCATCATTCTTACTTCTAAAATTTAACAAAATTGAAACAAGATATTCCAACACAATTAGCTAATTATTTCTATATATAAGCACATTTCAGACAATAATTACAATGTCTTTTAACCATCTCACTGCTGTGAACTGCTATATCTCTTCTCTAAGCCGTAGGTTTCACTACAATAGAAACATTATTTAAATTAATATAATCTTATATATTATTTCTGTTGTCAACATCCTTTTTTCTAATCAAATACAAAATGCACAGTGATAAATGAAATGCCATATGAAATAATTTTGGACACGCTTCTGAGATAGTACATCCATATTTCATTAAAACATGTTATTATATTAAAAAGTGCAGTTAATTAAAAATTAAATCACCATTAGTTTTCATAAATGAAATGAAAGGTTTTTTTCAAATTAGTGTTATCCAAAAAATAAAATACTGCACTACACCGTGCTCCAAAATGATTTAAAAAAATAAGCAGTACAAGAAATATAAATAGAGACATCTCTGCACAAGTTTGTTCTATATTTATGATTAAAAAGCAAAATTCTAATTGAAATGACTAAAAAAAGAAAAACAATAGATCTGTCTTAGCAATGGTGTTTCACAAATAGCCTAAAATGTATGCTTTGTTATAATACATTTAATGATGAAATTGTATTTTGAATACATTCAATTTATTTTTCTTTGTCCCTTTTTTCTCCTCCGAAGCAGATGGCTTCATCCCCTAATGCAGTTAAAATCATGGCATATATAATAAAAGAAATATAATAACATATTTATATATGCCATGGATAAAATACGATAGTAATTTTTTTCTGGCACGTGCCTTTTAGTATCTTTGCTCAGTTTTTACTGTAACTTTAGTGGAATAAATGAGATGTCTTGGATAATATTGTTTGAAGATAATTTTAGCCTTAATATTTTTTTAGAAGTTTAAACCTGCATCTAAGAAATATTAGATATTGCTAAAAAATATTAGACTGCAGTGTGAAATCCTCACATTGGTCTACTGGTTCTACAAATATAATGCGGTTTTAAAAAACTGAGTAATGATTAATACTCATAAGGACTATATTCATATAAATAATTACATTTTTTACTTCATGTTTAAACAATCAACTTTTTTTTAGAATTTAAGAAAATACAGACAAAACAACATTACAATTTTGCCATTTTGCTTGGCAGTCAGAAGATTAAAATAAATTATATTTTAACTTATACTGATATTATACTTTTATAAGCTTCCAATAATTCTTAATGAAAAATGTATTTTATTTTACAAAGGGATCAAAATGACCTTTTAATTTTTTTATATATATAAAGAATAGCATAATTTTTGTGTTAATATGACATTTCGTGGATAAGATGTCAAATTTCTGCTTATCAGATGCTCACCTACTAAAAATTTAGTTACCTGTAAAACAGAATATCATCAAATCAGCAAAGAAAGACTAATAACTGACATGTCCCCAATTCTTTTTCTGTACAGCTATAAACAAGATGAAAAAAATATTAAAATTAGCATTCATACTATATGATCAAACATATAACAAAACAATACTTTGTACTACTGATAAAGCACAATAAAAATTAAAACAATTAGAGAATTCTGATATATGATATTCTGTAGAAAAGACACTAACTCACTTGTATAGGAAAATAGTTATTATTTAGTCTCAATTGCATGGGCTGAAATGCAGTGTGAGAAGTTGGCATTGAATATTAAATTTCGAAATTATGCAAGTGAATTTTGTAGATGGAAGCGTCTTGACCAAGATATTTTACCAGTTTTTGCAAAATTTATATTTTTAGTCAATCAAGTAGGAAAAGGAATGCAATTATACTATGAAGACCATAAAAACTGGATGAAATCCAATTTTCATAAGCTAATAGTTAATTAGTTAAATTTTTTATATATATTCTTTCAATGACCTTTGCTATGTGTTAATATTTATGTCTATTTTCAACAGAGTTAAAGATAATTTTCTATTTCTCTCAAGCAGCTTTGCTCCACACCATTTACAAGTGTTGCTAGGAAGATACCCCTAATAGAAAAAAGTTCAAATTTCAAGCCCTGGAAAGGTACTTGAACAATTAACATCCCCTCAGATTAGCCTCATAGATAGTATTTTCTTTAATAGTCCTTCAATCATAGATAATTAAAATAACAATTTAGTACACTTGATACAAAAATAATATTGGCAAAGTTGAGAGATACATCTTAACTAACAAGAACCTTGTATAACAAGGCTCGAAAGCAAGAATGGATGTTTAAGCTATAAAAAGCCAAAAATTCTGATTATTGTTCATAACTAGTGGTCACCAAGAGTCGCAAAAGTAGTTTCAATGTTTAATTCATAACCAAATGACTTAGAAAGAATGTTAAAAAAGGCCTGGTACAAATCAGAATGATTTAGAATGTTATGATTTGGGGAGAGCAGACGAGCTTGAAAAATAGAACTTAAAAAATTAGTGACATAAATAATTAGGCTCTAAATTAAAAATATAACAATTTAATCTGAAAAGAAAAGGTCCTTTATAAAAATTCACAGCAGCTCTGTCACTAAAATAGTAAAATCAAAGTAATGAATATGTTACTACGAAATCAGAGTCAGAAATATTGATCTATCCCTGTTATCACAATTCACATTTAAATTTTCTGCCATTTGTTTGCTAAGTTTTGGAATTACTTTTTTTAAGCTCATCTGTGTGAATATCAATTCTAGAACATCCGATACTAGAATTTGGGAATTGTTTCTTATTACAATCAATGCTATTTTATATAATGTCAGTTTTTCTAGAATCACCCATCACCATTCTGGGAATCAATGCCACATTAGGGCAACCAATGTTAGCATTGATGATAATTGTATGCATGATAGATTAGAAAATACATATAACAAAACAGAAAATAAGTTGGCACAAAAGTGGAGGTGTTGCCATAGCAACATCATACAATACTCACAGAAAGCAGTAGTTGGCATGCAATAGCATAAGACAAAATGTGACTGGAGAGAATGGAAAAGGAGTACAGAATAAATAAAAAAGAAAATCTACCTGAATTTTATTTTATGCCCAATGTCAATTGCAACTGAAATGTTATTGAGCTGCCTGGACTGCTTTTCTCATAACCTTTTCTGATGGTCAGCACAAGTGTTTATTAAGTTCTATATCTGTAAAAAAAATTCAGTCATTGAAGTTTTAAAGAAACTGTAAAAAATGCTTTTAAGACTTTATAAGTAACCATGCTGATGGAAGGAAGGACATAAATATAGGGTAAGTGCAAGAATAGTAGGCAACAATGAAATAAAATGCTTTATAAATACTTTATTTTTGGTTCCAAATGAAATAATATCATTTTGCAACATTCAGAATCGTTTTACCAATCATCAGCTAAGAGTGGGTAGAAGAAAATTGAGTTTTTTTTGCAGTAGTAATCAGCCATTTTTTCTAGTAAAATTAGTCGACTACTAAAACTTAAGTGACTGACTACTGCTGTTTTTACCCTATTGTATTTTGATAACTAGAAAATCATTTGTAAAAAGAATCAGTACAAAACCCCTTAACGGGTTAAAAGTTGTGACGCAGCACTTTCTTTTGGTTCTAAGAATTTTAAATATGGGTCTTAAAAGTATCAAATTTGAGTGAAGTTATGTCAATAATTTTTTTTTTAAATCATCATTTTCTTTTTAGTTTTATTTATATTCACAGGTACAATTATTATCTTAATATGAAAAAATATATCAAATTTATTCGCCGATGCTTTTTTATTCACATCTCTCATAAATTCAAAGTATGGGTTTTAAAAGAAATCATATCAAAATTTGAGTGACACCTTCACGTGAATGTAATAGGACTGTTTTAAAATTCAATTTAAATTATTTTTGGTTTGTCTTCTAAAGTATATTTACACATACAAACAATACTTTTAATTTTTCAATATACTTTTAAATATATTACTTTCACTAAGGCCTGTATTATGTATTGAAATGTATTTATTTCAATAAATTGATTTATCTATTGTGCCACACTATCCAAAATCATAAGTAAAATTTATGTAAATAATTATTTTGCGTCATAGCATCCAAACAAAGGGAAATGTATGCAAGTGGATAATTACAAAACATATTCATAACAAATATTCAAAAATGACTATTGCTACTACTTGTTTACTTATAAACTGCATTTTTGTCCTGTGATACATTCTTTTGACAAGAAAAAAAATTATATGCAGTAACAGAGGTTCCCTAATAGAGATTTAAAAATCCAGAGACACCCACTTTTTATTGAAAAAATATAAGAAACGATGGACTTGAAGAACTAATTTACCGTAAAATACCGTTAATCCGCCCTTCCCGATTAAGCGCCCCCCTCCCACTTTGTAAACAAATTGGAAAATTCAAAAATACCGAGAAAGCGCCCTCCCCCAAAAGAAATTTTGCCAGCATGTCAAGATCGACACCAAAAACTTAATCTCCCGAGTGTTTTTTTTTTTTTTTTTTTTTTTTTTTTTTTCCGACGGAACAGAAAGGCGTGACGATTCTTTGATATATCTCAAACATGTGCAAACACATTGTCGATCTGAAATAGCAATATAACCAAACATTAGTTTTGCTGTAAATTTATCTCCATGTAATAAAAATATCGATAGTGAAAGTTTCTCATGAAATAAGTTAAAGAAATGTGTATTTGATACTGTGTGGAAAATATTTTGATTAAAAGAGAATCTATTTATTTTATTAAAGAATTTATAGTTGTATTTAACATTATTATGAAAACAACCAATCACAAAAAAAATATCGATTGATAGATCAGATCAATCGATTTGTCGATACACAATCGAATTTCTAGCTTAATTTATGCTATCTTTGTGGTAGTAATGTTTTTTGTTTTAATAATCTGGCAACACTACCAATTCCTTCTATATGTTCTCAATTTTTGTGATTTGAATTATTTATTTAGCATTTATAGATACGTAATCATGATTTTAAAAAAAAAACGGTTATTTAATCTCCCTAACTTACAACAGATGGCGACACCACATAAAATGTTACTAGTTCTTGAAATTACTTCAGGATATTTTCAACTGCAATTTCCCAGTGTTTTTTAATTATTTTAAATTATTAAGTTCCTTTTATTTTTCTGTTACCATATTAATGACAGATATTAGTGTTATTATTTATCTAAATGCATTCCAGTTTCAAAGCTTCTGAAATCCAGAATTTTCTATAATCTGAAATTGCCATTAATCGTGAAGTTATACTGTTTTTCTATTTTGTATATAATTTTTTTAATTCAAAATGTTTTTCTTTTGTCACTTTATTAAAATAATGCATACTCTGCGACGATCGGCCATTAGCATCTCCGCCCCCCCCCACCACCACCACCACCGATAAATATCATATACTACAATTTTAATACCGTGTAAGCGCCCCCCCCTGATTATTTTACGATTTTTCGTCACGTTTAGGGGGGCGGATTAACGGTATTTTACGGTATGTAATATTTCAATTATTATAGCATGTACTTTTGTAAAAAAAAAAAAAAATACTTGCACATGAGAATGAAATGTTATAGTACTAAATAAACAATATCTTTCAAAGAAATTTTCATCTTAGGACAGTCGAAAAAGGGGGTGATGAACTTCTTTTATATATATAAATATTTTTTACTTAGTAAATAAAGTCTTAAACATACTTAATGTATTTTTTTATGAGCAAATAAAATATATGAAAAATGTTAATAACCAGTGAATAAAAACACTAAATATTTTTGAAGAAAAAAATTATTTCCTGGACATGAATTCTGCATGTAAAATTGAAATGATCCATATAACATACAAAAATATCAAATTAAATTGCAAATTCATTAATTAAAATAACAATAATAATAATAAAATCAGATTTTGCATAGTTTTGGCACCACCGATTTTAACTTTGAAGAAAGAAAAATTAAATTATGGTATAAAATTAACATTAATTCCAAAATTTTATTTACTTAAAAAAAACTAGATTTTTATTGCTACTATTACTTTAATATATTAAACAATGATAATGTACAAGGAAAATAGTATTATGAAAAAATATGGATTACATATAAAACCGACAATTATTACAATTAATTTTAAAATTGGAAAAAGTAACTGAATTATTCAATCAAAGATTATTATATTTTTATTACTTTAACAACGGTAGGCTATTTTAACAAGAGTATACTGTTTTGAAAAATCAAACAAATAATACTTTAAAATATCTAAAACTGAAATAATTCAAAAGCTATAAAGAAAAAGGGTAAATTACATTGCGTTATTTTCGCACCATCTGTGGTGACTGAAGATAACAGTAAAAATTTAGTATATTATCATTCTTAATTTATACAACTTAATATTTAAAAAAATCCTTATTAACTACATATATATGACTCAGAAAGTTCTTACAACTTCAAAACAGAAAAAAAAAAAAAAAAAAGTTGTAAATTAAATAGACTTTTTTTTTTTCCTAATAATTTTCTAAAACTCATTTATATAGGGATGTTAGCGCCATCTATGATCTATAATTGAAAATAAAAACAAATTCATAGAATAAACGTTCCAAAATGTCTGGACTTATGATGTTATGCTTTATATATTATTTTTATTTTATGCGACAAGGCTCTTATAAAAAGAAAATAACCTTTTTAAATACTTTAGTTACTCTTTCAATATCTGTCCACTAAGAATTTTCTTATTTAACAAATATTATGTAAATAAATTTATAAAACTCTTTAGAATTTTCAGAACAAATGTTTAAATTTTAACATTGATTTTAACACTGTTGTGAAAGAAAATTAGATTTTTTATGTGGTGATAAATCATGAAATATTGTTTCCATTGCCATCATTCATGTTGCATTCAATTTATTTAAAATATAAACTTTCACTCATTTCATTTCAAATAATGTTTTTCACTCATTTTCTTTAAAATACACTCAAAGAGATAACAAGAAATAATACCATAAAAAAGTATTTTATTTCTGCATCAAAGCATTGTTTCTAATTTATACACAGAAAAAATAAAATTTCCTAGTGGTGACCCAAAAAAAAGATTAAAAAAAATCTATGAGTGAGATTTGTACTCAGCTAACATAAAGGTACCAAAATTGTTATTTAATTTTTTTTCTGTCCATTATCTAGAAACTGTTAGATTTTTTCTATGTCCAGCAGTGTAATAAGGCTCAACAATACTCATTAAGTTGAAGGTCGAACTTGGTAAAATAACAATAATAATAATGCTTATAAATAACTGTCATAAGTAAGACATTATTTGTTTTTAAAGCAAAAATAATAAAAAATTTCTAATGGAATAAAAACATTATTGGTAAGTTAAATTAATATATATTTTTTTCTAATTTTAATAAATTCTTGTAAAAGGCCAATTTTACCGATATTCCAAACCAGAAAATGAACAGGAATCTTGTAATGAGATACATTTACATAAGTTTTATACAACCATTTTACAAAATTGAAAGAGGATTGAAAAAAAATAAATAGTATACTATAGAATTACTTTTTTGCAAATTTTAAGAAATATAAATACAGTAAGTTATAAAATAGGGATATGCAACAGAAAGCACTTCATTTTATTTTTATAAATCAAGTAACTTTAAAAGGAAATTGCATGGTGTAAAAAAAAAACTCAAAATATTTACAGAAAAACTGAAAAACATTTGGTCATTGCTTAAATATTTATTAGATGTGAAGATGATTAAAATGGATTGCACACATTAAGTTCTAAAATAATTTACACATTTATTTTGTTAATTTAATCTGAAATATTGGCAACTTACATCTAGATATCTACTGACTTGAAATACTATATTCAGTTTGTAGAATAACATACTTTTTTTAAAACTCTAATGCAATTGCTACTGTAATACAAAAATCCATAGTTTGTAGGGAGTATCGACATTACTTTCAACATTAGGTCCAGAATAAAATAAAAATGCAATTTTATTTCTGGATATTCTCTTTTATAAGTTTTATGGTAACCCTTTTCTTTTTAAAGTAAAATGAGTGTAACACAACTACCTGCTCATGTTAGTAAGGAATTCCAGTCTTAGCAAAGTTTTGTGTAATCGTTGGATGTAGAAAATTTTTTTTTGTTTTAAGTTATAATTCTAAAATAAAATATTTGTTAAAAATGCATGAACATGGTTTTAAAGAAACAGTTTACACTTTTAATTATTCTTTTTCTGATCTGTCTTTTTCAGAAATAGAAAGAAATAAATGTTCAGGTGATCAGACAAAAAAATTGTATGCTAATTAATCAGCAAATTTTTAGGAATGTTAACCTAATTTATCAATGGTGCCAGAGGATATTATTTTGAACTGTTAAATTACTCTTTCATACTAATATACTACAAAATTAAGAAAAAATTACACAAATTTGAGAACGACAGACAATAAGTTAAGTGCTTTTGGAAAATTATTTTCATGTATCAAAAATATTATTCATTATTTATTTATTTATTTATTTTTTGCTTTATTTTACCATTACTTACATTTCATGGTGATTTCTGGGAATTAACATAATAATATTAATATCATACTATTTAGATATTATATTCGCCATTCATTTTGTATTGAGATTAATATTTACAAAATTAAATTATACAGTAATATTTAACTTCCATAAGTTTGTTATGAAAATAATTGATAGGGGACTGCCATTATCTGTTTCCAAATATGAAAACGCTAAAGTAAAGATAACATAGGAAACCAAAACATAAACAATCCCCAAACCATAAATTACAAATATTATGAGAATTTGAGGGTATGTAGGTCTTAAACAAAAATATAATATGCAAATGTTGTTGTCCCCCGAATTCACTTTAAAAGGAAAATTTTATCCCACGTATATTTTCGACTTTATTTTATAACTCATTCATGGTAAGATATAGAGAAAAAGCTTTAAGATAAAAGTTATCGATTTTAATTATTTCTATCAAATTCAGAGAAAAGTTAGAAAAATCCCCTAAAACAAATTTTTCATTCTACCAAAATGTATATAAGATTTTAATTTTTTTAAATGTTATCAACAAATAATATTCTATTATCATTTGATAGAACTAATAAAATCAAAATAACTTCTAATCCTAAAAGAAAAATGGAAAATCTAACTATTAATAAATTATTATGAAATAAAGTTGAAAATATTCTGGGAGTAAAATTTGCCTCCTTAAAGTGAATTTGGACAAAAAAGAAAACACGAAATCTACAAATATTATTACAAGGTTAATATGTACCCCTGAAACTATCTTTGCATTTCTACCTTTACGTTAGGGATGCACAACCTGTAGCCCGTGGGACACCAACATTACCACTATTTTTACACAGAAAAATTTACCTTAGGTTAATGACGGAAACCTTGCTATTAAATATATTAAAGCTTACCTTTTGAAGAGAGTGGTGGCAAACGATTTTCATACAAAAAGGTTGTGCAGCACTACTTTAGGTAATTGTCCCAAAACTGTTACAAGTTACCTCAGATTGTGTCAATTAACAAACTTTTATAACCATTGTCACAATATTTGGAACCCTTTTAGCTAAAACTCTTTAAAAACGATTTAGTTGTTTACATGGTGTTAGAAAGAGGTTTTAAAAATCAAAAACTGATATCTGGGTCCTGTATTCCTTTAAAATCGGCTGTTCGATTTATATACTTCTGATATACGTCCACAGATTTCTTTGAATATTCCATAAATCCTACTTAACTGAATTCTTATAGCGCACAGATTTATAGAACAGCAGATAATCTGGGCATTAACAAAATATTCAGCAATGTTAAATGAGAAAAACAACAGTATACTAGCTGCATAATGAAAAATTCATTATTTGAAATATTTGAGAATTTCCTCTGTAATATATGTTGGAACTGATGCATTACACTCACGCTAAAATGTAAACAAAAGATTGGCGACTGTTTGGTTGGCGCGATTTCCAAGACTGCGCCATAACTAAATACAAGCTTAATAGCCGGGTTGCCATAAAAAAAAACAGTCCCCAAAGTTTGGCGACTTTTTTCTTTTTTTTAACCGATTAATTTATTATTATTTTTTTTAGTGTGAGTGTAAAGCATCTAAGCCTATATGTTCAATAAAATACGTAGTTAAAAAAAACAAACTTTTCATTAAAATCTATGTGTGTCAACTCATAGCCAGGAAAGTCAGTGTGCTGATTTCATAGCAGTGACAATATGATTAAATAGATCGTTTGGATAACTTAACAAAACACTTAATTTAAACGAATCATTACAAGAACCGGAGCATATAATTCTAAAAAAAATTACCTTTGAAAAAGTTTTTAGACCGAAATATCACAAAACTGCAACAATCTGTTTTCAAGGGTAAGAAACAAGATTCACTAAATGAATGATTCAGTTTGAATGACTCGTGAATCAATCGTAGGACGCGCAGCTAGTTGGCTGCTGCCAGGTCGGAAATTTTCTGAAGAATTTGTAGACCTTAAACAAATTTTAAATAATTACCTTTGCATTGAAAATCTGTTTTTAAAGATTCTTATTGTGTATCCAAGTAAATCTGGCTATATAGTCTTGCAACATTTTGTAGACTTAAAAAAAATTCCAACCAATTTAGGGTTAGCCAAAGCGTTTTTCTAGTTTGATGCAGCTTAGAGTTTGGTTTGGCCTTTTTTAAAAGAATTTACAGAAAAATAAAGGTAATCATGTTTCTGTGTTTTATATTATCTCATGCAGATGTAAGTATCTTTATGGTATCCCCCTTGTTTTCCTAAATTATAGCTTTTGTTTTTAATAGAGTCTGTTGACATTTTGGATTGTATTCAATAGAGATTCCTGTCTCTTTATTCAGATTTATAAAATCTACATTTTTCTTTACCGTATTTTCCGGTGTATAAGTCAATTTTTTAAACAAACAATCAGACACCTGATGATCGCGATTTATATTTGTAGCCATAATTACGAGATAAGCGTCGATCTATTATTTACTGTTGCGAAAAAGAAAAAAAAAATATGTTTTTTTTTTTTCAGTATAATTAAAAATAATTATTGTTTTAAAAACAATTTATTTTTAGAAAAAAAAATATATTTGACTCAGAGGAAATTTTATAATCTTGAAATGAACTAGAGTTTGTAGCAAAGCTGAAAAGTAGTTTTAAATAAGTAACTTTCTGTTACAAACATTTTACAAAGACCTTCATTGGGTACTTTTCGGTTAGCCGGCGCCAGTGAAATATATATATTTATATACATATATGTATGTGTATATAATATATATATTATATATATATATATATATATATATATATATATAATATATATATTATATATATACATATATATATATATATATATATATAATATATATTTATATACATATATGTATGTGTATGTAATATATATTATATATATATATATATATGTCACTGGTGCCCGGCTATCCTAAAAGTACCCTTGATTGTTTAGACAAGTTAATCTAGCCTTAAAATCTTGCAATATTTTTTAAGTAAACAAGATTTTATCCAACCAATTAACCAATTTGAACTAAGCATACAGAAAAAATATATTGTACTGAAAAATGCATTTACAATTGCAGAAAATGAATCAAAATATAAATTTATGTATTTTGAAATATTGTAAACAAAATGTATCAACACAAAAAACATTTCATTCCATCTTGATCTCGAAAATTATCGTTAAATCCTAGAACAAGCGAGTCACTTGCTGGTATTACATTTGGTGTTGCAATTTTTCTTGCTACAAGTTTGTTTTTTACTTTGGGTACTATGGTTTTATCTACTATCTTACTAACATTTTACTATGGTTTTATCTGGAAATTGGATTGGTTTATTGGGGAATTAGAATGATTTCGTCGGATTGGTTATTTATTGTGTGTTGTGTCATATGGTTGCATTTGTTGGAATGTATTTGTGAATTGGGTTTTATGTTGAGTTGTTTTTTATTTGTGTGTTTTGTGAAGTGAAGTTTGATGTGTTATGTTTTGAAGTGGCTAATTCATATAAAGTTGTTTTGGCTTTTTTTTTTTTGTTTTGTTGTTTTTTCATAAAATGTTTCAGTTTTTTTTTTGTTTGTTTTTTGTAAATGGATGTAATTTTAAAAATTAATTTTTGAGAAGATTGTAAATAAGAATATTTAAGGATAAATTTAAATTTCGCCCACTTATCTGAGTTCATGTGTATGAAGTCATGTCAAGACAGAAATGGCTCTCGTGAAGTGATTTAGTCATGCTTGAGGGCGATTGTTAAAATTTATGCACGTTCTTTGTGGGATGCAGAGAGAGTGTAGAAGATTAATTTAATGTGTGTGCATCATTGCTGGTTGAGGACAGTGATGAAGATGATCCCCGTGGCATAATGTACGCGACGCTGCGACGGGCGTCACAGACTTTTTAGGGCACCTGCAGATTAAAAACATACAGCGATGCCGCAGACGCTCTATAGCACATAAATTACGTGAAAAAACGGCAAACGTTGTTGAAGGATCGCACATAAAACTGCGAATTTCGTCGAAGAATCGCAGAAGAAAACAAAATTCATTTAAAGTTCGCAAAAAAGGCTAATTTCGTTGACAGCTCGTGAAAAAAATGCAAATTTAGTCAAAAGGCCGTGAAAAAACGTGAATTTTGTCAAAAAGCCGTCAAAAAAACATGAGCTTCTTTGAAGGATCGCAGAAAAATGCGAATTTTGCTGAAGGGCTATGGGGAAAACGGCAACTTCGTCGAAAGATCATAGAAAAAACTGTTAATTTCGTCGAAGGATCACGAAAAAACGTTCAATTTCGTCGAAGAAACGGCAAGTTTCGTCGTCGGATTGCAAAAAAACGGAGAATTCTGCCAACAGATCGCAAAAAACGGCAAATTTCTTAGGAGGATCGCCAAAAAAGGTAAATTTCGTCGAAGGATCTCGAAAAAATGGCAAATTTCGTCGATCTCGAAAAAACGGCAAATTTCGTCGAAGTATCATGAAAAAAACGGCAAATTTCGTTGTAGGATCATGGAAAAAACACGACTTTTGTCCAAAGGCCAAAGAAAAATCATGAAATTCATCGAAGGATCTGGGAAAATGGCTAATTTTGTTGACAGATTGCGATAAAAATGCAAATTTCGTCAAAGGGCTGCGAAAAAACTTTATTTTCGTCGAAAGACTGTAAAAAAAAAAAAATGTGAATTTCATCAAAGGGCCACAGAGAAAACGTAAATTTCAACAAATGACCGCCGAAAAAATGCTAATTTTGTCAAAGGATCACGGAAAAAGTGCAAATTTCGTCGAAGGGCTACGAAAAAAAAACCCGTGAATTTCGCCAAAGGATCGTGGGGAAAAAAAGATACGCTAATTTCGTCGAAGGTTCACGAAAAAAAACGTGAATTTTGTAAAATAGTCCTGGAAAAGATGCAGCATTCCTTTAGAAAACAGCAGACACACAAAGTTCTATGCTTATTAATATAGGCATAGTTTTTAATCTGAAACAATATACTGAACTAACTTTTGAAAAATCTGGTTAACCTGAACCCAATTTGCAAGAATCTACACTCAGCCTGAAATCGATTCAAATCAAAAGCAGAGTTGATCCGACCTGCAACAAGAAAAATTGCACAGAGGGGATTTTCTCCCCTTCCCCCTCTGCTGTAACCTTTCAGAATATTTGCTGTGAATTTCAGAATTTTTTTTCACTCAGAAAGGCAGATAAATTCTGATGCCTTTATTAATTAGCACTACAACTAGAACAGCAGCAAGAATAGATTTATATGATATACCGTATTTTCGGGAATATGCGTCGCACCCATCGTAAGCGCCGTATCATTGAAAAATCTGTAAAAAAAAACAAATATACACGTAAGCGCTGCACCCATTGAAAAATTGGTAAAAATGAAATAGTCACGATAAAAAACGATCGGCAAAATTGGATTAAAAATGACAAGAATAGTGATAAAATCTTACATGATATATGAATTAACAATAAAACACAGGTTATCTTAAAATACAATAGGAAAAAAATATGTACTACCCCAATATGCGTACTATGCCAATCGATTATTCTAGTATCGTTTTAATCGAATATCGCCGCATGCGGTGTGCTTATGAAATAAATATAATTTATCAACTTTTGTAAAGTATACAATAAATACTTTTAAAGAGAGTGAGCTATTAATATTGAAACACAGGTTATCTTAAAATACAGTAGGAAAAAAAATATGCACTACACCAATATGCTTACTACGCCAATCGATTATTCGATTATTGTTTCAATCGAATATCGCCGTATGCGGTGTGCTTATGAAATAAATATAATTTCTCAACTATTGTAAAGTATACAATAAATACTTTTAAAGAGTGAGCTATTAATATTGAACAGAAAATAGAGAAATATGGGTAAGTTAAATATATTTTGACTATAGTAATTACGTTTTTATAATAAAGATATATTGTGATACTATGTACTGTTTATGAACTTTATACTGAGATTAAATGAATGTAAATAAAGGTGAAATATGAATGAATGTTAATGAAGCCATGTGTTTACAAGTGTATTTGAGGCAGTAAGACTAAAAAAAACCTGAAATGAAGGCTTGTTTTTCACAATATCCAGATTTTGCTATGTTGAGGTAAAAAAAATCATTGTACCCGCCGCCCTTGCGTATGCGCCACATCGCCGATATTTTGAACTTCCAAACACCTATGGGCTGCGGCGCTTACTCCCGAAAATACGGTATTGCGTATTGCAGACTATTTTTGAAAACATTATTAGCATTGCAGACACTTGAAGATAGTTCTGCCACTGGGAAGATGATATTGATAAACCAGGACCCTGATGAGAAAAAAAGATATATGAGAAATTAAGTGAATTTTCACTGAGTTTATTAGATAAGATGTATTTTGTGCATTCCAGAGATTACTACAAAGCGAGTTTCTTTTATCAAATAATGTTTTCTTTTTGGTTAATGTGCCCAAAGCACTCAACATAAGTTACTGACCTTGAATTCTACCAATTATCCAACTACATACAGGTAGTTTTTCTTCTTTTAACAATACCACCATGTTTGGTTTAATATCACGCTTAATACAATGCCACTTAGATCTTTGTTGTAAAGTACACAAATAATTTCTGGTCCATTTTTCCAAATAGTTTGGACCAGTTTAGTTAATAATTACCATTTAGATAGTCTATTAGTTTCTACAGAGGAAATATCTATCTCAGGTAGAGAGTTAAGGGGCCTACCGATCAAAAGTGACATGGCATTAAAACATTATAATCATTGGGATCGGATGAAGTGGTGTCACAGGTCGGCTGTCTAAAATAGCTTCAATTTGATTGCTTAAAGTCAAAAACTCCTCAAATGTGAGTTTATGCTCACCTACCACGCTTTTGAAATGGTGTTTGAAAGACTTTACACCTGCCTCCCACAGTCCCCCAAAATTAGGCGACTGTGGAGGGATAAAACTTCATGACACATCTTCAGAACACATATAATCAATTACATACTCATTTTTAAATAAGGCAAATAACTCCCTTATTTCTGAAGCACCTCGAAAATTTGTGCCATTATCAGAAAAAAGGTGAGATGCCAGACCTCTGCGTGCAAAAAACCTTTTTAAACATGCAATCATGGCTTTTGCCGATAACTCAGTGATAAATTTAAAATTAACTGCTTTAGTCATAAAACAGAAGTAGAGGAAAAATGACAGTCTGACTGCGGGTGGAGGGCGTAGGGCATGGTGCAAGGTGCAGCACCTGCCCTCAGCCCTCCACCCAAAGTGCAGCACCTGCCCTCCACCCGAACTGCAGCACCTGCCCTACACACAAAGTGCAGCACCTACCCTCCACCCGAAGTGCAGTGGGCGATAAGAACATTGCAGTGGTGGTAGATATAAGGATTTCTACTATAAGATAAGGGGATTAATGTTAATTAATTTTAATTGGGGAACTTAGAAATTTTTTGAAGCAAATTTTTTTTTCAACTATAGTAGGGTGGAAAATATTTTTTCGGTTTGTGAATTGTATTTAAAAATATGAATTAAAAATGGTCATTAACTAATTTTAATTGGAGAACTTAGAAATTTTTTAAGTCGCCAAAAATAGAATTTTTAGTATTAAAGTATTTTAGTCACCAAAAGTAGGATTTTCAACTGAAAGTAATCTAAGATATAAACTCTCAACTGAAATGAATTTTGCCTTAAGGTGTGAGCTTTTAGCTAGAAGTGACCTAGAGTCAAAACTTTCTGGTCCCAGGAATCACCACGGGGAGGTAGATCACACGAACGATTCCCAAAAATATTTTTGGAAGATTTAAATATCTTCGCGTACCAAGCACTCTCGTCTATCTCTTGTGAGTGTGAAACGGAAAATAGCTTTATCTAATATAAAGTCTAGAAAACCGAAGCAGTTTGATGCACTCAATGTGTTTAAAACAATGATGCTCTACCCTGATGAACATGAAGAATGTGACTTAGCAGTGTTTCACAGACACTTAGAATCTGAATTGCAGGAACGTTTAATTAGTGAAATTTATGAAAAGGGTACAATTAAATGGTACATGGTGGAAAAAATAGCACTTGAGCATGTGGTCGTTAATGAAGAGATTGAAGAAATTCAATCGTATTTTCGATGCTCATGCTTCACCGAGCTCACCGAAGATACTATCTCACAACATATTGAAGAAGGATTTTCAAAGATAACTAAGTCCTTTGAGAATTTGTACAAAGAGGCTCTGGGTGGAAACTTAGAAATATCCATCATTTGGAGCTGAAGATTGCTAAATATCACCCCCTTGCTGCGAGTTCCTACATTCCTCTGTCTAAAAAACTGGATGATAAAAAAGCCAGAATTTTAACGTATATATAAAGTAGTAAATAAACAAGTATGAAAAATCATGCGTGGCGCCATAATTCATGAATCACTTTCCAACATTATCGAAATGTTATGTGAGCAAAATATAATTTTACCATCTAGTGCATAGTTAATTAAAATAGTGAACAGATCCTTTTTTGGAATAAAAAAGTATCCTTCACAAAAATCCCATTATGCATAAGATCCCTTCCTAAAATCAGGTAATTTACACCTTACCCTTTTTATAAAATTCAAGTTAGGCTAAAAATACAGCTTACGCTTCGATATGTTCAAAATACAGGGACCCTTCGAAAGAAACTGGACAAAGTTATAGATATTAAGCCTTGCTCACAAAATTATGTGACTATTTGTATCCTAGGATCCTTCACAAAATAATATAACCTTATTTGAATCCCAGACCCCTACACAAAATAAATCCAATAGATTCATGTTATATTACGGCGACAGAAATACGAGGGACATTGACCTTTCATAAAAATCTAAGACCACTGTTTGAATGAAAAGGCCCCTTCGCAATGTACCCTGTAAAAATATTATGATTGTACTGATATTTTAAGAAATAGAGTACTATTCTCAAATGAATACGTATTCATGCAATGTAAATATCGCTCCACCTGAATTTAGAGATGATATGGAAGGCCAATCAGAAAATAGTGAAGGTAACAACAACTGAAGAAAAAATACAGGTGATGACGAAACTAAATAGAGTGAAAAGTTGTAGATGTGCAAACGACTACTCAAGGAGTCAAATGATTGAAATTTGAACAAGCCAGTAATTATATATTGATTAGGCCTAGGGGAGAAATCAGAATTTAAAAAGTATTAAATGCCTTACCTCAAGGGTGGTGTGGAAATAAGCATATTATACATTCACCTTCTTTCTGCAAAAGTAAGAATTTTACACCTTTCAATATAATTTCTTTGGAAATAGCAGCATGTTTTCATATTTTTATCGTTTTTCTTCCACGTTCACTGTTCTTGATTTTTGACAGAGAAGCGTTGGTGACAAAAAAATGTTATACACACTTTTTGTAGGAAATTAAATTTGCTACATCTTTTTAACTGAACTTTTTTTTCTAGATGTCATCATTAATCAGATATTCTCAAAAAACTGATTTTCCAGATCATTCGCGCCCCCTGGTGGCGAAAGCTCACACCGGATCGATGAGGATTTTTAGTATGTTAAACTACATACTCTAACTAGCACATGTGAAAAAATCCAGCTTTGTTCTAATTTTTTCCGCTATTTTTCCTAAAATGACTGGACTACCTCTATTTCCAAATCTACTGAAACTAAAATTGTGAACAAATTTAGGGTAGTAGGAGTTTATTTAAACCATCTAAGAAAACTATAGTGATTTTCCTAGGTAACATAGTTTTTTAGAAAACGCATTTTCCCTTTACACACAAACTTTACTTTTCGGGCTGTCAGCTCTAGGTATCTATCGACACAGAATCATCCGAGGATATTTGGTAACATTTTTTGAGAAATTGTTTGTAATTAGCCGAGATATTAATTAAGTTAATTGAAAAAAAATTATTTTGTTGTATCGTGTAGGGTATCAAAAGATCTTGCAATTTCGAACTCATAAATATGTTTGTTTTAATTTTAGATATTATATTTTCTGAGATATCTTTGATACTGCAAAAATATGCCCCCCCTCTCCTATTTCCAAATCTACTAAAACTAAAATTATGAAAAAATTAAGGATAGTGGAAGTATATTAATTAATAAATATATTGTATGGAACTCTTTGAGTGTGAGTTATCTCACACTTGACTGATTTATTTTGAATACATCACACTGATTCTATATTTTATTAGTACCACAATTTTCAAACTATAATTTTAATGGTACAATTCTTTATTTGTTTCTTGCACATGTAGAAATATACTGATATATGTACAGATTTCTTTTTTGCTAGGACTTACTAGGGGAGGTTCGAAGGTTGGTGAAAAAGAATACAGAAAACGTTTGTGTATCGATAGAGTATAGTTAGTATATAAATATATGAAAGCCATAAAGCGCAATACCACAGGGGTCTGGAGCAAATAAGCCTCAAAGTTTACTTTTTGATTCATAAAAGGATCAATTACTACCTTTGGTAAGAAGCTCACTTGCATAATTGGCAGCATGCTGGATTCTTGAACTTTTCTTAGAGATTGAATTCCAGTGGATTCTTATTTTCCACGCCAAATTTTTTTATCCATAACTAGCAAGCTACGCTAGTCAATTTCTTCAAACGAAATGTACCTCAGTCATGATAGTCAGTAAGAAACGATAAATTTGAAAAAATTAGGATAATAAATTAACTTTTAATCTAAATGTTTCTGCATGTCATGTTTATTTTTAAAATGGTTCGTGTTTATTTGTATAGTTTTTAGCAATGCGGAAAGACGTTCCAGGTAAAAGTCCATATCACTTTAAAACACAAGGTAAAATTCACCGATATACTGGGTGATTATAATTAAAAGTTGCACTTTCAAAAGGCTGTAAAAAAACCACTGGTCAGAATGACCTGATATTTCATCTGAGTATACGTGAAGCAATGGTAATTTGTTTTGTTAAAGAAAATAAGAGTTCAAAAGTTGACCGATAGATGGTGCTGTAATCATCATATGATGCTAATTAAAAGACATGACATGCTGTGATAGTAGACTTTGCTCAAAGCCTATCCAGCTGTTGAATCTGCATTTTGGAGATGACAGAATTATCAGTCACCATTTCACAAAAGCCTGGCCACCACATTCACCTATCCTGAATCCTTTCGACTTCTGGCTGTTAAATACAAATTTTTGTGACCTTGTCCCCTTAGGGACACATGTTTACTTTGGCTGATGACGGTTGTGCAAAATTTGCCTTCTGTTTGTTCATTTGCTTTTATGGTGATTCATGCAAATTTATAATATTTAATTCTTGCTGTAGGGTTACCTAATAGATGTGTACGGGGGACTAATTGCAAACTTAGGTGAATTAAAAACATGCATTATGCAACACATTCACAATATCACTCCTGAAACATTCCGATCTCTTGTGGAACATACTTGGTTTTGCTCTTTCAGCTCGTACGAGAAAATAGTGGACAGCATATTGAACATTTCTTAGGCAAGTCATAGCTAACCTTTTTCTTTATGGTTTTATCAGTTTTTGCTTTTTCTGAAGTTTTTTCCCTAGGGACAGTTAAAAACTGATTTCAGTTTAACTTTTCGTAAGGTTTTTGGCCTAGGTACAATGAAAAACCATTCTTTTCCTATCCGCTGTGTCACCACCTTGTTGTGGTGGGCTGGTTTTGAACAAAGAGTACCACAAAAGCATGTCACATATTTTAATTAGCATCTTTTGACAAGTACAGTGCAATCTATTGGTCAACTTTTGAACTTTTCTTCTTCCGCAAAACAAGTTTTCATTGCTTCACATATAATCAGATGAAATATCAGGTCATTTTGACCAGTTGTTCTTTTTTTACAGCCTCTTGAAAGTGCAACTTGAATTATAATCACCCTTTATTTCTTGGTCTCAGAACTTTCCAATAAGGCAAAGTATCGAGGAGAAAAATTTAAAAATGTATATTGGTGCTGCACCATCATATTAAAAATGTGATATGAAATGTGATAGAAATTCTACTTTCATTACAATTGTTGCAGTTGTATAAAAGCTGGCTAAAATGAAAGAAAAGAACACTATAGTAGTGGCTTTTATTGGCTTTAAACATTTGTTTTCTTTTTTTGGCCATAATTGTCATTTTTTCTGTCTAAAATTTAGCTTTCATTAAGTAAAGCTTTTCAATTGTAAACCATTAATTTTTAAATAAGTTTTCTAATTTAACTAATAATAAAGGTATTTTACTGAGCCGAGATTTGTTATATATTTTGCTGGTATATATCGATTGTTGTGTATCAAAAATAGTAGTATCTAAAACTTGTTACATTTTGCAATTAGAAATTAAAAAGCTTAACTGCTTTCAAATTCCTAAGGTATACATCTTTCCTAATGTATAGGTTTTAAGTTATATTTCTGGGTCTCAGAACTTTCCAATGATGTGAACTAGTAAGGGAAAAAAGAGGGAAAAATATATTAGTGCTGCACCATCGTATTAAAAATGTGAATTGAAATATTGAAACGTTATAAAAAAACTACCTTCATTATTATTGTTGCAGTTGTATAAAAGCTGGCTAAAATGAAAGAAAAGTAGCCATACTAGTGGCTTTTACTGGCTTTAACCAGATTTTTTTGCTATAATTGGCATTTTTCTCACATTATTAGCTTTTATTTAGTAAAGGTTTTCAATTATAAATCATTAATTTTTAAATAATAAGTTTTCTAATTTAACTTATAATAAAGTTATTTTATTGAGCTAGAATGTAATAAATGACATTATTTTTCAATATTGAAAATATTAGTTACTATTCAAATAATATAAGCATCGTAGTGAAATGTAACCAGAGTTATAAATTATAATGTCATCAAAAATTTTTTTAAAAGCTCTACTATTTGTAATTCTACAAATTGTCAACCAAATTATGACATCTAATAAGGTTACTCGTTGTCATTTCGATGTTGATTACTTTTATACTGCTACTTAATTTAACACTGATAAAAATACCATTAAAATATGATATTGAAATGTGCTAGGTTACAAAAGACACTGCTGATGTTTCTTTTTTTATACGTCAAAAAGTAGTTTACAACAGACACTGCTGATGTTTTTTTATTGGTCAAAAAGTACTTTCTACATATATTTTTCATTTTCATTATGTGTCTGTTTAAATTATTTGAATTTTTTTAAATTGATCATTAATATGCATTTAAATACACAGATAAAAAAAACAGTTCATTATTTATTTTAAAAATTTCAGATTAAAATATAGAAAATAAATATACACTCTGAAGAAAATGTCATTGCCTCAGATTCACTCTCAAGCAACAAAAAAAACTTTGACATGTGAAATATGTTCCAAAAAGATTTCAGAAAGTCGAACTCTTAAAGTACACCTTCGCACGCATACAAAGGAAAAACCAATTGTTTGTGAAATATGCTTTAAAGGATTTACACACAGTAGTAATCTAAAAGTACACTTGCACAGCCATACAAAGGAAAAACCGTTTCTTTGTAAAATATGCTTAAAAGGATTTTCAAAAAGTGGTGATCTAAAAATACATTTCCGCACTCATACAAAGGAAAAACCGTTTGTTTGTGAAATATGCTTAAAAGGATTTTCACACAGTTGGGGACTAACAGTACACTTGCACACTCATACAAATGAAAAACAGTTTGTTTGTGAAATATGTTCCAAAGGATTTTCAGAAATTGGTACTCTGAAAAAGCACTTGCGCACCCATACAAAGGAAAAACCATTTGTTTGTGAAATATGCTTAAAAGGATTTTCACAAAGTGGTGGAATGAAAGTACACTTGCGCACTCATACAAAGGAAAAACCGTTTGCTTGTAAAATAAGCTTAAAAGGATTTTTACAAAGTAGTCATCTAAAAGTACACTTGCGCACCCATACAATGGAAAAACCGTTTGTTTGCGAAATATGTTCCAAAGGATTTTCAGAAAGTGGTACTCTGAAAAAGCACTTGCGCGCGCATACAAAGGAAAAACCGTTCGTTTGTGAAATATGTTTCAAAGGATTTTCAGAAAATGGTAATCTGAAAAAGTACTTGCGTACTCATACAAAGACGAAACCGTTTGTTTGTGAAATATGCTTAAAAGGATTTTCAAAAAGTAATGATCTAAAAGTACATTTCCACACCCATACAAAGGAAAAACCGTTTGTTTGCGAAATATGCTTAAAAGGATTTTCACAAAGTGGTGAACTTAAAGTACATTTGCGCACCCATACAAAGGAAAAACCGTTTGTTTGCAAAATATGCGTAAAAGGATTTTCACAAAGTAGTCATCTAAAAGTGCACTTGCGCACTCATACAAAGGAAAAATCGTTTGTTTGTGAAATATGTTCCAAGGGATTTTCAGAAAGTGGTACTCTGAAAAAGCACTTGCGCACCCATACAAAGGAAAAACCGTTCGTTTGTGAAATATGTTTCAAAGGATTTTCAGAATGTGGTACTCTGAAAAAGCACTTGCGCGCGCATACAAAGGAAAAACCGTTCGTTTGTGAAATATGTTTCAAAGGATTTTCAGAAAATGGTAATCTGAAAAAGCACTTGCGTACTCATACAAAGGAAAAATCGTTTGTTTGTGAAATATGTTCCAAGGGATTTTCAAAAAGTGGTACTTTGAAAAAGCACTTGCGCACCCATACAAAGGAAAAACCGTTTGTTTGTGAAATATGCTTAAAAGGATTTTCACAAAGTGGTGAACTTAAAGTACACTTGCGCACCCATACAAAAGAAAAACCATTTGTTTGTGAAAATGCTTAAAAGGATTTTCAATTCATAGTAATCTAAAAGAACACTTGCGCACCCATACAAAGGAAAAACCATTTGTTTGTGAAATATGCTTAAAAGAATTTTCACAAAGGGGTAATCTGAAAAGACACTTGTTCACCCATACAAAGGAAATGCCTTTTGTACCTGAAATATGTTAATATGTCATTAAGTGGCCATTTAAAGAAACATTATCTTACCCTTTCAAACTGAAAGACTTTTCATTTGTGATGATTTTCAGTAACTGGCCATCTAAGAACACATTTGCATGTTTACACAAATGAAACTATAATAGTTTGTGATTTATATTCTAAAAGATTTTTTTAGATTGATATTTTAAAATTATTTTTACATTTTCTCACAAAACCATTCTTTTGTGAAATATGTTCTAGAGAATTCTTTAAAAAAATCTTTTTATAAAGGCTTCCTGTATCTTATGTAAATAAGAAAACTGTTCATATCTGGAATATACTCTAAACAATTGCCCCAAGATTATAATTTAATGCTTTGACCTCTGTGATGTTATAAGAAAAACTCCCTTTTATGTTGTAATTTTCAAGACTTTCATATCATGTACCTTTTTCTAACTAAAATGTTAATTATTAAAATCCTTGATAAGCGTAAGTAATATTTATTTCATCTTTGATACTAAAATAAATTTCTGAAATGAAGCATATTTATGGAACGAGTTTTCTTGTGCAACACCAATAGAATTCAAATGAAGTAAACAAATGTAGTTTGCATTGAATATGATTCATAAATATTTAATGCGTTGATAAATGCATACTTACTCATACAACTGAAAAATTGTAATATGTTAATTTAAGATTGTCATATGAAGAATGTTTATGAAAAGTTTGTCTTGATGATGGGAGTGGAAAAAACCTTTATTTTCATGATACAAAGAATTATTCATTTTACAGAGGATTTTTCTTAAAGAAAATTATCAGTATTTTTCATCGTACCCTTACAGAAAAAATTATCTTCCTTTGTCAAATTTGTTAATCCTTCATCTGTCTTGCCTGATCTTAGCTCAGATTACTAAAATATATAATACCAGAGGACCCATGTCAGGATTTCACACTGCAGTCTAATATTATTTTAACAATATCGAATATGTCTGAGATGCAGGTTTAAACTTTTAAAGAAAAATTAAAAAATTAAAAAATCTGTTACCAACATTAGCTAATCCCGAATATCATCCTATTTATTCTATCAAAGTTACAATAAAAACTAATCAAAGTTAGCAAAAGGCATGCGTTCCAGAAAAAAATTAACAAATGTATTTTAACTGCATTAGAGGACGACGTCATCTGCTTCAGGAAAACTGTGAAAGACCTTTCATTTCTTTTATGAAAACAATTTTGATTTAAATTTTACTTAAATGCAATTTTACTTCGATCGATCGACGGTGATTTTTTCTAAACATTTCAATTTTCTTTTTTATCATAAATATGAAATAAACCTGTGCGCTGCATCACAGTTTATACTTGTGCAGTATTTTTTACATATTCTATGCATTACGTATTACATAAATAATGTATTCTTATTGTGTATGCCCTGGTTGTACTATTTATTTTTTTTATAATTATTGTTGAGCATCATATAATGCAGCATTTTATTTTTCTGGGAACACTAATTTGTGGAAAACTTTTCTTTTTATTTATGAAAATAATGCCGATTTAATTTTTAATTAACAGCAACTTTATTCAAAAAACATGTTTTAACGAAAAGTGAGTGTACTATGTCAGAAGCCTGTTTAATATCCTTTCATATGGTATCTCATTTATCGTTCTGTGTTTTTCCAGCTAGAAAATGTTTGCAAAAAAACATGGATTGTACACAATTTGTGTATAAAAATTTATTATTTTTGATTACTTTAAAACATAATTATTTGCATTTTTTATCAATACAAAAAAATGCATATTCTATGTTTTCAAAAACTGTGCACATTTTTTGCATAAAATAAGTGTGTATTTTACGTTTGCAAAAATTGTGCATTTTTATTCTGAAAAAAAAATCTTGTAAATTCTACTTTTGAAAAAAAAATTAATTTTTTTATTATTGTAACAGTTTGTATATTCCAAGTTTGCATTATTTCTGTGCATGGTCATTATTTCTGTGCATTTAAAATCTGTAAAATTTTTCAAAGTCATTTAGCGTTGTGTTCATTAGAAAATACAATATTCTAAAGTATTTCCACCCCTTTGGAAACGGGGGGCAAAGCAATTTGGAAATTGACAATGTTTAGAAAGTTGTTCTTTCGCCATTGTAGAGCACAGTATCTCATCTCTGTAAAACACCTACCAAGTGAATATCAATAGACATGGGCACTGCAGAATGAATTCCAGTGAAGGGCAAGATTCTGAAAGATACGCCTGTGGTCTGCAGCTTTTCTAAAAGTGGCATTAGCGTATTTTTATGAGCAGAATATCAAGTTCCTGGGGGTACTTGACTTTCTAACCATTAAATAAAGCATAAAACATCAAATCTTCCGGGGGGAGATGGATGTACTAGGGAGAATGCCCCCTTGGCTACACCTGAATTGAACACGGCACTATAACCTTGTAAACCAAAGATTATAAAAATTAACATAAAATCAAAGACAGAACTAAAATTAAGTTCCATGGAGATTTTAAGGGAAAAAGCCCTCTCCCCCCTTACGGAAAATTCTCAGTTTCTTTTCTCTTAGTGTGTTAAAGTATTTTAATTTGCTCTAAACAGATAAGTTTCATTATATCTTAATCAGAGAATTAAAAATATTTAATTAAATTTCAAAATCTGGGGGGCACTCTCAACTCTTATTTGAACCTGCAGTTTAAAATAAATTTTAAATACATAAACATAAAAAGACCTAAAATTAACTGCCAGTGAGGGGATTTAGAGAAAGCCATTTCCCCCCTACCAGAAAATATTTTTATTTCTTAATAAATAGAAAAATATTCTAAAATTGGAACAAAATTCACCTTTGTGTAAGATTTAAAATATGAAACCATTAAAATGGATCACAGTTTGTGTAATTACTAAAATAGGTGTAAAAAAATAAAAGGTTCTAAAACATTAATACCATTTCAAGATGTTAAAACATCCATCGGAGTCCCGAACGCTTTCAACCAGAAAACCTGGCCATCATCAGAGTGTGAAAATGAGAAAAATTCTGTAACGTCCGGAATGTAAGCTGTTTAAATAGTAGAAAGCGAAACCACAAATGGAAAAGGGGGGGGGATGGACTAGTCTACTGACTGAGGTGGGTTATCCCAAACCAAAAGTACCATCCACATCAAGTAGATTGATTATACCAGATTTTTGGCACGTTGATTGACAATTGATATCTATTTTAGTAAAGTAAAGATTATCGTGCAAATGAATGACTATAATACATGTATTGTAAGGGAGTCAGTAGAAATCCTGACAAGTGGTGGAAGATCATGTAATGATATGTTGTCATACAACGTGCCAAAAATCTGGTATAATCTACTTGATGTGGATGGTAAATTTGGGTTGGATAACCCACCTCGCTCAGTAGACTAGTCCATCCCCCTTCTAGTCCATCTTCTCTCATACCCACTCGGCAACACTTTTACAGCCCATATGTCTCAATCTTGACTTTTGTAGCGTTCCATTCCATCTCAGGAAAAATCTCAAGTTTCTGAAAAGAAAAGATATTTTAAATACTTAAAGGACAACAAAAATTTATCAACATGTATATGAAATAAAAGATTAGCATTAATTTTTTTAAAGCAGGAACGGATTATCCCAAGGGGTAACAGGACCACTTACCAGGGTCTCCAAAGCCAAAAATTAGAGGCATTTTTCTTAAACTGACTATAAATGATGGTTAAAACAAAGGTATGTGATTTTTTTTTCTTTGTTTAAAGTGATTTTTTTTTAATTCAAAATATAATTTTAAAACTGCACATTTTAAGGTAAAGAAACCTTCACTAAATTACTAAATTTATTAAAAGAAAAGCTGATTTAAATTTATTTGAAATTAAAAAAATAATAATAAGCTATTTAGTTAGATAATTTTAAATATTTTAATCATATAAAAAATTACATAAGATATACTAGTTTAAAAAAAATAGAGCAATATAAACAAATTCAATTTGAAAATGTGAATTTTCATAGTTTTAACTTTATAAATATCAGAATTGGATCGTGATTATTTAAAAGACCAATATGATGCATCTAACATACAACAGTTCTGCATATGAGAGATGGAGGGAAAGTCGAATAAATTAAAGGACTGAAGCTAAAAATAATAATAACAAGGTCAGGAGAAACATGTTTTGATTAATACTTGAAGCAATCATTTGTATGAGTGGGGAAATATTCTGCTCTGCATCTGCTTAAGCCATTTCTGGTGCATATTATCTATAATAATAAAGTATTCAAATAATGAAAACTACTTCATCTTTGTAATAAAAATTGAGTTAATGTTTTAAATTACTCCAAACGTTGCTTCTAAAATGATATTTTAATAACCTGTCTCTAAACGTTGTTGGCAATCTATACTTTTTGCTATAACGGCAAAAGGTATACTGGATATTGTATTATTATACAATTGCAATTTATACTTTGTCTTAAAATTGTAAACAATCAGGAGGGTGGGGATAACACTAGAGCTTAGAAAAGAAGGATACAAGGGAAAAATAAGTGTATTGAAGCTCTTAAAGGGATTTGTTCCTAAAGGGCCCTTGCCCAGTTTTAAGGAAAAAGTCACGAGTATTTTTCCAGGATCTGTCATTTTTCCATATCAACAACCAGCGATGGAGGAATAACGTTAATTTTAAAAACCAACCAGCTTTTTTTTCTAGAGTAACTCAACAGTATTTCTAGGATCTAAGGCGGAATAATAGAATTATCTCTGAGGTTTTCCAGAGATTTTCAGATAAAACATTTTGCCTCATTTCCAAATATACTCTGCGAAGTATGAATCCTGTCATAGGCATTCTGTTTATTATAATAAACAATTTCAGTATTATAAAACACTGCGTTATGTATCGCTTGCAAACTGAAAGAATAATGAAGAGATTATTTTTTTAATCATTAATAAGCTTAAAGGAAAATATGTTTCACATTTTTTTTTTAGAAATAACCAAGAATTTTTTTTTTAATCTTCCAGAACTTAAAATGAAAATGTTTAAGCAATAAACTTCTGTTACAATTAAATTATAAATGAAAACAATATTTTATTGCACTAGTTAATTTAGAACAAGAAACTTTGACCAGCTACTACCAATATTTTTCAAAACACTTTAGCAATTTACATTTACAATAATAAATTGCCTTGATTACCTTTGAAAAAAGAGCATTTCAATATAACTTTGCTTGATTACAATATTTTTCTAGAAATTTTATTTTATTTTGATGTAGCCTCTTAAGCTAAATCAAGAAGTTGATCGCTGTGTCTCATATTCATCTGAAATTCATAAATTGCTATGTTCTGTAATTTATACTAAATTGGATGTATTGTACATTCCTGGAAAAAAGGAACATATCATTCCCTACTAACTTTACTACAAATTATCGTATAAAACTGTGACTGGTACCAATCGATTAGTAATGGCGACTACTAATTGGACTTGTACTTACATTATCCTTATGGGGTCATCTACACATAGAAAATGTACCCTAGTTCAGGAATTATGTATGTTTAATGTTTGGAACTCTAAATTTTAAATTCATTTGTAGTCATTGACAAACAGATTGCAATACAGATAGTTTTTTAAGCATAACTCAGAAACAAGTTGGCAGAATGATATATGATTTTGGATCTGCATGTTTCTAACTTCTGAAAATAGATTTCCGTTCAAAAATTAATTATTTAATTCTTCTTTTTAAACATGAAATGTAACCTATGATTTTCTTAAATAGAAATCAATGTTTAGAAACTTCAAACATAGAAATATAAAATTAAAGCTCATTCTGCCAATTAGTTTAGGAATTATGCTTACAAACTACCCACATTGTAGCCTGTTTTGCTACAACTAAAGATAAATTTAATAAGAGGCGTTCCAAGCTTCAAATTTGTATAATTCTGATGTTAATTGACTGAATGACTTCCCATTTCGTAACCGGAGGTAAAATTTACTAAAACAAAATCTAAATATGTCAAAATTACGAGTTAGTTTTCAGAAATTAAAAGTTTGGTACAAATTTTATATGTACACAACCCCTTAAGCAAAATATAAGCTTAGCGTCAATTTGTATATATATAATTACTAATTGATTAGCACCAGTCACATTTTTAAATGATGATTTGCAGCAGAGTTAGTAACTCTGGTGGCAGTCCTTTTTTCATCAGGACAGTACGATGTAGACATTCTTTATATATTAAATTCACAACTTTTCCACAAATGCTTTTCTGTAGGCATTGCTCAAACTTGGAATATTTTTTCTTATCAGATTTTTTGAAACTCTCTTTATACAACCAATAACAGGATACAAATTAAATTTGGTTCTCACAAACTGGTAGTCTTTAGTCATGCGAGATGAAGCTGCATTGATTAAGCAGGGTTATAAAACTCTGTACAATCATACAATAGACGGTAATTATTGGCAACATTCACTACTAAACAAAATGGAGAATTTAGTAACACTAATTATTCTTTCATTTCAAAATCAATCCATTTTATTTACTGTATTTTTATACTTTGATTGAGACCTATGTAGATCTCATTTTGTTCTAGGAATACTATATTACCGTTTTTTGCCACACATCAAAACTTCACCATGAATTATAAACCTGACATATAAATAACAATTAAAAATGCTGAAAAATTTACAGTGAAATTTGAACTCATATTTTTAAAATCAAATATTTCAATGATATTAAATAAATTCAAATATAAATAGTGATCCCTAAACATCTTTAAGATTTCAGTTATTTTTCCGTTATTCACAATATTCTATTTGTAAGTAAAAAGTAAATTCAGCTAATATGTTTAACACATTAGCCCAAAGAGGTAAAAAATTTCCCGAAAAGATATTTTTATGTTATTTTTATTGACTGTAATATTATAATCAATAAAATTAGGTATGGATTTTGCAATAGAAATATTAAAAAAATCCTTTTAATGTAAATATGAAGAAATTCCTGTTTTTTTAACACAGTTTTAGAATAGATAAAGACGTTTCATTTTTGCTTCTTCAAAAATAATCGGTTAATAGGAAAATAAAATTCCTAAAACTATAAAGGATACTCCTGTGATTATTAAAAAATTGTTTTAAAATATTAAAAATTTAAAAGGTTTAAACGTGTTTAAATTTCTTCAAATTGTTAACCATGATATTATTATTTTGTTTAATAATTTCATTTTATGATATGTGAAGATGGTACAAAAAATTTTATAAGTAAAAAAAAATTCATAGAGTATATTATCCCCTTTGAATGTGCCATGAAAATATAATGCACTTTCCTTTTAATAAAATAGAATTTTGTGATTTGTGTTTGGTTGTGGTTTTCTCAGGGACGGGAAAGTTTACGTTTACCTGTCAGAGAGGTTGAAAAAAGTTACTGGTCCTGCGGACCACTAAATTTTTTAAATTAGTGGTCAGATTGAATTTTCGGTGGTCTCGGACCAACGGACCAATAAGGATTTTGAACGCTGAGCTATATATAGCTTTAATAGCCATATATAGTTTTAAATGGCTAAGTAAACTAAAGCTCTATTATAATGATTTTTATGTTACCGAATTGTACTTTTAATAAATTTCATATGTTTTATGATTCTGTATACAGTTAAACTTTTTTGTACTCAAGGTAATGCACAATAATTTCTAATTTAATGAGCTGCATTAGAAGTCCATTCTTCCTTCTAGATTTCTGTATTGCGAGTTTGCATAGATCCTGGCTATTTTAAGCTTTTCTTGTAATGTCTTCACAGTAAGGTAAGTTTGTTGAAAAGTTTTCTGAAATCTATTCATTATTG
The DNA here is from genome assembly GCA_963931845.1 of Maratus michaelseni. Taxonomy (NCBI): domain Eukaryota; kingdom Metazoa; phylum Arthropoda; class Arachnida; order Araneae; family Salticidae; genus Maratus; species Maratus michaelseni. Next base: position 277,577,954 of record OZ007598.1, on the reverse strand, counting down.
TTAAAGGAAAAAAATCAGGTAGAATACATAAAACTATGTATTATGAATAAAAATTCAGTTTGGCACTGAATTCAAGCATGAAATATTTCAGTATATTTTCTGAAATCACCCTTTTTAAAAGTCACTGTGATAATTTTTCCAGTCTAAAGCAAAAAATGCAACTAATCATAATAAAAAAATAAGAGTAAAGGAGGTATAAAAAGTACAAATACAATGTGGCACACATGCTCTGATTTAAAATTTCTTTGTAATGCCTATTCTTATTTTGTGTATTAAATATATAGAATAATAAATGTTATAACAAAAATTATAAAATAATACAAACTGTAAAATTGTATTTAAGATGAGTAATGAGTAATAAATTTTTTAGCAATATTGCTATCTTTTTTCTAGTGTTCACAATTTATGACGAAATTCTTTAAATTCAAAATTAGGCAGACAGATATATTAAAATCAGAAAAAGACAGTTTTTTAAAGACTATTCTTTTAAAATCATAAAAATTAAAAGCAAATATAATTTTATAATTTTATTTCATGCATGAATACATTAGAGATGAGAATAAGCTAGCCTAAACACAGGCCTGATCCTGGCGTGATTTTTATACCGATCTTTGGACTGAAAAATGGAAAAAAAAATTGTAGCTTCTATTTGAAAATCAGGAATGTAGTGTAAGTTTCTTAGCCATTCTACTCATTCATCTTCAAACACATTTTTAAACTTTTGTGAAGTACTCAATCATGTTACTTTTTTAAAAAATATCATTAATTTTAAATATAGCATCTTAGTTTATTGCTCTTGGTGATTTTCATCATAAAGTTTTCTGTTACATTTTACATATTTACATTCAAAAATACAAATTATATAATAGTAAGATTTCTTACCTAAATAATAGAATAATTCAAAGAGGAATAGAAAGGGTGTATAATTGTAACAAGTTAAAATTTCTATGACATTTAAAAAAAAGTATGTGTTGTTTAATAAGCATATATAAAACTATTCGATAAATTAAAAATGAACTTATGATTCAGTATAGTTTGTTACCTTCTTTGAAGTAAAGTAATTTTAAACAGATATTTTTTTCATAATGAACTTATATTGAAATAATGAGTGTACAGAATAATTCTAAAATTTCAAATATTCTAAAAAATTATTAAAAGACACTCAGTGGAGTTTATTTGAATTTTATCATAAAAACTTAGTTCTAATAAAAACACATTATATACAGGACGTCTGAAAAGTCAGGAAACGATAGAATAACTTGAGAAATATACATTGAATTGAAACACAGAAGAATGCATGTTCAATATTTTTGAAAAATCTGTTTAAATATATCAAAGTTGCCCCCCCCCCCAACTTTTCCCCTTGAGAGAGAAAGGTAGCAAGTTTGAAATCTTAAATGATAACCTCCCATTTTTCTGCAGATTTGGGTTCAACGGAAAAAAAATTCATAACTTTTGTATTGAACATTTTCTTCAGAAAATCGTGGATGGCGTTGTAATCAAGTAAACATTGAGTAAAATGCAGTGAGAATCGTTTCCATTGAAAAGTCTGGAAACAGTCAAATAACTCGAGAAATATACATCTGATTGAAAAACAAAAAAATACATGTTCAATAGTTTTGAAAAATCTATTTAGAGATATCAAAGTTGTCCCCTTGGAGAGAAAGGGAAGCAACTTTGAAATCTTAAATGATAACCCTTCATTTTTATTCCAGATTTCGATTCTACGGGAAAAAATATGTAACTTTTGTACTTAATATTTTCTTCAAAAAATCGTAGATGGCGCTGTAATCGAGTAAAATGCAGTGAGAATACGTTTCCATGTCTGGAAACAGTCAAATAACTCGAGAAATATACATCAGATTGAAAAATGGAAAAATAATTGTTCAGTATTTTAGAAGAATCTATTTAGGTGTGTAAAAGTTATTATTTCTCTAAAATATTGAGAAGGTATTTTTCCATTTTTCAATCCGATGTATATTTCTTGAGTTATTCCACCATTTCCAGACATTTCAATGGAAACGATTCTCACTGCATTTTACTCAATTACAGTGCCATTTATGATTTTTTGAAGAAAATGTTCAACATAAAAGTTAAGTATTTTTTCCCCATAGAATCCGAATCTGTAATTAAAATGGGGATTATCATTTAAGGTATCAAAGTTTCTCCCTTTTCCCCCATGGGGTGGGGGGCAAAGTTGGGGGACAACTTTGATATCCCTAAATAGATTTTTCAAAATTATTGAAAATTCATTTTTTCATTCTTCAATCAAATGTATATTTCTTGAGTTACTCGGCCATTTTCAGACATTTCAATAGAAATGATTCTCACTACATTTTACTCAATTACAATGCTATCTACGATGTTTCAAAGAAAGTATTATATACAAAAACTAAGTATTTTTTCTCGTACACTCTGAATCTGCAATAAAAAGGATGGTAGGTTAATATTTAAGATTTCAAAGTTACCCCCTTTTCTCATCAGGGGAGGTAGAGTCGGGGGACAACTTTGATATCCCTAAATAGATTTTTCAAACGTATTGAACATGCATTTTGTCATTCTTCAATCAAATGTATATTTCTTGAGTTACTCGGCCATTTTCAGACATTTCAATAGAAACGATTCTCACTGCATTTTACTCGATTACAGTGCCATCTACGATTTCCAGAAGAAAATGTACAATACAGTTGTTATGTATTGTTTTCCCGTAGAATCAGAATGTGCAATTAAAATGGGGATTATTATTTAAGGTTTCAAAGTTTCTCCCCTTTCCCCCCAGGGGTGTAAAAGTTGGGGAGGCAACTTTGATATCCCTAAATAGATTTTTCAAAATTATCGAAAATGCATTTTTCAATCCAATGTATATTTCTCGAGTGATTCGACCGTTTCCAGACTTTTCGAACACCCTGTATATAATTACTATGTATACTTTATTCTTGACTAATGATTGGTAAAAGGATTCTAAGTAATGGGAAGTGATATTATTTCATTCTGAATGAAAAATAAAGTATTTATAAAGAATTTTATCTCATTGTTTCCTGCTATTGGTGCACTTACCTTATATTTATGTTCTTCCAGCAGCATGGTTATTTACAAAGTCTCAAAAGCCTTTTTTTACATTTTTTTAAAATTTCAATGACTGAATTTTTTTTACTCGTATAGAACTCAATGAAAATTTTTTGACCGTCTCTGAAAGCAGATGAGAATAGTAGTCAAGGCAGCTGAACAACATCACAGTTGCATTTGACTATGGAACAACTAAAGAATAAGTTGTATTTTTCAACTTTGTCCGTCCTTCCAAATAATAACTTTCTTAACTATGGTCTGATTTGACCCAGATCTTTTTTAACATTCTTTCTAAGTCATTTAGTTATGAAATAAATATTGATACTACTTTTGCAACTCTTAATGACCACTATTTATGAACAATAATAAAAATTTTTGGCTCTTTTTATAGTTGAAACATTCCATCCTTGCTTTAGAGCCATGTTATACAGAGTTCTCATTAGTTAAGATGTATCTCACAAGTGTGTCTATATTGTCACTGTATCAAGTGCACTATATTGTTATTCTAATTGTCTATGGTCGAGGGACTATTATAGAAAATACTATCCATGAGGATAAACTGAGGTGATGTTAATTGTTAAAGTACCTATCCAGGGCTTGAAATTAGAGCTTTTTTTAGAAGAGTCTTCCTTGCAACACTTGTAAATGGTATGGAGCAAAGCTGTGTTTGATTGAAATAGAAAATTATATTTAACCCTGTTTAAAATAGCCATAAAATATTAATACATAGCAAAGGTCATCAAAAGAAATTATGTCAAAAATTTAGAAAATTTTAACTAATTAATTATTAGCTCATGAAAATTGGGTTTCATCCAGTTTTTATGGTCTTCATAGTATAATTGCATTCCTTTTCCAACTTGATTGTCACTCCAAAAATGTTATTATTATTTTTTTAATTTATAAAATATCTTGGTCAAAAGGCAAGGTCAAAGGCTTGGTCAAAAGTGATATTATTTCATTCTGAATGAAAAATAAAGTATTTATATAGAATTTTATCTCATTGTTTCCTACTATTGGTACACTTACCCTATATTTATGTTCTTCCAGCAGCATGGTTATTTACAAAGTCTTAAAAGCCTTTTTTTACATTTTTTTAAAATTTCAATGACTGAATTTTTTTTACACGTATAGAACTCAATGAAAATTTTTTGACCGTCTCTGAAAGCAGATGAGAATAGTAGTCCAGGCAGCTGAACAACATCACAGTTGCATTTGACTATGGAACAACTAAAGAATAAAATGAAATTCAGGTACATTTTTTTCATTTATTCTTTAAAGCTTTATTATTTTCACCAGTCACATTTTATTTCTTATTATATTGCCTAACAACTACTGGTGTGTGTGAGTGTTGTGTGATGTTGCTATGACAACACCTCCCACTTGTCTGCAAACTGATTTGCAGTTTTGTTATATGTATTTTCTAATCTATCATGTATACAAACATCATCAATGCTAATATTGGTTGCCTTAATGTGGCATTGTTTCCTAGAATAGTGATGGGTGATTCTGGAAAAATCAAGTACTGATAAACATTGACATTGTATAAAACAGAATGGATTGTAATAAAAATCGATTACCAAATTCTAATATCAAATGTGTTAGAATTGTTACTCACATATATAAGCTTACAAAAAGAAGGTCCAAAACTTAAGGATTAAATGGCAGAAAATATGATCATGAATCGTGTTAACGGGGATTAATCAATATATTTAGCTCTAATTTCATAGCATATATTTAGTCTTTCAATTTGACTATTTTAGCGGCAGAGCTACGGTGAAATTTTGTATAAGGGCCTTTTTCTTTCCAGGTTAAATATTTATATTTTTAATTTAGAACATAATTATTTGTGTTCTAATTTATTAAGTTGTATTTTTCAACTTTGTCCGTCCTTCCAAATAATAACTTTCTTAATTATGGTCTGATTTGAACCAGATCTTTTTTAACATTCTTTCTAAGTCATTTAGTTATGAATTAAATATTAATACTACTTTTGCAACTCTTAGATACCACTATTTATGAACAATAATAAAAAATTTTGGCTCTTTTTATAGTTTAAGCATTCCATCCTTGCTTTAGAGCTATGTTTTACAGGGTTCTCATTAGTTAAGATGTATCTCTCAAGTGTGTCTATATTGTCACTGTATCAAGTGCACTATATTGTTATTCTAATTGTCTATGGTCGAGGGACTATTATAGAAAATACTATCCATGAGGATAAACTGAGGTGATGTTAATTGTTAAAGTACCTATTCAGGTCTTGAAATTAGAGCTTTTTTTAGAAGAGTCTTCCTTGCAACACTTGTAAATGGTATGGAGCAAAGCTGTGTTTGATTGAAATAGAAAATTATATTTAACCCTGTTTAAAATAGCCATAAAATATTAACACATAGCAAAGGTCATTAAAAGAATTTATGTCAAAAATTAAAAAAATTTTAACTAATTAATTATTAGCTGATGAAAATTGGGTTTCATCCAGTTTTTATGGTCTTCATAGTATAATTGCTTTCCTTTTCCAACTTGATTGTCACTCCAAAAATGTTATTATTTTTTTTTTAATTTATAAAATATCTTGGTCAAAAGGCAAGGTCGTAGGCTTGGTCAAAAGTGATATTATTTCATTCTGAATGAAAAATAAAGTATTTATAAAGAATTTTATCTGATTGTTTCCAACTATTGGTGCACTTACCCTATATTTATGTTCTTCCAGCAGCATGGTTATTTACAAAGTCTTAAAAGCCTTTTTTTACACTTTTTTTAAAATTTCAATGACTGAATTTTTTTACACGTATAGAACTCAATGAAAATTTTTTTACCGTCTCTGAATCTGCAAAATTCACTTGAGTAATTTTGAAATTCAATATTCGTTGCCACTTCCTCACCCTGAATATCAGTCCATGTTATTGAGACTAAACAATAACTATTTTACTATACAAGTGAGTTAGTGCCTTTTCTATAGAATATCATGTATCAGAATTCTCTAATTGTTTTAAATTTTATTTTGCTTTATCAGTAGTACAAAGTATTGTTTTGTTATATGTTTGACAGTATAGTATGAATGTTAATTTTAATAAAAATTTTCTTTTTGTTTATAGATGAACAGAAAAAGAATTAGTGACATGTCGATTACAAGTCTTTCTCTGCTGATGTTATATTTGATGATATTCTGTTTTAGAGGAAACTGGATTTTTAGTAGGTGAGCATCTGATAAGCAGGAATTTGACCTCTGTCTGTGAAATGTCATATTAACACTAAAATTATGCCATTCTTTATATATGTGGAATTTTTTAAAAGGCTGTTTTGATCCTTTTCTAAATAAAACCATATTTTTCATTAAGTAATATTGTAAGCTTGTGAAAGTAAAATTAGTTTCAGTTAAAATATAATTTATTTTAATCCTCTGACGAACAAAAGGGCAAAATTGTAATGTTGCTTTTTCTGTATATTTTTTAAATGCTAAAATAAGGTGATTTTCCAAAATGGTGTAAAAAAATTAATTATTTATATAAATATAGTCCTTGAGAGTATTATCATTACTCAATTTTTTAAAACCAGATTATATTTGTAGAACCAGTAGACCTATGTGAGGATTTCACACTGCAGTCTAATATTTCGTAGATGCAGCTTTAAACTTCTAAAGAAAAATTAAGGATAAAATTATCTGCAAACAACATTATCTGAGCCAGAATATCGTCTCATCTATTCCACTAAAGTTATAGTAAAAATTGATCAAAGATACCAAAAGGTACGTGGCAGAAAAAAAAATTAACTATCATATTTTATCCGTGGCTTACATAATTGTATGTTATTATATTTCTTTTACATCATATGCCACGATTTTAACTGCATTAGGGGATGAATTCATTGTGAAAAAGAAAGGTACAAAGAAAAATAAATTGAAAACATTAAAAATAGAATTTCATCATTAAATCTATTATAACAAAGCATACATTTTAGGCTACTTGTGAAATACCATTGCTTTGATAGATCTATTAATAATAAATAAAGAACAAACTTGTGCGGAGATATCTCTCTTTATATTTCTTGTACTACTTATTTTTTTAAATCATTTTTGAGTACGGTATATTGGAGTATTTTATTTTTGTGGTAACATTGATTTGAGAAAAACCTTTCATTACTTTTATGAAAACAATGCTGGTTTAATTTTTAATTAACTGCAATTTTTAATCAAATAACATGTTTTAATGAAATATGAATGTACTATTTCAAAAACATGTTCAAAATTCTTTCATATGATATCTCATTTATCGTTCTGCATTTTGTATTTGATTAGAAAAGGGGTTTGAAAAGAAAAATAATACATAAAATTATATTATTTTAAATAATGCTTCTATTGCTGGGAAACCAACAACTTAGTGAAGAGATACAGAAGTTCATGACAATGAGAAGGTTAAATGACAGTAATTATTGTCTGAAATATGCTTATATATAGAAATAATTAGCTAATTGTGTTGCAAAATCCTTTTTCAATTTAGTTACATTTTAGAAGTAAGAACGATAAAAATTCTGAATATTTATGTAAATTTCTGTTATAAAATAACATTGTAAAGCAAATTAATCAAATATTTTAGTATTTCAATGAATTATTTTGTTTTTACAAAGAATAATGTAAGAATCATAGTATACTTACTAATTCACTTTTGAACATAGCAATTGTCATGCTAAAAACCTTGTTTATTATCAAAATATAAAAATCTGTGTCTACTCATGCGCTTGTGAAATATAAATTGTACCCAACTAATTTAGACTTGTAATTAGGAACCATGCAGCTAATATGCCCCTAACATATCCCCAACATTGTAATGCTGTGAATTTTTCTAATAAGATATTTTATGAGTTTTATTAAGTTTAAGTTGTCCACGTAACTGCAGTATATTATAACTTATGACTCTTTTTTCATTATCTCCAGAATAAATGTTTTCCCTCCACATAATGGAAACTGTCTGTGAATTGGACATTCGTGAATCACTCACAAACATATTTTACTTTTGGAGATTGCACTCGTGTATCCTGACTAATCATCTTTTAACTAACTGACCAGGCTGAAGACATGTGTGTAGAATTTTTTATAATCCATCTGCACCTACTTTGACAAATCTCATTGGCAAAAAAACACTGTTTTTTTTTTAATCATGGTTACATGATGTCTTAATAACACAATTTATGATTTATTGTTTTGTACAATTGACAGTTTAAATTCTCTACACTTGTATGACTATATCTGGATGGGAAACACAATTCGATACTATTCCTTTTTAAGCTTTGTTTTTATTTTTTAATTATGTTTATACACTTACATTTATTTTTAGCATAACCTTCTGAGGACGGTCTAATGTTTACTTTTAATTTTTACTTTGATGTGGCATGTCCCTAAAAAGAATTTGTGTCATTAAACATTAAAAGACCTGAAAACTAATCCTGACCAATCAACCTGAATATTTTTCAATTGGCAAAACCTATATGAATATGAATAAGTATAAATTATAATGAGTATATGTTCTTTTCTATACAAAAAAGAATAAAATTAACATTTAAGATATAGTTGTCAGCTATTTTATCTTAGTATCATTAAAATATAAATTCATTTTCTTTCACTTTGGCTCCAGGTTTCACTATTTCAGGTGCACATTGAAGTATGCCAGGCTTCAGGATGATGAAATTTTTTGTTGTTGTTTTTGTGTCCGCACAACCTGACCTGTATTGATCTCTACTCTGCAGTAATAATAAATAATTATCTAGTCAAACCTCCCCTTTCTCCCGAAAAAAAATTCCTTTGCCCCACTTTCACATCAAAAAGTTTTAAAATCTTGAAAACTCTTTACAGTTTATTAAATATTATTTCCATTATTTATTATTATTTTTTTATAATAATAAATATTCCTCCAAATTCCTTCCAATGTCATAGATAGCGCATCGGTTAGTAAAAAGTAGTGACATAGATGCATTCATGGGAGACAAGGGAGTGACAATTTGTAAGATAGGAGAAAGAAGGGAGAAAAAAACCTTCAAAATTTGCATGACATAATTAACAGATTATCCCAAAAGAGAAAATTTTTTTGTTACATCACATGCTGAAAATGAGCTCTTTCATGTAAAATGTGCGATAATATGAAGAAACTGACTGATGTTTTATTCCTGTTTTAAAAGATTTTAAAATGATATGAATATTTAAGGAGTAAACTTCCTTGAAATGTATCATTTTACTAAAAAAATCAAAAGTTTTTCCTAACATTAATTACATATTTCCATATGAAAATCTTATTTCTCTCTTTATATTTATGTTTATTTCTTCATATATATTTACATCTAATAAAAAAAAGTAAATGGATGAAAATTCAAGGGGTTTTTTTATGTTAAGAAATTTTTGTTCATCCATTATTAGAATATTTTAAGGTAAAACTGTCTTTACAGCTGCTATGTGATTCATCTATAGAAATAAATATATAAAATTAATGTTTCATGATTCTGTATCACAAGTAACATATGATTGTGGAATATGGGTATTTTCTCTTTATTGTTAAGAAATGTTCAAATATTTATTTGTTATAGGTTTGTTTAATAGGGTCATTTGGGATGGAATGGGTAGGTGGGGTGGAATGGGTAATACTGTTTTGTTTCTGAATTAAAATCATACTATGTACAAAAAATATTTGTAAATTATGTGTATAATTTATCAACCATTCAAATTTCGTTTTAAGTTTATAAAAAATTAATTGGCAATGTTTAGTTTATTTAGAACCAGTTTTGAAAGCCACATGGTGAATATCAGCATCACTTAGTTCAGCATTAACTTTATTGTCTCTTTTTATTTTATTGCATAAATATTTTTTACTGCATGGTTTGTACATAGCAGTGTCATTTATTGACTGAAAAAAAAGGTAAGAAAAATTCTAAATTTGTTAAACGTTGTAATTAAAAATGTTAAGTAGGATGAAATGGGTATACAATTACGCTTAACAGTCAATATATAAATAATGCTATTTTTCTTTATAACATTTTAAATATCCTTTAAATGCACTTTAAAAAAAGTTTTTCTGATGGCTGCCTAGTATATATGTGTATATATAGAAAATGAGCTTTCTGAATTTTTTAACAATAAAGTTAACGCAGCACTACGAAACGTTGGCATTCACCAAGTGGTTTTCAAAATTGATTCTAAATAGACTAAATATTGCCAATCTTTTTTTATAAATTTAAATTAAAGTTGAATGGTTGATAAATTATATACATAATTTACAAATATTTTTTTCTACATACTATGATTTTAATTCAGAAACAAAACAGTATTTCCAATTCCACCCCACCTGACCCACTTGGGGAAAAAAATCTAAAAAATATTTTATTGCCCAAGTGATTGAAACATCAGATCCTCTTACTTATGTTGTAAAATTCCTGCATAAATCATTAGTAGGGAACTTCTGTACCTTTCCAAACAAAGATGGCGAGGTAGAAATTGACAGTAAACAACTTGTCAGAAAGCTTAGCCAGCCAACACTTAATAATCGGGCCATTGTGTATTTAATGAGACTGAAATTGGCCAATATAATTGTCAATAAATAATTTGATGTAATAAAATATATAATACACTAAAATTTGGTTATTGGTTCCTTTGAATGCCTTTTAAACTTGGTTATCCATTCCACCCCACCCTAGTGGATAGAGTGGGTATAGTAACAGCCATCAGAATTTTTTTTAAAGTTAATAAATAATCTTTTGAAAACTATTACAATGAAAATGTGATGTCTATAAATGCAATGCAAACACTGAATCATTACTTTTTACAAATTATTTTCCATTTAGGGATGATTCCATAATAATTTCAAGAACATATATTTTTACACCCATTCTACCCCACCTGACCCTATCAGTAATAACTATTACTCTGTTGCAAAGTGTAATTGCTTTTCAGTAACAAGCAATAAAAAATTATTTGTTTGCAGTTAAAAAACCTCATAGTAATGCTGAAGTGCAAACATATATTCAATTTAGTTTGGACAAACAATATTGGTTATTTTATGGCAAATGAATATCATCTCCACTTCTTTCTTTAAGTAAGCATGCAAATATTTTGGCAACTATTTTTATGCAAATACTACTTTTAGTTTCATTGCAGGCTACTTTATTAACTATGTTTCATTAAACTTGGCAGTAGCAGCTAGTTTTTCACGGCTGTAGTAAATTAATATAGATTTTAATCTAGGTTAGAAAATTATTTAAATTCTGTTTTTTCTTTAATTTAATTTCTTGTCAGAAGCTCTTTTGCTGTGAAATATTTTGTTGATTGTAAAATATGATAGATTAACAATTTTATTTATTACAGATGCATATATCTATAAAAATAGTTAAAGAGAAATGTTTCCTTGAATATCCATTACATCACACAAAGCTGACAAACACATTTAAAGTGTGAAATATGGAAAAAAACATTCCTTTAAAAGAGCATATTGGTGAAGAACCTTCTGACTCACATCAAGGAAAATCATTTGTTTGTGAGATATGCAACAAAAAATTTTCTCTAAAGAGGTATTTAAAGAAACATTTGTTAGTTCATATTGCTGAGAAACCTTTTAAGTGTGAGATATGCAACAAGAAATTCTCTCTAAAGAGGTATTTAAACAAACATCTGTTAGTTCATATTGCCGAGAAACCTTTTAAGTGTGAGATATGCAACAAGAAATTCTCTCGAAAGGATGTGTTAAACAGACATTTATTAGTTCATACAGGTGAGAAACCAATTGTATGTCAGATATGCAACAAGAAATTCACTCAAAAGAGTGATTTAAACAAACATATGTCAGTTCATACTGGTGAGAAACCTTTTTCATGTGAAACATGCAACATGAAATTCTCTGAAAAGGGTATGTTAAATAGACATTTATTAGTACATACAGATGAGAAAGCTTTTTCATGTGACATATGCGATAAGAAATTCTCTCGAAAAAGTCATTTAAGTGAACATTTGTCAGTTCATACTGATGGAAAACCTTTTGCATGTGAGAGATGCTACAAGACATTTTCTCGAAAGAGTTATCTAAGCAAACATTTGATAATTCATACTGGTAAGAAACCTGTTGTGTGAGATATGAAAAAAGAAATTCTCTGACATGAATCATTTGAAAAGTCAACTGTTAATTCTTACTGGTGAGATATGCAACAAGAAATTCTCACAAGAATGAATTAAAAAGGCATCTGTTAAATCATGCATGTAATAAACCATTTGTTTGTGTGATATGCAAAAAGATATTATCTCAAAAAATTAATTTTAAACAGCATCTCTTAATTCATACTGAAATCTTTGGTTTCTGAGAAATGCTATAAAAATTTTCACAAAAGGTTAATAAGCTAAATGCTCATTTATGCTGCATAACATGATGTTTGCTATCAACTAACTTTAGTCCTTTATTTTTTATATAAGACTTTGGTATAAATTAATCTCAAGAGAGTATGATTTTTTGTAAATATTATAAACAACAAAATGAAACAGTGGTCAATGAAATTTTTCTTAATTTATGTTGCTTATCTTTGTAATGATGTGTCAAATATTTCGTTTTTATTAATTGATGTTTTATTTATGTATATACACTGATCAAACAATTAGGAAGCACATGGTTTTAACGAAATTACGCAAATACTTACACCGATAAGTAATGTACAATAAAACATACTTTATTTACTAAGTAGCAGAAAACAGAAGAAGAAAACTTCATATGCAAATCAAAGTTTATGACATTAAAAACCAGAAAAAGAAAATAAGTGCTGAAATGGGGATTACGAAGAAACGTCCTTTTCATTGGCTTAATTGTGAAATTCAATTGCTTAGCTTTTGTTTTGAGAAAAGGTGACTTGAAAATGTCACAACAACGTGATTTATCGGAATCCATGGCTTGGGGTATTATTGGGGGGGGGGGGTTAATTCAGGCAAACACAATGAAGTGTAGTGGACACTGTTACAGTCGCAAGAAGTGTCATAATAGCTGTGGAATCGATTCTAAGAAACAAGGAATGTTAGAGGACGACCAGGGTAAGCTCGGCCACGTTCTACCACAGCATCTGATGACCGATATATCCTGTTAACAGCTCATTGAGACAAAACAGACAATGCTACTCAGCTGCAAAGTCAGTTGCTCTTGTCAAAAGGACAAGAGGTATCCAGCAAAACAGTCCGAAATATGCTTCATCAGGGCTCTATGCACATTGGCCAATGGTCTGTATTCTGTTGGCTTCAAGCCACCATGCAGCCTGAAGAAGATGGGCTGCTGAACAACGAGATTGGAGGCAACGTGATTGCAGTCAAGTGCTGTTTACAGACGAGTCCCGATGCAGTCTAAAGTGTGATACCTGATGTGTTTTGGTATGGAGAGAAACGGGCACTCGAAATAACCCTACATTCGTTAATGAAAGATCACATTACAGACGAGGTGGGTTGATGGTATGGACTGGAATCAGCATAGGTGGACGTACGGACCTGCATATTATTCGGAATGTCATTTTGACGGCCCAAAGGTATGCAAATGAGATACTGAGACCTCATTTCATACCTGACGCTGCAGCTATTGGTGATTCCTTTGTCTTCATGCATGAAACTGCCAGACTGTATGCAGCTCATCATGTGGAGAACATTCTTGAAACTGAAACAATGCAGCAGATGGAATGGTCAGCATGCTCTCCTGGCCTGAATCCGATCGAGCATGTTTGGGAATTACTCAGATGACGCATTGCAACGAGACCAAGGCCTCTTTTTATTGCCCGGGACTAGAAGATTGAAATTTTTGAGGGGTGGAAGACTATACCCCGAAGTCTTATCGATAACCTCATCGCATCCATGGAAAACAAGTATAGCAGTCTTAGCTGCTCGAGGGGATCACATGCCATGTTAAACATCTTGCATCAATTATAAACAATACTTTCTATCTTTTTGTCATTTATATGTAACCAAATGGTTGCCCTCTTTACATATTGTTTTCATCTTTTGAAAAAATTAAAGCTCCCTTAAAAAAAAATTTGTGTCTTTTTATCTGTATTGATCCTTGATACATGTGTACTTTTCATTTTATGCTCATGCATGGCTATCTCGCACGGTTCTCTTCATTTCTTTGCTTGCTCTCCTAATTTTTTTGAGCAGTGTATTATATACTTTCAATGTATATGTTATTGGCTAATTGAGAAATCCAGCTATTTGCGAAGAGCCAGGCTAGTTGGAGAATCATCTCTCTTTTTCCAATCAGCCTCATATTTCTCAGGCTTGTTGCAAAGATCCTAGAGAGTGTTTTGCAAATTGGTATACATCCATTTATTTCTCAATCAGCCTGAACTTTGTGTAGGCTCACTGCAAAGAGCCTAGATAGTGTTTGACTATTGAATAAAACTAGCAATTAACCACTTGTTTCTCAATCATCCAGAATGTTTCAGGCTTAATGCAATGAGGCTATGCAGTTTTAGGCTAATTAGTAAATGACCAGCTGTTTCTCCAAATATTGTGTTGTATCTGATCCGAACATGAAAATTCCATTTGAAGTCTAACCTGAACCGGACAAAGAAAATTTCCATTGAACCATAGCACATCCAAACATGACAAAATAATTTCTGTCGACATGCAAATGACCTGAACCTGAAAATTCCATTTGAAGTGAACCCAAACCTAACAAAAAAATTCCATGGAACTGCAACTGATCCAAACATGACAAAATAATTTCTATCAACATGCAACCTGACTTGAACTGGAAAATTCTACTTGAAGTGAACCGACCAAACCTGACAAAAAATTCCTTCGAACTGCAAACCACTCTGAAAGTGACAGAATCATTTCCATTGATGTGCAACACGATCCAAATCTTAAAATTCCATTTGATGCCTATGAAACAGATAAGAAAATTTAATCAAACTGCAAACTGATTTGAACATGAAAATATAATTTTTATTGACATGCAAATTGACTTAACCAGAAAATTCTATTTGATGTGAAACCCTGAATCTGTCAAGAAAAATTCTATTGAGCTGCAACTCAATCTGAATGCAACAAAATAATTTTGGCCGACATGCAACCCAATCTGAATTTGACACATTTCAACTTCAATCCAAAATGCTTCAACCTGAACACTAAATGAAAGGAAATTAATTCATCTTTTAATATTATTTTGAAAAGTAGTCTACAATTACATGACAAACACCAGTTTTATATTTTATGTTGAAAATGGACGTATCTATTTTCTTTAATATTCAAATATAGAAAAATCTTTGAGTAGTGGACAACTTTTATCAATCGTGTTGTTCCTAATTTATATTTTTCTGATCAGGGTGACTGTAATTCTTTTTCTCCACATCAGGTTCACTCTAGAATGTTTCTTGCGGGTCAGATTTAGGTTTTTGCAAGTCAAGTTCTTGCGATTTTCTCAAAGAAATTAATAAAAATAGGCAGAACTATGTTCCAGATAACTTGAGTTTATTGTCTCGAGATTTCAAAAATTTTGCTATAATTAATGGTTTAACCTTTTTCATATATAGATACTATTTAATTATTGAAAATTATATTTTTAAATTTTAAACAAATGTTAAGTGGATTGCCTGAAGCACTAATCCATTGCTACTAATTTTGTCAAAATTAAAAGAAAATGTTTTTTTTTATTTAATATTTAAATGAACTATTAGTTTTTTCTCATTTCAGGTTCAGGTTGAAGTGTATCGAATTTGTCTCAAGTTGTGTACTAAAGTGTTCAGGTTTGATGCTGGTTGACTTAATAGGATTTTTTTGGTTTTGATTGAAATACAACGTCACCCACACATTACTATAGAGATGAATCAATTTGCTCTTTATATCTGTTTGGTATTGGGGAGGGGGGTAAAAGCAAACAAATATTTAAGTGTTAGGAATTGAAAAGTGTTTTCTAAATAGAAATGTCCACTATTGAAAAATGTCCGCTATGGATGTATTACATTACATAAATCACATAAAAGATAGTTTGGACTTGTTTTTGAAAAATTTGAGCAAACTCAATCTGAGCAGCAGGAGTCAAAACCTAAAATAAAACTCACCCAAACCCGAAAAAATGAAAGTCAACCGGATCTGCCAAAATAACACCAACAGTACTGGACCTGAGCCGTAGGTCATGTCAGTTTCAGGTAAAATCTGTTTCTCCAATGTGATGAAGGATTCTAATCCAGGTTATTGCAGTACGTCCAAAGTATTGAAATTATGCATAATTTAGTATTCAAAATAGGAGTCCAAATTTCAAATTCTTATAAAAAATGTATAAG
Organism: Maratus michaelseni; assembly: GCA_963931845.1. Lineage (NCBI taxonomy): Eukaryota > Metazoa > Arthropoda > Arachnida > Araneae > Salticidae > Maratus > Maratus michaelseni. The sequence continues at coordinate 277,561,619 of OZ007598.1, read as the reverse complement.
AAAATTGTCTTTTTGACAGATTTTATTTACTCAACTGACAATTTAAGGTTAGTTCATTTTTATTTTTAGGGCGAATTTTTCATAACTGCCCTGTGTAGAAGCATTAATAAAATTTGCAGATAATGTAGTTTTTTAATCTTTTCCCAGCATTACATAGAAAAGATGGGTTGCTAATGGAAAAAAATGAGAAAACCATGTAAGAAAATTTTTGTATTAATGAAATCTGCATCTGAGAAGATTTTCAATGTTTTCCCAGCCATATGTACAGAAGATGGGTCGTTGTATAAAAATAATTATAAAGCATATATAACTCATCTGCAAATTTCATCAGTGTAACAGTTTATATACATTTTTTTTATTATTTTCATTAGCAATCCATCTTCTCTGTTAATGGGAATGATACTGGATTTTTTTTTATTTTACAAAATTAGTATTTATGATTATCTTATGCTGGGAAAACATTAAAATTCTGCGTCATCTGCATATTTCATTATTGCGGAAATTACATATATGTTTTATAATAAATTTCATTTAGCGACCCATCTTCTTTATGTAATGCTGGGAAAACGTTAAAAATCTTTTTATCTGCTGATACCATTGAAATAGCACTTTTCTTATATAGTTGTATAATTTTTTTCACTCAGCATTTCTTCTTTTCTACGTAATACTGGGAAATCAGTAAAAACCTATCTTATCTGCAGAATTTACTAATTTTTCTGCACAGGGAGTTTCTCAAAAATATACCCTTAAAATAAAAATGAAGTATTCACTAACCTTAGACTCTCAATCATGCCAATAAGTCAGTTTTCATATAACTTTTTATAAGCATTTTAAATTCATGTTCTGATTTACTTATATTAAAATTATGCATAATCATTCACTAACTTCGATGTATTGCAGTAAATCTGGATGAGAGTCCTGTATCGTGTTGGATATTTGTTTTTAGTCAGTTGACTTCTACCTTTTTGCACTACTTTAATAATTTAGCATTCGTGTTGGCTTCGAGTTAGGTTTTGACTCTTGTGGATGGGGTCAAGTTGACCTGATTTTTCAAATGAAAGCCCAAGTATTCTTTCAAGTGAAAATTGTATATAATAAAACATCAAAATGGATAATCCGCAGTAGTGAACATATCTTTTTAGCAAACACTTTTTAATTCCTAACTCTTACATATTTGTAAGTTTTTATCTCTGAATAAAAACCTTTGAATAGCAAACTGATCCAAGAGTAGAATCCTGTGTGGTTGGGGTTGTATCTGACCTGAAATCGAAATATTTATTTTGAAATCAACACGAAACCTAATGTGAATGTGATAAAATAATTTTGGATGACCTGCAACTCTACCCAAACATAACACAGTTACATCTGAACGAGAAATAAAATTAAACTAATAGTTTGTTTAAGTAGTATTAAAGAAAACCTTTTTTTTAAATATTTACTAAATTAATAGCATTAGATTAATACTAGAAGTGATATACTTAATCATTTGATTAAAACTGGAAAATATATTTCTTAATTAAAATGTATTGACTAATATATACAAGAATAATATTAAAATGTTATAGCAAAAGTTTTAAAATTTTAATACATAAATTTAATTTATCTGAAACACTGTTCTTCTTATCTTAATTAATTTTTGTGAAAATCCTAACATATAGACTGGAAAAACATAAATCTGACCCACAGGAAACATTCTAGAGTGAACCGACTGACTAAAAAAAATTAGTTTCACCCCAACCAGAAAAAGAAAATTAGGGACAACCCAAACCAATGCAGAAATGTCTGCTATTCAGAGCCCTTTTTATATTTGAATATTAAAGAATATATAAATGTCTGTTTTCAGTATAACAGATAAAATTGGTATTAGCGATATAATTGTAGACCACTTTTCATCACTGCATTAAAAGATGAATTAATTTCGTTTTAGTGTTCTGGTTGAGGTTTAAATTTGTCAGGCTCAGTTCAGTTTCTTGACAGTTCAGTTCATAATGGACAATCCACAATAGTGAACATACCTTTTTAGCAAACACTTTTTAATTCCTAACTCTTACATATTTGTAAGTTTTTAACTCTGAATAATAAAAACCTTTGAATTGCAAACTGATTCAAGAGGAGAATGCTGCGTTGTTGGGGTTGTATCTGACCTGAAATCGAAAAGTCTATTTCGAAGTCAAAGCACAACCTAACACGAACCTGACTAAATATTTTTCATCGACCCTCAACCCTGCCCAAACACAATGCACATTTATCTGAACCCAAAGTAAAATTAAACTAATAGTTTGTTTAAATAGTATTAAAGGAAACCTTTTTTTTTTAGGTATTTGCTAAATTTTAACACTTTTAACTGTGGTAGTCCATCTTTGATCCCCTGAAGCATTAGAATAACGCTACAGGTGATCCACTTAATTATTTCATTAAAATTTGAAAAAATATTTTCTAATAAATGAAAAATATTAACTAATATATAAGAATAATATTAAAATTGTACTTATAGCAAACGTTTTAAAAACATAATACATAAATTTCATTCATCTGAAACATAGTTCTTCCTATTTTCCTTAATTTGTCTGCAAAAATTCCAACGTCCAGCCATGAAAAACATAAATCTCACCCGCAAGAAACATTCCAGAGTGAACCCGACTGACAGAAAAAAAATTAGTTTTACCCTAACCAGAAAAAGGACAATCCAAACCAATGCAGAGATGTCCACTATTCTGAGCTTTTTTTATATTTGATTTTTAGAGAATATAGGTATGTCTATTTTTGTCTATTCTTTCTATTTTGTCTGTTATATACAGACAAAATTGGTATTAGCAATATAAATGGAGACTACTTTTCATAACTGCATTAAAAGATGAGTTATTTCCTTTTATTTAGTGTTCAGTTGAGGTTTAAATTTGTCAGGCTCAGGTTGGTTGCTTGTCAACAGAATTTTTTTTGTCATGTTCGGATAGGATTGTGATTTGATAGAAAAAAAAATCGGTTTGTGTTGGGTTGTGTGTTGACGGAAATTAATTTGCCGTGTTGGGATTATTTTGTGGTTTGATGGAATTTTTTTGTCAGTTTAGATCTGGTTGACTTCAGATTGAATTTTCAGCTTCTGTTCCGGTAGCATTTCTGTATAAATTATTTTGTCCTGTTAAGGTCAGGTTGCAGTTTGATGGAATGTTCACTTGTCGGTTACTTCAGATGCAGTTTTGAGGTTCAGGTCTTGTACAACACAACATTTGGACAAATATTTTGTCAAAATTTCAGTTAGCCTAACACTATCTAGGCTCTTTGCAGTAAACCTTAAAAATATCAGGCTGATTGAGAAATACATAACCATATTCAATTAGCCTAATGCTCTCTAAGGTATTTGTAGAAAGCCTGGAAAACATCAGGCTGATAGGAAAAAGGGAGATGATTCTCTAATCACCCCTGCTCTTTAAAAGAGCTTGAATTCTCAATTAGGCGACATATATATTAATTTTGTAAATATTGACAAAATTGCTTATGTATTTGACACATTGATTGTTATTTCATACAGTAATAAGTCAGATGAGGTTTTAAAATGTAAGTAAAAGTTGCTAGAAAGTGTTTTAAAAGTTTTCTTTGCTCACCAGGCTAATTTTATTATGATATCACTAATAATATGTATCGTTAAATTTTAAGTTCCTTATTGCATGTTGTGGCAACATTCATTTAATAAATTATGCTAATGTTTAAATATTCAAAAAATTATATACAATACAATAATAGCTACGCTGCAGATTTGTATTGAAATAGTGAATTAAGATATGTATATTTCTTAACTTTCCTTCCTTTGGCGATGAATGAGAGTTTAAGAAGAAAATATAAATATTGAACAACATGCTAAATTTTTGTTTTTAAAGTTACTAACCATGTACTTGTACACAATGGCGATTATAAAGAAGTAGAATTCTGTGGAAAAAGAGCCTGCATTTCATACTTTTGATGTAAATGTATAAACTTTGTATTATAATACATATTTAATAAAAAAAACTTTTTTGCCCTCTTAGATATATATTTTTTTAGTATATGTACTCAATGTTAATCACAACTACCTTGAATTCTTTAAATTTTTATTTCAGCACTTTGGGTAACTTATATTCTCAGTTATTAAAACTATAAGTCATTTGTTTGAATACCTTTGTTTTTCTGTATTTAAAGTTATTAAAACTCCATTATTCTACTGATAAAATAATTTTTTTTTCATCTGCAGACATACATTTTCCATATATCATTTTATACATTTAATATAATAATCAATAATATCTATAATTGGAAATCTACGTGATGGGGTCAAGGCTTGTCCTGTTTTAACTGTGGTAGATCCTCTTTGATACTTGATACCAAATGATAAACAGTATTTTAAAATTATGAAGCAGTTTTTTTAATCCTTGCATTAAAAAGGTGATTCATTTTAAGTTTTCTTTGCATTCATATAAATAGATATTTATCTTGATTTATTCACTATTGATAAAAGTCTGAACCTTTTTTTTCAAAGTATTCGTCGTATCTTTTAAGAAAGAAGTGTCGTTAAGCACCGATCTGCTCACTTATTCTAAAATGAAATATATTGTTCGTGAGATGCGTTAAAAAGAAATTTTGGTATTTCTTAAAAAAGGAGATGTGGAATAAAACTGAAATGACTGTAGTACGAGAAATTGTATTAGCTTGAAAGTTTCAAGATAGAGCTATGTTCAATAGTCAAGGTTGTTCAACAGATTCAAATTGTTGCAAAGAAAATGGCAATCATATGTAAAAATTAACTATGAAACTCATTTACATAAAGATTGTATGACCTGTAATACTCTCTAAAAATGAGCTAATTAACCATTGAGAAGCTCAATGGCGTAAATTACCGTAATTTGTAGAAAAGCGTCGAATCTGTTCATTCGCTCTGACGTATGTTCCTAAAAAGATACTCTAGAGAACACCAGTGCATTTATCTTAACTCGAATTTTGGACAAAACACAAAGCTGAAACAAGTAAAAACATTTCACAATGTTATGTTTAGAATATGTTGTTGCTCAGATTAACATTAGAGGAGAGTTTTGCTTTTTATTTACAGGAGAGGGGAGTATTTCAAGTTTGACCAGAAAATAAATTGATTCATGTCCGATTTCGTAGTCACACGTGCTTTGATGCTCGAAGCAGGATTTCTTTTCTCACTACTATTATCTTTGTTTTATTATAGATTGTATTTTCATTCCTACTGTAATTAGGTTAGCAGACTACAGAATAAACAATTTGGATAAGGAATTTAATATTTGTGCATTATACACTTTATTACAATTTCGCATTATGCAGATGTACATGAGATTTGATGAATTATTGTTTTCTGTTACCACGTTAAACAAATTCCATTTTATATAAATAAAAATTAAGATTTTGTTTTTTATTTTCTCGGCCAGTGACCCTTAAATTAGTTAAAATTGGACAAGTTTCTGCTCTGTCTGCCTTTCGATTTGGACAAGTTTTGCTGTATATATATCTAAATAAATGTGCATGTATTTATATATATATATATAGCCAAAAGTTTAGATATTTTGTCAAATACATAAAGAAAGAGTCAAAAAAATCTTCTAGATCTTACAAATTGAATAGAAAAAATATTTGCGACCACCCTGTAAAATAACAGTGTTAGAAATGATCTGTATCTGAAGCACAGGACTATGTGGATCTCGTGAAACATTTGTGTAAGTATAGAATGTATATTCATGGAGATATAAAGATTTGGAGATATAAAAGGAGATGTGGAATAAAACTGAAATGACTGTAGTACGAGAAATTGTATTAGCTTGAAAGTTTCAAGATAGAGCTATGTTCAATAGTCAAGGTTGTTCAACAGATTCAAATTGTTGCAAAGAAAATGGCAATCATATGTAAAAATTAACTATGAAACTCATTTACATAAAGATTGTATGACCTGTAATACTCTCTAAAAATGAGCTAATTAACCATTGAGAAGCTCAATGGCGTAAATTACCGTAATTTGTAGAAAAGCGTCGAATCTGTTCATTCGCTCTGACGTATGTTCCTAAAAAGATACTCTAGAGAACACCAGTGCATTTATCTTAACTCGAATTTTGGACAAAACACAAAGCTGAAACAAGTAAAAACATTTCACAATGTTATGTTTAGAATATGTTGTTGCTCAGATTAACATTAGAGGAGAGTTTTGCTTTTTATTTACAGGAGAGGGGAGTATTTCAAGTTTGACCAGAAAATAAATTGATTCATGTCCGATTTCGTAGTCACACGTGCTTTGATGCTCGAAGCAGGATTTCTTTTCTCACTACTATTATCTTTGTTTTATTATAGATTGTATTTTCATTCCTACTGTAATTAGGTTAGCAGACTACAGAATAAACAATTTGGATAAGGAATTTAATATTTGTGCATTATACACTTTATTACAATTTCGCATTATGCAGATGTACATGAGATTTGATGAATTATTGTTTTCTGTTACCACGTTAAACAAATTCCATTTTATATAAATAAAAATTAAGATTTTGTTTTTTATTTTCTCGGCCAGTGACCCTTAAATTAGTTAAAATTGGACAAGTTTCTGCTCTGTCTGCCTTTCGATTTGGACAAGTTTTGCTGTATATATATCTAAATAAATGTGCATGTATTTATATATATATATATAGCCAAAAGTTTAGATATTTTGTCAAATACATAAAGAAAGAGTCAAAAAAATCTTCTAGATCTTACAAATTGAATAGAAAAAATATTTGCGACCACCCTGTAAAATAACAGTGTTAGAAATGATCTGTATCTGAAGCACAGGACTATGTGGATCTCGTGAAACATTTGTGTAAGTATAGAATGTATATTCATGGAGATATAAAGGTTTCTTTCAAAATTTGAAAATTATTTACATATTTTTTTGTTTGTAGCATGCAGAGTTTACAACTAAATTTGACACTGCTTTCAGGAAATTTCACAAAGTACAGTTGAAACAGCATGCTAGAATTGGAAAAAAAATATATTAAATATTTGATGAAATATAATAACTATTGCATAAAAGGAATTTTAACTGTGCATGCGTGAATGAAGAAAAATCTTTTTCTATAATTTAGTAATCAATTATTATAGAGTAACTTATATATAAAAAGTCAGTTGAATATCCTGATAGATATTGATGATATAAATAGCTGAATTTCAGCTGTCCTCTAAAAGTAGCTGGATGTGTTAAAGGATTTTCTACAAATTAACATTTTACAGCTTTTGTTTTTCTATTGTAATTTTTCTAAAAAATGTTTCAGTTCCTTTACGGAGAACTAGAACAAGCCCATTACAACAAAAAAGATTTATCAAAATTGAAGCAGCTGTTCCAAAAGCCTCCACGTGGACATACGTAATTGTCAAGTTTCCTGAAGTGGTGTTAAATTTCTTCAAAAATACTACATGCTATAAACAATAAACATGCAAAAATGACACACATCTTGAAGAATATACTCATACGCTACAGATCTATTCAAGCATTTTATTTTACAGAGTGAGAAAAAATATTTATATCCAATTTGTTGTATGTCTCCTACTTGGACGCGTGACCTTTGCTGAAAAAGATGGGATCAAACATTTTTTTTTTACATCCCTGAAGTTGTAGAAGAATTCACCAAGTATTATTTTATTATTCACAAAAATATCTGAAATAGAAAGTGGCCAGTGATTTTTGCCTATTTAGTACATACAGGGTGTCCATAAATAAACGATCCTACTTTAAAGTTGTCTACAGACAAAACTATTGGTCAGAAAGTTGTGAAGGACATACTGAAGGAATGGGAATTTGCTTAAGAGAAAAAAAATAATTCAAAATTTTTTTAATGATATTGCACATTTAGCATACATTTACGATTGTTTACATATTTTATTGCAACAAAACATGTTCCACATGACGGCTAAAATTTTCAGCTACCATCTGGAATCGTAAGATAGCATGTTCCACAGTCACAGCAGTGTGTTCTGGGAACTGCTAAAAATATGTCGCGAGAAAAGTTTTGTTCAACATGTTTTGTTGTCATAAAATTTGTAACCTATCGTAAATGTATGCTAACTGTGTAATTCCTTAAAAAACGCCATGTGGCGGCGAAATTTTGAACTAATTTTTTTTCACTCATAAAAATTCCCATTCCTTCATAATGTCCTTCACAAAATTTCATAACTTTCTGACCAATAGTTTCGTTTGTAGACAACTTTAAAGTAGAGTCGTTTAATTATGGACATCCTGTATATATTTGTGGGTGTATGCTTATAAAGTACTGAATTTCCTTCATATAGCATTTTATTATGCATTAATAATTGAAATGGGGTAAAAATACTGAACCAATTTTAAATACTCATGGAAGTAAAAAACAAGTAGGAAAACATATTTAATTAAGCGCTTGATAACTAACACAGCATATTTTTTACAGACAGCTGCCTGTAAAACATGTCTGTAAAGCTGTTCTGCATAGAATTACAGAATCTGTTAGAACATTTTTTAAATTATTTTTTAATTGGCTGTTAAAAAATATCACACTATGGCTGAATTTCACTTTCAAACCAAATGAATTGCGAAACTCTATGTTAGGATCCTCTGCCTTTGAAAATGGCACTTTTCAATAAGAAATATGTCTGTGCTATTTTGAATAAAATTGTATTTATTAATCAATTTAAAAATTATATAAAAGCATGACATTTCAACATCTTAGGTATTTATATTATTAACAGGAAAGACAATTTCAGAGCTTTTCAAAAAAATTAACTTTTATATACGTATTCAAAAAAGAAAAGAGTCTTCAAGTATAATAAGGCAAAATATTTATTTTGTATAAGAGAATTTCACAAATCAAAGCACAGTTACAAAATCGTTTATGCTCTGTTTTAACTACACTTAAAATTACTGACAGTGATTTAAATCTTAACCACTTAACAATCTCATTTTAGTGAGTGAAAAAAGTCAATTTTCTGTTATAAATATTAATTTTATAATTCTCTCTGTCAAAAAATATTTTGTATAGCTTATGAAATGTAAATTTGTTAATTAAAAGCTTGCACATGCATTAAAAAATACAGTCATTTCCCTGACAACAGAGATTGGTAGGTGGTTAAAATTACAAAAAATTGTTCATATATATAACCAAACATAGAACTTATTGCAAAATTCTGCACCAGAAAAATTTAGTGGAAAAAAGAAGTAGGAAATGTTTTTAAAAAAAAGTTGCAATATCAAAAAATAAATATTTTTTATAAAAAGTTAAAAATATCTTAAAACTTGGTTCAAAGAATTTAATACATTTTTTCTAGTGAACATGTTGTTGCTAATTTTGAATGATTCAAAATTTAAAATTATGAGTTAACAGAATGTAAAAATACATTAGTAACACTGTTTCAATACAAATAATTGAAGAAGAAATATCATTAGCACTTTATATGGCAGTTCTTAAGAAAATAATTTCCTCTGCTTAATGTAAAATTCACTAACATATTTACGGGCTCAGTTTTTAATGTAAAAGCATGCAATTGGAAAGAATGACAATTGAATTTAGTTGAAATTGAATAATATTTTTCAATCTCTAATAAATGTGTTACATCTTTTGTTATAAGCAATTGCTCTCTCAAAACTTTGCCTGAAAATTCAGTTCAAAATGCCAACTTTGACAGCCTTTTCTGAAAGATAGTTTGCCTTCATTAAAATATGGAAAATGTTATTAAGTGTTGTAGTTTATAAATAGGAACACCTGCCAATTTCATGTGTTTACAAATAAAAATTAATTCAGAAATATCACAAAAAGTAGCCAGATTAAATTTGAGAACAGCCTAATATGATTACTAAATCTGTAAGACTTTATGGGCTTTTAGATTTTTAAAACAATTATTATCAAACACCAAAAATTTTCATTGATTTTTAAAAGCAGCAAAACAATTATGACACCAATTACCCTGGTTTATACAACAAAAAATGTATCATAGACTTATATAAATTCAAAATCGATTAAATAAAAAAAATAACAAAACTGTTTCCTCAATATTATGTATGAAAAATAAATAAAATTATAAAAATCTACTTACTTCACCATCATTATGGTTTTAAATATTAAATCATCCCATTCTTTAGTCAGCTCAGTTGAATTCAAGAAAATACAGATTGTAAGCAACAGGATGTCCCCAAACAAACACTAGTGGAATTTAAGGTTATAATTACTGTGGTATTCATGCTTTATGGATTGTGAAGACTGTCAAAACCCAGGTCTGCATGGCCAAAGGCAGTGGGGTCTCCACTACTAGGTTTATTTGGAAAAATTGACCAATGAAAGGGGTGATTGTCTATTATTTAAAGTTTATACTTAAATTATACCCATATTTTTTTTTCTTGGGCTAATTGCAATAGCCTGTGATCATTAACAATGATAACAAAAAATAAAAGAAATAAAATAGTAAATACAGTAGAGTACTGTTAAACCTTAAAACTCTTAATTCTCAATTACCTGTAATTTGAAATATATGTATAAATATAAACAAAAAAAATATTCTTAAAAATTAATTTTCCAACTGTGAGAAAATTTTGAATTTTTCACAGCTTTAATCTTATTTATTATATGTATTAATATATACCATTTAACACTCTTCTTTACATTTTACAATGATAGCACATAAAAAAATCATTTTTTCATTTAATCATTCATACGGTAAATTTCATTTGAGTTTTTTAGAGTATTTGTATTAAGAAAGATGCGTATTTACACAATATATTTAATTTCTCAACACTTAAATTGGATCAGTATTAGAAAGTTTAAAACACTTTAAAGATATATATTTGAACATTGATCCTATTTTACTGCATATAAAACGATTCATTAATAATTAGAAGCAAATTACAAATAATTGAGAAATTTAATTTCACTTTTTGCTTACAGATATCACACAGTTTTAATATGTAGTTCAAACAAAAGAAAATAAGTAAATGTAAGGTGGCATGTGTAGTTACTAAAAAAATATGAAAATGTCAAAGAAGAAAAATAAAATATTTGATAAAATTAAAAACAACATATTTCTATTAATATTTTGTGGTAATATTAAAATTAACACCTTTTCTCTGAAATACATTGATTTAAATTAAAAAAATAAAACTTTCACACAGCATAAAAATAAATTTAAAAAATTGATATATAAAACGTTTACTCTTACATAAACATGCATATTTTCATTATTGAAACTCAATTCTACTTTAAAATTATCTTGCTTGAATTTCAATGATCTTTTTATTTATTTATTAGCATTGACCACATCTCCATATTAAAATCTAGATAAAATATTAGTTGAACATTTTTACCTAAAATATGGTATTCAATATACAATAAACTTTTTAAATCATAGTAAAATTTATAATGGAAAAAATATATATATGCATGGTAAAAAATACATAAAAAGAATCTGATGTGGAATTTCTACATCTAATATATTTAGCAACTGGGAGCCCTGAATTCATGCATTAAATAATATGGAAATCATTGCTTCAATTTAAAATAGAATTTTTTTAAGTGCATTATGAAGAGAGATGTAAAATATTTGTGATGCCAATTAGCATCTAGTTATTTAAAGAAAATGATAAAATTGAAAAATAAATAATAAATGGAATTAATCTATAAAGATTGAAATATCATGGTTCAAGTGATGTCTCATGATTCTGATTGATTTGATTTCCTGATTGATTTCTTTTTTAGTGCATAGTTAAAAACTACAAAAATTAAATTTTTAAAAGGACAAAGGTATGAATCTGGCTTAATTTGTTGGAATGCAAAAGGAAACCCTCTCTACTAAAGCTAACAAATAAGATTCATTTATTGTTAAGTATAAATAGAAACACTCAAGTGTCATTCTAACATATCTCATCATTACAGGAGCACTGACATTTATGCTTGCAGCACAGTATTCACATTGAGTTTTCATGAAATTTTATACAGTTCTGTAAATGTTCTGTCTGACAGTTGTTATTACACCTTTTTTTAAGTGTTCATGAGAATTTGAGAATGTCAGGTCTTAATACAGAACAGCTAATACAAACCTCTGTTAAGCTTGGCAATAGCAGAAATAACAAAAATAAAAATAAATGTTTGAATAACTGAAAGGGAAAGCATTTCATAACATAAATAATAAGAGAATAGCTTTGATGATGAAAGGAAGAAAAGAGTCATAAAGCAAAGATATCTGTGGTTATACAGAGAAAATTTTAGACTGATAATGCAATAAAATTATACAGAACGTTTATTAAGAGAAGTAAAAAATGAAAGTATTAACTTCTTATAACTATCAATACACTCAATACAATAAAATAATCATTACACTCTGTATATAACTACGTAAGTCAGTTTAAAAGTTATATATATATATATTGCAAGTCAAAGTCACTTGATTGAGGTATTTTCTTCAAATGTGAAAATAAAAGACCTCTGAAGAAACGATGTGTCACATGGAGAAGAGGTTTTCATATAAATACAAAAGTACTTAAGTTATACATTTCAGCAAATGTGCACACATAGCATATAAATGCTTCATATGAGTATAATTGTACTGATGTAGTACATAGAAACATAATTTCAGGATTTATTCACATCAAAATACTCCACAAATGAAACATTTCTTATTGATTGAAGTATAATATTTATTTATCTTCATTTATCATAATATTGATGATAAATTTTCTAAAAAGCTATAAGAGTTTTCCGTTACAAATGTAGAAATACTATCAAGGATTTTTGAATCTCCAATGAGTTTTGTGATTGTTATTAATGCAAAGTTGTATTTTGAGATTAAAACTCTGAAAGTTATTTAGCTTATATTCATCACACATTAAATGATTTTCTTTTGTGGTGTAGTACTTTATTTAATTGAGTCCTTATCAAAAATCCTTTCTTACACTACTTCACAGATGAAAGGAAACTTTCTATCAAGTAAGAACAGAAAAGTACAAAAATAAAGATACCTAAGCATCTTCAACAGATAACTTATCATAAATTCCTTTAAAGCACACAGAACAATGAGTTTTTTTATTGTTAATATGATTGTTGTATTGTCAATATAAGAAGTAGTTGGTAATAGATTTCACACAATCTTATATTAATTATAATCTTTACAAATGAGACTTGTGATTAGCATGAAGATGTCTTTGGAAGCTAGATTGACTAGAAAATCCTTTGCTGCATATATCACAGGAAAAAGGTTTTTCCAAAGTATGAGTACGTAAGTGTACTTTTAAAGATGATTTTTGAGAACATGCTTTATTGCATACTTCGCAAAGGAAAGGTTTCTCACCAGTGTGAACACGCATGTGCAAATTTAAATGATATTTTTTAGAAAATTCCTTACTGCATATCTCACAAATAAAAGACTTATCTCCACGATCTACAAATTTATGGATGCAACGAAGGTGCTTCTTTAAATTTGTCTTTTGAGAAAATTTTCTGTTGCATTTTTCGCAAGAGAAAAGATTTTTCTGAGTATGAATATTAAGATGCACATTTAAACTAGACCGACTTGAAAATGCTTTCCCACAAACATCACATGTGAATGGCTTTTCTTTAGTATGAACAAGAGAGTGGGTTTTTAAGCTATGCTTCAGAGAGAACATTTTATTGCATACCTCACAAATGAATGGCTTTTCATTTGTATGAATAAGCATATGAGAATTTAAGTGAGCTTTTTGAGAAAATCTTTTACTGCACAATTCACAAATAAATTGCTTCTGATTACCATGAATAAGCATGTGCTTATTTAAATTAGAGCTTTGAGAATAGACTTTATTGCATATCTCACAACTGAATGGCTTTTCTTTAGTATGAGTTCGGAAATGCAAATTTAAAGATGATTTATAAGAAAATGTTTTGCTGCAAATTTCACAACTGAAGGGTTTTTCATTGGTATGAGTAAGTTGGTGAGTTTTTAAATCTGATAATCTACGAAAACTTTTACTACAAATTTCACAAATGAAAGGTCTCTCCCCTGTATGAATACGGCAATGAGAACTTAAATTTCCTTTTTGAGAAAATCTTTTATTGCACACTTCACAACTGAAAGGCTTCATCCCAGTATGAATACGCTGGTGAACTTGTAAATCACACCTTTTAGAAAAACCTTTATTGCATATCTCACAAATGAAATCTTTCTTATTTGTATGAATATTAAGGTGAGCACTTAAACTAGATTTACGTGAAAATCTTTTATTACATACATTACAACTAAAAGATTTTCCCCCAGTATGAACACACTGGTGCACATTTAAATGAGATTTCCGAGAAAATACTTTATGGCATATATCACAAATAAAAGGTTTCTCTCCACTATGCACCCGATAATGCTGATTGAAATAGGACTTTTGAGAAAATCCTTTATTGCATATGTTACAGTAAAAAGATTTACCTTTTTTGTTAATAAGTTGAATATTCATGATTTGAAAATTTTAAATTCATATATCCTTCAACAAAGATTAAGGCAATGTCTCTCTTTTTTACAAGTGATTACCTTGGAGGTTATTAATTTTATGCAATTATAGTACACATTTAAAACAAAGAAAAAAATGCCAAAGTAAAAAATATAATAAAAATTTTTTTTCATAGGAACTTGTTCTTTTTCACAGAATAACGTCATAAATTTCTTCTTTCTGTTAAAAAAAATCTTTAAAAAATAATGAAAAGCACACAAAAAATATTACATATACAAATTAATATTAATTGATATAACTAAATTGAAACATCACATAATGTATAATTATAAAAGAAACACATTTAAAAATACATTAAAAAAACATAAGATAAAGAAAACATTCCTGTACATTTTATCTTTTATAGTAAAAAATTAAGAGTATTAATGTCTTGAACAATGAAGTTATATAAAAATAATGCAGATTGTTTGACTAAATTTCCAAAAGAAAGTTTTAAAATGTTACTTAGGGAATACCTAAGTATATATCTATATATACACTATATTGCCAAAGGTGATTGGTCACTTGTGATTTTAGATGTTTTGTTAACTATCTAGAAAAATACATGAGGAATTAACCTGAAACTGCAGGTGTGTAAACAGTATATTATAGGTAATAAATTTCCACGAAGATTTTTTCACGAAACCCCATAGAGGACTGTCAACAAATTGAAAAAGAACGAATATCTTTTGGATAACCCTATAAAAACAAATATAGCAAAGGCATTCAAACTCGAGATTATTAATAAGTGGCTTATTGTAATATACTATGTTCATTTGTATGAGGATAGCATGTATACTCGTAGAGAAATTAAGGTTTTTATAAAAACAGTCCCAAATTTCGCCTAGTTTTTTGCTTATAATTTGCAGAGTTCTTAACATAAAAAAGTTATTTTCAGAAAATATGACAAATAACATTGTACATATAACTCTGCAATCAGAATTAAAAAATAATAAAAATTAGATGAAAATGAGCAGGTTTACTAAGAAATGTTTCACTGCACATGCACAAATGCAATCAAAATATAATATGCAGAATGTATTAGCTAAGTATGTAGAGCAACTTTTGTGCAGGTTCCAAAATCATAGCTTGAAATTCTGAAAATTATCGTCGATAGAATAAGCTCGAAATCCGTTGTTCCCAAAAAGAAGTAAAAAGATGAGGGGTTGTACCAAATATCTGTTGATTAGTGCCAAGATAGCGTACACAATATTTCAATATTTGGATACAACCCCTCATATTTTTGCTTCCTTTTGGGAACAACGGATTTCGAGCTTATTCTATCGACGATAATTTTCAGAATTTTCAAGCTATGATTTTGAGACTTTCACAAAAGTTGCTCTATATACTTAGCTAATACATTATGCATATTATATTTTGATTGCATTCGCGCATGCGCAGTGAAACATTTTTTAATAAACATGCTCATTTTTTATTCAATTTTTATTATTTTTTTAATTCTGATTGCAGAGTATTATGTACAATGCTGTTTGTTATATTTTCTGAAAAGAACTTTTTTTTTATATTAAGAACTCTGCAAATTATAAGCAAAAAACTAGGGAAAATTTGGGACTGTTTTTATAAAAACCTTAATTTCTCTACGAGTTTCCATGCTATCCTAATAAAAATGAACACAGTATATTACAATGAGCCACTTATTAATAATCTCGAGTTTGAACGCCTTTGCTACATTAGTTTTTACAGGGTTATCCAAAAGATATTCGTTCTTTTTCAATTTGTTGACAGTCCCCTATGGGGTTTCGTGAAAAAATCTTCGCGGAAATATATAACCTATACTATACTGTTTACACACCTGCAGTTTCAGGTTAATTCCTCATGTATTTTTCTAGATAGTTAACAAAACATCTAAAATCGCAAGTGACCAATCACCTTTGGCAATATAGTGTATAAAAGCTGTTTTTTGGTATGTATGTATGTTTCTTATACAAATCTACAATTTTTGACAGATTTGCACAAAACTTGATATACATACATTTTAGAACACGAGTAAAATTACTGTTAAATTAAAAAGTTCCCTAGATCATTCTTTACGACTTTTTTCAAATATCTGCTATAATTTATAATTACAGAAATCTAATTTTCTTTTATTCTAATGCAATTATTCTTTCCTGTTTCCACACCCTAAAAATGGCATGATAATTTAAAAACAAATGATATAAAAACAAATTTTTCTTTTTTTTATAAGCCAATAAAAACACAGACTTATTGGTGATATTTTTGCATTTCTGAAATTGAGGTCATTCTAAGGAGAAAATATGCATTGTTAATATCTAAAATAAAATCTTGGATCTGTAAGTGCGTTAAAAAGACGTTAAACTTTTATTTAAATGTACTTCAAGTTAAGACATCTAATATAATAAATGCAGTTCAAGGAAAAAAAATAGAAAAAAATACTAAATATGACATCAGTTTCAATAAGTACATCAAAATGACTTTAAACAAACGGTTGCTATAATTTAATTCATATCTTGTTTGTTTACTGCACCTAAATCTTTAGTTATACCACTGAGCTGAGTGTTTTAATACTTTAAAAATACAGTGATAACATTTCCCATGATTTATATAAAATAGAAAATGAAACATAGGAAATATTATTTTTGAGTCAGTTTTTCTCTTTCAGAACAAAAGCTTCATGACTGACGTCACGAATGAAAGCGTCTACAAATTGATGCCATTTTCATGTAACCATTGTAGATTTATCTTTTATGAATGAAAATATAAGTTTCCATTAAAAAAAATAATCCAACAATCCATTTCGATAACATATTTGCTAAATTCGTGTTTTATTTATCTATTTGTTCTTAAGTTTTAATTTAATTTGGCAATTTAGTTATGGAACTATTAGAAATTGAAGGGTTATTTAAGATGGCGTTTGTAGTATATATTTGAAAGTAATTTACTTCGAATTAAACACAAGAAAACATATTTATTTATGACACCACGAAAATGCAGCAAGGTGTGAAAAAAGAAGAAATAGAATCATAGTAATGATAATTAACTGCGGTTGCCAGATGTAGGAACATAAAATAGTTGTCAGACGATATACAATTAATATAAAAATAAAAACGAGACATTAAAATTTAATGCTGAGTTAGTTACATTGTTTTAAGAGCAAATGGGTTAATCTTTTGAGTTGCATGCAGATTTAAAAATATTCATGCTTGAAAGTTACTTTAAAATCCATAAAACATCACTAAATTGAGATAAGCATTGCAAACAAATAGCATTGAAAGTGCCTTTTGTTTTTTATTCAACTATATAAAAATTTAAAGTGTGACATTTAAAACAAAAAAACGTTGCTGTAAAAGTGATGTATATATACTCAGCCCAAAAAATCAGCCTCAAAGTATACTCAGCCCAAATGTAAAGTTTTTCTACTTTGATTAGTAGAAAAGATACATACTTCTTTTGAACAACATATATAACCTTTAGGTTTAATTTAATTCTTAAAGTGTCAAATACTTATTTGAATTTTGGATCATTGCAGATTAAAGTTCTTATTCACAGTATTTCTTAGTTTTTGTGCCTTTTATGGCAGAAACTAGTTTTGGCCATGCCGGTTTAAACTCTTAATAACCAGCAATTTTAACCGCTCTGGCAGAAACTTGCCAGTCCCGATGGCATTTCAAAACTTCACAAGTATACCTAGTTAAAAAGATGACACACGGAAAATTATTTTTATGAAAAATTATATTTATTTTGAGAAACAGAAAAATGTGCACTTTAAATCTATGTTTTCACACTGGCTAGTATAGAAAAGTAATAATTCCAGCTATGTGATATATGACCAAAATAGTAAAAAATTTGAGATATAGTAAAAATCTTCCTGATTTTTAACTCCAAAAATCTTTCTGATTCTTTCAGGGAAAAGTTTGCAGGTATGCTTCTTATTTACAGAATATTTGTGTCAGAAATATTTTAAGGAAAACTGCAGATATTTCAAACACAAATATGCAGGGAAAATGCAGGGTTTTTTTACCTTCAGGAAACCTGCAGGTAATTTAGTCCCAAATACCTGCAAATTACCTGTGTTTTTTACCTTCAGGGAAAATGCAGGTTTTTTATCTTCAGGTAACCTGCAGGTTATTTAGTCCCAAATACCTGCAAATTACCTGCGTTTTTTACCTTCAGGATAAATGCAGGTTTTTTACCTTCAGGAAACCTGCAGATTATTATTTCCAAATACGTGCAAATTACCTGAAGTTTTTTATTAAAGGTTTTTCGCTGATTTTTTAACCTGGGAGGTTATGACTTCGATTCTACGTCTTTCTCAGTTATACGTCATTTTAGAACAGTCCCATGAAAGATGTATAATCAGTGCTTTACTGTAGTTGCAAAACCTTAATCATTATTTTTTTTGCCAACCACATGAACTTTTTCTGTTTCAAACATCTTTGCTAATACTTCTAACAAATTTAAAATTTTATAAATAGATAGTGTCCATATCATAAATAATATAGACAGTAGTGGTAACATGCAAACAGTAGCCAATTGTGGGACTGCAATTTAGATACTTGTAACAGTAACGCCTAATACTAGTCCCATTGGTGGCAGGAAGAATATATAATATGTTATTACAATTGATGAATTTGCTGTTTATGTCCCTTTATTTTACCACTGTTTTAAGTATATTAGATGTAAGTATATTTCATGTATTAAATATAATTATTGTTATCATCATCTATTAAGTTGGGTTAATATGACATGGCAATAGACAACTGATAAGATCGAAAACAAGAAAAAAATCTTACGATGCACTTTATGAGATGCTATTCATGTTAAGTGAGGAAAATTAAAGTTCACCTGCTTTCAACTATTGAAGTGTAGATTTTCTTCATTTCCATTTCTGTTCTGAAACTTCTTTACTCAATGTATTTGCATGTGCAATGCACCAAACACCATTGTAGACTGAGGGTTTTTGTGTTGTTGAGAAATATGGTACTTTTCGGTTAGCCGGGCGCCAGTGATATATGTACATATATAAATACACATGTATATACATATATATGTATATGTATACATACATATATGTAGATATATGTGTATGTATCTATATGTATACGTGGATATGTGTATATGTGTGTGTGTGCGTATATATACATGTATATATATCACTGGCGCCCGGCTAACCGAAAAGTACCAGAAATATTTAACTGAAAAGAGCTTTAAGTTCTTTCACCTGCATTTAAGGTCAATAAATATCAACAAACAACAGAAAAAACTGAGTCAGGAAGGATAACTACATTTATTGTAGCTGTCATGTACAGTAATCCTTCAACATTCACGGTTTTAACATTTGCGAGTTTTGATTATTCACGAATATGAAAATGCAGAAAAACTGAACATTTGCGAGAATCTGACTTGATTATTTGCGATTTTTAAAAAATGATCTCTTTCTTCTTCCGAATTATAGTGGTGAAGTATTATTTCTTCTGTGTTTTCATAGTATCTATTTACAAATCAATTGTTAGTTGTCAACTGAAAAAGGAGCCAGTGTTGAAGGAAAACAAAATAATAGCAACAGTAGATAGGGAAATTAGAAGAGGTAAGGTAACGGAATCTTTAATCTATTAATTTAAAATATACAGGTTCTTGTAGAGATGGAGCTGAAGCTCACTTATAGATAGAAAATAAAAGCATTTCTGAAGCATTTATTTGTATTTAAATATTGTATGGCATAATGACCCACTAATACATTATCATCTCTTTGGGAATAGTGAGAGTCAAAAATTACTCTATACAAAAACATATGTTTTTTTAGCTGTAATTATTGCTCTAGTCAGTTAATTTGAATCATCTTCAATAAATAAATTTAATATTTATGAATATGCGTGTACATTTACCTTCTACATGTATGTTAAGAATTATGTATTGTTAATACATATATTATTTTGTTCTTTGAAATCCTGTGCCCCTCTAATTAAAATTTTTAAGAACGTAACTCTTTTTTTAGTACAGAGAGAGAGACTCAACATTCACAGATCTGACATTTGCGAGGTTCTTCTGGCATGTAACCCTCGCGAATGTTAAGGGATTACTGTATTGTGTTATACTTTCAGTTAATTTCCCATTTGAATAAAGTGTTTTATCATACCTTCTGTGCAGAAGACAATCACTTTAGCATAACGACTTTTTCTTGGACAGCATTTTATTATCAACACAATAATGTAACAGTCAATATTTTTGGCAATATAGTACCAGAATGGTTTTCACTACCCATCTGATTTTATTTATCTTTTATGATATCTTCTTTTGTTGTCAGTTGAGATTTATTGCCTTTAAATGCAATTAAAAGAACTTAGCATTTCTCAGTTTATTACCCAGCAATAGGTCAATAGAATTGCAATAGGGAAATTTCTAAAGAAATCTACTGAAAAAATGACAAAAATAACCATACTTAAAAGAACCCAGTAAGGTTATAAAGATTGGAATGTAAGTTTCTATACCATGAATGAATCAAAAAATGGTCTATGTTGTAGTTCCAGTGATTATCAGCATATTTCAGGGCCAGGTTTTGCATCTAATTTTAGAACAAAAAGAAAACGCATCAAAGCAACAACAAAATTTAAACCCTACCTTTATGGTTCAAATCAGACCATAATTAAGAAAGTTATGATTTGGGGAAGGGAACGAACTTGAAAAATACAAATTAATAAAGTAGTAACAGAAATAATTAGGCTCTAAATTAAAAATATAACAATTTAACATAGAAAGAAAAAAAGCCTTTATAAAGTTTCATAATAGCTCTGCTACTAAAATAGTAAAATTGAAGGAAGAAACATATTGCAATAAAATTAGAGCCAAAAATATCAATCAATCCCAGTTATAAAGATTCATGATAAAATTTTCTGCCATTTTATCCCTAAGTTTTGGACCTACTTTTATAAAGCCTATTTATGAGAGTAGCAATTCTAAAACATCAAATATTAGAATTTGGTAATGAATTCTTATTACGATCAATGCTGTTTTATACCATGTCAATGTTTATCAATACTCGATTTTTCAAGAATCACTGATCACTATTCTGGAAAACAATGTGACATTATGACAATGAATGTTAGCATTGATGATGTTTGTATACATGATAGATTAGAAAATACATATAACAAAATGGCAAATCAGTGTGCACACAAGTGGGAGGTGTTGCCATAGCAACATCATACAACACTCACACACACCAGTAGTTGGTATGCAAAATAAAAAAAAATTGTGACTGGTGAAAATGGAAAACGACTAAAGAATAAATGAAAAATAAAAAGTCTACCTGAATTTTATTTTATGCTTTAGCTGTCCCAATAATAAATGCAACAGAAACGTTGTTCTTCAGCTGCATGGACTTCTGTTCTCATATGCTTTTTTGTTATCTCATATGATTTTTTGTTCCTTGAGTTCAATAACTGTAAAATACAAATTCAGTCATTGAAGTTTAAAAAAATGTAAAAAAAAAGGCTTTTAAGACTCCTGGAAAGACATAAATATAGGGAAGTACACCAACAGTAGGCAACAATGAAATAAAATGCTTTATAAATATTTTATTTTTGTTTCCAAATGAAATAGTATCATTTCGCAGCACTCAGAATCTTTTTAAGAATCATCAGCCAAGGGCAAAGTATTGTGGGTAAAGGAAAACTGAGTATTTTTTGCAGTAGTAATCAGAATTTTTTTCTAAAAAGTAAAAATTATAAAATTAGTCGACTGCTAAAATTTAAGTGACCGACTACAGGTGTTTTGACCCTATTGTTTTTTTAAAACTAGAAAAGCATTTGTAAAAAGGATAGCTGGAAAATTAAAATATCAATTCAGACAAAATAAATTTATTAGAATAGAATATTTTATTTTATACAGTAAGTCACAAATTTATTTGTATAAATATTTAGGGGTGGTAATAAATGTCAAGGACAAACAATGTTTGTATAGGAAACTAAAGTCACAATCTACTTTAAGAAGACAAAAATACAGGATGTCTTGCTCCAAAACAGTAGTCAGAAAAACTAATTTTCTTTTTAATGAATTAAAAGTATTGTAATGAACTACAAGTACTTCTTATTACAAATCTAGTTAACTACAACAGCTAGTTTTTAAAAATAGTGAATACAGACTACTTTACAAATGGAGTCACTACTTTTTACCTTCATATTTTATCAAAGGATTTAATCTACAGTTGAAAGTGTGGACACAGATTAAGTAACACAGTGGCTCCTTGTTATATTGCGTTTGCCAAAAAATAATCAAATACAATATAACTGAGGCAGCAGTGGCACATGAGTTATTTAAATTGAAAAATAATAAATCTAGATAAAAAGCAATTAAAAAAACCCTGATATTAAAACATGAAGATCTAATAAATTAACTCACATCCTTTATCAGTGTTATTAAATTTATGCACAGTTTCAGTCCTACTGGAAATTTATATATTATCCGATGCTGGGAATATATTCAGCTTATGTATGCCACTAGGAAGTGTGCAAAATTTAATACATTCCATCTTGCATTGCGAAGTTGCAGCCTTGCCAATGTATAATTGAAGAATGCCAGGCTGGATACCATACAGATGGTTTAAATGCTAAAGCCCTTGGTGTGCTATACCAAGTAATCTGGGTTCGATCCCCAGTCTGGACACATTTTTCACTCTGTTGGTTATGCATTGTTTAGCAAAGTGTAGATTAATTCACATCCTTTGTTAGCGTTATTAAATTTTCATACAGTTTCAGTTCTGATGGAAATTTAACAATGAATTATTTTTTAATCCTAATACTATTTTTGTATCCTAATATTATTTTTTTATCCTGAAATAACACTGAAAGTAGCAACTTGTTCACTACAAATTTATTTTTTCTACCGTGCTATTCATTATATTACATTTTTCAAAAGTGTATACTACAAACCATTAGAAAATTAATAAGATGTTTCAATGTGATTGATAGAAGGAACTTAAAGTATCAAAATTGAGAGTTGCCATTTGAAAAATGAAAATTGGTGTTATTTTTAACACATATGTGGCCCCCAAAATATACTTTATGCATAGCATTAATTAGTAGAATTTCCAGTTGATTGGCATTAGAGCTCTGAATGGGTTAGGTTATACTCTGCTTAAACATGAACATTTCATTTGAAGTCAACTTGAAACAAGACAAAACAAATTTTGTTGAGGCAAAACCAAAAATAGAATATTTTTCAACCTGAAATGCAACAAAATGAATATAGCCTTTTAGGTTTTTACGTATTATCCAGGCCATGAGATAAATTCCTTAAAATGGTTGCTAATTTCCAATCTTGTTTATCTTTGCAAATCATGTTTAAAACAGTCATTTAACATTATTAAATATATAACATTGTTAAAAATGGTACATAATATAAAATAAATAAATAAATAAAACATAGTAAATGAACAATTATAAATAAATAACAAAAAACTATAATAAAAAAACTATAAATTATAATAAAAAATAAATAAACAATGGCCTATATGTAGATAGCAGCATAAATGAGGACATATTAAACCTTTTAAACTCAGAGACTGATGAATCAGATTTTGATGGATTTCAGTAAAATTACTCCAGTACTCTTATAATCAGTAATGTAAATAAAAATAAAATCGGCCTTTCACTATTTTAATATCCATTCAGTTTTTATTTTTCTTTTCAATTCCATATTTATTATTTATAACATAATAACAATTTCATGTTTATGTTTTTGTTTTCTAAATTTGGTTGTTTAAATTGGTAATGTGTTTCTGATGTTATATCATACACGATTAAAGTCCATATTTCATAATTTTAGCAGGGTGTTTTTCTGTTAAATATTATTTATAGTGTATTAATAATTTTGAATATTGTATTTATATTATTTAAATTAAATAATTTATTTCATATTTATGTATTTTGGATTTCTAAATTCACTTTAATTAATGTTTTCTTGGTCATATATCATTCATGATAAATCTGTAATCCCATATGCCGAAATATAGCTGTAGAGTTAATGTAATTTTAGTGGATTTCATTTCATATTTATAATTTTTTATTCATATTATTTCTTTCAAATTAATAATTTCATTTTTATGATTTCTAAATTCAACTTATTAATGTGTTTCTGTTTGCACGTCATTTGCGATTACAGCTTGTAGGCTGAAATTTCAACTGCGGCATTTATGACTATTTCTTTTTTATGTAATTTTTCATGGTGTGGCAGGTATGCTGCTACAGCGTTTCTTCCCGATATGACAGTAGATATCTTTTTTTTTAAACATAATGTTGTATAAATTCAGAATTAATACTAAATTTTTAACGTTATCCTATATTAAGTCACAACAAAGGGTGCTAAATCTATATGAAATCAGCTTTCATTTTTTCCCTTTTCTCAATAGCTTTCAATTTATGTCAAAATTGGATATTTCAAAGTATTATTTATATGACGTTTCCAAATAGTAGGCATATTAAATGGTATAATGTTTTTCAAAAATAATAAAAATGTAATAATCTTTAAGAATATATTTAATTTTTCCAATTTTAAAATTGTAATAATTTTCTTTTTTATATATATACATGCAATTTATATATTTTCATAATACTATTGCCCTTACTACCTTCGTTAAATATTTTCAAATAATGATAATAATAAAAACGTACAGTTTAAAAAAAATTATGTATTGTATTATTTCAGAATTCATATTAATTTTCTATCATTTTGTTTTTTCCTTTCTCTAAAGTTGATATAGATGGCACCAAAACAATGTTACTTTTAAAATTAATTGTAGTCTTATTAAAATTTCTCATTATAACATTTTTCTTCTTTTTTAGAAAATTTGTTTCAGATGCAATATTTTTCATGTTATATCTGTTATTTTTGTGATTTGTGTTATTATTTAGTATTTATAAATCAGAAATTGTGATTAAAAAAAATAATCACTATTATTAATGTTGGAAAACGTCTGTGTGTGTGTGTGTGTGTGTGTGTCTGTCTGTCTGTTAGCGGATAAAGTCTGCGAGCAAAGCACTTTTTATGTCAAAAAATTCAGAAAAATCCGGGCATTCCGGAGTTATAGTTTTTGAACGAGTCGGCCCCTAATTAAGAACGTTAAATTAAAAACCTCATCAAAATTAGCAAAACAAGAAGCAGTTTTATCGAAACCCGAAAAGAAAATTTCCATTTTGATAATCGCAGACATCCAAATTGTCGCTTTTTAACACATCATCGAATAAAAAAAATCTACCAGAGGTATTGATCCGAAAATCGGGGTACATATGCGGCCGATTTTTGTCGTTCCAAAAAGTCAAATTTTTTTAAATTCGGACCGTAACTTTACTTTACTTCGGCCAAAAACTGACCAGACATCCAACACTAATCCCAGACAGGAAAAAGGTTGCTGTAAAGAATGCCGGGTTGACACATCCGAGATCAAATCGCTCCATTCCTTTTTGAAACAAGTGGAAATAATGACTCTACATTCACGAAAATTTGCTAACATGTGTATAAAAAAATCGCAAATTCAACAAAAAAAATTCGTAAAAATAGACCAGTAATTTTTAAAGATATCAATTAAAACTCATTAATGAAATGGCAAATGAATTTATTTCTATTCCAAAAAGACAGCTGCTTTTTTATTTCAACATTCAACGCAGACAAATTGTCTGTGAATAAGTCATTTCTGAAAGAGATAAAATAATGCATTTAAAAATGATTGTACTTTTTATACGCTAAATAAAATTTTAAAAATTATCGGATTTTCGAATCTGAAAAATATGAATCCTTGCTTTGAGTGATCTGGCATTTCAGGGATTCAAAAAATTTTCGAATTCCGACCATAATTTTTTATTTTAGCAAAATCCTGATTTTTTTTATAGGAAAAAAAGAAAAAGAAAAAGAAGCTAAAGAATTAGCTATTTCTTTTCAAAATATCTCCCGTCGTATGGGTCCCATCGCACGGCCCGCTAACGAGCGAAGCCAGCTAGTCTATAACATTAATGTTGGTAAACATCTGTCTGTGTGTCTGTCTGCCATCTGTAAACACAAAAACTCTGTGTGCAGACGACGGACACAAGCGCTTTTGTTATAAAAATATTCAGAAACATTCAAGCCTTCTGAAGTTACAGTTTTTGAAGAAGTCCGGCCCTAATTAAGAGAGTTATTAATTAACAAAACTGTTTTAATTACTCGAAACAAAACCTATTTGACAAAAGATTTCACATTTTGTCTAAAACCATAAAGACTTCTCTTCCGAAGAGTTGCCAGTCAAAAAGCCAGACAATAATGTCGAGGTTGTCAGCGAGGAAATTAAGCAGAAAAGTGTATTGTAAAAGTGTATTGTCTTTTTAAAATTTTCCATGCACCCCTAATGTGATATATTGTTGGAAAGGTCTGTGACCGCTTAATCGTATTATGCATCTCCAGTGCCCATCCTCCCATTTTGTCCCCCCCACTTTTCTAAATTTTGCCGACACCTTTCATGTGACATATCATTAGAAAAGTCTGTGACCGCTTAATCATATTATGCATCTCTGGTGTCCATCACCTCACTTTGCTCCCCCATAGAAGGTACTTTTCTAAATTTTGCACACACTCGTCATGTTATAAATCATTGAAAAGGTCTGTGACCACTTAATCATATTATGAATCTCCAATGTTTATCCTCCCACTTTTCCCTACCAAAAGGGGTACTTTTCTAAATTTTGCACACACCCCTCATGTGATATATTGGTGGAAAGGTCTGTGACCGCTTAATCATATTATGAATCTCCAGTGTCCACCTCCACACTTTTCTCTACCAAGCGGGATACTTTTGTAAATTTTGCACACACCCCTCATGTTATATTATAAGTGTAAAGATCTATGACCGCTTAATCATATTATGCAGGGCGTAGACAGCATGACTGTTATACGGTGCCACAGGCAGTGGGGACCCGAGCCGGAGGTTCGTTCAGTTAGAGGTTTATACTATTCGACATGCAAATTAAGGGATTATCTGGTGCATACATAGCACAACTGATATACGGTGCCGAAGGCAGTGGGGACTCGGGTCGGAGGTTTGTTCAGTTCTTTGCATATTTGTTTTGCTTTATTACTGACAGATACTAGTATTATTATTTACTAAATGCATTTTAGTTTTCAAATTTCTGTAATCTGTAATTTTCTATATTCCAGAATCACTGTAATTGCAATGAGTTTGGATTAAAAAAGTTAGGCCATAACTGTTATTTATACAAACAGAAGAAACTTATATAATACAGGTAATGAAAAACAATTATTTTAATATTAACGAAAACAAGCATAATAGCTCACCAATTTGTTTTCATACTTTTTATATCATTTAAAAACAAATCTCACTTTCTTAAGTTGATCTGCATCAATCGTTTCAAAAAAAATGTCAAGGACCCTATAACATTAGAAAAGGGCATAATCCTATTTCATTCCATCATTTGGCTTGTTTTTAAACGATGCCAAATTGGCAATTTCTTTATTGATTGTTTACATTTACCATCATGTAACCCCAATAAACAAATGGTAGAATGTTGCTATTTTAAAGTTAGAAATAGGAAAATTAATTATGTGACTTTATATGAGAGCAGTGACATACTGAATATAAAATTTAATTCATTCAGACGATTTTTGACAAAACATTGCAAAAAATAATTTAATAATTTAAATGCATAGTTACTAAATTAAACTAGAAAGTAAGGAGTTCTTTTGGATATTGCATTTTGTAATAAAATATAAATATTTCATTTCACAAATTTAATAATATAGAAATAAAAGATAATATGAGAAGTAAAAATAAACATTTTTTTCAAATATATCCATAACTACAAAAAGTGATAACGATCATTGCAAAGTTGAAAAATACAGGAAATTTGTTAATGCCACTATTACTGTACTACATGTATGAGTTCTTCACATACATGAAAACAAAAGAAAACTCCATCACCGAATACAGCAAAATGATTGTATTAGAATCCCCGAAAATGCACTAAATGTTCTAATGCTGCACACGAAAACAATAAAAAATATCACTGGATACAGCAACCTTGCTATAATGGAATCCATAAAAATACATGAAATTTGCTAATGCTGTAAGCAGTGTACTGCATGTATCAGAACTTCGTATACTATATGAAAACCAAAAAAAATCATCACTGGATGCAGTGACCTCGCTTTATTGGAATCCCAAACCGATACAAGAAATTCAGAAAAGTAACAATCACTAAAATGTCAACAATTAGCAATTTTCAACAATGAAATTTACACTATATTAATGAAAACTGAAAAAAATAATCTTGAATATTTATTTACTTACAATATTTTTCTTAACACCACTCACATCCGCAAAAATAGAAAAAAATAACAAGTTTTAAATAAACAGTTTGTGATATCGTTTTTTCAGTGTGTTTTTGTCTTTTAGTATCATGACATCACCGCTTAATGATTAATTATTTTAATTAAAAAATTAATTAATAAATCATTAAAATTCAGATAAATGTCGAATTAAGAATCACCTGATTATATAACAAACACAACATACTTAGCAAACGCATTCACTAAAAAATATGAAGCTCAGCCTTTCAAATAATAGAAAAGATAGATATATCTGGCTAACTATCGCCGATTTGGCAAGATTTCGCCAAATGGTGAATCGCATAGGATCTAACCTACAAAGCTATCAAATAATGCATGCCACATCCTTACAATTCTCATCATTATAAAAAAGAAAAATATATATCTCCAATTTTAGAGTGGGGGGAGCAAGAAAATGTCAAGTCTTGCATCACTGCCAGTGGTAATCCGAAAAAAGGGTGGTTGATATATTAGAATACCTGAAATATGATGCAGCATACAATACAATTAAATCATACCAAGTAGTCCTAAAAATTTACTATTTCATTTTCGGTAGAAAAAAATGATAAATAAACTTACGTTTTAGAGAAAAATTGAAGGAAATTCAGGTGAATTTTACGTATAGCATTTTGATTTTGCAAGCAAACAGACGCCAACACCCTGTGATGCCATATTCAAAAGGAAAAAAATCACAGAGTTCATAAATTACTACCAGAAGCCTTTAACAGATATATGTTTTGACTGCATTTTCCGGATATTTACTCCTAACTTATTTAAAGAAATATGTATATATTTAATATATACATATATATATATATATATATATTTTTTTTTTTTTTTTTTTTTTTTTTTTTTTTCAAGTGTAAAGAAACAAGTTACACTAAACCACGTTTCAGCTTGAATGACTCGTGAATCATTCATGAAGATTTCGACTGTGATAAACCCAGAGATAAACCCAGGTCAGAAATTGTCTAAATATTTTATAGTAGAGCTTAAAACGAATTATAAATAATTAACTTTGCGCTAAAAAGCTTTTTTTAACGATTCTTCTGGTGTATACAAGTAAATCTGGCCGCAGTCTTGCAACATTTTTAGATAAAAAAAAATTGCATCCAAGATTCAACCAATTTAGTGTTATCAAAAGCGTTTTTGTAAAGTTTGATACAGTGCAGAGTTTAACAGGGCTTTTTAAAAAGATTTTACAGAAAAATAAAGTTTATCATAGTAATTTTATGGTATCCTTTGGGTTTTCCTAATTTTTAAATTTTATTCTTAAATGTAGTATAATAAAGTTGGTTGATATTTTGCATAGTATTCAATAGAGAATCATCTTTATATTAGATTTATAAAATGTACATTTTTCATATTTTTCTTTACTGTATTTTTCGGTGTAAGAGTCCAACTTTTAAACCGCCAAAAGCAAAGTAAATTTAAATGTCTACTGATACATCAGATATACAATCAGACATCTGATGATCCCGATTTATAGCTGTAGTCATAGTTATGAGGTAAGTGTCGATCTTTTCTTTACTGCTATGACCCTAAAAAAACTATCATTTTTTATATTTTTTGAGCTATAATTAAAAATAATTATTGTTTTAAAAACTATTTCTTTGTAGAAAAAAAATATTTGACTTAGAGGAAATTTTATAATTATGAAATGAACTAGTGTATAAAGTTTTGTACTTCCTGTGAGGAATTTGCAACAGAGCTGAAAGAAGTTTTAAATATTTAACTTTATGTTCAAAACTTTTTTTAAAGAACTTGATTGTTTAGACAAGCAAATCTCGCCTTAAAATCTTGCAGCATTTTTTAGATAAAAAAGATTGCATCAAACAAATTAACCAATTTAAACTTAGCGAAAGCATTTTTTTTAAGTATGTAGAGTAGAGCTTATCTTGGTGCTTTTTAAAAATATTTTACAGAAATAATAAATTATTATGAAAAATGCAGTTATAATTGCAGATAAATTAATCATAAAGTAGTATAAATTTATGTATTTTCAAATATCTTACACAAGGAGTATCAATACATAGAGGAATTTAGTTCTATCTTGATCTGGAAAATTTCTTATCTGGAAATTCACTGTTAAAACTTCTGGTAAATTTTCATTAATTGGATCTTCATATACAGTGCTGTATTTGTAAAGAAAACTGGGGGTACATGCTACACCAGAGGGTATAT
This sequence comes from Maratus michaelseni, assembly GCA_963931845.1. NCBI lineage: Eukaryota > Metazoa > Arthropoda > Arachnida > Araneae > Salticidae > Maratus > Maratus michaelseni. Next base: position 277,530,613 of record OZ007598.1, on the reverse strand, counting down.
GCCAAGAGTTAAAGCTTTATTTGAGAATCAGATGGTATACAGAGCTTCTTTTTAAAAAGAAACAAAATATGTAGGTAGTATACCACCATATACCCTCCACTATCGCCGTAGTTGCATTGATCACAATCTTCAATGCAATTCTTCAGTATGCAAGAAGTTAGAGATGATAAAAATTTTAAAAGCTTTATTTACTATTTCAAGTAAAAAATTCAGTATTTTTTCTTATCTATTGATGATTTTTTACAGGTGACTTTTCCCCCAACACTTTTATTTTCTTAAGAATATGCCCTTTCATGAATGATTTAAGGGGTTTTTATTAACTTTCTTTATTTATTATTTTCTAATAAAACCATATTGGGAGTTTTATTTCTACTTTAAATTTCATCTGTACAGAAAGTTTTTCAAATTAGCTGAAGTTATTTATTGTGTTTGTAGCGTTGCCTTATTATAGCGTCTTGTGGTGGCTATTCGTCACGCAACCAAGATGTATCACAAAGTTATACGTAATATGATGTATAGAGACAGAGTTTCCTCCCCGGCAATTTCAGAAGGGTGTTACACCCTGCTTGCTTTTGATTTTAAAAATACACCCTTTTTGACATTCATTTAAAAAATAGCATGTATTTCCTTCCTCACTGCCTTTTGTACTAAAAAATTTGTGTGCATGGCATGTACTGATTTATTGTTGTGTTTTGAAAACATTACCTTAGCTTTTAAATATGATAAGTGTTTTCAAGGAACTAAATAGTGTCCCTTTCAGAATTTAAGAAGTGCCCTTCATTGAATCCTATAACAAGCGAGACACTTGGCGGCATCGATTTTGGTGAAGCGATGAATGAGTTTCTCTTGTTACCGGTTTTCTTTCTTGTATTTCTTCCATGCCTACTGTGATTGATTGTTGTTTATCCTGGAAATTGGATTGGGTTTTGAGCTTAGAGCAAAGATACAAGAAGGTCTTGATTGGTTTATTGTGTCAGATTTGTTGAATTACGTTTGTGGAATTTGTTCGGTGAAGGTTTGCCGTTTTGTCGTATGTCATAAAAGAATAATTCTAGTGAAATATTTTAAAAAAAAAAAGATGAGAAATAAATGTGTTATATGTATCATTACAGTAGCAACACTATTTTTCTGTAGACGTTTTGGCAATAAGACCCTTTATTTTAATATTCAATGGTGCTATGTTTGCTTGTATATGTTTATTAATGCTGATTAAAAGATGAATACAAACAATAATAAAAAAAGGCAAGTGAATTTTTTTATATTTTAATTTATTAGATGTATTTCATTCATTCTAGAGATTACTGTGCTATGAGTTCCATGCATATAGGCGGGGGGGGGGGGGGGGGATGAGTCCAGTTAATGTGCATGAAGCGTACCAGAGGAGTGGGGGGTTCTGGTTAATGTATACAAAGTGTACATATATATAAGTTACTAACCGCTGCTTGCACGAGTTTCGTGCATTCTAGAGATTGCTGCACTGCAAGTTTCCTGGATCCAGGTTTTCTTTTTTCAGTTAATGTACGTTAAGCTTACATATATGTAAGTTACTAACCACTGCTTGTATGAGTTTCATGCATTTGAGCATTCAGGAATCTCGAAATGCTCCCCAATCATAAACTGTGTGCTTTGTGGCAGACAATTCACTACTTACACAGTTCTTATGAGAATTTCTTTCACAAAATAAACATTGATTTTATTCCGTTTTGTGACAATTTACAAAGTTTAAGCAAAGAGGAAAAAATAGCTACAAATTTTTAAAAATAGAAAAATGCAGCGAAAAAAAATTGCTAAATATTTGTAAAAATCAAAATATCCGGAGGAAATATTGCTAAAAGTTTGTAAAAAGCATGAAAACAAACTTGCTAAAACTTTGTAAATAGTCACAAAACGGAATAAAATCGCTGATTACTTTCTGAAAAAGCTTGCGGTAGGAAGCACGAGTTCTGATTGGGTAGGATTTGGAAGTTGCTGATTTTTTGGTTGGCGCGTTTCAGTGTTTGGCTTGCATAAAAAAATTGCCAAATCAGGCGTTTCGTTTGTTCTAGGATTTTGCCATACCCTTTTCGTATCAGCAGCACCCTGCCCTGTTTAAGATTTTCCAACATATTTAAAAATTGTTTAGAAATTCAGTTTGTCTTCTTGCCAACTGTCTGTGTTCTAACTCTCGTAAATATACTCAGATTTCCATGTATTTGATATACATTAATGACATTTGCCATGGTATGTTCACTTTTCAAAAGGAACAGTGTCGCTTTTATAGTTTGTTACAGGAACACTCAAGATAATTCCAGGTTCTCCATTACCCTGTCGACCACATTCCATAAAAAAATTGACTAAAAATGTCATTCGCTTGATGTCAGATTCATTACATGTGTTTGTTACATCATCAAGTGATTCTTAATTTTAATATTTATCTGTATTTTTAATTTTTTTTTTCTGATTTATTATTGTTTAATTTTGGTTAATTAAAATAACAGCTACATCATTAAATGGTAACATAATGATATTAAAAAAGGAAAAACATTGAAAAAAATTTGTGAATTTCATAAGCTTAGAGGGATAATTAAAAAAGTTAATATGAATAAATAAATATCCATGATTCTTTTTTTCTCTTTTCATTAATATATTTAATTTTTACAGTTGAAAGTTACTGGCAGTTGACGATTTAGTGATCAGTATTTTTTTGGTATTTACACTACAGTGAGGTTTTTGCATCCAGCGATGTATTTATTTATCTATTTTGTGTGTTTGAAGCTCTTCTATATGCAGCATAGTGATTACACATTAATGAATTTCTTGTATTTTTATTGGATTCCAAAACAGTGAGGTCACTGCATCCAATGATTTTTTTCTTTCTTAGGTTTCATGTGTGCAAATTACCCATACGTGCAATACAGTGTTCACGATATTAACAAATTTCTTTTTTTTTTAAAGACACGTAAGCACAAGTTTGTCAATAGATTGTTGATTCGTAGGATAAAATTTTTAAGGAAATGGTGCAAACACCATTTATGAAAGCAGAAATAACTTGAGGTGATATTGATGATGATGTTGCACAGTTGAGCTTAACTTTCATTAAGGATTACTTTTTTAATAATGTTGCAGATGATTTCATGGTTACTGAGTAAAGTTTGTCACCTGACATTTTAGAATTATTCCACAGTGACACCTAAGACGAAGATTTTGATGGATTTTCAGAAATATAAATCTAGTTGTTTAGGGCAGAATTATTATTTTTTTTTCATTTGTTAAAATAAATAATGATGATGGTAGCATTAGTTGTGCAATTAATCAAAAAGTAAGAAAGGTATTTTAAGTTCAAAATGTTTGATTTCATAATTGTTTATTACTAGAATGGCGGTAGGGGTCATTTTAACCCCTGACCATTTTTGTCCGTTGATTACTTTTGTTTGGTTGGAAGAATTTTTTTTTACTTTTCCTAAATAGATAACAATTATTTTTTAAAAAATTTCAGCATTCTGTATTTGTTAGTTTATGAAAAATATTGCACAGTATTGAATATATATATGAAATATTGATGAAAAAAATATTAATTTATAAATTGTGTTTTATTTAGTTAGCATTAGTTTTAATTTGTGAAACCAATCAATTTTTATATCAAATTAAGGAGTTATTTGAGTAGTTATAGTATGAACAAATAAATCGCCCGGTAGGCGTTACATTTACAGTACTTTAAAAATGCAATAAATTATCAAGTAATATTAAATATAAATAAAATATAAATGATGAAATACACGTAAATTGCATATTTTTTCCAATATATGGCATTTAAAATTGTTTTATCGTTGTTATTTCAGTAATTTAATCGAAGGATCAAAAAGACCCCTTCCAGTAGGTAAGATTTTTCTGCCGTTCTAGTGTTAATTAAAAATTGTAATTACTTTCTCTTAACCTGGTACAGTACAAAATCCTGAATCCAGATTCCCAAAATTTTGAATTCTCCAAAATTCAATTCAGACTTTTGCTAATCGGCTTTTTTTCTTTTCCTTTTTTTTTAAACGCAGTAAAACGAAAATGAAGAAAAAAAGTGTAACATTTAAAAAATTGCTGACGACAAAATTTACTACATTAGGGTAAAATTTTGAACCGGAATTCCTTTCATGAATGTAAAAAGAAAACTTCAAAACACTAAAAAACTAGAAGTTGCAAAAAATAAAAAAATCGCTCTATGAATTCTGATAATATCCCTTTTAATATATTGGGCCAACTAATTTACAACCAGATTCATTTCAATAATGTGGAAAAATCGTTACAAAATGCAAAAAGGATCAAAATTCAAAATTTGCTTGGCACAAAAATTATTATAGTGTAATTAGAATTCTCTCATGAAAAACTGCTATAGAATGTGCTAGAATGCTAAAAATCACAATGTAAACTACATTAAAAATTTCTGAAAATTCAAAAATTGCAGAAGACAAAATGTACTATTAGGATAAATATTTGAAACACAATTCCTTTTACAAATGTTAAAAAATTACCTCAAAACACGAAAAACTCTAAAAATATCATAAAAAATTTGTAAAAAATTCAAAAATCACTATATGAATTCAAAATAAATTTTACTGAATAGAAGACTGCATGTATTATATTGGGCTAATAGATTAAAACTTAATTCGGCTTACTAATATGGAAAAATCATCATGAAATTTAAAAAAAAAAAAACAATTTGCAGAGGACAACATTTTCTATAGTGAGCTAAAAGATTTTAATCAGAATTTTTCACAAATGACAAAAAATCGCCGTTGGAAGGAAAAATGTTGAATGTCGCACTAAAAATCACTAAGGACAAAATTTACTAAATTGAAACCAAATTCCTTTTACATATATAAAAAAATCGCTATAGAATATGGAACAATGCCAAAACTCACTGTATGAATTCCAAATAATATTTATTGAAGAGATCAACATTTACTATATTAGACTAAAAGATTGAAACGGGATTCCTTTTACCAATGTAGAAAAGACACTGCAAAATTAAAAAAAAACTAAAAATCCCATGAAATTTTTGTAAAAAAATTATTATACTTGCAAAGATTTTTTTTATACCTTTTTTAAAATAATATTCCTGTATTTAAAAAAATATCACTTTAGTATTATTTTCTTTTAGTAATTATTTTTCTTCAAATGCTTCCCTGATGTAAATAATTTCAGGATGCAGGGAGGAGGGGAGGTTGTGTTAAATTATTTTTTCCTTATTTTACAAATAAGCAGAAAATAATCCAAAATTCAGAAAATTCCGGAATCACTGATGTTCAGAGGATTCCGGATTTTGAACTTTGTACTGTATTATATTTTATTTATATTGAATGATATTATACCCAGTCTGGCGATATACCTATTGCAGCATTAAACTAATTTTCAAGTTTAAAAAGGAGAAGAAAAGTTACTGAAGTATTGTACTCAGTACAATGTTATTCCCAGAAAATACGGTATATTTTTTATCAAGAATCTTAAAAGAGATTTTTTATCTAATGAGTACGGTAGTACTTTGGTTCTAGAACTCAATTTGTTTAAAAAGACTGTTTGAGCTGAATCAAATTTTGCCACAAGCATTAATGAAAATATGATTAACTGATATACAGCTCCCAAGTTACTTCCTGTATTTACATGTTACTAACAACATTCAACAAAGTATAGTAAAATATAGCAATGCATGAATTTCACTATCACTGGAATCACTGTACCTCACGTTTATACACTTTGTCCAACAAAGAAAGAAACCTTATTCGTCATTTTTGCTACATTGTTTTCATTCAGTTGATTTGACAAAGACACTATTTCAGAGCTAAATCACATTTTGCTTGAATATATCACCCTTTCCCCCCAAAAAAAATTCCTTTGTCCCACTTTCACCTCAAAAAGTTTTAAAATCTTGAGAAGTTATTACATTTTGATAAATATTTTTTTCTGTATTTATTATTATTTTTTATAGTAATTAATAATCCTCTATATTCCTCCCCCAGACAGAGATAGCTCACTGGTTAGGAAAAGCTAGGGACATAGAAGTATTTATGGAAGGCAAAAGCAATTCTGCTGTATAGCCCTGTAAAGGAACTATATAATTTGTATACAACCAGTAATATGCAAAAAAAAGTCAAATTTAAAAACACATACCACATTTACATACACATACATTTTATTTCTCTCCTTATTTATATTTATGTCTATTTCTTCATATATATTTATAACTAACAAGAAAAGATAAAATTAAATAAATGAAAATAATTTTTTTTTCTTATGTGGTTTAAGATTTTTTTTTCATGCATTATTTGAATACTTTAAGGCAACACTGTCTTAACAGCTGCTGTGTGGTTCACCTATTCAAATAAATATATAAAATTACTGTTTCACGATTCTGAATCACAAGTAACATATAATTGTGGAACAGGGATATTTTCTCTTTATAGTTAAAAATGTTCAAATATTTCTTTGTTATAGGTTTGTTTAATATCTCTAATAAGGATTACTCTGTTGCAAAGCGTAATTGTGGTTCAACAACATGCAATAAAAAATTTCTTGTTTCCAGTAAATAAAAAAAAAACATAGTAATGCTGAAATGCAAACATATATTACTTTTAGTTTGGATGAAACAAAATTATTATGATTTGTCATACGATAAATTAAAAATATTTTGTTTTTCAAAACAATGTGCTAATTTATAATAAAAGTAAAAAAAAATGTCAAATTTCAATGCTAGTATAAATTATGGAAAATGATTTTTCTAAAAACAATATTGTTTATATATGTCAAATGAATATCCACTCCTCCTCCTTCTTTAAGTAAATATGCACCTATTTTTGTGCAAATACTACTTTTTGTTTCATTTGAGGCTAGTACATTAACTATGTTTGATTGCACTTGGCAGTAGTACCTGTGTTTTCATGGCTGTGGTAAATGAATATAGGTTTTAATCTAGGATAGAAAATTATTTAAATTCTATCATAAATATCTAATTTTTTCTTCATTAATTTTAATTTCTTGTCTGAAGCCCTTTTACTGTGAAATATTTTTTTAATGAATTGTAAAATATAATTAACAATTTTTTTATTGCAGATGCCTATATCTATAAAAGTAGTCAAAGAGAAAAAGGTTCTTTGGATATCCATTACATCACGAAAAACTGACAGAAGTATTTAAAGTGTGAAATATGGAACAAAACATTTCTTTACAAAAGCATTTTGGAGAAACACCTTCTGACTCACGACAAGGCATATCATTTGTTTGTAAGATATGCAACAAAAAATTCACCCAAAACAGCTATTTAAACAAACATTTGTTAGTTCATACTGGTGAGAAACCATTTGCATGTGAGATATGCAACAAGAAATTCTCTCAAAAGAGTCATTTAAACAGACATTTGTCAGTACATACAGGTGAGAAACTATTTGTATGTGAGATATGCAACAAGAAATTCTCTCAAAAGTTTTCATTAATGAAACATTTATTAGTTCATACTGGTGTGAAACCTTTTGCATGTGAGATATGCAACAAGAAATTCTTACGAAATAATGATTTAAGCAAACATTTGTTAGTTCATACTGGTGAGAAACCTTTTGCATGTGAGGAATGCAACAAGAAATTTTCTGACAAGAGTAATTTAAATAGACATTTGTTATTTCATACTGGTGAGAAACCTTTTGTATGTGAGATATGTAACAAGAATTACACTCAAAAGAGTACATTAAACACACATTTGTTAGTTCATACTGGAGAGAAACCATTTTCATGTGAGATATGCAATGAAAAATTCTCTCGAAAGAGTTATTTAAAATATCACCTTCGCTCTCATGCTGGTGAGAAACCTTTTGCATGTGAGACATGTAATAAGAAATTCTCTCATAAGAATCATTTAAGTGAACATTTGTTAGTTCATACTGGTGAAAAACCTTTTGCATGTGAGATATGCAACAAGAAATTCTCTCAAAGGCGGTATTTAAACAAACATTTGTTAGTTCATTCTGGTGAGAAACCTTTTGCATGTCAGACATGCAACAAGGAATTCTCTCATAAGAGTCATTTCAGCAAACATTTGTCGGTTCATACTAGTGAGAAACCTTTTGTGTGAGATATGCAACAAGAAATATTTTGACATGAATCATTTGAAAAATCAACTGTTAATTCATACTGGTAAGAGACCATGTGTGTCAGATATTCAACAAGAAATTCTCACAAACGAATGAATTAAAAAGGAATCTGTCAAGTCATACTGTTAATAAACCATTTGTTTGTGTGATATGCAAGGACAATTTCTCTCAAAAGAGTAATTTTAAACATCATCTCATGGAATTCAGACTTAAATTGTTCGTTTTTTAGACATGAAAAACTAAAAATTTCACAAAAGGGTAATAGACTAATTACTCATTTATGCTCTCATAATATAATGTTCGCTATCAACTAACTTAAGTACTTCTTTTTTATATATAAGGTAATTTATGTAAATTAATCTTAAGAGTGTATGATTTCTTGTAAAACATTATAAACAACAAAATGAAACAGTGGTCAATGCAAAAAATTTTAATTTATGTTGCTTATCTTTGTAATGATATGTCATATCTTTCGTTTTGTATTATTTGATGTTTTATCTATGTATATATTAAATACTTTCAATGTATATGTTGTAGGCTAAGTGAGAAGTCTGTCTCTTTCCAGAAAGCCATGCTTGTTGGATAATCATCTTTCTTTTCCCAGTCAGCCTCATATTTCTCAGGTTTATTGCAAATATCCTGAAGAGTGTTAAGCTAGTTGTTATATACGCATTTATTTTTCAATCTGCCTGAAATTATTGTAGGCTTCTTTCAAAGAACCTAGATAGCGTTAGACTATTGAATTAAACTAGCAATTAACTGCTTGTTTCTCAATCAGTCAGATTTTTGCAGGCTTATTGCAATGGGTCTATGCAGTTTTAGGCTAATTTGGAAATGACCAGCTGTTTATCCAAATATCGTGTTGTATTTGATCGAAACATAAAAAATTACTTTTAAAGTCTAAACTGAAGCGGTCAAAGAAAAGTTCCATTGAACCATAGTAGATCGAACATGACAAAATTAATTCCATCAGCATGCAACCGACATGAACCTGAAAATTCTATAAGAAGTGAACCTGAGCCTAAACAAAAAGTTCCATGGAACTGCAAACTGATCGAAACATGACAAAATAATTTCTATTGACATGTAACCTGACCAGAACCTGAAAATTCTATTTGAAGTCAACCTGAACAAACCTGACAAAAAATTCCATCAAACCATAAGCCAATCTGAAAGTGACAGAATTTTTTCCGTCGACATGTAACACGATCCAACTGAAAATTCCAATTTATGCCAACAAACCGATTAGAAAATTTAATCAGACTACAAACTGATTGGAACATTACAAAATAATTTCCTTTGACATGCAATCTGACCTCAATAGGAAAATTCCGTTTGATATGAAACGCTGAACTTGACAAGAAAAATTCTATTGAGCAGCAACTCTATCTTAAATTAACAAAATAATTTTTATTGACGTGCAACCCAATCTGAACCAACATATGTTAACATCAAAACAAAATGCGCCATCCAAACACTAAATGAAAGGAAATTAATTCATCTTTTAGTACTATTTTGAAAAGTAGTCTACAATTACATACCAAACACCAGATTTATATTTTATGTTGAAAATGGACATATCTATTTTCTTTAATATTCAAATATAGTAAAATCTTTGAGTAGCAGACACCTCTGTATTTGTTCAGGTTGTTCCTAATTTACTTTCTCTGGTCATGGTGACTGTAATTGTTTTTTCTCCACATCAGGTTCTTTCTAGAATGTTCCTTGTATGTCAGATTTAGTTTTCTGCGAGTCAAGTTCTTGGGATTTTCACAAACAAATTAATAAAAATAGGCAGAACTATGTTCCAGATAAATTGAGTTTATTGTCTTGAGATTTTAAAACTTTTGCTATAATTTATGTTTTAACATTTTTCGCATATATTAATAGATACTTTTTTAATTATTGGAAAGTATATTTTTTAATTTTAAACAAACATTAAGTGAATTGCCTGAAGGATTAATCTATTGCTACTAATTTTGTAAAAACTAAAAGAAAAGGTTTCCTTTACTTAATATTTAAACGAACTATTAGTTTTATTTCATTTCAGGTTCAGGTTGAAGTGTATTTTATTTCCCTTTGGTTGCATATTGATGAAAAATATTTTGATGTGTTCATGTTGGATGCCAATTGAATTATTAGGAATATTTTGGTTTTGATGGAAATACAACTCCAAATGTGCATTATTCTAGAGATAAGTCAGTTTGCTCTTTGGAGCTGTCTGCTATTGGGGGGGGGGGGGGTTAAATCATACTAATTTAAAAGTGTTAGGAATTGAAAAGTGTTTTCTAAATAGAGATGTTCACTATTGGGGAATGTCTGCTATGGATGTATTACATTGCATAAATAACATAAAAAAATATTTCGGACTTTCTTTTAAAAAATTTTATTACACTCAATCTGAATTTCAGGAGTCAAAACCTAAAATAAAACTCACCCAAATCTGAAAAAATGAAAATCAACCTGATCTTAAAACATAGCACCAACAGCACTGGACCTCAGCCGCAGGTCACGTCAGTTTCGGGTAAAAACTGTTTAGCTTATATGATGAAGGACTCCAGGTTATTGCAGTATGTCCAAATATTAAAATTGAGCATAATTTAGTATAAAAAATAAGAGTACAAATTTCAAATGCTTATAAAAAATGTATAAAAAAACTGTGAAATTAACAGATTTTATTTATGCAACTGAGAGTTTAAGATTAGTTCATTTTTATTTTTAAGGCCTATTTTTCGCAATTGCTCTGTGTAGAAGAATCAATAAAATCTGCAGATATGGTAGTTTTTTAATCTTTTCCCAGCATTACATAGAAAAGATGGGTTGCTAATGGAAATAATTATAACAAACATGTAAGAAAATTTTTGTATTAATGCAATCTGCATCAGAGAAGATTTTTAATATTTTCCCAGCCTTATGTAGAGAAGATGGGTTGTTGAATAAAATTAATTATAAAGCATATAAAACTCATCTGCCAATTTCATCAGTACAGCAATTTTTATACATGTATTTTACTTATTTTCCTTAGCAATTCCTCTTCTCTGATAATGGGTATAGTGTTGAAATCTTTTTCTTTTTACAAAATTAATATTTATAATTACAGCTCATACTCAAAATATTAGAATAATTGAGAAAAAGTAATAAGAAAAAAATATTTTTCATTTATTTATTTTTGATACTAAGTAAATGCAATTAAATTTCTTATAAATTAAATCTGGAATATGTAGTTAAGATTTTAACATTTACAAAATATAAAATACAGTACAATAAATTAGGTATACAGCTTTCTGAAACACATCATAATATTAGAATAAAATTTAGATTGGTTCAAAATATTAGAATATTTTATTTTACGCAAGTATATTACCTTATGAATATGAAGTAAATGATAGTTAATATTTTGTAGCATCCCCTTTAGCTTTCATAACAGCATACAATCGATCTTGCATACTATATACAAGGTGTTTACAAACATTTCTATCAATATTAGCCCAAATAGACTTTATACGTGCCACTAACTCAGTTTTACTTGAAGGACGATTTTCTTGGAGTTTTTTCTTTATTATACACCATAAATTTTCAATGGGATTAAGGTCTGGTGAGTTTGGTGGCAAGGAAGTAGCTTAATGTTGCGTTGGCGGAACCAATTCTTAGTTGACACCGAGGTATGCGGTAAAGCTAAATCCTGTTGTAAGATGAAATCATCTTCAAATAAATCTTCTGATAATGGAATCATGTAATATTCCAAAATTTCTTGATATATCTGAGAGTTAACCTTTTCGTAGACGATGCATAACTTTCCAGGTCCTTCTGCACTCATGCAACTCCAAACTCAAATACCTTGATTACCATATGAAACACAAAACATACTTTCATCAATAAATAATATATTTTTCCAATCTTCTTCGCTCCATAAACGTCTTGATTTACACCAATTCAATCTTATACGCTTTTTTTTTGCAGTAATGAGATGTTTTGTTTTTGGTACACGAGATTCAAACTGAAATTTTGGAGATGTCTTAATATTTTCGATGTAGAAACTTTATCTCCTTCTTCTTTCCATTCTCAGTGCAAGAATCGCACACATTTAAAACTGTTTTTCTTAACTATACGCTTCAGTTTTCTGTTATCTCTAGCAGATCTTTTTTGGTTTTCAGCTGCCATTTCGGTGATTATTCTGAAATTTTTTATTTTTTGAATATTCTGTTAGTATTTTACTAATGCTTGATTGCGAACAATTTAAATAATTCGCTATATAACATTGATTTTTTCCATGCCGATACAAATCAACCATAGGAAGTTTAATAGAGTCAGAAATATCACTCACACGACCCATTTTAAGACAAAAAAGTAAACAAACTGCAAAAAGAATACTTATTTTAAATAAAATCGTCTGAATTTAATCAATGATGCTACCAGTTATGAATTGGTGATAATTAAAGGAGAATTAATGTGAAATATTCTAATATTTTGAACCACTTGAATAAAAATTCTAAAATTTTGACTTTTCAAAATAATTTTCTTTTTAATTAATCTTTTTAAAAATGATATTAATTTTAAGATAATAAATAAGTTTAATCAACAATAAGTTCTTAATAAAAATATCGTTTACATATTTGCATTAAAAGACACTAAATTCCAAACGATCTTTTCAATTTGTAAAAAAAAAGAATAATTCTAATATTTTGAATATGAGCTGTATCTCATGATGTTGGGAAAGCATTAAAATACTGCCTCATCTGCAGATTTCAATATTGCAGAAATCACATATATGTTTTATAATAATTGTCATTTAGTGACCCATCTTTTTTATCTAATGCTGGGAAATCATTAAAAATCTCTTTATCTGGCCATAGCATTGAACCATAAACCTTAGACTCTCAATCGCATAAATAAAATATGCCAATAAGACAGTTTTCACCTTTTTTATAAGCATTTTAAATTCATGTTCCTATTTATTTATATTAAAATTATGCATAATCATTCACTAACTTGGACGTATTGCAGTAAGTCTGGATTAGAATCATGTATCATGTTGGATATTCTTTTGGGTCAGGTGGATTTCTACTGTTTTTGCACTACTTTGTAGTATTGATTTTGATAAATTAGAATTTGGGCTGGTTTCGGGTTAGATTTTGAATCGTGTGAGAGTATCTTGTGAGAGAAAATTCAGGTCAAGTTGACCTGAATTTTCAAATGAATGCCTAAGTATTCTTTCCGGTGAAAAATGTATGTAATAAAACATACATAATGGATAATCCACAGTAGTGAACATATATTTTTAGCTAACACTCTACCTCTGAATAATAAAAACCTTTGAATAGAGAACTGATTCAAGAGTAGAAACCTGTCTGGGTGGGATTGTATCTGACATAAAATCAAAAAATCCATTTTGAAGTCAACACACCACCTAACAAGAATGGAACAAACTAATTTTTGTCGACCTGCAATCCTACCCAAACACAACACACTTACATCAGAAACTGAAATAAAATTAAACAAATAGTTTGTTTAAATAGCATTAAAGGTAACATTTTTTTAAATATTTACTAAATTAAAAACATTAGATTAATGCTACAGGTGATCCACTTAGTCATTTGTTTAAAATTGGAAAATACATTTTTTAATAATTAAAATGTATTGGCAAATATATAATAATAATATGAAAACGTTAATTGTAGCAAATGTTTTGAAAACTTAATATATAAATTTAATTCATTCGAAACATTGTTCTGCTTATTTTCATTAATTTGTTTGTGAAAATGCCAATTTCCAGACTTGAAAAACATAAACTGACCCACAAGAAACATTCTAGAGTAAACCCGACAGACAGGAAAAAAATAGTTCTACCCCAACCAGAAAAAAAAATAATTATGCACAGCCCAAATCAATACAGAGATATCTGCTATTCAGAGCCTTTATTATATTTGAATATTAAAGAATATAGATTTGTCTATTTTTCAATATAACAGATAAAATTGGTATTAGCGATATAATTGTAGACTACTTTTCATCACTGCAGTAAAAGACGAATTGATTTCCTTTTATTTAGTGTTCCGGTTGAGGTTGAAATTTGTCAAGCTGTAGTCGGTTGCTTGTCAACGGAATTCTTTTTTTTTTCATATAGGATTATGATTTGATAGAATTTTTTTGTAGTTCGAATTAGGTTGCATGTTGCCAGAAATTAATTTGCTTTATTCAGATCGGTTGTGGTATGATGTAATTTGTTTGTCAGGTTGACTTCAGATGGAATTCTCAGTTAAGGTCTGGTATTATTTCTGTTGAAATTATTTTGTCATGTTAGGATCAGGTTGCAGTTTGATGGAATGTTTCTTTGTCAGGTTACTTCAAGTGGAGTTTACTGGTTGCAGATAGTTTGGTTGCAGACAGTCGGGTTGCAGGAGTTTTCGGGTCAGGTACAACACAATATTTGGACAAACAGTTTGTCATTTTTCAGTTAACCTAACACTATTTAGGCTCTTTGCAGTAGACCTTAAAAATATCAACCTGATATAGAAATATATGACCATATTCCAATTAGCCTAACACTTTCTAGGCTATATGTAATAAGCCTGAAAAACATCAGATTTAGTGGAAAAAGAGAGATGGTTTTCTTAATTAGTCTTGCTGTTTGTAAAGAACCTGATTTCTCAATAGCTTGCAACATATATATTAATTTTTTAAATATTGAAGAAATTGCTTATGTATTTGACAAATTGATTGTTATTTCATAGAGTAATAAGTTGGATGAGGTTTTAAAATATAAGTTAAAGTTGCTTTTGAAAGTGTTTAATTTTTTTTTCTCATTCAAGTTAATATTATTATGACATGATCACTACTAAAATGTGTGGTTAAATTTAAAGTTCCTTATTTTCAAGTTCTGGTGACATTTATATTCAAGCAACTATGCTAATGTTTAAATATAAAAGAAATTATATGCAATGAAATAATAGTTACTCTTCAGATTTGTATTGAGTTAGTGAAAATATATATGTACTTCCCTTAACGTTCCATCCATTAGCAATGGATGGGAGTTTAAGAAGGAAACATAAACACTGAACAACATGCTCAGTTTGTGTTTTTTAAGTTAGTAATCTTGTATTTGTACCCAATATAAATTTAAAAGAAATAGAATTCCTTGGAAAAAGACACTGTATTTAATACTTTTGATGTAAATGTATAAGCTTTGTGTATTATAATTAATATTTAATAAAGAAACTTATTTTTTGTCCTCATAGATATGATATTTTATATATGTACTCATTGTTAATCACAATTGCCTTGAATTCTTCTGTTAGCTCTTTATGTAACTTATATTCTCATTTATTAAAATTATAAGTCATTTGCTTGAATACCTTTGTTTCTCTCTATTTAAAGGTATTAAAACTCTACTGTTCTACCTATAAAATATTTTTTTCGTCCCTATACATTTATTTTCTATATTTCATTTTATCTATTTCACATTGTAATCTGTAATATGTGTAATTGGCAATCTCTCTGCTGGGATCAAGGCTTGTCCTGGCTTTAACTGTGCAATAAATGTTAGTCCTTCTTTGGTACTTAATACCATATGATGAATGGTATTTCAGACTTTGAGACATTTTTTTTCCTTGCATTAAAAATACAAATATTTTCAAGTTTTCTTTTGCAATTTACTATTTTTGGAAGTATGAACCTTTTTTCAAGGTGGTGTACAATGTATCTTTTTAGGAGGAAGTATAATTAAATGCTGATCTGAAATGAAGTATATTTCCATGAAATGTGGTGAAAAGAAATTTCAGTAGTTCTTTAAAAATACACATCCCTGTGTGCAAGATTTTCAGTCTTTTAGAATTTTTTTTAATTTAGTAACCTTGTACTTACCCATCATATCTTAGATAGAAGTAGAATTACTTTGAAAAATATCTTATATTTTGAACATTTGATGCACTTATATAAGTATTATATAGCTACTATCTGTCTCAAGATTTTTTTTTTAAGTCTTGGAGAATTTCTTGAGTGTGTAAAAGCAAATATAGTGAAATTTTGTATCATAAAATTAAATTCAAAAGTGGGATTGCCAATCGATTAGTAATGGCGATACTAATTAATCTTATACTTAAATTTTGCTTATGGGGTCATCTTCCAGGTATGCCTCACTCGGTCCTTTAAGTGGGTAAGTTTGCTAAGAGTCAGATTGTGGATGGTGTGTTCTCTAGAAGTTGGAAGAGGGCAACTGTAACAATCCGTTGTAGTTTAGAGGGAATAAATATGTTTTTGAAATTTCATAGTATTCTTTTTTTCAATTTCAATAGCCTTTTCTAAGGGGATCTTATCTGAAATAAAAGAAATTATACAATGTAAAAAGATATTTACACAAGCACTTTGTCTAATAATTGATAGTTTGGTGGATAATTTTAAATGCTTGCAAAAATCGTAATACTGTACTAAATTATATAAACTGACTTAAGGTAAAAATGTGTTCAAATTCATTTGTAAATTTTTAATGCTTCTGCAAAAACTACTGGAGAATTAGTAATGCTTCATAAGATCAGAAACTCACGAATCTATACAGCTGTTTTCGAAACAGATTTTATGTTCATTTATTATTTAACACTAGCTGAACCGCCTGACGTTGCCCGGACCGTGATAATAAAGTTAAACAAACCTAAAGTTTGTATGATTTTATATCATCTTTAACGCGATTTTGTGTGAAATTATTTATTTAAAATTGCTTCATGCTCAAGGGAAAATTATTTATTTCCACCTTCTTCCAACAGGGAATGCATTCTGACCTAAACGAACCTCGAACAGGTGCACCTAGAGCTCCTATAATGCCTTAGGTACACCTGCTGCCTGCGGTACTGTATAGTAGGCATGCTGTACACATGTTGCAAAATCTTTTAGTTCCACTTTCCGCGGTCAGGGGGCACACGGTGTTCCAAACAAACTACCTTCGGAATGAAACTCTGACACGTGTGCCCGTTGCCTCCAGCACCATTTAACCCTTTAGCGGGCGGTGTCCATAAAAAAGGACACCTAACTTTAATTCCAAAACTGATAAACGGCACCAAGAATATTTAATTAATTTTTTTCCTTTTATAAACTACGGGAAAATAAGCAAGTTTTTAATTTCTAATAAATTCTTCTGTAAATTCTGGTGTCAGTCGATAATTTCATCATTTTAAAAACAGATTTACTCCGCGTCGGAAAGGGTTAACAGTAATGCTGCGCACGTGCGGCAAAGTCCTTTTCTACTGCCAGGGGATGCTAATTTGTTCTATATGACATCTGATACGGGTACTCATTATATCAAGGGAGTTGAAGAACCAATTTCGTCAAAATCGGGCCCATAGAACTCGAGAAAACAATGCGCCTTCTGACAGTGGAAGGTGGAACTAAAATTTGTAACGTGATCGAAAACCAAATCGAATTATCCAAACCTCATTGTGATCGATCCATAAAACCCGAGATAAAAATGCATAGTTGGAGAAAAAACTTGCAGGATTACCCACCAGGGGCGCTTGGTCAAGTGTATAACAACAAATCACTTTGACTGTTAGTATGCATCAAGTGAATACGGGTTGTGTACTTTTATTAGGAACCTAAATTTAATTTTTATGAAAATCGTTATTTGAAATTTCTGGCATCTATATAATAAAACCGTAAGTCATGTGACTGTCCTCAACAAATCCGGGATGTCCGTTTCACTTTTTCTTATGCCAGGCGGCCATTTTTATTCAAAATTATTTTTGCAAATAAAACTGCATAAAAATTACATTTTTAGAAAGATCGTTCAAAATAAATTAATATTTGAGAGATGACTTACGTTCAATTATGTATACATTCTGCAATAACTTCAGTTTAAATTAAGTTCGCAGTTAAAATTCTCTATTTATGAAAGTAAACAAAGAAAAAAGATTCATTCGTTGTGAATGTTTAAAATATTAAACCATGAATTTTTGGATTGCTGCCTGGCGTAAAAAAAATAATCCGCACCAGTGAGACAGTCAAAGTTTACCTTAATTCTGTTCCATACAACTCAACTTCCGGATCTTTTTTTGACGTAAGTTGAACTCATGTAATAATATTTAATGGATCAAATTTCGAAAAGAATTGTCAGCTTTTATTTTTTGCGCGTGCAAATTAGAAACGATACTTTAATTTGAAATCAAATGTTTTGATTTATGATAATTATTATTTTTCTATTTTAAATGAAAAATGTGAACGTCATGTATTTTAAATTGAAACAGCTGTCACGGACGCACCGGGGTTGGCGCGATTTTTGTTTTGCGCCAAATATGTTCAAGAATCTCCGCATTAGCGAACATATTGCAAGTTATAAGCAAACGGACATGAAGCATAAATTCTTAAGTGGGTTAAGCGGTTTTTGTCAAGAAAGATGAAATACATAACAACAAAAAATATGCGAAATGCTACCGCGATCGCAAAAGTTCTTGATTTGTCAATTAGATTTTACCAGTTATGTGAGGGATTAAGGAAAAAAATAAATTATGAATAAAAATAATTTGTTACAATGCTTAACATACATTTAAGGGCGACCAAACTGGTCGCCAGTGGCGGCTAGTTCTCTGTATATAACATTTATAAAACGCTACAGGTAAGGCTAAAAATGTTAAATTTCTTAAATGGAATTTGTTTTTTCTAAAGAAGAGCAATGCATTTTTTATTATTAATAAGAATTTTCAATTAATGAAAAAATTGCCACCAGTGGGTGCTCAATGGAGTACAATAAATGCGATACTAAATAAAAAGGTGTTAACCTCCCCACCTCGTCATACCTGCAAGTATAACAATTAATTTTTTCCAGAAAACCCTGATGCAAACGTTTCTTTAATTATCAATCCCATTGCCAAATAAGCTTTTATTTCTTTTTCATAAAAATCAAAATTTTTATAAAAAATTTGAAGACTTTTAATAATTTTATACTATTTTTAATAACGCCATTCCAAGTTATTTTTACTTGTTTTGTATCTTTATTCAAGAGATAAAACATCTTGTGTGCTAAACATGTTAAAATAATTATCTGTCTGCAAACAAATTAATGTGAAATAATAAATATCTTCGGTTATAAGAATCGAATAATCTTAATTTTTACAAACATGCAATTTTGGAAACAGAGAGGATTCGAACTGTGTTTTAAACTGTAATTTTAAAATCATAGCTTAATTAGAAATGTTAATTGGAGTCACCTAAAAATCGCTTTGTACCTCTTTTTTTGCAGATTCATTCTCTACATATCACATTTATAAAACGCTACGGGTGAGGCTAAAAATGTTAAATTTCTTTTGTCTAAATCGGAGCAATACATTTTTAATTATTAATGAGAATTTTCAATTAATAAAAAAGTCGCCACCAGGAGGTGCTCAATGAAGCAATACTAAGAAGCAATACTATAAATGCAATACTAAGAAAAAAGTTGTTAACCTCCCCACATCGTCATACCTGCAAGTATAACAATTAATTTGTTAAAGAAACCCTGATGCAAACGTTTATTTAATTATCAATCCCTTTGTCAAATAAGCTTTTATTTCTTTTTCATAAAAATCAAATTTTTATAAAATAAAAAATTATTGGTGGATTATTTTGATTTTTTGAAAATTTTAATTCTCAGCCTTTTTTAAGAAAGGATGCATATATTTCCAATAAAAAAAAATTTGAAGATTTTTAATAATTTTATATAGCGTCTAATAACACCATTCCAAGTTTTTATTACTTGTTTTGTATCTTTCTTTATTCAAGAGATAACAGACATCTTGTCTGCTAAACATGTTAAAATAATTTTTTTTCTACAATCAAATTAATGCAAAATAATAAATATCTTCAGTTATACGAATCGAATAATCTCAATTTTTACAAACATATAATTTTGGAAACAGAAAGGATTCGAATTGTGTTTTAAACCGTAATTCTAAACTGTAATTTTAAAATCATAGCTTAATTAGAACTGTTAATTTGAGTCAACTAAAAAATCTGTTAGTACCTCTTTCTTTGCAAATTCATTATTCAGACACCTGTGGTGGCTCAAATTTTTTATCAAAAACGTATTGTTCATTGCAAGATTGAATCTCTCAAAAAAATAAAAATTTCTAATTAATATTTCTGAAACTTGCAGATGAAATTTTTTGAAAGTTGTGATTTTTATTTATCTAGATCTGCAAATTTTCGTGTCGAAAGGCCTAATAGTTTCTGTTATTTTGACATGTTGCCAAAAGGCATGGTTAACTATTTCACTACCAAAGCGCCTGAAACGCCTGGTCATTCAAAATACCCTAACCGCCCGAAAGTGCCTCGACGATTTCAACCCCCCTTTTCTCCGTAGAGCTCCTGTCAAAACGCACGTTGTGGAATGTGTGTACAGGATTATCTTCTCTTTGTTAACTTGTTTTCAGAAAAGGGATTTTTTAAGGAACCAGGTAAGGGAAATTTAAGTGCGTTTAGGCTGTTTAAAAAGTATTTCGATAACACGAGTTTCTTATTTAAATGAAATACCCGTTTCTCTCTTTGTATATTATGAATAGCTTTAACAGAAAAGAACGGAAAGGAAAAACTGAAAACTTCCTTATTTATTTTTTTTAAATATAGGAATGCTGGTTTACTCTTATATATTTTTAAGCTGTTAACTGCAGCATGTTTTTTTTTTCTTATATGTTAATTGTACTTTAAACCGAAAGCCATTTTCTTCCGGCTTTTTTTTTATTTTTTAAATGTTGAGCTTCAGCATTTTGCAACAGCATATTTAATTATATTTCCTCCTTTGAACTTGTTCTCCGTAGTGGTATATGCCTTTATGTTTAGTAGTCTTCCATATGGTAGAAATTTCAAAAAATAAATGTGTACTACTGAATTTAAAAAATAACAATATTTACTTCTGAAATAAAAACATTATCAAAAAGCTATGAGTATTACTAATATCTTCTAAGAAATATTTAAAAAATGCACTTTTGCAGATTTCATTTATGTGCCGAAGGGATATTAGTAATAAATATAATTTTAAGACATTTTTTTCCCTCTCCCTATTTAATAAAAATAGGAAATGAGGACATTTTTTTTTGTGTGTATAATAGTAATTCCCCTCAATTTTCTTTGCTCTTTTACTGAAATGAAATGCCTCTACTATTTTACCTGATCTGGATTTATTTACGTTTTATAAAGTGCAATTTAAAATATTTTTCCTTTTTATAATGCTATATTTTAAATATAAAACTATATTAAATTTCTTAAATCAAATAAAACATTCAAAATATTAGTTATTTACTGACAGATGAATTTCTGTTCTGATTTAACTAAAAAAGTGAAAGTACGTTAACATTGAGGAACCTTCTACATTCAGCATGCCATTAGAGCTTTTCGTAAAAATATGTTTTCCATTTAAAAAGTACTTTCACTGTCTCTAAAAAGAGAAAAATAAGAAAATAAAAAAAATGACATTACACCGGGTTATAATTTCCTTAACGGCTATTATTGTGTGTGTATACAATAGTTTTGGATTGATTTGTAACGTACAATAAAAAATGATAGAAAAAGCGTTGAAGCAAAATTATATTTCTGATGAACATGATGCAAAAGTTCATAAAACGAGTTCATTTTTATGTGAAATATTAGAGCGAGAGAAACAACAGTGAAAATTCACATATTTTACTAATGTAGTAACTCCTTTTTTCTAATTTTGCACTAATAAATGACACTATCTTTATCAAGACTTCAAGAGCCCACACATAAATCGAGCGCTAAAATTAAAACTATCGGAGAATTCTCTATGGATTTCTTGCTTGTATTTTAATATTTTTAAATTTTTCTTTTCTTTCATAGGATATCTAATGTTGTGCGCTTAAACTTTTTCAATATTTGTGATTTTTTTTTTTCGGGTAAATATTTCTTTTGTGAGTTTAACTTTAGAATTCTCGTTTTTAAGCGTGAATAGAGCAACTTCTTAAGCCGGCGATCAGCAACGCGAAACTTTCTGACACATTTTCTAACTCATTTTTAAACGTAACGGCATAAAATATCCATGGCTGACTGTTGAAGCAATTTGAAATCCAAATGAACCGTTCCATTTTTAGATAGATTTTTAAAAGAACACCTGCCAATTTCAGGCAGGATTTATTTCCGAACAGAAATAAATTTAAAAATCTGTCTGAAATTAGCCCCCTCTGGATTTGAGAACAGACTGTTTGCTATTCCTTTTAGTTATTGTTATGGAATGCATATCCTGGAAAAAGTGGATCTTAAATTGCTTTCGAAATATTCAAAGACATTTTGTTGATGAAAAATAAGATTAAGCGTTTTAAAAGGTAATAGCGTACTGCAGATAACAGATCATAGATGCATCTTTCTAAATATGTTCAGAATAATTTCTACCTTGCATTGCTTTTATTTTATAGGCCATGCATTTAACCCCCCCCCCCCCAAAAAAAAAAAAATAAATAAATAAATAAATAAAAAGAGAGAGAGGGAGAGAATCTCGATTTTTCAAATACGGTTCGCCTTTACCAATTCTAAAGGAAACATTCTTTAACAACTTTTCAGACAAATAACTAGGTTTGAAATTTATTTCAATAGTGATTGTATTTCTAGGTCCGATAAATTAGGAGATTTTTTGAAATACATAACTGGATTGACAGCACCTTTTCAACATCTCTAATTTCATGCTATAATGGCAATGTTAAATAATGATTGTTTTTCAGAATATTTAGAAAATCACAAAATTTAAATCTATTTCACTACAAAGCGGTACTAATAGGTTTTACATTCATATTGTAAAGTTATTTTCATTGATCTGGGTAACATGGAACAATAGATGTTTACATTTTTATTCTGAAGCTCTCTCCGGAATTTTGTCCCTTGCCACAAAGGTATTATTCAGTCCGTATTCTCCTTTTTTTCCCCCACTCAGGGGAAATGCTTATCCTTTTCTACGCTTTTTACCTCCTTTTTCTAAGATTGATGATTTCTTCTTTGACATTAATCCAAAGAAGAGGGGGTATGAAAATTTTCAACTAGACTTCGGGCGTTTTGGTTCTGTGAAGAACCTGAAGAATTTCAGTCAAGGTAATGAAAGATTTAAAAGTCATTCTGGTAACTCGTCCTTATTCCAGCAAATCTAAAATCTTTCTTTCCTTCCCCAACACACACCTCATTTTGCAGTTTCACATTTCTTTTACACCATTTTCAGAAAAAAATGACATTTTGGAAGTGATGGTTAATGAGATTCTAATTAATATGTTGGGTAATTATCAAAATATTAAAATTCTGATCCTCAGGTACATCAGTTCAGGCCTTGACTTGCCTAAATATAAATTTTCAGGCTTCTTTATACGCTAGATTTTGCTAGCCATCGCTGACAGACAAACAAACAAACAAACACTCACACACAGAGCAAAACTTTCTTTTATTACAATAGACGAGAGTGTTAACAAGTTAAGAATAAACAGTTTTTCTTTAATTAATATCTTTCAGCAAATTAAACGTTTCAAATACTCATATAAAATGGAATATCATGAATCTAATTTCTTAAATCCATCATGAAAATTTTTTGTACTTTATTTTGGAAGTTAATTTTTTAAATATATTTCTTTTATCAATGATTCAATTGTTTTTTGATTTGTGGTTTGCATGTGTAAACTTTCCTCTTACTCTAAGAGTCAGATACATTGTGGAATATGGCTTGTGGCTCATAGAAAACAATTTGGTGCTTCCTTATTATAATTGCCCTGTAATTATGATTACACCAAGGTGGTCACCAATATCATATAGATGCCATATACAGGGTGTACACGAAAGCTATGTCACCCTCATTAACTTTAAATGCCACCAAGTATAACACTGGACGTTGTTAAGATATAAATAATAATGTGGCGATGATACCACTTACAGCCTACCTAGCACCAAACTGCACTGTTATCATTCGTATCACAAAAAGGGTACAAAATAGGGAGAAAGTCGATTACAAAGTTGTAGAGCATTCCCAGTTTAGTACGAAAGGACGTCTGACATGTAAAAATAACTTTACTAGAAGTCCTTAATATAAATTTTTTATATCCTATCACTAGCTTAAATAAGCCACATATTATATGTAGAAGTGTGGCATTATAAGGCAGATGATGCTCATTTATTAATAAAACATTGTATGTCAACAAGTTACAGTTCATTTTAAAAAGAAAATTAAGTATGCTTAATGTGTTCACCATAGGCTGAATGTGTTGCAATGGTGAACACATTGAATATGCTTAATTTCTGCATCACCCATTATATTTTATGTAATGCTGTGATAATTTGAACAATATAATGAAATTAAAAAAAAATATTATTCAGTGTTATTAAAAAGATTTTTAATTATATTAAAATACGTTTATTGTAGTTTTCATGTGTTTTCCATCAAAAACAACATAAAATCCTACACTGTGTAGGCAGGAAATTTTTAAATCCGGCAATATCTGCAGTGTGAAATAGTTTCAACTTTATAAACAACAGAATTTGATCATGATTAAGACCAAAATGATGCAACTAACATACAAATAAACCTGCACATAAGAGATGGAGAAGGTGGGAGAGATTCAAGTACTGGCTAAAAATAAAATAGCAGAGCTAGGAGATATATGTTTAGATTAATACTCGAAGCAATCATTTGTAAAGGTGAGGAAAATTTCTGCTCTACATCTGCTTAAGCCATTTCTGATGCATACTGTCTATAATAATAAAGTATTAAAATAAAGAAAACTACTTCCTCTTTGTAAGAAAATTGGAATTAATGTTTTGAACGACTCCAGCTTCTAAAATGATATTTTAATAAGCTATCTCTAAACGTTGTAGGCAATTTATACTTTTTGCTATAATGGTGAAAGGGATACTGGATAATATATTATTATACCTTTCTCTTAAAATTGTTTACAATCAGGAGCTGAGGATAACACTGGAGATTAGAAAAGAAGTATACAGGGGAGAAGGAAGTGTGTTGAACCTCCTTTTGTTCCTAAAGAGCTTTTGCCCATTTTCAAGGAAAAGTCACAAATTATTTTCCAGGATCAATCCTTTTTCCGTATCAACAACCAGCAATGGAGGATTAACGTTAACTTTAAAAACCAACCAGATGTTTTTTTCTAGAGTAACTCAGCAATATTTCTAGTATCTAAGGTGGAATAACATAATTATCTCTAAATATTTCCAGAGATTTTAAGATGAAACGTTTTACCTAATTTCCAAGTTTTCTGTGAGGTGTATGAATCATGTTATAGGCATTCTCTTATTATAATAAATAGTTACTCTATTTTAAAACACTGCGTTATGTATCGAATGTAAACTGAAGGAAGAATGGAGAGTTTATCTTTATCAATAATAGCTCAAAAGATTATATATATATATATATATATATATATATATATATATGTGTGTGTGTGTGTGTGTGTGTGTGTAATTTTTTTTTAGAAGTAACCAAGAATTGTTTTTCTGTTTTATCTCATTTTCCAGAATTTAAATTGAAAATGTTTAAGCAACAAACTTTTGTTACATTTAAATTATGAATAAACTAAAATTTTATCACACCAGTTAATTTATAACAAGAAACTTCCACCAGCTACTACCAATATTTAAAAAAAAACTTCAGCAATTTATATTTACAATAACAAATTGCCTTGATTACCTTTGAAAAAAAAGAGCATTTCAATATAATTTTGCTTGATTGCATTTTTGTAGAAATTTTATTTTATTTTTGTGTAAGGTGCTATTTTACTCATACGAAAACGCCCGGTCGCCAATGTTAATCCCATGGAAGAAATATTTTAAAAATCTCGTTTACATTTCAGTATTTTAATTTTTTTTTTTTTTTTTGCGTTGAATAGCTTACGTTGATCTCTAAAGAGGCCGTTTTTTTTACTTTTTCAATTTTGTTTGCTGATTTTTTATGAAGTTACCTTCACTTTCGATACCGGTTCTGAAAATAAACGCATCCTAATAAAAAAAAAACTTGTAAACAAAATCAAACAGGAACGAAAAATCATGCGTCAAGTATAGATTATATAACACTTTCCAACGTTTCCAAAATAATTTTACAAATCATTACCGTTTAATAAGCTGAAAGATTACATCTAAGTAAACAACTTGGAAAAAGCATAACATATTTAAAAACTTAATTTCAGGTATTTCCAACTTATATTTCCAGCATATACAATATTCGGAAAAATATTCGAATGCTTTTATTCAGCCCTGTATATGATCTATGGATTTGTATATATACTAAATAGGATTCTAAATTTTAGTTTAGTTAGAAAATGCGTAGCACCGTTTAAAATTCTCCTTTTGGAGTTTCTGTCAATAAACGGAAATGTGTTCACGAACTTTTGTGCTGCCCTGTATATGATCTACAAAATTTATACACACCAAGTAATAGACAAAAATTGAGTTAAATTTAAAATCGCGTTCAGCAACTTAAAACGCACTTCCAGGAGTTATTGTTAACACACAGTAGAGATTTCTTTTGTGTGTCCCTGTCAATGAGCGATGACTGCTATACACACAATATTCTGTAGTAAGCCTCTTGTAATGCACTTTAGTGATATATATAAATTTCAATGCGTTTAAAATAGTGAAACATTATTTAATTAAACAGCAAACGATTTTTCTCCATGGACGTAATGTAACGGAATTCTTTTGAGTGTCCCTGTAAAGTAACTATAAGTGCTATGCACACCCTATTCCATATTAAGCTTCTTGTAAAGCACCTTAGTGATATATATCAATTACAATGTGTTTGAAATTGTGTAACATCATTAAAATAAACCGAAGTCATAAACACTTTTTAACTAGGTTGGAAAGTGTTAAAAAGTGAAAAACGTCCTTTGTAGAGATTGGCCTCAGCTGTCCAATGCACAAACATCATTTAAAACGATTGAAATGTAAATGAGATATTTAAAAAAAATCTCTCGCATGGGATTAATATTAGTCAGCAGGTGTTTTCGTGTGAGTGACTTAGCCTCTAAATGTAATTTAAGGAGTTGAATTTAAGGAGTTAATTTAAGGAGTTGTTAAGGAATCTCATATTCATCTGAAGTTCATATGTTGCTATGTTCTGTAATTTATACTAAATTGAATGTATTGTACATTCCTGGGAAAAGAAAATGCATCAATTCCTACTAACTCTACTGTAAATTATAGTATAAAAACTGTCACATGTGCAAATTGATTAATAATGATGACTACTAATTAATCTTATACTGAAATTTCGCTTATAGTGTCGTCTGCACATGGAAATTGTACCTTAGTTCAGGAATTATGTATGTTTAATGTTTGGAACTCCTAATTTTAAATTCATTTGTAGCTGTTGAGAAACAGATTGCAATGTGGATAGTTTTTAAGCATAACTCCATAACAAGTTGGCAAAATAATCTGTAATTTTGGATTTCCATGGTTGTAACTTCTGCAAATAGATTTCTGTTAAAAAAATTAACAAGTTATAATTAAAAAAAACAGGAAATGTAACCTATGATGTTTTTAAAAATAGAAATCAATTTCTAGAAACATCAAACATAGAAATCTAAAATTGAAACTCATTCTGCCAATTAGTTTATGAGTTATGCTTACAAACTACCCACGTTGTAATCTCTTTTGCGGCAACTGAAAATAAATTTTATGTTAGGCATTTTAAATTTCCATAATTTTAAATTTACTTGACTAAATGTCTTACCATTTAGTATCCAAAGATAAAATTTATCAAAAAAAATCTAAATTTGATGTCAAAATTAGGTGTTTGCATTGAAAATTTTAAATTTTTGTGCAAATTCTGGTATATTGACGTCCCCTTAAGCGAAATATAAGTATATTCTTAATGCGTAGATGCCATTACTAATTCATTAGTTCCAGCTACATTTTTAAATGATGATTTTTAGCAGAGTTAGTAGGAGGTGTTCCTTTACTCCCCTCCCAGGACAGTACGAAGTAGAAATTATTTATACATTAAATTCACAACTTTCCCACAAATGCTTTTCTGCGGGCATTGCTCAAACTTGGACTATTATTCCTTATTTGAATTTTTGAAGCTTTCTCTTTATAGAAATAATAACAGGATACTAATTAAATTTGGTTCTCACAAACTTATAGTCTTCAGTAATGCAAGATAAAACTTATTGGCAACATTCACCACTTAATTTTATATAATAATTTCTTATTGCATGATAAACAAAATAGAAATTTAATAACCCTAAATATTCTTTCATTTCAAAGTCAATCCATTTTATTTAGTGTATTTTTACATTTTGAATGACACCTATGTACATGCCTTTCTTTTCTATTAATATATCGCCATTTTTTTGCAGCACATCATAACTTCACCATCAATTTTAAACCTGACATATAAACAACAAATAAAAAAGCTAACACATTTACAATAATATTTGAATTTATATTTTGAAAATCAATTATGTCAATGATATTAAATAAATTCAAAAATAAATACTGTTCCCTAAACATCGTTAAGATTTCAGTTATGTTTTATTTTAGTCATTATATTCTATTTATAAATAAAAAAAGTAAATTCAGTAAATGTGTTCAACACATCAGCCAAAGGAGGTATAAAAATTCGCGAAAAGATATTTTTATATCCTTTTTTTAGCTTCAATATTATATTCAATAGAATTAGGTATGGAATTTGCAATAGAATGAATAAAAAAGCTTTTAATGTAGATATGAAGAAATTCTTGCTTTTTGCTTAGTTTTAGAATAGATAAAGACGTTTCATTTTTCTTTCTTAAAAAATAATCAGTTTATAGGAAAATAAGTTCATAAAGCTATGAAGGATTTCTGTGAGTATTAAAAAAATTGTTTATAAATAATAAAATTAAAAGGTTTAATGGTAAATGAAACGTTGATGATAAAAATGAAACGTTCTTCTTATTTTTTTAAAATGTTAAGCATGATATTAATATTTTGTTTAACAAATTCATTTTATGATATGTAAAGATTGTACAAAAATTTTTATAAGTAAAAAGAAATCCAAAGGGTATGGCATGCCCTTTGAATGTGCCAAACAAATACAATAAGTACAAACGAAGGAACGTTTTTAGTATATTCTTGCATATTTTTATTTCCTCATAGACTCGTAGATTTTTCATAAATTTCAAAAGTATTTTTTTTTTCACTTTTTTAAGGTATAATATTAAAATAAACATACTGAAAATACTTTCTTCTTTTCTGAACTACCATCAAGTTTACTTAAAAAAAATTAATTATATTTAGGATGAATATGAAAAAGTTGAAACCTAACCATTCTAATGAATTTATTGTTGAATTTGCAGTACTGTTTTAGCGCTGTATTAGGCCTTTAGGATGTATCTCATTCTATCAGTGCTTAACAAACTGTAAAAAACAAATCTCTTATTTTTAGAAAAATAACTCAAACGTAAAAAGATGTTATACTAAATATAATAAATAAGTGTTTAAGTGTTCATGTTTTTTTTTAGAATAAAGATATTGGTATAAAAAATAAAAATAGTAAATAACATCATGCATTATAAAATAATCATTATTATATGCTTCTAAGCTTATTCGATAAAAACAGATATTATTCATTTATTATAACTGTGTATGAAACATTAAATTATTTATTTTCGTGACCTAGATAGCCTACAGGAACTTTGTGATATCTTTAAAAAATGAAGAGATTAAAATTAATTATACATACAAGAATAATTTTCCTTTGTAAAAATTATAATATTATGACATGGATTTTATATTTTTAAAGCATTTTAATGCAAAGATAAAACTTCCCATGTGAAAAAAGGGGGTATGTTTTAATATGCACATTTTTAGAAAAATACTTATTCAACAAATTTGAACATGTGTGTGAAAACATGCCTATCCATTTAAGCCAACTAAATTATCAATGTGTACTTACATCCAAACTCTTATTGAATATGCTCATATAAAATAAATCAAAATATGCATTAAAGCAATAGTTTAATCATATGTGAATATACAAAAATATGCTGAAAAACATCATTTTCAAGGAGGAAGGGTGTGATTTTTAACGCTTTCCAGCCAATTTGGATTACTGTGAAATTGATATATGTTATTAAGGTTTGCAATGGCCTGTTCAGTATTGAAAATGAAGTATGTAGTACTCATAATTTTTTGCATTGGCACTCAAAGGAATGTCGTTACATTATGATCTACAAGATAAAATCTTCTTTAGTTTATTTTACTGAAGTTACACTATTTCAAATATATTGAAATTGATATACATCACTGAAATACACTACAAGATGCTTACTATCGAATATGGCACGTGTAACATTTATAATTAATTTATAGGGAAACTGAAAAGAATTCTGTTATATTATGATCTAATGGAGAATATTGATTGTGGAACATTTGAATCATGTTACACTATTACAAACATAATGAAATTGATATCAATTTCTGAGGTGCACTAAGACATGATTTCTGTAAAATACGGTAAGTAAAGCATTTCCCTTTCATTTACAGTGCCACACAAAAGTGTTGTCACATAATGGTCTATTGGAAAACTGTATGCAGCATTTATTAATTATGTTACACTATTTCAAATATAATGAAATGGATATACATTACTGAGGTTTACTACAAGATACTTGTTTTATAATAGGATGTGCATAGCATTTATCGTTCATTTACAGGGACAGTACTGTATCCGAAGTATTGTCTATAAGCGATAAATGTAAGTGTGTTTTCCATTAGGTATGTGTTTAACTAATTTTTTGCATGCTATGAGGTATGTATAAATGCTACACAAAAAAATTCACAAGCATTACAGTGCACCGGCATAAATTCATTAAAAAGGGTTTTTAATCGAGTTATGCATTTTGAACATGAAATATAAATATATTTCATGTTCAGTATCTGACTATTCACTATATGGCATACTAAGAAATGTTTATTGACATTAAATGTAATCATATAAAGGGCCACACAAAGAACTGTATACTTGGCTGCATATGTATGATAATTTCTGAAAGTGTGATTTCAGTAGTTTACAGCGTGTTTCTGGCTGAATTAAACTCTAGCTTAATGTGTGGCATGTATTAAGATCTTAATGTAATATACAGGGCCGTACAAAAGAATTCAAATAAGTATCTGTCTATTATTAGAAATTGCTGAAAATGAAATTTCAACTGTGTTATGTGTTTTCTAACTAAACTAAATTGTAGCATACTATATGCAGTATATACAAATCCATAAATTGTATACAGGGCTGCACAAAAGAAATGGAATACTTTCTGGCAATATATGATAAAATATAACCTGTAATTGTTGAAATCTGGATTTTAGATGTGTTTCACGTTTTCTAAAATGTTTACTTAGATACCTTATTAAGCAGCCATGGTTTGTTAGTGTTTCATAATCTATGCTTGATACATGATTTTTCTTTCTTGTTTATATTGTACTAATTTTTATATTTTAGCAAATATTTCAAAGTATATAACAAAGTCAAGTCTAATCTATGTGCCCGATATCAAAATGACTCCCATGTCATATAAAAGAGCTTGATCTTGCGGATAACGTCAGCTTCATCTAAAAAAGCAATTCTTACAGATTTTTATCGATATCGCAGATTCTGGCACCGAGGTTTGGTGTCGTACATTCTAATGAGTTCGACTTCTTGGCATAAGTACTGCCACTGTTGATACACATACCCAGATTACAAAATATAGCACTGCATTTTAGCAACGTAAACTTTTTATCAAAAACAAAATCTGTGGCATTCCTTTTACTACTTTAATCTGTGCATATGTTAAAGAAAGAAGCAACACTAGTGGATAGTTATTTTTAACGTATGCTTTCTTTATTAGAGATGTCAGATTTTCTAAAGCAGCAACATGTGATTTGATTAACATATTATCTCCATAATTTTCCCACTTCTTTAAAATTATTACACACACACACACATATATATATATATATATATATATATATATATATATATATATATATTAAGAACACTGTACATGAGGTTACAAAAATTATTTTTTTTTTGTTATCGTTCTATTTAATCATTCAATGATGCAATTTTTTTATTGCAAAAGTGAAATGTTTAGAGTGAGAAAACAAAATAAAATAAAATAACCTATTTGTAGACCAAATACAAATTGTAATCTTAAAGCAAAGTTTTTAATATTTTAGTGGCAAATACTGCTTCAGGTTCTTATTTTTTCAATTAAAAAAATTAAAGTAAAAAACGCTGGACAAAACTGAAATCCACTTAATTTGTAAAAAAAAGCCAAATTTTTAATAATCATCAATAATATATGTTAACTAAAAATAAAAAAAATATTCAAAAAAATTAATCGTTTAATTAAAAAAAATAATTGCACATTAATCATAATCTGATAAATCCACAAAGTAAATGTTAATTGCATCATGGTACAGTTAATTTTATGGAATACTTTAATATAAAATTGGTCAAAGTTAAAAAAATAGATCAGTTGTTGAATATTATTTGCAGTTTTATATTGTATGTTAAAATATAGGCTTACTTCGAGTAGGTGGAAAACTGGTCAACCTTGCTTCAAAATAATGCAAGCATAATTTTAAAGTTCGAAGAATGTTTTCAGTGTATTTCCTTTATGTGATCAGATAAAATGTTGTGAGAACACAGACGTATCCAAATGAGTGGACCTGCCTGAAATATAATTTTGAAATATAATTTATACAGGTTGCAAAGTAATAAAAGATGCTAGTGATATAAAGCAATCTGTCTGACGAATAGAGAATGTTTGTGATTTTATAAAACAGTGATTTTCAAACTTGATTGGGTGATTTTTAGATTAAAAATGTACTTAAATAAACCTTGAATATTTTTACACTTATTAATAATAAAACATGAACTAAAATTGTGGAGTCTTATAAAAAAATAAGGTGGTACAGAATTATTCTTTAATAATTCTTATTAAGTTAAAAAATAAATAAAATTTAATAATGTTATTTAATGCTTCAAAAATAATAGATTAAAAAAATGAGGTTATTTGTGAGAGTTTGTTACACATGCCATTTTCCCCAAGAAAATAATACTTTATATTTCTTTGGTTGCCCTTAGTATTCAGTAGGTAAGACAGAGACATAGCCAATCACAAAGTTATAACTTCAACTTCACACAAAACAAAAAATGAAAGGAACTTGCTAATAAAATTAAAAATATAGTGTTATATTATTCCATACTTTGTAACCAACCCAAAAAAGTCCAATTTTTATCTGGGCAAAAAGGAATTGTTTTTTGTTTTATATTATAAATGCAAATGAATGATAAAATACAATTCTGACAATGAGCCAAAGATATTATGTGTTCAGGCTTGTTCATTTTATATATTGCCAACCTTTTCCTTCTCCTGCCCCTAGTGTTATTCCACTCTCAAAAATAATAAATTATCAACTAATGTAAATGTTTCACTGCTTCACACTCAGAGGCCACTCATTGTATCCTGGAGATAAGATAATTTAAAAAGCCGCCTGAGTTATGACAAGCCCACAACAGGAAGTAAGTACCTAAATTTCTCTATTGCATCTCCTGGAAATATAGTTATAATTCTAATTAAGAAATTGTTATGAAAATAATGCTACTTCATTACTAACTCTGTTGGAAATCATCATATAAAAATGTGACTGGTATTAATGTTTTCATATTTACGCCTACTAATTGGTGTTACTTAAATTATGCTTAAGTCACTGCATAATTTTGCTGAAGGTTTTAAGTTATGGTTAAGCGTTGTTATTTTTTCCACTTTTCTATAAAATGTCCAGGATGCTGAACAAAATTAAAATCCACTGAATATAAGTGACATATGAAATTATGGCCATGATCAGGGTGTGGATATAAAAGAATCTACTTCCGACAGGCAAGTAGATTATCTAATTGAAGAGGGTGATTTTTTGGCAGACTTTTAAGAACTGCAGCTTATGCATGAGCACTAGCAGTGGTTGGATTCAGGCAGTTCACAATGGTTTTGTAGAATAATTACATAATTTTTGGTTGAGTTTGGTGAACTAGTTGTTAAAATGGCATTTTAATGACGTATATCATAAACTTCTATTCATTACACTTTCCTAATGTTCATCTGAGAAACAACATATTATAAACATAACATTGTGATGTGTTCTTATTTGTTTCTGTTTTGTGTTTTGTCCAAAATTGATGTTGGATCAATGTGCTGGTGTTCTGTAGGGTATCTTTTCAGGAGGGTAGTGACATATCATTAGAGAGAATTATAAGATTTGGCTTTTTTATCCCAAATTATGGCAATTTACAATTCTGAGCTTAGCAATGGTTAATTAGCTCATTTTTGAGAAAATACTACAGGTAGTACAAACTTTATGTAAAGAAGTTTCACAATTAATTTTTACATATAAATGCCATATTCTTTACAACAATTTGAC
This sequence comes from Maratus michaelseni, assembly GCA_963931845.1. Lineage (NCBI taxonomy): Eukaryota > Metazoa > Arthropoda > Arachnida > Araneae > Salticidae > Maratus > Maratus michaelseni. Next base: position 277,496,117 of record OZ007598.1, on the reverse strand, counting down.
TCTGTTGAACAGCCTTGATTCTTGAATATAGCTCTGTCTCGAAACTTCCATGCTAATACAATTTATCTATTATAGTCATGTCAAATTTTTTCCCACATTTATTGCCAAGCTTTTCAGTCTTTTTAATGTCCATGAATGCTGTCTTTATAACTCTTGCTTTAGTGACAAAAATGTAGAAAGGCATCAGGTGATTTTACATGTATTTCTTCAAATGGGAAACAGTTTCTTTCCATTTGTGAATCTGCCTTTTCTGAATATACAACATTTGACTTGAAAGAGTGACTGAAAGCTTTGTCCATTTAAAGCAAAAGTTTATTGACGTTTTCTCCATATAAAGCGAAAATTTCTTTTTCAGAAAGTGTTCTAAAACATTTTACTGATAATAAAATGAATTTAATAATAATATTTTTACTTGATACTTTTCTTAGCTTTAATTTACTTTCATAACAAAATCTAGCAGTAATCATCAATCATTTCGAAAACTTTTCTTTGTATTCTCAAATCCATTTCAGTGTTTGTTTTTTTACAATGATTGTTAAAATAATTGCTCTTTTTTTTTGCTACAATCACTCAAAAATAATAATGTATCATCCAGCGTTGCTACAAATTTCCATTTATCATCAGCTACATGTTTGTTAAAGTTAAGTAGACGCCATCCACAAAGACTGAGTAGACTTTGTAAATTTTCCCATGAAGCTTTGAAGATAATTAACATGACTGTGATAAGAAAAACTGTATTAGGATGGACATTTTGAGCCAGAACTTAAGCAGGACTGCAAGCTATATTGTCATGAAAAATGTGGCATTTATATACAAAAATTAAATGTGTAAATCGTTTCCATGCAGTTTGAACAGTCTACTGTATTTTTATATTTACAATTTTCAAATACTGTCTTACAGTACTTGATGCCACTATGTATCAGCGTTGAAAGACCACAGAATTCATGGAGCAGGTGGCGTGCGACCGCCAAACACTCCTATGCCTTGTAGGCTGACATACTTGACCAGCATCAAGACGCTAAATAAAGATGTCACTGGTAAAATTTAAAAGCCAGATACCATAAGTTTGATCATTGGACGACCATAATGGCTTCGATCTTAATGTTCATCTCATTGAAACTGTAATTGTAATTAATGCAGGATAAATGCACAAATTAAGGACTCTATTGACAGAAATTTCAAAATTCTAGTAATAAAGCTTCTACAATCCACAGGACACGAATTATCTAGAATGTTCCAAATTTACATTGAAGCAGTAGCAAATAATTTTATCCAAAGCAAAAGTATAAATAAGAATGCTGGATCATCAGAGAGACAGAAATTTTTAAAACAGTTCTTCTAACGTTAGAAGGTATTTCATAATGTATGTGTTACACACTATTTTACCTTCTTTTTTATACTTAGGCAAGTTATAAGAGCAGAGAACCAGTTGTTAAATTATTTGAATACTACCACCACTGAGGATTCAACTAGCATATCCAAGACAAGATTGAACTATTTCCGGGGTAATGAGTCTCATCCAGTGAGTTAGAAGCTTTCTACTTGTCTTGTAGTATGATTAAAACGGATCTTTTAAAATAAATGCCAATTATTAAAGTTTCTGATTATGAAATTGCTCTTATCTACCGATTTCATTTACTATTAACTTGCCATAGATGCGCACATTATACACACATGCATGTAGTTATAGTACAATGATATTTATAAATTGAATAAAATATAGATAATAGTTAATTTATATTTAAAATATTCAAAATACAGGTGCTACAGATAAATTCATACTTCTGTAAATGGTTATATCGGCATTTCGAAATGATGCACATCACAGAATAGGAAAGACTTCATATAGAGTAGATATAAGTTACTATAAAAAAAGTTTAGTAAAGTAAGAATCTCCAAATTTTGAATTTAATTTCCTGACACAAAATATAGTTCTATCTACTTTTTTAGCATCAAGAATTTCTCCAAGACTAACGTAATGTGTATTTTTAAAGAAATACCAAAATTTCTTTTTAACACATCTCATGAACAATATATTACATTTTAAAATAAGTGAGCATATCGGCACTTAATTACACTTTGTTCTCAAAAGATATGATGCACACTTTGAAAAAAGGTTAAGATTTTATCAATAGTAAAAACAAAGCGAGATAAATATCTATTAATATGAATGCAAAGAAAAATTTTAATTAATGACAGTTTTAATAGAAAGATTTTTAAAAATTGCCTCATAATTTTGAAGTACTGCTCATCATTTGTTATCAAGTAAACAAAGGGTGACTGCCATTTATTGCAGAGTTAAAGACAGGAGAAGCCTCAACCCCATCAGGGAGATTGCTAATTACACATATTATTAATTACAATATAAAATATATAAAATGAAATATGGAAAATAAAGCTATATAGAAGAATATAAAAATATATTATTTTACAAGTAGTAAAACAATAGAGTTTCGAAAAAAAGGTATTCAAACAAATGACTTATAATTTTGATGACTGAGAATACAAGTTACCCAAAGTGCTGACATAAGAATTTAAAGAATTTAAGGTGGTTGTGATTAACAATGAGTACATATACTAAAAAAAATCTTATCTAAGAGGGCAAAAAAGTTTCTTTATTAAATATTTATTATAATACAAAGCTTATACATTTACATCATACTAACTGTGCTAAATATAGCGTAGCTATTATTGCATTGCATACATTTTTTGTAATATTTAGACATTAGCATAATTGCTTGAATATGAATATTGCCACAACATGAAAATAAGGAACTTTAAATTTAACGATACATATTAGCAGAGATATAATAATAAAATTAGTCTGATGGGAAAAGAAAACTTTTAAAACACTTTCTAGCAACTTTTATTTACATTTTAAAACCTCACCCGACTTATTACTGTAAGAAATAACAATCAATGTGTCAAATACATAAGCAATTTCTTCAGTATGTGCAAAATTAATATATATGTAAAAAAATGTCACCTAATTGAGAAGTCAGGCTCTTTTAAAGAGAAGGGCTAATTAGAGAAAGATCTTCCTTTTTCTTATTAGCCTGTTGTTTTTCAGGCTTTCTACAAACACCCAAAAAAGCATTAGGCTAATTGAATATGGTCATATATTTCTCAATCAGCACAATATTTTTAAGGCTTACTGCAAAGAACCTAGATAGTGTTAGGCTAACTGAAAACTGACAAATTATGTGTCGAAAAATATCATATTGTTCCAGACCAAACCTGAAAACTCTGTTTGAAGTAACCTGACAAAGAAACGTTCCATCGAACGGATCCTAACATGACAAAGTAATATCCACAGGAATGCTACCAGACCTGAACCTAAGAATTCCATCTGAAGTCAACCTGACCGAAACTTTACAAATTCCATCAAACTACAACCGATCTGAATATGGCAAACTAATTTAAATCAACATGCAACCCAACCTAAACCATAAAAAAATTCTATTGAATCATAATCGTATCCAAACAAAACAGAAAAAATCGGTGACAAGCAACTGACCTGAACCTGACACTAAATTAAAAAAAAAATAATTCATCTTTTAATGCAGTTATGAAAAGTAGTCTACAGTTATATCGCTAATACCAATTTTATCTGTTATACTGAAAAACAGACATTTATATATTCTTTAATATTCAAATATAATAAAGACTCTAAATAGCAGATAATTTTGCATTGGTTTGGGTTGTCCCCAATTTTATTTTTTCTTGTTGGGGGTGACCTAATTTTCTTTCTGTCAGTCAGGTTTACTCTAGAATGTTTCTTGTGGGTCCAATTTATGTTTTTTAAGTCTGGATGGTGGGATTTTCACAAACAAATTAATGAAAATAAGAAGAACAATGTTTCAGATGAATTAAATTTATGCATTAAGTTTTTAATACATCTGGTATAATTAACATTTTAATATTATTTTTACATATTAGTCAATTTGTTTTAATTATTAAAAAATATATTTTCAATTTTAATCAAACGATTAAGTGGATCCCCTGTAGAATTAATCTAATGCTATTAATTTAGTAAATATTTAAAAAAAAAGGATTTTTTTAATACTATTTAAACAAACAATTAGTTTAATTTAATTTCAGGCTCAGATGTTAGTATGTTGTGTTTGGGCAGTGTTACAGGTCAACGAAAACTATTTTGTTGCATTCACATTAGGTTGTATGTTGACTTCAAAATGGATTTTTCAATTTCAGGTCCAATACAACCCCCCACACACAGGATTCTACTCTTGACTCAGTTTGCTATTCAAAAGTTTTTATTATACAGTGGTATAAGCTTACAAATAAGTAAGAGTTAGGAAGTGAAAATTGTTTGCTAAAAAGATATATTCACTTTTGTGCATTGTCCATTATGACAGTTTTATTATATACGTTTTTCACCTGAAAGAATACTTGGGCTAGAATTTAAAAATTCAGGTCAACTCGAACCCGTCTCGCAAGAGTCAAAACCTAACCTAAAACCAACCTGAATTCTAAACTATTAAAGGGAATACTAGAAAGTAGTGCAAAAAAGAGAAGTCAACTTGACCCAAAATTAATATCCAACAGGATAATGAACTCTAATCCAGACTTACTGCAATACATCGAAGGTAGTGAAGGATTATGCATAATTTTAAAATAAATAAATTGGAATATGAATTTAAAATGCTTATAAAAAAGGTATAAGAAAACTGTCTTATTGGCATATTTCATTTATGTGATTGTGAGTCTAAGGTTATTGAACACTTCATTTTTATTTTAAGGGTATGTTTTTGAGAAACTCCGTGTGCAGAAGAATCAATAAAATCTGCAGATAAGGTAGGTTTTTACTGATTTCCCAGTATTACGTAGAAAAGACGAAATGCTGAATGAAAATAATTATATAACTATATAAGAAAAGTGTTATTTGAATGGTATCTGCAGATGAAAAGATTTTTAATGTTTTTTGAGCATTACATAAAGAAGATGGGTCTTGGGTTCGCCGATAACTCAGTTATTTTTTATCACTACAAAAAACACACAATCTCAAAATAAAATATTCACTAGTGGACTGTAACTCATTCAATAACTTTTAGTTATTCACAACACTAAATAAAAATGGTCGAGAACTGAGATTTACACAACTCCTCTGATCGGCATCTCAAACCCAACTCACAATCACAAGATTTTTTTTTCTTTTTAAACATTTTACATAGACGGCGCTTCTAGTGGCAACATACCGCCGGGCCTTGAATGTTGCTAACATTCAATAATATAAATGCAATACAATTCAAAGACAATCTCTAAGTGAAAAATACAATCTCAAAAAACATAACTTCTTCTCAAAAATACTACACTAAATAAAATACTAAATTTACAAATATAAACACAAGAATGTAATACACTGCAGGAAAATATATAGTTTAATAAAACAAATGTATGAATTTAAGTAGTTAATAAACCATCATTCACATATGGCAAAATAACAATTTTTGTGACTGGCCTTTTATATGTGCCATTTTTATCTTTCAAGGTGACAACTCTTATGATATTGTCTTGGCCTGGATGAATTTTGATAATTCGGGCCAAATGCCATTTTAAAGGGCAATAATTATCAGAATTTTTTGCTAATACTAAATCTCCCTCTTTTATCTTTATATAAAGATCTGAGAATTGCTCTTAATTCTTTATTGACACCAACGAAATTTCGACCATTATCACTATATATATCAGAAGGTTTGCCCCGCCTTGCTATAAAGCGTTTAAGTGCTGCTAAGAATGCTTCACTTGTTAGATCATTTACTATTTCAAAACGCAAGGCTTTTGTAGTAAAACAAACAAATACAAAAATAAATACTTTTTACCTGTGTACTTCTACCCACGAAGTTTTTCACTTCAAAGGGACCACAGTAGTCCAATCCAGTACGCATAAATGCTCGGGCCATTGTTACTCTAGAAGATGGCAAATCAGCCATTTGTTGCTCTGAATTCTTAGAATTTACCTTTTTGCAAGTCATACAATTGAAAAGGATTTTACGAATTACATTTCTAGCAGATAAGATCCAAAATTTGTTTCGGATGAGAGAAAGAGTTGTCTCAGCACCTGCATGGAAATACAAATTATGAAAATATTTAATAACACAAAAAGTAAAATTATGATTTGAAGGAATAATCATTGGATATTTTTTATGCTCGGATAAGTTGCTGTTTCTCAGTCTACCACCAACTCGGATTACACCATTAACATCTAAAAACGGGCATAAGTTTTTCAGTTTACTACTGTTGGGGATTGCATTACCCTTTTCCAAATACTGCATTTCCTTCACGAATGAAGTCCTCTGGATGTTTTTTACAATACAGAATAAGGACTGAGAGAGTTCACTGCTGGTTAAAGTTCCACCTTTGGAATACAAGGGATTTCTACAGTTATGAATGAATCTATTACACCATGCTACTACTCTTTGCAGCTTTATGATTGAGGAACTGTTATTAATGATGTCTAAAGGCTCAACAGTGTTAACTAATGTACATACTTGAGTTACTGATGGTGCTTTCAATTCACGGATGAACAACTCACTGGTTTCAACAGAAATAATATCAGGAGACTCCACCATCTCAGGCTGTTGTAGGAATGATGGACCGAACCACCATAAATCACATTGCTGGATCTTGATGGGATCTAGGCCTCTAGAAATGAGATCTGCAGGATTTTGCTTGGAAGGTACATAATTCCACTGATCAATCGAACTTAAACCTTGTGTAATCGATACTCTATTTGCGACAAATGTCTTTAGATCATTCGACTCCTTTTTTAACTATTCCAGTACAATAGTACTATCTGTCCAAAAACAAGTTTTAGAAACTTCTTGCTTTAGAGCACTTAACACTTTTTGCATCAACTTAGATAATAGGAGTGAGGCAGAAAGTTCTAGGCGAGGGATAGTAATATGCTTTAGAGGAGCCACTCTAGATTTACTAGTGAGCAGTTTGACAGCAGAATCACCATAAGAATTAATAGATTTTACATAAACGACCGCACCATAAGCAAGTTCAGAAGCATGTGAAAAACCATGCAATTCCACACAAATAGATTGTTCTACAAATACAAATCTTGGGATATTGATCATATTTACAGTTTTTAAGGAAGTAAGAAAATTAGTCCATTCGATATTTTCTTTCACGGGAAGATAATCACACCAATCTATTTTCAGCAACCATAATTTTTGGAGGAAAACCTTGGCCTTCGTAATTATTGGACCTATCAAACCCAACGAGTCAAATATTCTAGCAATTTGCGATAATACTGAGCATTTAGTATACCTTTCACTTTGCTCTGTAATTAAATTAAATCCGAAACAGTCTGGTTGCGGCTTCCACAATATTCCTAAAGTTTTTGTCTCATTGGAAAATGAATATTCAGATATTGCATTATTACACAAAAGAGAAGAATTATTTACTGACCATTTGTGAAGATCCATGCTTCCCTTCTTTAACAAAGATATCAGTTGTTGTTGGATCTCTTTAGCTGTGTCTAGATCATCAGCACCTGTCAAAATATCATCCATATATACGTCTTGAAATAATACATTTGCAGCTAAAGGAAATTCCTTTCCTTCATCTCTAGCTAGCTGGGTAAGGGTTCTTGTTGCTAAAAAAGGGGCACTCGTTGTGCCATAAGTCACCGTACATAATTTATACACCTTAACTGGTTCATGTACCTCAGGTTTGAACAAGATTCTCAATAAATCTCTTTGACTAGGATGTATCAATATCATACGGTACATTTTCTTAATATCTGCTACAAAAACAAATTTGTGCTTTCGAAATCGCAACATTATACTAAATAATTAATCTTGGATTGTTCCTCTGTTATACTGCAAACTATTTAGAGATTTTCCGGTAGAAGTTAAGGAGCTAGCGTTAAAGACAACTCTTAATGGTGTGCTACTTGATTCAGCACGGAACACGCAATGATGGGGTATGTAATAAGTGATATCTGGTTCTTCAGATTCTATCACCTCTTCCATATGACCCATACTTAAATATTCTTGCATAAAGACTTTATAAAGATCATTGAATTTAGGTTCTCTAACTAAGCGATTCCATAATGAATGTAAAACTTTCATAGCCTTTTTCTTTGATTCTCCAAGACAGGATGGGTCTTCCTTAAATAGAATTTTTACTATGTATTGCCCTTTTGCAGTTCTGGAATAATTTTTATGAAAATGTTCTTCACAAATTTCTGATTCCTTATTTCTAGAAACTTCAGACTCTCTCTCAATGTTTTCTATTTCCCAAAAATCTCGAATTACTCTTTCTAACTCCAAATTATCTGTTATCAACCCACAATGTATATTACTTTTAACCTTAGCCGGAAGGCTTCCGCTAACAATATAACCGAAAACACAGTTTTGTAACACTATTCTAGTATTTAATGGTTGGGGGTAAATTTGACCTAGAAATCATAGAAATTTTCTGCACCCAAAAGCAAATCAATAGAGCCTAGCACATTAAACTTTTCATCAGCTAATTTGATGTTATTTAACGATGAAATACAAATCTCAAGCGGTCTAGAAGGTGTAAATTCTGTAATTTTCGGAACGACTAAAAAATCTAATTTTAAATAAAAATCTTTATCTCTATTTGAAATAGTTGTGTTAACTCTAGATCTAACATTAAGAGACAAATCATTTATTCCTGAAATACAAATATTAGTCTTTTCTCTTTTCAAATTTAGTTTATCTACTAACCTTTTACTCATAAAATTAGAGTTTGCACCGACATCTAATAAACCGCGTGCTTCATGAAAATTACCATATTCATCTTTTATTAAACAAACAAATGTGCTAAGTAACACAGCTTTTAACTCGTTAGACAAATTACATATCGTTGAAAATAAATTGCTTTGGTTATTAACTTGGAAAGGCTGGAATACTGGAGCCGAAGCATCCAAATTAGATTTATTACTGGCTTCGTTTTTAGAACTCATTTCCTGTGAAATTATCTCTGGATTTTCACCTTTATTTATTTTTTGTTCACGCGGAAAATGCAAAGTCACATGATGCCTTCTCTTGCAAATAACACCAGAGAATTTAGATTTACAATCAATCACTTTATGATTCATAAGACAGTTAAAACAAACATTTTTGGATTTTACAAGCTCAACTCTATTACCCACTGACATGTTTTTATAAACAGGACATTTATGCAAAGGATGATTTTCACTACATGACAAAATACATTTAGAATTTTTTAGGTCAGTTAGAAAAACTTTAGAAACATTTCGATAATAAGTTTTATTACTCGCTCTAGAATTGTCAACCACGGGTTTTCCCTTTGACGCATAATATAAATCAATTTCCCGAGATAATTCAATGGGAGAAAACCACGATTCTGCTTGTCTAACATTTATAAACTACATGACATCTTTATCAAGCGCTTGACAAATCTTATCAGAAACTATTAACTGTTTTAAAGTTTCGAAATCTGTCACATTCCTCAATTTTAAATAATAATCCCAACTCGTTGTTAATCGGGATGCAAATTGTACATATGTTTCATTAGGCTGACATTGTGCTTTCCTAAAATGTTCTAAACAAGTCTGGGGGGATAGCTCAAATTCTCTAAGTACTATAGCCTTTACTTTTGAATAATCTTCTAATTCCCCATCTTTAATGTATGTAATTACGTTTGTTGCCCTTTCTCCTAACAGATTTAGTAGAATTTCCAATTTATATTTTTCTGGGACATTTTTAGAAATAAAGGCTCTTTCTAATGATGAAAAAAAATAACTCCAACCTTCTGGTTTAGATGGAATTTTAATCGTTAATGTTCTTACACTTTTAATCAGAGAGTCTAAAGATTCTATATTATCTTTTTTCTCGAAATCACTTAAATTATCATTTTTAGTTTCTGCACGGGCCTTAGCCAACTCAATTTCTAACTTTGCATGTTCAATTTTTAATTTCTCAAGATCTAGTAATTTTGATTCCTCATTCTTTCTTTCCTCAATAAAACTGTTTGCTATGTCTTCAACCAGTTTATTATCTGCTTTATACTTCGAACTTTCCAGTATTAAATTTATTAAATCATAAATAGTTAATTTCGAATCCGATATATCTATGTCTAATTCAGCAGCAATTCGCTGATAATCTTCTTTTTTTGCACCTTTAAACATTGTATTATAAATACAATTCACAATAAAATAAATAAAACTGACGTACCTTTATCTATTAATAAATCTCCCAAATCGAATAATTCCACATTAGAAAGATGTAATCCATTTTCTCTATTCTCAAATTAGTTCAATAATAAAGAATATCAGTTCTCTGCGTAAAAACATTCACTCTTTATTTTTTCGTATTACGGAATTCTCAAGGTTAATCCAAATTATTTTTCTTCTGGAATCAAAAAAACTTCATCGGAACTGAATCACAATATTTTGTACTTAAATATAAACAATACGATGATTTAATTTTCGTTTTACTCATTCTAATTACTTGATAGAGATCCAAACACCATTTTATCTTCTGCAGACGATTACAAAAAACGTAAACATCGACAAATTCTATTCTTTCTCCGGCGAGAGGAGACCAATACTATGGATACACCGATAACTCAGTTATTTTTTAGCCCTACAAAAAACACACAATCTCAAAATAAAATATTCATTAGTGGACTGTAACTCATTTAATAACTTTTTAGTTATTCACAACATTAATTAAAAATGGTCGAGAGCCGAGATTTACACAACTCCTGTAATCGGCATCTCAAACCCAACTCACAATCACAAGTTTTTTTTCTTTTTAAACATTTTACATAGACGGCGCTTCTAGCGGCAACAGGTCTCTAAATGAAAATTATTACAAAACATATATGTAATTTCAGCAATAATGAAATCTGCAAAGGAGGCAGTATTTTAATCTATTCCCAGCATCATGTGATAATTATAAATACTAAATTTGTAAAATAAAAAAATTCTAGCATAATTCTTATTATCAGAGAAGATGCATTGCTAATGGAAATAATTAAAAAACATGTATAAAAAATTGTTATACTAACAAAATTTGCTTAGTTATATATGCTATATGATTATTTTTATTCAACAACCCATCCTCTCTACATAAGGCTGGGAAATTATTAAAAAATCTGCTCAGATGCAGATTTCATTAATACAAAAATTTTCTTACATGTTTTTTTACATCACATTTTCTTACATGGTTGTTATAATTATTTCCATTAGCAATCCATCTTTTCTATGCAATGCTGGAAAAGATGAAAAAACTACCATATCTGCAGATTTCAATGATGCTTATGTACAGGGCAGTTGCGTAAAATAGGCCTTAAAATAAAAATTAATTAACCTTGAACTCTCAGTTGCATAAATAAAATCTGTGAATAAGACAGTTTTCTTATACATTTTTTATAAGCAGATGAAATTTGTACTCCTATTTTTTGTACTAAATTATGCATAATTTTAATATTTTGGACATACTGCAGTAACTTGGATTAGAGTCCTTCATCACATCAGCTAAACAAATTTTACTCATAAATGACATGACCTGTGGCTCAGGTACAATACTGTTCATGCTATGTAGGCAGATCAGGGGATCGATTCTCGTCCTATCGGATTACAACTACATGTCAGAACCGGAATCTCCATTTCATAATGACAACTATGGAGAAGAGCTATTCTGGTCTCACTTCGTTATCCTACAGTAGAGAATAAAACATAGAAAATCCCCTGCTTGAAGTCGGACATATTTGTAGCCAATCAGATGCAAGTACGCACGTGTTTTTGTTTATTTGGGAGAGGGGATGTGAGCTGTTTTGCTTTAGGCTATTGTCGATTGCGAAAGAATGTTTGTGTTATTTACAAAAGGATTGAAGGAGGGAATGCGATTGTTTCACATTAGCGTGTCCGTTCCTGCAATCTGTGTAATATTTCCAGGCCGAAGTGAAAAATAAAAAAATGTCTATTTGCATTTTCAATTGTGTATAAAACACTATTTATTATTATTATTCTTGAACCAAAATTTTTGGAAAATAACTTTGCTTTATTTTGATCTCCGAAAAAAATGAGCAAATTTCTAGTGAAATTGTCAGATTTTTTTTTTATACACTGCAAAATATTTTTTAAATAGGGAGGAGGAGGACTTTTGTAGGTTCGGTTCTACCAAGCTCTACATGAATATTTAAGAATATAATCGAATTTTTTAAAAATAAATATAAAATGGTTCATAACTTTTTTATTTATTTGTATCTTTAGACCATTTATTATAAACTAAACCAGAATTAATTATACGAATGATATTAAAATTTTTAACTTATATTTCCAGTTTCGATAATTTTATTTATTTTAAATTGATTATAATTGTGACACCAGTTTTGAAAAAATGTAAATTAAGCCGAATATTTAAATATAATTTAGTTGTATCTTTACTGAAAAAAAATTCTAGCTTTGCTTAAGGACTTGGGTAATTAGTTGCTTTTAATCTCAAATCCACAATGTTACTTAAAAAATAAAATAAGTCTATTAATTTAGCTTTAAACTTATGTCCCCCCCCACTTCTTGTTAAATTCATTTTTAAATTCATCAAGATTTAATAATTTTCATAACAGTTGAAAGATTCTTAAGAAAGCCGCTCAAATGTTCTTTATTTACTCATATTTTAAATACTTAAACAGATCATCAATTCGTTTTATTACTTATTTCAAAAATAACTAAATATGTTAATCAAAAATTATTATTGTATGTTTATTAATTAATTGAAAATCGTGGTTCTTGGTGAACAGGATAATTTGAATCAATTAAATCATTAAACGTAAAAACAAATATTAAAAAGTAAAAGAAAATTCTACAGTAGATCTAAAAAAATATTTTCTGACACAAACACAGGCCCTGATTAAAAAAAAGGGCCAACTAGGCTGTGGTTCTGAGCCCCTTTGATTTTAGGGGTCCCAAACTTAATTTACAATATTTTAAGGTTGATACTGTAAATCTATTTCGAGCTTGTGCTGATTATAATTCATATTTTGTACCATTACAGTCAGAAAAAATTAAACACAAATTATATATTTGTGTAAACATGCACTTATATATTTATATTTGTATTCTATGGCATAGAACATATTTAATTTTTTTGTAACAGCATAGGAAGAGGGTCTGGCCTTCGTACTCTCTTTTGCTTGATCGGGCCCTGCACATTTACTGACTTATATTTAAACGTAAAAGCATAAAATTATCAGATATGACAAGTGAAGTAATTTGGAATCAAATAGCGTCTTTTATTTATTTTTATTATCTATATAGATAGATAAATGTATTATATTTACAGTTATAAGCGATTGTTGTCTTATGACGACCTTTTTTGAGTGTCGCTTTCTTAATTTCGTTTCAAAATGCCTATTTTGTCTGCATTTTCTGAAAGATCCTTTGCCTTTATCGAGAAATGAGAAATGCTATTCGATTTCACAGTTTCACAGAAGAAAACCTACCAATTTTCTGCGTTTGCGAATAAAAATGAACTCAGGAATGTGTCAGAAAATAGACAGTTTTAATTAGAGAACAGCTTTAATAGTAAGCAGTAAAAAAGTGTCAGCTGTCGTGTCTTTCCGCCTAAACTTTTGATTTGTTTACAAGTCCGAAATACACTCATTGTTTTTTTTTTTATTTCCATGTTTGAACTATAATTCCTTTTTATGTAATTGAAAGTTTATTTATTTTTTTGCTGTATGGATTAATATAGATTTATTAATCAAATTTGTAAGTAAATTAGTTGCACATTTTTTACCGATAAGAAAAAAAGAATACACAAATTTCTGAGTTATAAAACTTTCAAAGGATCTGTAAAAAAGCTTTATGTAAGAAAATAACATTTTGTAATTAACACGGTTCATTGATATTGATATATATCCGATGTTTTAAAAATATTATTATGTTTGATAATTTCAATATCTGATATTTTATATCAAATATACTCAGATTTTCTTATACTTCCAGCATAAAAAAATTGTTCAGAACATGTGTACATGATCATTTCATTAACTGTTTTTTACATTACTGCATTGAACAGAATTTTTAATATTTTACCACCGATTTTTCAAAACAGAAATATTTGCCTAATTGAATCGCATAAATGCTCTCATTAAATAAGGCAAACCTTACAATAAAAAATAACTGGTGAGAATAATCGAAGATTCTGATCATCTTATGTGTCACATATACATGTCGCTCATATATATGGAAAAGGTTAAAACATTAATTTTAGCAAAAGTTTTAAAATCTCAAGACAATAAACTCAATATATCAAAAACATAGTTCTGCCTATTTTTATTAATTTGTTTGTGAAAATTCCAAGAACTTGATTCGCAAAAACCTAAATCTGACCTGAAAAAACATTCTAGAGTGAACCTGAGGAGAAAAAAATTTTTAGTCATCCTCACCAGAGAAAAAAAAATTAGAAACAACCTGAACCGATATAGACAAGTCTGCTACTGAAAGATTTGACTTTGAATATTAAAGAAAATAGATGTGCCCATTTTTAATATGAAACTGGTGTTTGTCATGTAATTGTAGACTACTTTTCAAAATAGTGTTAAAAGATGAATTAATTTCCTTTCATTTAGTGTTCAGATTGAAGCATTTTGTGTTGAGGTTGAAATGTGTTGGTTCAGATATGTCGACAGAAATTATTTTGTTCTATTCAGATCAAGTTACAGCTCAATAGAATTTTTCTTGATAGGTTCAGCATTTCATATCAAATGGAATTTTCTAGTTTAAGTCAGTTGAATAGTCAACCGCTATCTAGGTTCTTTGCCTACAAAAAAATTCAGGCTGATTGAGAAATAAATGGATACAAACTAATTAGCCTAACAATCTCTAGAATCTTTGTAATAAGCCTGAGAAATATCAGGCTGATTGCAAAAATGGAGATAATTCTCCAAATAGCCCTGCCCCGGCTCTTTAAACAGAGCTGGATTTTTCAATTAGCCTATAACATATACATTGAAAATATTTAATATATATATAAATAAAACATCAATTAAAACAAAACGAAATATATGACACATCATTATAAAGATAAAACTATCCTGTGCCGCCAGGCGCCCACGGGGGTCACCGACGCGCGTAAACGACCATCGCACCCAAGCCTCTGAAGGGCTTTTAACGCACCAGGGCTTTGTCTCGCACGGCGCTGCGATCGGCCTGAGGCCGCTCCCCACTGCGGACCCCCAGGTCATTTTACCAAGGTTGGTGACATAGGTCGTCACGGTAGTAACCCCACATCTCGGAGGAAACTTCCGCAGAGACGGAACCTTGATGAACTGCCATGGAACCCCCGACGACTTCGTTCGCGAGACCCCATAGGGGGAGACGGTCGCTAGGTCATATGTCGAGCTACCACGACGGCTCTTGCTTTACCACAGCTCGAGGGGTGTGAGCAACCTACAGAGGTTCATTATAAAGATAAGCAACATAAATTAAAATGTTCTTCATTGACTACCGTTTCATTTTGTTGTTGATAATGTTTTACAAGAAAACATACTTTCTTAAGATTAATTTATATCAAGGCCTTATATAAAATAAAGAAGTATTGAAGTTAGTTGATAGTGAATGTCATATTATGAGAATATAAGTGAGTACTTAGCTTATAACCATTTTCTGAAAAAATTTTATTGCACGTGTGAGAAACCGAAGGTTTTAGTATGAATTAAAAGATGTTCTTTAAAATTACTCTTTTGAGATAATTTCTTTTTACATATTATATAAATGGTTTATTAACAGTATGAATTAACAAATGACTTTTTAATTTACTATTTTTTGAGAATTTCTTGTTGTACATCTTACCCATATGAATTAATATTTGACCTTTCAAATGAACCCTGTCAGAGAATTTCTTGTTGCATATCTCACAAAAAAGGTTTCTCAGCAGTATGAACTAACAAATGTTTGCTTAAATGACTCTTTTGAGAATATTTCTTGTTGTATGTATGTTATGCAAATGTTTATCATCAGTATAAACTAACAAATGTCAGCTTAAATCATTCTCTTGGTATGAACTAAGAAATATTTGTTTAAATCACTCTTTTGAGATAATTCTTTGTTGCATATCTAACCAGCAAAAGATTCCTCGCAAGTATGAACTAACAAATGTCTGCTTAAATCACCAATTTGCGAGAATTTCTTGTTGCATACCTCATATGCAAAAGGTTTCTCACCAGTATGAATTAAAAAATGTCTAATTAAATGACTCTTTCGAGAGAATTTCTTGTTGCATACCTCACATGCAAAAGGTTTCTCACCAGTATGAATTAACAAATGTCTAATTAAACAACTCTTTCGAGAAAATTTTTTGTTGCATATGTCACATACAAATGGTTTCTCACCAGTATGGACTAACAAATGTTCGCTTAAATGAGTCTTTTGAGAGAATTTCTTGTTGCATATCTCACATTCAAAAGGTTTCTCACCAGTATGGACTAACAAATGTTTGCTTAAATGACTCTTTTGAGAGAATTTCTTGTTGCATATCTCACATTCAAAAGGTTTCTCACCAGTATGAACAAACAAATGTATGTTTAAATCACGTATTTGAGAGAATTTCTTGTTGCATATTTCACATGCAAATGGTTTTTCACCCGTATGATTTAACATATGTGTTTTCAAAGAACTCTTTTGAGAGAATTTTTTGTTGCATGTCTCACATACATATTTCTCACCAGTATGAACAAACAAATGTCTGTTTAATTCAACTATTTGAGAGAATTTCTTGTTGCATATTTCACATGCAAACGGTTTCTCACCAGTATGGGCTAACAAATGTTCACTTAATTGATCCTTTCGGGAGAATTTCTTGTTGCATATCTCACAGTCAAAAGGTTTCTCACCAGTATGGACTAACAAATGTTTGCTTAAATGACTCTTTTGAGAGAATTTCTTGTTGCATATCTCACATGCAAATAGTTTCTCACCAGTATGGACTAACAAATGTTCGCTGAAATGACTCTTTTGAGAGAATTTCTTGTTGCATATCTCACATTCAAAAGGTTTCTCACCAGTATGGACTAACAAATGTTTGCTTAAATGACTCTTTTGAGAGAATTTCTTGTTACATATTTCACATTCAAAAGGTTTCTCACCAGTATGAACAAACAAATGTCTGTTTAAATCACGTATTTGAGAGAATTTCTTGTTGCATATTTCACATGCAAATGGTTTTTCACCCGTATGATTTAACATATGTGTATTCAAAGAACTCTTTTGAGAGAATTTCTTGTTACATATTTCACATGCAAATGGTTTCTCACCAGTATGGGCTAACAAATGTTCACTTAAACGACCCTTTCGAGAGAATTTCTTGTTGCATATTTCACATGCAAATGGTTTCTCACCAGTATGGGCTAACAAATGTTCACTTAATTGATCCTTTCGGGAGAATTTCTTGTTGCATATCTCACAGTCAAAAGGTTTCTCACCAGTGTGAACTAACAAATGTCTGCTTAATTTACTCTTTCGAGAGAATTTCTTGTTGCATACCTTACAGTCAAAAGGTTTCTCACCGGTATGAAGTAACAAATGTTTGTTTAAATTATTCTTTTGAGAGAATTTTTTGTTGCATATCTTACAATCAAATGATTTCCCTTGATGTGAGTCAGAAGGTTCTTCTCCAAAATGCTTTTGTAAAGAAATGTTTTGTTCCATATTTCACACTTTAAATACTTTTGTCAGTTTTGTGTGATATAATGGATATCCAAGGAATCTTTTCTCTTTAACTACTTTTATAGATATATGAATCTGCAAAAAATAAAATTGTTAATTTATCATATTTTACAATTTATCAAAAATATATTTCACAGCAAAAAGCTTCTGACAAGAAATTAAAATTAATGAAGAAAACAGAATTTAAATAATTTTCTAACCAAGATGAAAACCTATATTCATTCACCACAGCTATGAAAATAAAAGCTACTACTGCCAAGTGCAATCAAACATAGTTAATTTAGTAGCCTCCAATGAAACAAAAAGTAGTTTTTGCACAAAAATATTTCCCAAAATAGTTGCATGTTTACTTAAAGGAAGAGAAAGAGACAGGAAATTCATTTGTTATAAAATAACCAATATTGTTTTCAGGAAAATAATTTTCCACAATTTATACTAGCATTAAAATTTTTTTTAAAACTTTTATTTCAAAATAACACATTATTTTGAACTAAAAAAATAAGAATCTTCTTAATGACAAAAATCATAACTTTCATTTACCCAAACAAAATTGAATATATGTATGCACTTCAGCATTACTATGACGTATCTTAAGTGTAAACAAGAAAACCTTTATTGCATGTTATTGAACCACAATTACACTTTGCAACAGAGTAATCCTTATTAGAGATATTAAACAAACTTATAACAAAGAATATATTTGAAAATTTCATAACAATGAAGAGAAAATACCCCTATTCCACAATAATATGTTATTTGTGATAATAGAGTCATGAGTTAGTAATTTTATATATTTATTTGAATAGCTGAACCACACAGTGGCTGTAAAGACATTTTGCCTTAAAATATTCAAATAATAAAAAAAAAATTCTTAAACAACACAAGAAAAAAATTTAAATTTTCATCCATTTACTTTTCCTCTGGTTAGATATAAATATATATATGAAGAAATAGACATAATATAAATAAAGAAATAAATAAAAATTTCATATAAAAATATCTAGTTTTAGAAAAAACTTTCATTTGTTTTTAGTAAAATGATACAGTTCAAGGAAGTTTACTCCTTAAATATTTGTATCATTTAAAAAATCTTTTGAAACAGGAATAAAACATCACACAGTTTTTTTGTATTATCTCACATTTCACATGAAAAGGCTCCTTTTCAGCATGTGGTGTAACAAAAATGTTTTTCTTTTTTGGGATCATCCCTTAAGTCACATAAATTTTGTAGGTTTTTTCTCCCTCCTTTCCCCTATCTCACAAATTGTCATTCCCTAGTCTCGAATGAATGCTTCTATATCACTGCCTTTCCCTTACCGATCCGCAATCTCTGACTGGGGGAGGAAGTTAGAGGATTATTTATTACAAAATAATAAAAATATAGAAGAAAATATTTAATAAAATGTAAAGAGTTTTCAAGATTTTAAAACTATTTGAAGTGAAAGTGGGGCAAATGACTTTTTTGGGGGGGAAGGACAGGTTTGATCAGATGATAATTTAATATTACTACAGAGTAAAGTGCCGTACAGGTCAGGTTGTACTGACACATGTATAACAAACAAAATTTTCATCACCCTGAAACGCAGAACACTTCAACGTGCACCTGAAATATTGAAATCTGGAGCCAAAGTGAAAGAAAATTAATTTATGTTTTAATGACACTAAGAAAAATTAGCCGAAAACTGTATCTTCAGTTTTTAATACCTGGAAATGTTTCCATAGAAAATTTCACATGCCCCGCATTTATATTTAAATTTGTAATTACTTAAAAGGCGTATAACAAACATAGCGAAAAAGGATCCAATCCGGGACCTATATAGTGAGAAGTGATATAGTTTAGGTTTTATAGTGAGAAATGCCAAGCTGGGTGTCGATCCAAGTGGTGCAGTTGGTAGAATATCAGTGCATTATACTGATGACCCGGGTTCCAGTCCCAGCTTGGATACTTTTTCATTATGTTGGCTATACGCCTTTTAAGTAATTATAAATTTAAATATATCTTCAATGTTAATTTAATTTTTTTTGTATAGAAAAGAGCATATACTCATTATAATATGTACTCATTTATATTCATACAGTATAAACACTTTGCCAATTGAAATATATTCAGGTTGATTGGTCAGGGTTGGTTTTTAGGTGTGGCTAGTTTTAAGGTTTAAGGGCACTAATTCCTTTTAGGAACATGCCACATCAAAATGAAAATTAAAAATAAACATTGGACCAACTTCAGAGAGTTATGCTAAAATATAAATGAAATTAAAAAATAAATATAATTAAAAAATAAAAACAAAGCTTATAAAGGAATGTTATCTGAATAGTGTCTTTCATCCAGATATAGTCATACAAGCATAGAGAGTTAAAATTGTAAATTGTAAAAACAACAAATCATAAAATTGTGTTTGGAAGACCTCAAGCAACTATGATTTTTAAAAAATCCTACCTGTGTTTAAAAAAAGCAAAAATTGCTTTTTTTGCTAATGAGATTTATCAAAATAGATGTTGATGAATTACACACATGTCTACACACATGTCTTCAGCCTGGACAGTCTGTTAAAAGATGTTTAGTAAGAAATTCAAAGTAACAGTGAAGATACATGGGTGCATTCTCCAAAAGTAAAATATGTTTATGAGTGACTCACAAATGTCGAATTTGCAGACAGTTTGCATTATGTGCAGGGAAACCATTTATGCTGGAGATAAATGATAAAAAATATCATAAGTTTTAATAGACTGCAGTTATGTTGAAATAAAACTTAAACATAAAAAAACTCATAAAATATCTTATTAGAAAAATTCAAAGTAGTGAGATCTTTTGCTATGTTAGTATATATTAGCTATACGTTCCCAATTTCAAGTCTAAAATGTGGGGCCCAATTTATTTTTCACAAGAGCATGAGTAAGGTTTTCATATTTTGATAATAAGCAGGGTTTTTAGCATAGACAATTGCTATGTTCAAAAATAATTTTGTAAGTGTAATATAATTCTTACATTATATTTAGTTAACACAAAATGATTAATTGAAATACTAAAACATTTGATTAATTTGCTTTACAATGTTATTTTATAACAGAAATTTACATAAACACTCATAATTTTTATCGTTCTTACTTCTAAAATGTAAGTAAATTGAAACAAGATTTTCCAACACAATTAACTAATTATTTCTATATATAAGCACATTTCAGACAATATGTCATTTAATCTTCTCACTGCTGTAAATTGCTATATCCGTTTACTAAGCTGTAGCTTTTACTGTAATAGAAACATTATTTAAATTAATATAATCTTATATATTGTTTCTGTTGTCAACATCCCTTTTCTAATCAAATACAAAACGCAGAATGATAAATGAGATACAATATGAGAGAATTTTGAACAGGCTTCCTTACATAGTACATTCATATTTCGTTAAAATGTGTTATTTGATTAAAAATTGCAGTTAATTGAAAATTAAAGCAGCATTGTTTTCATAAATTAAATGAAAAGTTTTCTCAAATCAGTGTTACAAGCAAAATAAAATAATGCGATATACCGTACTCAAAAATGATTAAAAAAAATAATAAGTAGTATAAGAAATATAAAGAGAGTCATCTCTGTTTGTCCTGTATTTATGATTAAAAAGCAAAATCTAATTGAAATTATTAAAAAAAAAAGAACACACAATAGATCTATTGAGGCAATGGTATTTCACAAGTAGCCTAAAATGTATGCTTTGTTATAATACATTTAATGATGAAATTCTATTTTCAATATATTCAATTTATTTTTCTTTGTCCCTTTTTTTTTCTCCGAAGCAGATGGCTTCACCACCTAATGCAGTTAAAATCATGGCATATGTAATAAAAGAAATATAATAACATATAATTATGTATGCCACAGATAAAATATGATAGTAATTTTTTTTTCTGGCACGTACCTTTTAATATCTTTGCTCAGTTTTTACTGTAACTTTAGTGGAATAGCTGAGACGATATTCTGGCTCGGATAATATTGTTTGAAGATAATTTTATCCTTAATTTTTTTTAAAAGTTTAAACCTGCATCTAAGAAATATTATATATTGTTAAAAAATAGTAGACTGCAGTGTGAAATCCTCACATGGGTCTACCAGTTCTACAAATATAATGCGGTTTTAAAAAACTGAGTAATGATTAATACTCTCACAGATTATATTTATATAAATAATTAAGTTTTTTACATTATGTTGGAAAAATCATCATTTTTTAAGCATTTATTTTTAAGCAAAAATACAAAGAAAGCAACATTACAATATTGTCCATTTGCTCGGTAGTCAGAAGATTAAAATTTAATGAATTATAATTTAACTTATACCGATATTAATTTTACAAGCTTCCTCTATTACTTAATGAAAAATGTTCTTTTAATTACAAAGGAATCCAAATGAACTTTTAAAAAATTCTAAATATATAAAGAACAGCATAATTTTAGTTTTAATATGACATTTCATGGATATGATGTCAAATTCCTGCTTATCAGATGCTCACCTACTAAAAATCTAGTTACCTCTACAACAGAATATCATCAAATCAGCAGAGAAAGACTTTTAACTGACATGTCACCAATACTTTTTCTGTTCATCAATAAACAAAAAGAAAAAAATGATTAATATTAGCATTCATACTATACGATCAAACATATAAGAAAACAATACTTTGTACAGCTGAAAAGCACAGTAAAAATTAAAACAATCAGAGAATTCTAAAACATGATATTCTGTAGAAAAGACACTAACTCACTTGTATGGGAAAATGGGTATTATTTAGTCTTAACAGCATGGACTAAAATTCAGGGTGACAAGGTGACATTGAATATTAAATTTCAAATTCATCCAAGTGAATTTTGCAGATGGAAGCCTCTTGACCAAGATATTTCACCAATTTTTGAAAAAAATAACGTTTTTGGAGAGACAAAGAGGTTGGAAAAGGAATGCATTTGTACTGTGAAAAGCATTAAGACTGGATGAAACCCAATTTTCATAAGCTAATAATTATTTAAAATCTTCTAAATTTTTGACATAAATTCTTTTAATGACCTTTGCTATGTGTTAATATTTATGGCTATTTTATACAGGGTTAGAGATAACTATCTATTTCATTCAAACGGTTTTGCTCCATACAATTTACAAGTGTTGCTAGGAAGACTCTTCTATTAGAAAAAAAAGCTCTAATTTTAAGCTCTGGATAGGTACTTTTACATTTAACATCACTCCAGGTTAGCCTTATGGATACTATCATATATTCTAATACGAGCAAATCTTGTGGGTGGTTATATATATATATATGCAAAAATTATCTTAAAAAGGCTCTAACGATTTTGACGAAATTTCGTATCCTACCGTTTCGGGACACCAGAAAACCATTGGGCTAGGTCACATGTTCGAGAAAATTCGATTAGTGGGTCATTTTGGGTCATGGTCTAGCTAATTGTATCTAAAAAACGGTTCAAACGATTTTGACGAAATTTTGTATCCGATCATTTTCGGGCACGAGAAGTCTATTGGGCTGGGTCACATGTTCGAGAAAATTCGATTAGTGGGTCATTTCTGGGTCATTGTGGGTCAAGATCTAAAAAGCGGCTCAATTTACACTAAATTATGCATCCAATGGTTTTCGGGCACGAAAAGACTGTTGGGCTAGGTCACATGTTCAAGAAAATTCATTTAGTGGGTCATTTTGGGTCATGGTCAAGCTAATTGTATCTAAAAAACGGTTCAAACGATTTTGACGAAATTTTGTATTCGACTATTTTCGGGCACGAGAAGACTATTGGGCTGGGTCACATGTTCGAGAACTTTCGATTAGTGGGTTATTTTTGGGTCAAAGCGGGTCAAATTAATTTTATCTAAAAAACGGCTCTAACGATTTTGATTAAATTTTGTGTCCTACGAGTTTCGAGCACGATAAAAGCTTTGGGCTAGGTCGCATGTCCGAGAAAATTCGATTAGTGGGTCATTGTGGGTCAAGATCTAAAAAGCGGCTCAATTTACACTAAATTTTGCATCCAATGGTTTTCGGGCACGAGAAGACTGTTGGGCTAGGTCACATGTTCGAGAAAATTCATTTAGTGGGTCATTTTGGGTCATGGTCAAGCTAATTGTATCTAAAAAACGGTTCAAACGATTTTGACAAAATTTTGTATTCGACTATTTTCGGGCACGAGAAGACTATTGGGCTGGGTCACATGCTCGAGAACTTTCGATTAGTGGGTCATTTTTGGGTCAAAGCGGGTCAAATTAATTTTATCTAAAAAACGGCTCTAACGATTTTGATTAAATTTTGTATCCAACGAGTTTCGGGCACGCGAAAATCATTAGGCTAGGTCACATGTTCGAGAAAATTCGATTAGTGGGTCATTTCTGGGTCATTGTGGGTCAAGATCTAAAAATCGGTTCAATTTACACTAAATTTTGCATCCTATGGTTTTCGGGCAAGAGAAGACTGTTGGGCTAATTCACATGTTTGAGAAAATTCAATTAGTGGGTCATTTTGGTCATGGGTCATGTTATTTCAACTCAAATATAATTTCGACCGAGCATAGCTCGGTCTTCCCTGCTCGTTTTCTTTAATTGTCCTTCGACCATAGACAATTAGAATAAGAATATAGTGCACTTGATACGGTAACAATACTGACAAACTTGAGATATACATTTCTACTAATGAGAATCCTGTATAACATGGCTTTAAAGCAAGGATGGAATGTTTAAGCTATAAAAAAGTTAAAAATTTTGGTTATTGTTCATAAATAGTGGTCACCAAGAGTTGCAGAAGTAGTATCAATGTTTAATTCATAGCCAAATGATTTAGAAAGAATGTTAAAAAAGGTCTGGTTCAAATCAGACCATAATTAAGAAAGTTATGATTTGGAGAGAGCAGATGAACTTGAAAAATAGAAATTAATAAAGTAGTAACACAAACAGTTAGGCTCTAAATTAAAAATACAACAATTTAACCTGAAAAGAAAAAAAGCCCTTTATAAAAATTCACAGCAGCTTTGTCACTAAAATAGTAAAATCAAAGTAATAAATATATTACTATGAAATCAGAGGCAGAAATATCTATCTATCCCTGTTATCAGAATTCTCTATTAAATTTTCTGCCATTTGATCGCTAAGTTTTGGAATGACTTTTCTTTAATGTTATCTGTGTGAGTATCGATTCTAGAACCTCCGATAGTAGAATTTGGGAATCGCTTCTTATTACAATTTTTATCAATACTCATTGTTTTCAGAATCATCCATTGCTATTCTGGGAATCAATGTCACATTAACGCAACCAATGTTAGTGTTGATGATGTTTGTATACATGATACATTAGAAAATACATATAACAAAACTGCAAATCATTTGGCACACAAAAGAGAGGTGTTGCCATAGCAACTTCATACAATACTCACACACCCCAGTAGTTGGCATGTAGTACAATAAGAAAAGACATGTGACAGGGGAGAATGAAACAGGACTAAAGAATATATGAAAAAGAAAATCTACCTGAATTTTATTTTATGCTTTCACTCTCCCAATGTTAAATGTTGTTGAGCTGCCTGAACTGCTATTCTCATATTCTTTTGGAGACGGTCAACACAAATTTTCATTCCGTTCTATAACTGTAAAGAAAATTCAGTCATTGAAGTTTAAAAATAATGTTAAAAAAATACTTTTCAAGTACCATTCTCTACATTACATTTTTCGAAATGTAGTATATACTACAAACCACTAGAAAATTAACAAGATGTTTCAATGTGATTGCTCGAAGGAACTCAAAGTGTCAAAATTGGGTATTGCCATTTGGAAAATGAAAATTGGTGTTATTTTTAGCATGTAGGGGGCCCCAAAAATATATTTTATGCATAGCATTAAATAGTAGAATTTCCAGTTGACTGGCATTAGAGCTCTGAATGGATTGAGTTATACTTGGCCTAAACGTGGAAAATTTCATATGAAATCAACTCGAAACATGACAAAAAAAAATTATTGGGCCAAAGCCAAAAATAGAATTTTTGTCAACTTGAAATGTAACAAAATTAATAGTCATGAGATAGATATACTGCTTAAAATGGTTGCTAATTTCCAATCTTATTTATCATTGCTAATCATGTTCAAAACAGTAATTTAACATTTTTAAATACATAACATTGTTAAAAATGATAAATAATATAAAATAAATAAAACATAGTAAATGAACAATAATAAATAAATAACAAAACACTATAATAAAAAAAAATATATTATAATGAAAAATAAATAAACAATGATGTAGATTTGGATAGCAGCATAAATGAGGGCATATTAAACCTTTCCAACTCAGAGAGTAATGAATCAGATTTTGTTGGATTTCAGTAAAAGTACTACAGTACTATTATTATTATAATCAGCAATGTAAAAATAAAATTGGCATTTCACTATTTTAATATTCTTTTAGTTTTCTTTTAAATTCTGTATTTATTATTTATAACAAATTAATAATTTCATGCTTATATTTTTGTTCCTAATGTCAGTTTAAAATGGTAATGTGTTTCTGTTGGTATAGCACTTGCGATTATAGTCCATATTCAGCAATTTTAGCAGGATTCTTTTTCTTTTAAATATTATTTATAGTGTATTAATAATTTTGAATATCATATTTATATCAAATTAATATTTTCATATGTATGTGTTTGTGATTTCTAAATTCATTTTAATTAATGTTTTTCTGTTCGTATACCATTCGCGATATATCCGTAGCTCCCATATGCCGTAAAATAGACTGCAGAGTTTAGGTAATTTCCGTGGGTTTTTTTCATATTTATATTTTTTAAATCGTATTAATAATTTCAAATTTTGTATGTATATTATTTATTTCAAATTAATAATTTAATTTTTATGTTTTTACGATTTCTAAATTCAGCTTATTAATGTGTTTCTGTTTGCGCGCCATTCGCAATTACAACCTATATGCTGAAATTTCACCTGCGGCTTTTACAACCATTTCTTTATTTTTTGGTAGAGTGTTTTGTGGTGTTTCTTTTAGATATTACAGTAGACGTCTTTTTTTTTAATAAAATGTTGTATAAATTCAGAATTAATACTATTTTTTTAATATTATCTTATATTAAGTCACAACAGAGCATGCCAAATCAATGTGAAATCGTCTTTCATTTTTTCCATTTTCTCAATAGTTATCAATTTATGTCAAAATTGGATATTTCAAAGTATTATATATATGACTTTTGAAAATAGTAGGCGTATTAAATAGTCCAATATTTTTTTTTAATAAAAAAATATAATAATCTTTGATGTAATAATATATTTAATTGTTCCGATTTTAAAATTATAATAATTTTCTTTTTGATACTTAATTTACATATTTTCATAATACTATTAGCCTTGTGTACTACCATCATTAAATATTTTCAAATAATGATAATAAAAATGTACAGTTTTTTTTTAAATTATGTAATATATAATTTCAGAATTCATATTAATTTTCTATCATTTTGTTATTTCCTTTTCTCTAAGGTTAAGATAGATGACACCAAAACAATGTTAAATTCAATTTTTTAAGTATTGAATTTGTGACGACTCGATGTTTCTAAGTGTTTTATATATTTAATTTTTCATAACATTAACCTTATGTATAATTATTTTAAATGCTGGTGTATCTGAATAAGTTAGCAAAACTTTACGGGGTGATAGAAGGCCGCTATAGGAGTATAATTCGTCACAGAATGTATGGCCGCGCAAGCCGTTAGGTGGCATTGTAATTGGTATGAAATAATTCACGTTTTTCAGCAGCCCTTTGACAAAATTCGAGTTTTTTTCGTGATCTGACAACGAAATTAGCCATTTTCCGAGAGATCCTTTGATGAAGTTCGCGTTTTTTCCGGATCTTCCAACGAAATTCGCCGTTTTTTTCCAAGCTCCTTCGACGAAATTTGCCTTTCTTTCAAGATCCTTTGATAAAATTTGCCGTTATGTCGAGATCCTTCTACAAAATTTGCCTTTTTTTCGAGATCCTTCGACAAAATTTGCCTTTTTTTCGAGATCCTTCGACAAAATTTGCTGTTTTTTCGAGATCTTTGACAAAGTTTGTCGTTTTTTGGCGATCCTTAGACAAAATTTGTCGTTTTCTGGCGACCCTTAGACGAAATTTGTCATTTTTTGGCGATCCTTAGACGAATATTGCAATTTTTTTCGATATTTTTCGGCGAAATTTCTCGTTTTTTGGCGATTCTTCGCCGAAAGTTGCCGTTTCTTCGGACCCTTCGACGACATAAGCCGTTTTTTCATGATCGTTTGACAGATTTCGCCGTTTCTTCGTATCCTTCGACGAAACATGTTTTTGACAGCCTTTTGACGAAATTCAAGTTTTTTCACGACGCTTTGACGAAATTAAAGTTTTTCCACGACCCTGTAACGAAATTCAAGATTTTTTTCGCGATCTGTCAACCAAATTAGCCATTTTCCGCGATTCTTTAATGAATTTCGTGTTCTTTCCATGGCCTTTGGACAAAATTTGCATTTTTTATGCGATTCTTCGACGAAGCTTGCTGTTTTTTCGAAATCCTACGACGAAATTCGACGTTTTTTCGCGATCCTACAACGAAATTTGCCTTCTTTTAGATCCATCGAGAAAGTTTGCCGTTTTTCGAGATCCGACAAAATTTGCCGTGTTTTTGAGATCCTTCGTCAAAATTTGCCATTTTTTCGAAATCCTTCGACAAACTTTGCCTTTTTTTTAGATCCTTCGACAAAATTTGTCGTTTCTTCGAGATCCTTTGATGCAGTTTGTCATTTTTTGGCGATCCTTAGACGAAATTTGTCATTTTTTGGCGATCCTTAGACGAATATTGCAATTTTTTTCGATATTCTTCGGCGAAATTTCTCGTTTTTTGGCGATTCTTCGACGAAATTTGCCGTTTTTTCAAGATCATTCGACAGAATTCGCCGTTATTAGCAATCCTACAACGAAATTTGCCGTTTTTTCATGACCCTTCGACGAAATTAGTCTTTTTTTTCTGCGGCCCTTTGACGAAATTTTTCTTTTTTCTGCGATTCTTCTATGAAATTTGGATTCTTTTTGCGATTCCTCGACGAAAGTAGTCTTTTTTCAGCGATACTTTGAAGAAATTAGCTGTTTTTTCGCGGTGCTTGGACGAAATTCGCGTTTATTTTGCGATTCTTCAAAGAATTTACGCGTGTAAAAACAGATAGAACAATTTTTTTTGCATCCCAATTCAAATTTATCGCATAATTTACGCGCTATAGCGCGTCCGCGACATCGCTAATTGCTTTGGTGTACGCGTGTAGGCAAGTGGAAGAGAGGGCAGGGGAAAGAGAAGGTTGGAGGAAAACGAAAACAAACTCAATTTGGTGGCCACTATTCATGCTCCCGTTTTTGTTTTAAGCGTATTTCGTCTGCTTGCTCCCCCCCTCCTGAAAAGAAAGTAAAAAATTTTAATGCATATTTGCATTGATCCCAGGAATGATAAACTTCAGTGCCGAAAAAGCGGAATTCCACGTTTTCGCAGAAAAGTGGCATGTCTGTATGATGCATTCTACGAGAGGTGTTGCCGGAACTGCTGCGCATCCAATTCCAACCCTCATCAGGTCGAGAATATGGTTTCAACATGACTGTGTGGCTGCACACTTTGCATTGGATGTGCAGAACACTTTAGATGACACGTTCTCTGGCCGAAGGATTGGTCGAGGTGGTCCCAAAGCTTGTCCACCAACATCGCCGGATCTCTCGTGTTTGGGCTTTTTCCTGTGATGCCATATGAAAAGCCTAATCTACGAGTTCATCATTGAAACCGATATGGATCTAGTCGCTGGGATTGCTGTTGTTACCGGGGATATTCGGGAAATACCTGGTGTCTTTGCAAATGTGCATGTGTTCCTATTCTGCAGTATGCATTACAGCTGGCAGAAGATCTTTTGAGCAATTTCTTTGAGCATGTACATTAATTGCATTGCTGTAAATAATTTTTTTCTGAAGTAACTCCTCTCACTGGGCTCCCAACACATTTTAGTCCCCAAAAAGGGGGAAAGGGGTTCATTTTCATTTAAAAAGGAGACTTTGGGGCACCATTTATACTAAAAAAGGGGAGTTCGTGGAACCAGTTATACTAAAAAAGGTGACTGAAAAGGGATCACATGTCTAAAAATACTGCACCAAGATTTCCTAAAGATGCAATTTTTTTTATTACTTCAGTTAGTATGTTAATTGATTATCTTTACAAAGAAAATATGTCATTAAACAATTATCTCCACAAAGATGTCATTAAACAATGTACATTGCTTTATTTAACACACTTAAATATCCTTCAGCAAGATGGGTTCATTTGGAACAGCAAAAAATTATCTGGAATAAAATATAAAAATTAATGCATCTAAGAAAATATTAAATGAATCAATTGTTAGTGGAGTTACATGTTAACAATTACAAAAGTACAGTGCATTTCTTGGAATTTAACATGTAATAACAGTAATCAGTGACAGAGCCTTTCTGATGAGTAATAACATTAAAAATTTGATTGCCTTTCTGTTGAGTAATAAAATTAAAAATTTGATTAACATACATATTGTTCATTATTAAACCTCAAACATAAAATTCAGTTCCTTTCTACACAATAGAAGCTGAAATAAGCAATAATGTTCATCCGAAAAAGCATAGTATGGCAACGCCTCTTAGGTAGTTGTCAAAACCAATATTGAATCAATATTTGTAATCATCTTACATTAGTAAATTTGGTAAAATTCTATCCCAAACATACCAAGATCCGGCTATCATGGAAATCATTAAAAAAGTGACCTAGTAGCGCCACCTGTCGGGTGAAGTACACGAAAATGTAATCAGCATCGATTTATGTTAAGGCTAAACTTAATGTGAGGTTTGATGAAATTTCACCCGCATTGGCTTATTAAAATACCTCATGTAAAATGTAAAAAATGCAGCATAACAGTGCCACCAGTTGGGGCATATACGCCAAAACATAATCAGCCATTTGATGAAATTCCATGCTTCATATTTTGATTTAGAATGGCTACAAAATGTGTATCACATACAGAGAGAGAATTTTTAAAAATAATCATGTCGTATACAAGTCAACAAAATAAATAAATCCGCAAAAAAAAAAGGAAATTATTTTTATGATTTCAATATTTTCTTCTGATAAATATATATTAAAGAAAGTATTATAAAAAAGAAGAAATTTTAATTACAATTTCCTTTAATAGCTGGGATATATTTCTCCATCAAAACCAAAACTATATATAATAATTTAATAGAAGTTTATCTGCGTGCTGAAGAGACTGTTGCACATAGAGCTACAAGATTTGGCAACCTGTATGTCTAAAGTTAGTTTTTAAATTTTTTGATTCGATTTTTTTAAATATT
The DNA here is from genome assembly GCA_963931845.1 of Maratus michaelseni. Classification (NCBI taxonomy): domain Eukaryota; kingdom Metazoa; phylum Arthropoda; class Arachnida; order Araneae; family Salticidae; genus Maratus; species Maratus michaelseni. Next base: position 277,465,025 of record OZ007598.1, on the reverse strand, counting down.
TTTCATGCGATTTTAACATCTTTTAAAAATGTTTCATGGTGATTTTTTCACATTAATAAAAAAATTCTGTTTAAATTTTGTAGCCCAATAGTAATTTTTTTTCCTTTTTTTAGTAGTTTATTCGGAATTTGTATAGTGATTTCGAAATTTTTCAAGCAAATTTCAGGTTTTTGTTTTGATTTGTGGTAATTTTTTGACATTCGTAAAAAGAATTTATTTGCAAACTTTTATATTTTGTTCTTCTGCAATTACGTTTTATGATTTGAATGTTTACCTATTTTAACTTCCTTTTTTTTTCCCATGTTCTGCGATGATTTTTTGCAGAGTAGTAAAACGAATCCGGTTTAAATTTTTTTTAGTCAATATAGTAAATGTCCTCTTTTTAATAAAGTTTATTCAGGATTCGTTCAGTAACTTTTTAATTTTGCACAATTTATGTAATTTTTAGATATTTTTCATGTTTTGCGGCGAATTTTTGACATTCTGGAAAATAATCAGATTTTAATATTTTAGCCCAGTTTAAGAAATTTTGTCTTCCTTTCAATAAAATTTATTGGAATTCGTGCAACGATTTTTGACCAATTTGTTATACAATTTGAGGTTTTTATTTTTCTGTTTTGCAACAATTTTATGACAGTAAATTTTGTCTTGTAGATTTTAAAATTTTTATAGTAATTTTTAATGAAATTTCCGATGCATTTTTTAATGTTTTTCTACATTCCACGGCAATTTTTAACATTCGTGACAGATTTCTAGTCACAATGTTTTAGCCCATTATAATAAACTTTTTACTTTTATAATAAACTTTTAGCTATTTTTAAAGTATTTTGCATTTTGCGACAATTTTTTCACATTAGAAATGTTTTTCCAGTCATAAAAAGGGGACCAAAATGCACAAAAGGGGACCTTTTTCTAAAATAAGGACTGTAGGGGGGAAAAGGGGACCATTTGAAAGCCTTGCTCTCATTCTTGTGTTAATTCTTTAACTGTGACAGTGGAAAACTACGTTTTAACTTGTCACTGTTTGCGTTCTGACCATACATTTTACGAAGAAATTTGCTCGTATAACTGTGTTCTATAACCCCCGTAAAGTTTTGCCCACTTTTTCAGACATGTAGATCAGTTAATGTAATAATAATGTTACTTTTAAAATTAATTGTAGTCTTATTAAAATTTCTCATTACCGTAAAATACCGTTAATCCTTCCTTCACGATTAAGCGCCCCCCTCCCACTTTGTAAACAAATTGGAAAATTCAAAAAGTTCCGAGAAAGCGCCCTCTCCCAAAAGAAATTTTGCCGTGCATGTCAAGATCAACACCAAAAATTTTATCTCCCGAGTGTTTTTTTTTTCCCGACGGATCAGAAAGGCGTGACGATTCTTTGATATATCGCAAACATGTGCAAACACATTGTCGATCTGAAAAAGCAATATAACCAAACATTAGTTTTGCTGTAAATTTATTTCCTTGGTGATATGAAGGTAATAAAAATATATCGATAGTGAAAGTTTCTCATGAAATAAGTTAAAGAAATGTGTATTTGATACTGTGTGGAAAATATTTTGATTAAAAGAGAATCTATTTATTTTATTAAAGAATTTATAGTTGTATTTAACATTATTATGAAAACCAATCACAAAAAAAAATATATCGATTGATTGATCAGATCAATCAATTTGTCGATACACATTCGAATTTGTAGCGTAATTTGCGCTATCTTTGTGGTAGTAATGTTTTTGTTTTAATAATCTTCTATATGTTCTAAAATTTTGTGATTTGTATTATTTATTTATCATTTATAGATACGAAATCATGATTTAAAAAAAAAAAACGATTATTTAATCTCCCTAACTTACAACAGATGGCGACACCACATAAAATGTTACTATTTCTTGAAATTACTTCAGGATATTTTCAACTGCAATTTCCCAGTGTTTTTTAATTATTTTAAATTATTAAGTTCCTTTTATTTTTCTGTTACCATATTAATGACAGATATTAGTGTTATTATTTATTTAAATGCATTCCAGTTTCAAAGCTTCTGAAATCCAGAGTTTTCTATAATCTGAAATTGCCATTAATCGTGAAGTTATACTGTTTTTTTATTTTGTATATCATTTATTTTTCAAAATGTTTTTCTTTTGTCACTTTATTAAAATAAGGCATACTCTGCGACGATCGGCCATTAGCATCTCCGCCACCACCACCGATAAATATCACATACTACAATTTTAATACTGTGTAAGCGCCCTCCCCCCTGATTATTTTACGATTTTTCATCACGTTTAAGGGGGCGGATTAACGGTATTTTACGGTACTAACTATTCTATTAAATTAAATCCCGTGTAAGCGCCCCCCTTATCATTCTATGATTTTTCTTCACGTTTGGGGGGGCGGATCAACAGTATTTTATGGTATACCATTTCTCTTCTTTTTTAGAAAATTTGTTTCATATGCAACATTTTTCATGTTATATCTATTAATTTTGTGTTATTTAAAAGTATTTATAAATCAGAAATTATAACTTTAAAAAATCATATGATTATTGTTTTCCATAATTTACAACAGATGGTGACACCCTGTAAAATATACATTATTATTTTTTTAAATATTTTAGGACACTTTGAAATGAAATTTCTTAGTGTTTTTTAATTATTATAAATTCTCAAGACCCTTGCATATTCGTATTCCTATATTAATGACAGATATTAGTATTAATATTTATCTAAATGCATTCTAGTTTTAAAACTTCTGCAATCTGGAATTGTCAATAATCCAGAATCTCTGTAATTGCAATGAGTCTGGATTAAGAAAGTTAGACCATAACTGTTATTTATATAAACAGAAGTAATTTATATAATACATGTAATAGAAAACAATTATTTTAATATTAACACAAACAAGCATAATAGCTCCACAATTTTGTTTTCATACTTTTTATACCATTTAACAACAAATCTCACTTTCTTAAGCTCATCTGCATCAAGTATTTAAAAAAATGTCGAAACCCCTTAACAGAAAAAGGCATAATCCTACTTCATTTCCACCATCTAGCATTCTGTTAAAATGATGTGAAATTGGCAATTTCTTTATTCATTGTTTACATTCACCATACGGTAACCCTAATAAACAAATGGTAGAATGTTGCCATTTTACAGTTACAAATAGGAAGATTAATGATGTGATTTCATAGGAGAGTAGTGACATCTAAATATAAAATTTAATTATTTCAGACAATTTTTGACAAAAGATTGCTAAGAATAATTTAAGAATTTAAATGAACAATTATTAAATTAAACTATAAACTAAGGAGTTCTTTTGGATATTGCAATCATGAATAAAATATAAATATTTCATTTAACAAATTTAATAACATACAAACAAAAAAGATAACATGAGCACTAATAAACATTTTTTCCAACATATCATCCATATTACTACAAAAAATGATAATGATGATTGCAAAGTTGAAAAATTAGAAAATACAGGAAATTCGTTAATGCCACAATTACTGTACTGCATGTATGAGTGCTTCACATACATGAAAACAAAAGAAAACCCCATCATTGAATACAGCAAAAAGATTGTATTGGAATCCCCGAAAATACACTAAATTTTCTAATGCTGCAATCACTATACTACATGCATGAAGCTTAGTACACATGAAAACAATAAAAAAATATCATTGAATGCAGCAACCTTGCTATAGTGGATTCCGCGAAAATACATGAAATTTGAAAATACTGTGAGCAGTGAACTGCATGTATAAGAACCTCGTATACTATAAACACTATACTTACTACTTGTTATAGCAGCATCCACATTTACAATCACGCACAAGTTACAGTTGCGATTTCGCTAAGTTCCGATATTCATCTTATATATGTGACATATACGCTACGTCCCATTGTATGTACGCCATATACAAATCAAGTCATTATACACATATATATATACACACATCATATACTCAACATCTCATGGATAGGTTAAATAAGGTCATATATACAGCTTTTCCTAGGTTTAAAAAGGACAGGTTCTACTGGTAAGAAAAGGGGCACTTTTTAGATTTTTAATTTCACATTTCAGATCCTTCCAGGTAGGTATGAACTGGATATGGATTTTGCTGGATATCAGCTCTTTTGCCTGCTGGATATGGATATCTTGCACTAGATATGGTTTTAGTTATGAAGATTTAGATTTTCAAGATTAATAATTATAAAGATCAAGATAAAATTAAATTCCTGCTTGTGTTGATACTTTCTGCTTAAGATATTTTTAAATATATAAATTTATACTTTACGATTCATTTTTCTGTAATTGTAACTGCATTTTTAATTACAATTTATTTTTTATGTAAACTCTTTTTTAAAAAGCACCACACTAAGATCTACATTACACACTAAAAAGGTGCCTTTATTAAATCTAAATTGTTAGTAAATAGGATGCTATCTTATTTAAAATTCTTCAGACAAAAAGCAAAAAAATTATAGTTTAGTTCATTTCATAATTATAAAGCTTCCTCTAAGTCAACTATTTTTGGCAAAATCCTCAAACAAGGGCGACCCCCGAATCCTCAAACAAGGGCGACCCCCGATTTGGCGATTTTTTTGACGCGCGCCAACCTAAAAAACAGCAACCTCCAAATTCCACCCAATCAGAACACGTACTTTTCGGCAGACAAGTCACTACTTACACAATTCCTAGGCCAATTTCTTTCACAAAGTAAATACTGATTTTATTTCGTTTTACTGCTATTTACAAAGTTTTGAAAAGTTTTTTTGCGAGATTTCTTCATTTTTACATACTTTTAGCAATATTTTCATTCAGATTTTTTAATTTTTACAATTTTTAACTATTTTTTCCTCCGGATTTTTCCATTTTTACAAATTTTTAGCTATTTTTTCCTCCGGATTTTTCCATTTTTACAAATTTTTAGCTATTTTTTCCTCCAGATTTTTCCATTTTTACAAATTTTTAGCTATTTTTTCCTCCAGATTTTTCCATTTTTACAAATTTTTAGCTATTTTTTCCTCCGGATTTTTCCATTTTTACAAATTTTTAGCTATTTTTTCCTCCAGATTTTTCCATTTTTACAAATTTTTAGCTATTTTTTCCTCCAGATTTTTCCATTTTTACAAATTTTTAGCTATTTTTTCCCGCAGATTTTTCCATTTTTACAAACTTTTAACTATTTTTTCCCCCAGATTTTTCCATTTTTACAAATTTTTAGCTTTTCCCACCAGATTTTTCCATTTTTACAAATTTTTAGCTATTTTTTTCCCCAGATTTTGCCATTTTTACAAATTTTTAGCTATTTTTTCCCCCAGATTTTTCCATTTTTACAAATTTTTAGCTATTTTTTCCCCCAGATTTTGCCATTTTTACAAATTTTTAGCTATTTTTTCCCCCAGATTTTTTTATTTTTACAAATTTTTAGCTATTTTTCCTCCAGATTTTTCCATTTTTACAAAATTTTAGCTATTTTTTCCTCCAAATTTTTCTATTTTTACAAATTTTTAACTGTTTTTTCTTCCAGGTTTTTCCATTTTTACAAATTTTTAACTATTCTTTCCTCCCGATTTTTACAAAGAATTCGCAAATTTAACAGTGAATTTTTTCCTAACAAAAAATACCCCTTAAACTTTGTAAATTGCAGCAAAACGAAATAAAAACAACGTTTACGTCGTGAAAGAAACTCTCATACAAATTGTGTAAATAATCACTTCTTTGCCACAAAGCACAAATATTACAATTGGACAAAATCTCTAAATTCCTAATTTTTTAAATACGTAAAATTCATTCACGCAGCGGTCAGCAACTTATGTATGTACGCTTCGCGTACATTAACCGAAAAAAAACATCACTGGATGCATGAAACTCACTGTACAGCAATCTCTAGAATGCATGAAACTCATTCACGCAGCGGTCAGTAACTTATGTATGTACGCTTCGCGTACATTAACCGAAAAAAAACATCACTGGATGCATGAAACTCGCTGTACAGCAATCTCTAGAATGCATGAAACTCATTCACGCAGCAGTCAATAACTTATGTATGTACGCTTCGCGTACATTAACCGAAAAAAAAAACATCACTGGATGCATGAAACTCGCTGTACAGCAATCTCTAGAATGTACGAAATTCGTTCACACAGCAATCAATAACTTATGTATGTATCCTGTACACATTATCAAAAACAAAAAAAAACAACACTCGATGCACGAAACTACCTCTACAGTAATATCTAAAATGCAAGACACACACTTATCAAATAAAATCAATAAAAATTCACTTACTTTTATTTTTCAAATTTACCATTTTTTTTAAGGCTTCGGTTTGTCATAATCGCTATCACCGATCACTTCTGATGAGGCAGCAGTATTTATACAAAAATAACCCTTAAACTGATGTATATTGACGATATAAGCAGGCACTTGATGTCAAGCACACAAGTCAGATGTATCTTCTCAAGAAACAAACAAACCCTTAAACTGCTCACTCAAGAGGACAAAATTCAAATTTACCTCTAAATAATCTATCAAAAACACCTAAAATATCCTAAATTTTCATTAACAACACACTACACACACTATTTCAAATTCACACTTGCCGCTTCGCCGAATTCTTCATAAAAAAACAACACGTCAAAAGATTAAATTCACTTCACTTCGCAAATCCCAGAGTTCAAACAAAAATAAACATGCGATGTGCCGTGATGCAACACTAAAGTCGGCCCAAACAACTTGGGACTTGATTTGAAAACCTCTCACTGTCCAATAAATTCAGCCCTTCTTCCATACACTGTTAAAAATATCATGAAAAATTGCCTCTGTTTATAAAGGCTCTCTATTTTCTGACCAATGAGAATGCTACATGAACGCCCTTGGCGTTCTCATTGGTCAGAAAATAGAGAGCCTTTAAAAACAGAGGTAATTTTTCACGATATTTTTAACAGTGTATGCTTCCTTTTTTGGGCCTAATAAATTCCGAAATTATCGGTTTCATTCTCAAAAACATTTTTACGGTATAGTGCACCTCTATCTAACTCATCACTCTCTGAATCCAACAATACGGCACACAATAAACCAACCAACCCAACCAAACGAACGTAATTCACTCATAAACCAATCAAATTTCTAGATCAAACCGTAGTAGGCGGGGAAGAAATGCAATGAACAAACCGGTAGCAAGAAAAACTCATTTATCGCTTTGCCAAATTCGACGCAGCCAAGCATCGCCCTTGTTTGAGGATTCAACCCTATTTTTTTTTCTAAAGAGATATTAATGCTTCTTAATTATTTTTAATTAAATTTGAGCAAAATACATAAAAAATTTATACTGTTTAGGGTGAAAAAAGTTAGGAAAAGGTCGACACTTATCTCGTAACTATATGGTTACATCTATAAATCACGATAATTCGATGTCTAATTTTATATGGGTGTATAAGTCGACATCTAAATTTTCTTTACGTTTTGGCAGTTTAAAATGTCGACTTAGACACAGGAAAATAGGTAAAAAAATATGAAATAGGGAGATTTTATAAATCTGAATTTAGAGAAAGGATTCTCCATTAAATACAATGTACAATATCAACAGGCTCTACTACGCTACATTTAAGAGCAAAAGCTATAATTTAGAAAAACAAAAGCTATACTATTAAGTTACTGACATCTGGATGTAATAATATTAAACAAAGCAACATAATTACCTTTATTTTTCTGTAAAATCTTTATAAAAGGCCAAGTTAAGCTCTATCTATATCATACTTTCTAAAACACGCTTTCCTAAATTTGTTGGTTGGAGATTGGATGCAAATTTTTTTATCTAAAAAATATTCCAAGATTCTAAGGCTATATTTACTTGTATACGCAACAAAAATCTTAAAAAAAAGATTTTTAACGGTCAGTTAATTAAAATTTGCTTCAGTACTGTTACGAATACTGCACAAAATTCCGGACTTCACCCTTTCTGCAAATTATCTAACGACGAAAGTCAATTTTCCCAAAAGTTCTAAAATGGCGATTGGTATGACGCCGAAATCAGTGTTGCCAGATAGACGAAAGTCAATTTCTCCAAAAGTTCCCCAAATTTTCCCCAAATCAGTATTTCAAAAAAGTAAATTTTGAATTTTAAATTTACCAATTTAAAATTATTTAACCAATTTAAGCTTAATTTTTTCCCCCAAATCGAGCCTTAAAAAAAAAAAAAAATGTGAATTGCTATTTTTGCTGTGATCAATTAGTAATTTGAAGAAAATAATATGAATTAAGAAAAGATAAATATATCTTACAATTAAATGCATAATGTATTAGGACTTGAAACAGGTGCTCTTGACAAATCCAGATACAGTGTTGTCAGGTGACTAAAAGTAAACATGCAACAACAAAAACATAAAATAGTGAAAAAATTCCCAAGCTTTTCCCAAAAAATTTTGATAGTTCCCAAACGTTTCCCCATTAATAACTTGTCCCCAAAAATTTCCTCTGGATGCTCAAAATTCGGACAAAATCTCTAAACTGGCAACACTGACTGATTCATTGCATCTATTCCAATTTAAGAGTGATTCAAATTGAATCGTTCATTTAGAGAATCTTGTTTCTTTACACTTGAAAATAGATTATTGCATTTAGTGATATTTTGATCGAAAAGCTTTTTCAAAATTTAATATTTTAACACTATATAGCCCAGTTTTTGTAATGATTCATTGAAATTAACAGTTTTGTTAAATGATCCAAATGATCTCTATGTAGTCATTAGGTCACTGCATATGAGATCAGCATATTGATTTCCCTTCACCATCTCAGATTTGCAAAAAACTTGGCAAATCATTCTATTAAGAAAAACATAAAATTTTATAAAAGTTTCAGCAGAATCCAAAAACAAACAAGACACCTAATTTGGCAATATTGTTGACATGTGCCAAGTACCCATGTATCATACAAAAAATTGACAACCTCCTTTTTCTACCCAATCATAACTTGTGCTTTATGCCGGACAACACACTACTTACACACTTCCTACCACAATTTCTTTCACAAAGTAAGTACAGTGAAATCTGTCTAAGGCGGAATCGCTTGAGACTGAAATAAAATTCCGCCTTAGACAGAAAAACTTTATAGACATCCCGTTCACAGAGTATTAAACATTTATTTGGCTAAAGAGTAAAACTAAAGTATCTTAATTAAATAAACATGAAATGTCAGTATATATTTTTATATATTTATAGTAATATTAATTTACACTACAAATTGATAGTACGCAAACACACTGGTATATAAATAAAAACTACAGATTTTGGTGAAAAAAACAGTTATATTTTTCCTTAATAAATGCCTTAAAATTCTATTATCTGAAACTTATTTAGAAAAAAAATCGAATATTGTTGTTTGTTTATTTTTTTCTTAATCGCTTCTTTTTCGGTAGTACATTGTATTTCAGTTAACATTGGTATTATTTCATAATTGTTTCGCTCTATGTAAAAATTTTGTAAAAGCGTTAAATTCTTAAGAGCTTCTTCACATAAGCTTTTAATTGGGATATTTTGTTCTTCGAGTTTAATAATTTCAATTTTGTCTTTTAACGATAAAGTATTGGACGAATTTGATTTATTAATCCATTTAGGAATAATGACTTAAATTATATAACGAATCTTGTCTTTATAATATAAGAGTGTATATGACAATGATATTGTCTTGCATCTAGCACTTCCTGGGTTAAACACAAACTAAAGTTGTGTACACTTTCACAGTCTGCATTTTCATTACCTATTGAAAAGAGCTAGTAAATATTTGGGAAAGTTATGGCAATATCCTTTTTGGCTGAAATTCAACAAAGAAATCAGCCCTTTTTGTATATTATACGACAAACGAAAGTTAACAATTGACCAGGGGCAAAAATACTTCAGGAGATGTTGAAAGTGTACTGAAATCCCCCATAAGGTGCCAATGTGACAGCCCTTTCTTTTTAAACAGATCTTCTTACATTACAGAAACCGAAGAATCAACTTGTCAGAAATCCCGTGACCCGTTGTTGTTCAACAATTCACAGTCATATACAATAATAGAATCATGTGAATATCCCCAAACCGCTTCAGCAATCAGTGAGGCCTTCTTCTAACCTCTGGGAGTGAAACTGGACAATACATGTCATTATGAAAAGATAAGGTTTCTTTCCATTTATATTTCGCAGCGGAATTTTCTTCCATCTTAAACGGTAAAGTTTCTACCTGCGACCCCAGAATGAATGTCCGGTTCCGCGTTACACAGATTGTTTCCGTCTTAGGCAGATTTCTCAGAACTTTCTATGTTTAAAATTGTGGGACTCTGAAATGTTTCCGGCTTAGACAGATTTCCGGCTTAGACAGACTCTGGCTTAGACAGATTCCACTGTAGTTATTTTATTCCATTTTGCAAGGGCTCACCATAGCTGAGGGGTTAAGGTATTACACCGCTAATCGCTTGAGAGAGTAGGTGGGTTGCGGTTTTGACCCCCACTGGCTCCATTGCAACTCTGTGTGGAGCTCCCACTTGTAATTCTCTGGTGTTGTAAATTTCCTTGTGGTTATCTCGTCCTTGTATATTGCCAATTACTTGTAAGTCAACACCTGATGTCAAGCACACAGGTCACACGTATGTGTTAAATAAATGAAATAAATCCATTTTGTGACAATTTACAAAGTTTTAGGTGTTGTGATTTCCTTTTATCTATCCAGTCCTCATCTTGACGAAGGTTTATAAGCAGATATTTTTATCAAGCACACAAGTCCATTGTATATGTTCCATAAACAAACAAAGTTTTAGTAATTTTTTGCACAGGATTTTTTTATATTTATAAACTTTTAGGAATTTTTTCCTTGATTAAATTTCCTTGAGCAACAAAATTTTATTCCAGAGCATGAAGTGATGAGCATTCATAGACTACAGAAAAAAAAAGATTGACAACAAACCAAAATTTAAATGAATAATGAATAAAATTTGCATTGCATATAATTTAATTTTCCTTCACACTAACTTAGTTATTAAGTATATTAAACCAATTTTGCATTATATTTTCCTTATCTATTGCAATTTTTGTACTATAACTGTTCCTAATTTATAAACTGACTTTAAAAAATAAAATGTAAACAAAGTGATAATCTTCAAAAATCTATAACCCACAAAATCCTTGGTCTCTAAGTGTGCAGATTTCACAGAGTTGACTGTATACATTTTAAATAGAGAAATTACACCTGTTGAAGCAAACAGACATGAAACATTCAAATTACTTACAAAAAGAAAAGCTTTTAAACCTTTATGGAGCTATAAGTGATAAGTAAAACAGGCTGATTAGATTACAGATAAAAAGCAGCTATGAAAACCAAACCGGATGAGCTTGGATGCTTGTTTAGATACATATATAAATATATATATATATATACATAAAAACACATTCATACAAATATTATTATTGTTTTTTACATAAAAATTACTTTTGTTTGTTTATAACACTAGATAAATGGATTCTTTATATTAAATAAATTGTATTAGTGAAAAAAAAAAAAAAAAAAAAAAAAAAAAAAAAACTTGTATATATGAAGTAGTGAATAGGTTGCCAAAAAAAAATGTGTATAACTTTTTCTTCTCTTGCCAGTGTAATTTTCTCTACCTCGCAAGGCTCCTGTAACGAACGAGTTACCAAAAAACCTTATATGTAACTGCTGTGTTTTACAGTTTTAATAATGCTATATCTGATTATTGTGTACAGGCACATATGTCCACAGAGCCATCTTTAATGAAAGCGAGGCCCAGTGCAAGAATTTTTGCAGGGCTCTTTCCGTCCAAACTAGTTCATCCTTCCCTCCACAAACACATTACATTACAAAGAAGCATTGAATAATAGTTACTATTTATCTAAAATCATCAACATCAACAGCACTGGATTTTTAACAGTTGGTATTATAAATTCAAAATAATAAAGGAATCACAAGTGAACTGGGTATTGTATTGATTATAACTTAGCAGTATCAGCACCGTATGTCTGGAGCTTAGTTTGATATCTCAGCATCTTCTGAAATGACTTGCTCAACAGCATGAAAATTTCTGACTCATTTTTAAACACAAAGGCATAAAATTTGCAGGCCAGACTATTGAAGATATTTGAAATCGAAATGAGTTTTCTATTTTTTGATAAATTAATTACTTATCGAGTTATAAGCGATTCTTGTACGTGATGACCCGATTTTCTTGCTTCTCGTGCTGCTGCGTCGGGAATTCGTTTCAAAATGCAGACTTTGACATTATTTTCAGAAAAATCTTCAAACTTTGCTAAAAAAATAGAAAACGTTCTTCGATTAAAAAGTTTCTGAAGAAGAACCCTTGCCTCTTTCATGCATTTCTGAACAAAAATGAAGTTAAAATATGTCATAAAGTAGCCAGTTTGGATTTCAAAACAGCCTTAAAGGTCTTCACGGGTCTGTACCTACATCCGAAACACAAACCCTGGCCAAACTAGGGCTTATATTTTTCTGCAGACTCTAATCAGACGTACTTTATTTTCTCCATGTCAGACTGAGCTTTTGGCTTTACTTTTTTCTACTGACTCTCGCCGAGCTGGACATGGACTTCATTTTGTCTGTGTCGAGTAAGGGTCTGGACTTTATTCTTTCATTGAAAGAAAACTGCACCAAGCCCATGTTGGTTTTTATTTTTAAAATAGTGATATTGTACTTATGTTTAATGAAATCTTTATTAATTTAATTTGATTTAACAAATTACTAAAAAATAGTTTTTAAAATTACTTTTTTCCCTTTAAGATTATGATTTTCTTTAACCAGCTTTTTCTTTCATCTTGAACCACATTCTTATTATTTTTTTAAGTGTTCAAGTACAGTCGTTGAAATAATAATAATAAAAAAAAACCACCAGTCCACATATACTTATTTCATTAGCAAATAGTTGCAGAGAAATACAGTGCAACTGGAAATCAGGTCTATATTTCAAATATGAATGCAAATTTTGAAATAGGTCTTCTGCATATTAAAATTTTTTCATTTTCCTATGTTAGCATCCTCTTTTGACACTATTTGATTTCCTTGGATCAAAGCAATCTAGACAAACGTTTAGTTTATCTACTTTTTGTTAAATCTTCACAGAGTTATAGAAGAGGTAAAAATATGAAGATGCTAATGTTAAATGCATGTGAAAAACTTTCCAAAAATTATCCAATTTGAATGTTTCTCTTTTAGTGAGCTACAATGGACAGACCCAAACAAGCCCCAGGCATTTTTTTGATTGAGAAACATATTTTTAATTATGAAAATTATTAATAAACTTATATTTAAAATTTTTATGAATTATGATCTGCATTAAAATTTGTTCATAAAAAGAAGTTGTTTAAAATATGGCTATGTGATTTTAAAGCTCCTTCTATAATTAGTTTTCAAGATGTGGCGAATTTTAACTTTTCAACGGTCTGAGGTAACCGTCGCCTGCATTCGTTGGCATCCACAGAAAAAAAAAATCAGAAAGCAACCGGTAAAAAAATCTAAAATTTTCTTTTAATTAAAGTAAGTTTATTTTATATTTATAATTTCTAAATGTACTTATTGTGTAATTAATTGAATTTTCCCGGTACTTTTCCTTGTACGATCTTAATTTCATTTCTTAAAACTTATATAAGAACCGTAATACATTTTTTTAACTCTGCAAATGTAAGAAAAAGTACATAAACTATACCTTTTCTGGACTGCTTTGATCCAAGAAACACAAATAAAATATCAAAAGTGAGTGTTACATTTGAAAAATCAAAGTTGGTATATTTTTAAAATGTAGATGACCCCTATTTTAAAAATTTCACTAATATTCGGAAAGTAGACACAATTCGAGTTGAACATTTAGTTACCTCTAGGGTGTCTCTGTGAGAATTCAGTGATAAAAAAAGGCATGGGGTGTGCTTTTTTTTTCTTTCTCACGATTAACATTATTATTCCATATTCAATGTCTTGCGAACCTGAAAAATGATGTAATTATTATTATTATTATTATTATTATTTTACAATATTATTAAAATACTTTTTCATTTTGAGATAATGTTTTACGCCTGATTTCATTGCATGTAATGTCCAATTTTATCAAATTTTTACACGGTCTGGGCCAATAAGGTTTTCATTTGAACAGACAGGCCTAGACCTGGAATTTTCGGCCCATATAGGTCCATAGCTTTCATTGATTGCCTTTAGTATAGTGGAATGAACTAGTTCAGCTTCATTCCTGAAAAGTATCCCACTTGCAACTTGTTGCATTTTAAATAAGTACATAGTATGCTGAGAAAAGATCAGAATAAATTTTACTTTTCAATGTTATGTTTAGAAATTAAAACACACAATATAATACACTTAACATAACTGGTAGAAATAAAGTGAATTGCTTAATAAATGTTAATTATTTTAACATTTATGCAAGCGCTAAAATTTTAACTTTTTTTAAGTGAATATAAAAAAAAATTTCCCAAGCGCAAGGCCTGTCTAGGCATGAAGCCCTGTGTGGCCGCACCTGTCGCACACCCCTAAGGATGGCTTTGAATGTCCAAGACAAAAAAAAAACAGCTTATGTTAAGTATTGGTTAAATAAAATATAAATTAAAATTGATTTTCAATTTTTCAAAAGTTGCAAAGTATGAAAATGGAATTATAACATTTTCCTGCTTACATAATTTTTTCAAAAATACATATCTGACTGAAAAATGATTTATTTGATGCTGGTTTGTAATTTTGACCAATCAAAATTAATTTTAACCAGGAAAGTGATAAAAAATGGTCCAAATTTCTTTATGCCACTTGAAAAACTATATTAAATAACTTTATTTAGTTTAAATATGAATTGCTCAAACTGTATATTTATGTGACTATTAATCTTATATTATTATTTTAATAATAATTTAAAATTACTAAATATATAGATAGAACTTTCTCTATTTAATAACATTCCAATCACAAACATATTTCATATAAATTTTATTTTTCTTGAAGTGCGGCTAATCCATTATCACATTTGGTGAACAAAATATCAATTGAATGAAAAATCTTAAGTTAAAATTTGTAAATATCTTAATGCACCTAACTGATTGATGATTCTCAAAACTTTTTATTTGTAGAAAGTTTCTTTTTTTGTCTTCCAAGTTTGATCTAATGCGGATTAAACTTTGAAATTGTCTTAATACATCAACAATTCTGACTTGTAATCATTTTTTGAGTTCTGAATAAAATTTTAGAGATATTTCTTATATTTAATGTGATTTAGTTTTCAACACTTTTCACATAAAAGAGATATGTAAGAGCAATTCCATTTTTAAGTTAACATGAAAACTGAAATATCTTTTTTCCATAAGTGTTATGATCAAATTTTTAGAATTCATTGAATTTTTTATACTTTATGAAAATAGGTTAATTTCTTATAAAAGGAGACATGCTAGGTCAATAAATGTAAAATCTAAGAAAAACTTCCTATATCAAAAACTTTTAATAATGGGATTTGCACATTCCTATTTCTTCTACTGTTTTTTTAATATGCTTATTTAAGCATAATACAATGACTTTTAAATATTCTTTATAATGTAATTAGAATTTTCTGACCTGAATTATACTATTATTTTGCTTCTTGTCTTTCTAGGAGTTGCTGCCTTTCCATTATCAAGATTTAAAAAAAATTACAACTTTTAATTTATATTATTACTTTTTAAATGATCAAAATACTAAACTAAAAATTTTAAAACTGTGTTTAAGTATTTAAAATTTTACTGGCATGAATAATCTAACTTATTTATTCCAGAGAATGTAACATTATCAGAAAGCATATCATAAAATATCCTTTCATTACCACATTGAAAATAAATAACAGCGAGTGTATATCTTTGGAGAAACACTTGTTTATTATTAATTAAGGACTTTAAAGCTGAAAAAAGATTTGTTAATTTTTAATTAATTAATTGTTTAGAAATCAGAGAAATAATGTAATGAAAATTAAAGTGCAGTTCTGAGTAAAATATTTGGAAACCTTTCCAAATGTTGTATTAAATAATGTTAAATGTTATTTTTACAAACCCTTCAAATTTTCTATTAAATTAATTTTATTTTTACAGTTAAAATGAGTTTTGATCACTGATGGTCAAAATATATTTTGACCAAGATGGTTAAAACTGTTTTTTAGGGCTGTGCCGAATATTCAGTTCTTTTGCCAAATATTTGGTCAGCGGAATAGTGAAGGCTAGTTCAATGAATATTGTGATATATCTAGCCAAATATTGCTAATATCTCACTGAATAATGCTAATATCTGGCCCAATATATCTCCATATCTTGCCAAATAGATTCAGAATAATATGCTTTGTTTCGTTTTTTTGCAATTTTTTTCTATAATCCAAACTGTCTACTTTTTGACACCTTCATGAAGTTTCCTTCATTTCTAATTGTACAACATGTACAGTTATTTGGATACTACCATTATTATATTTATTTTTTAATTTACATCTTCCTTCATTCATATTGTTGTTATCAGTTTCTCTACATGCTTTAAATGGATGTTGAGTAAGTTGTAGAACTTTGTTTTGTTGTATATTGTATATGCAGGTTCAATTGTCAAAGATTTTGTTAAGCAAAATCAAAATATATTACTACTTTAACTGTATCTCTTGCTTTAGTTTAATATATAACTTAAGAATGGAGAATATAGACTCATTCTTACAAATTTGTTGATTACTAGGAACTCCTTACAAATAAAATTTACTTATACCTTAGATAAAATTTTCCTTTTAAAGTGAATTCAGGCAACAAGAACATTTGCATATTACAATAGAAGATCTTTATAACGCAAACCTAAAAACATGAGGTTGTGCGTTATATAGAATTTTGCATTATATAGATCACATTTCACACATCATTAAATTTAGCTTGCAAAACATGGCCAGATATGTCTGAAACATACCAAAGTACATTAGAGTATCTTTATATTGCATTCTTTATTACCAGGAGTTGCTCAGATTATAATTTTTTGCATAATATTGATTATTCTACACATTGTTAAATTTACTTTAGAAACATTGTCCAAACATACCTGTATCAATTCATAGCAATTTTTTTCAGTAATAAGCTCTGAATTAAGGAGATAAAGTTAAACTAATGTATCAAATTTAGTCCACTAGAGAATAACACTATTTATAATGTGGGAATTCAGGTGTTTCTTAACTGAAAATTCATTGTTTACATCTGAGAAGTTGTGCATTATATGGAGAATTGCATTATATAGAATTGCGTTATAAAGATCTTCTACTGTATATGTTTATTCGAGACCTACATATTGTCAAATTGTTTTAATGAAAATACGGTAACTAAATGTTAATGCAGGAAATATATCACTATCAGTTATGAAAAAGTGGTAAGTTTTATCATTGATTTTGAAGGGTAAGAGTTTATATTTTAATGGAAATAATTTAACATATTCTGACTTACAGAAAATCAATTTGATGTACCAGAAAAATAAAACTATAAAATGCAATTTCTTAATTTTGTGTGCTAAAATAAATTTTCTAATTTAAAAAGTACATTAACATTGCTAGTGATTAATAAGTACTTATTTCTGATGAAATGTTTTGGAATTTCTTTCCTGTAGATAAAATTTTACTATTATAATTTAGATGTAGTAAAAATTGTTTTATTATTAACATTAAACTGTTTGACTATATTACACCAATCTATTAAAAATTTTAATTGCATAAATAATAGAACATAAATTTCTTCCTTTTTTTTCCATTTTAAAACCGTCAATAAAATCAAAAGTTATTTCCTTTTATGGAAAAAAAAAGTTGGTAATCGGGCATTGAATATTCTGCATTCAGCCAAATCACTATTTGTTACATATCTAGTTTTTATTCATGATTAAAACTACCTTCTGATCAAAACTAATACAACTCTAATTTGGTGTATTTTATAAATCAATGTTGTGACATTTCTATGAAGAGCTGCAATTCCCTTTGAGAGTCCCACACTCCTTTGAAAAATAACAAATAATATTTGAAAAATTTAGTTTTAATTTAGTGCATTGTCTATATGCACCAAAAGTTTGTTCTAGATTTGATGATCTAAGAGACAAATTTACTTGTTACTACCAAAACTGTGGGTCAAATTTTAAAGCTGTGAATTAATATTAATATAATGGTTTACTTTCATAAATGTATATAAATACATAAAAACTTTCTTTTACTTGATTAAGGTGTCAAAATATACATATGAAATAAATAAAACACTGACATGTTATGGTTTCCTTTGAGATAAAAACCATTATCACAAGAATACAACATAAATCAAGTTGAATGACACTAGACAACAAAATATATAGAACACACAAAACATATAAACACCCTCTATCATCAGTCATGAAAAAACCAAATTGAGGTCTTTGGTATTTTCATGATTGATGATAGAGGGTGTTTATGTGTTTTGTGTGTTCTATAAAGTTCATGGACCAATGTCATTCATCCTGATTAATGATGTATTCTTGTGATAATCATTTGTACTCGAAAAAAACTGAAACATGTTAATATTTTATTTGTTTTATATGTATATTTTGACACCTTACTTAAGTAAAAGAAAGTTTTTATGTATTTATATGTTTATGAAAAGGTGAAGATCTCTTTTAAATTTTAGGATTTAAAAAACATTTTTATTCATAAATGTAAACTAGTATTTTTATTTGAAGAACTCTTTAATATACTTTAAGACTATTCCATTTCATTGCTGAGTGAAATAGTGCAAATATATCAAATATTAGAAGGAAAAATTGAATTACATATATTTTAACTGAATATGCTCCATATTTATGTAGCATTTAAAATAATAGAACAAAACTACAAAAATAGAGCAATTCAAAATGTATCTATGTGGAAATTACATAAAAAAATCTCGATATAAAATAATGTAGAAAAATATAGTAATAGCTTTTCAATTTACATTTCTTGAGGTGATGTCCTGCAATGCGGGATCAATCTTGGCATGGGATTGGAATTGAGAAGCAAACTGCAGTATGTTAAGTCTCTTTCAAAATCCAGTTCTTGGTAGTAATAGTAAACAATATAATAAACATAAACTAGTTTCCAGATAACAGTTTTTATTTTAATTCAGAAATTTCAATAATAAATTAAGCTATGCATTGGCAATATTTTCAAGTCAAATTTAAGTCCTGATTACAGAAACTGGGAGTCAAAAATTTAAAAATCTTAGATTAACATGCAAAATGGAAGTTATGTAAGAACGCTGATTAAACCAACACTACAGAAGGCTATTAAATAATTTTGAGCAATGAGACACTTGAAGGCAAAATTCGAGTCTGTTGTAGCTTTGCTAAAAAAAGGATTTACCCTTTTTATATACTTTTGAAGTTTGTTTCGTACTTTGACATTTCATAGTATGCATGTCACATGTCAGCCAATTAACAATCACTGATGCAATACTTAATATAAATGGATGAGAGCTCGATCATAAATACAACAGCAATTCTGTCAAAGCAAATATCATGTCAATTGTACATGTACTTTTTATTCTTAAAAACTGATAATATTAATCTTATTTTAATCTAAAAGTTCCTAGTTGTTTAATTTTACTCAAACCCTATCAGACAAATATATTTGCTATATCCCTGTTTAATACTTTGTTTTTAATTCTACCTCTAATTATGCTCTAATTTTAGGAGTTCTTTTGGAATTATGCATAAAGCATACCAAGGTAATTTCAAAATTCAGTTGCTCAGTCCATATGTTAAAATTACTTGGTACTTTTCCTTTATCCAAATGCAGTGCCGAAGCCACGGAGGGGTCCAAATGCTCTGTATATCAGTAATATTATAAAGTTTTCTTCGTCTTGATTA
This sequence comes from Maratus michaelseni, assembly GCA_963931845.1. Taxonomy (NCBI): domain Eukaryota; kingdom Metazoa; phylum Arthropoda; class Arachnida; order Araneae; family Salticidae; genus Maratus; species Maratus michaelseni. The sequence continues at coordinate 277,445,133 of OZ007598.1, read as the reverse complement.
TCGCTGAAAGTTCTCACTGTCACTGCTGACAATGATATTTTTTGTGTCCTTGGCTAATATTAAGAAAACTATTGCATATATAAAAAAGTCCTTCTGGCCTGTACCGGGAGGAAAAGGTAGCTTTCCTATGTCTTCGTTTTAAAATTTTAGCTAATGTTACACGAAAACAGCAAGCTAAAATGCAAAGAAAACGTTTACAAAAGATTCGTTAATACTAATTTGAATAAGAAATTCGTCAAATTATTGAGCTATACCAAATTGGCTTCATCTATGAAAACTTATTTTGGTCGCCAAATTTTGCGATATGCCGCCAAGTTTGGCAAGAATTTGGCGCTAACGGATATGAATATATAGTTTTATGCGTATGATTGGCAAAATGATTACAACAATGGAAATTTTTGTAATGTCTTGTTTCAAAATGTCAGCCACCCTAGAATTTCAAACTGCTGTATCTCAGCCATTTTTTAAGATAGAGATAAAACAAAAAATGCTCTGGAATCCTTGTATCAAGGCCTAACACGTAATTAAAAATAAATTTGAATTTTTAACTTTTTTGTATATTTATTTTAGATTTTAAATTAATTTAAATCTTTAAGTGGCCGCCATCTTGTTTCAAGATGGCGGACCAGGCTGGCCAACGAACTCGGTCGAGACATTAGTGACCTTAATACACACAATTAATTTTATCAAAATCGATTTATAAATACGACCGTTATCGTATGACATAGGTCAGATATATATATATATATATATATATATATAAATCAACATTTCAACGGAGGGTGGTTTTGGGGTCTGGGGGTCATGATCGGTGAAAATACATCGAAATTTTCCGGAACTGCTTTCCTCCGAACGGCTGCAATAGGTAGCTTTAAACTTTTTTGTATTGAAAGCTACCTGAAAAGAAAATTGGTACTTTTATACAGAAATGAAGCAGACAGTTCATAAATCAAAGAATTATTTTAAGAAACATTTAATATTAAAGTTAGTCAACATAGTTCTCTTAAAAAAGTTTTATAGGAACAAAAACTATGCGTAGGAATTTAACCATCTTTTGAAGGGATATAGTAGACAAGCTTGCAATATACAGTGTGCAATTCTTTTATCTAATCTTTTGAGTGTTTTTTTTTAATTTTTTATTCAAAAGCTCATCATTTTAATTTAGATTTATTTCATATTTTCGAAAAGCCATTTATTTGTGTTGTTGCCAATTTGCAAAATAGATCAAATAATAATATTCCCTTTCAATTAAACAATGTATTTACACATCACTATTAAAAACAGAAATAAAAGTTAAATGTAATAATTAAATGATCACGTGTTAAGAGCAATAAAAGGAGAAATTTACATCATAAAAAATGTGCTTACACATGAAAATTAAAAAGAGAAACAGACCTTTAAAATAATAATTAAATTATTAAGCGTTAAAAGCAATAAATGGCACATGAAAATTATGCCATATTTTATATACTCAAATATTAATATTTCCAACCAGTTTCAATTAAAAATATATTTACACGAGAGATTTATTTCATATTTTGAGATGGTCTTTTAAATTATTAAAAAATGTATTTTCACGTGAATACTAAAAGAGAAACAAAGCGTTTGCAAAAATTACGTCATATTTAAAATGAAATATTTAGAATGTGTTATTTAAAACAATCTTCATATAGAGTAGTTATAAAATTATGAGAGATTCAATCCATACATTTTCATGCATTTAATAAAATTAACTTACTTATACCACGATGTAGTATTAATTATGTAGTAGAATCTGTAGTATTAATTATTTACTGGGTAGAATATTATTCAGGCCTTTAGGTAACTTATGCTAAAACAAAGTAAAAAACTGAAAAATATTAATGCTAGGAATTTTAAGTAAGGAGGAAACAGAAAAAAGCTATTTTATCATATTCATCAGCCATCATGAAAATTTTGGGGTGGGGGTATCATCTTCATTGCTGAAGCTACGTCTGCACTTCTCAGGCTTGGAGATCAAAATAAATTCTCTAACACCCATGACTAACTGTCAGGCTGTGGTGAATAGTGCACTTTACAGCACTGCATTGGGTTGCAATGACGCTAAAATATTTCTTTCTGGTACGGGTTCGTGTTCACCTGATTTTTCAAAAGTAAGTTCTGAATATTTTTCAATTGAAAAATTATGTATTTGATTATTGTTGAGTATATATGTGTTCATTTTTATACAAAAAATATAACAGTTATATCAGAGGTTATTAGAGATGTTTAGACTATTTTTTCCTAACTGTATTAAAATATGAATGTACTTTCTTTCACTTCGGATTCCTGTTGAAGTGTGTCGGATTTCAGGCTGACAAAAAATTTTTCCATTAGATTCTTATAATGTCAGTTCATTGATAATATTTTAATGACTGTATCTCACAATCCTGATCAGGAAAATTTTCATAATACTTTGTCCTAATTATTCCATTATTCATATGTCAAGTAAAGTGCCCAAATATGGTATAGTCGCCTAATATGGCACTAGCTTATATCTTGTTGAGGAAAAGTCGCACTCTAGTGAGAAAGTTTTTAAACAATAGTTTTTCAAGTTTACTCAACAGGGTGCAGTGCGTCCGCATTCATTCTATCGATTTTAGTACTGATACTCCACCAGTTGTGCTTCCAAGTGTTGAATATTTTTAAGGTTACATTTTCAAGAGTAACTTTTTCGAACAAGGTAAGTGATTTTGAAATGTTTGAACATATCTGTAATTTCAGTTTACTTATATTAATGCTTGCTAATTATTGGTTTGGGTTGAAATTCATCTTCTTTTTGTCAGTAACTAGTATTAGCAATCCATGTGGAATTCCCAATACGGCACTACCAAGGATCCCCAAGTATGGGTATAGTGCCATATTTGGACCTCCTTTTTTTTCGTATATTGCCTATTTACTTTATCTTTACATATTGTTACGGATTTTATAAATAGTTACTGTTTATGCTCAAAACTAATGTAAATAGTTTAATTAAGCTCTATTTATAAGCTAATATTAGTTTTTGTTACATTAAAATATCTCAATTTGTTGATTTTCTTCGAGCAAGTAAACTCTATTGGATTACAATGGAAGTCTGTGGGAATTTGTGAAATATTAGAGATATCACCAAGTTGGCGTAACTTTTGGCGACAAATTTTGGTCACCAAATTTGGTGATATATTGCCAAGTTGGCAACAAACTTGGTGATATTTGGCGACACTTATAGGTATGGAGATGCATTAAATGCTGTTCCATGTTTTTCAAGGGGATTCCAGAAAATTCTAGCATTAGAAAATCATGGAATTGTCGAATATCCTCTCGCTCCCATACATATGAAAGCAGAGCAGAGTTAGCAGTCAGTGAGTTAGACGCCGAAAAGCTGTTCATGTTGAATCATCTGATGATAGTCTCGATGAGAATGACCTTCTGCTGATCGACACTGACACTGACCTGGAATCGTTCAGTGAAACAGAAGAAGACATTGAGTGTCCCCTTTTGTGCATCAAAATTCTCTGATGATTGTATGGGAGAAAAGTGAGCTAGATGCACTCACGCTCGTATTCACGAATAACTTCGACCGAGAGTTAAATCGACGGTCCAGTAACCCCAGGTTGAGGTTTTCAACCGAGAGTTGAAAACTCGTATTCACCGTCTACTTCGGATGAAAAGTTATCCAACTTAGAGTTACTCGACCCCGGTTGAATAAAGCATGCTAATTGGTTAAAAAAATCAGATGACGTTTTCGGTTTCGCGTTGAAGCATTGTTTGTTTATATTATGGAAGAAAAGTGCCGGAAAAAAAGGAAATTAAATGTAGTACTTATTTTTTACAAAATATATTCACAAAATAAACTTGTAATTAGTAAATATGGAGATCAACTTATTTTAATTTCTTACAAAGTTTAATATTTTTTTTTTAACAATTTATTCAAATTTTATGCATTATTATTATTACTTTTAAACATATATGTGAGTTAAGAAAGGGTATAAAATGTGTTAATTGCTAAAGTAAATTTTATAAGTTTATTTTTCAAATAAAATTTAACTTAGTAGCTTAACGAAAACTTGATTTGATCAAAACGAAAATTTTATTTCAACAGCAATTATGTTGATTTCTATTATTAATAGCTATAATTAGTAATTAATTAAACAATTTCTAATTAAGAAAATATTAAAATGGTGAAAAAGAAAAAAATCCAGAAAGTAGCCTCTAGTACTATTTTTATTTTGTCGAATCAATTTATATATTAAATGATATCCAGATGTATTGATTTGATTGTTTTTATTTTCAGCAATCTAATTAAAATGATTAATTCTAATTGAATTAGATAGTAATTAATATGCACATTGACAAAAACAACAACAACAAAAGAGTGGAAATAATATCAACAGAGCTTCTTAAAAGGTGGTGTTTGTGGTTCTAGCAGTGCCCTGGCACCAGGCACCCTAGTTTTTCAGGAGCTCCACGGCGCATTCAATTATCGCTTCCGATCAGTTAACAAACATTTTATTTTAACTAGTCGCTAAATAATAAACTCCAAACTTATTTTTAGTTTAAACTGTCTACCATGGATATATTGCTATTTTATTATATGTTATTTTAATGAACACTAATATGTTAAATCTTTTAAGGCTACTATATAAATTTTCATTCAACACAAAATCGAGTAAAGTCTTTTCTAAATAATAGTAAATGAATTCTGTCTAGTACCTGGACATAAAACTGTGAAATATTACAAAAAGTTGATTTTTTTTTGTAGCTTTTAGAAGCCCCCCCCCCTCCCCCTCAGCCCTTTTGTATAAGAATTTTTCCATTATCAGACAAGTTCAAAGGTATTCACTTGACTGCCTTTGAATATTTTTTAATAAATTAGCCTAAGTAATTACAAAATATTTTTACATGCATACAGACACCTATTTTTAGATCCAGTGCATCATTGAAAAAGATGTATTTATATAGAAAATTATACTTCATTTTCTATATTCTTTCTAGTTTTTAATTTTTTTTTTCACTCATTTTGATGTCATTTCATAGATTCAATTACAATTTTATTTATGAGAGAGAGAGCGAAAAAAAAAAGAGATTTTTAAATATTTTGTTATGAATGAATGGCGATAGATTTCTAGACTAAGATAGGGAGAATAATGATAGTTGGTAATCTGATAAAACAATCTGAATTTATTAACGATAATTTCAGATAATTTTACAGTACCGAATTTTAAGGAATATAACTTTTTTGAATGTGACTTAGTGGAGAAGAATAAGTGCCCCATTTGCCCCACCCTACCCATGCATCTCTCCATCTATCTTTCTTTTTTTTTTTTGTCAGTGTCATAAGTTAATTAAAGTAAATTAAAACATGACTCAAGATTCTGTGTAAGATATAGAAATAAAAAGAAAGTATTAAAAATAGAATGTATGCAATCTCATATATATATTATCTGCAAAGCTTTTTAGCTGGTTTGTTTATATTTATACATACAACTCATATATTATATGTTTAATTATTTGCTTACATAAATATTCAAGATCAAGAAGAGTACAGTTTATTTGCCTTAAAAAATTGTCAACATTACCTAACGAGCTAATAAAACATTACTAAATAATATATTTTGCATTTAAGATTATTTTTTTCAAATTTTCATTAAAAAAAAAATTAGGAATAACGAATGTATTTTAACAGTAGTGAAATGACTCCTGTTTACATAAGTGAAATTTCTGATATCAAACTGATTAGTATTTTTGATTTACCAGCTAAAAAAAAAATCCAAGTTTTTTTTTTTTTTTTTTTTTTTTTTTTAGGGGGGGGGGGCGGCATTTTTGTGAAAAGTAAAAGAAGTTATTTTTGTGAAATGTATTATATTTTTGTGAAAAAAACATTTTGTAACGAAAGAGGAAATTCAGTTATTCAAATTCAACCAAGCATTTATTAAAAATAACTTCTTTAAGTCCTTCTGCTAAAGTTTTACTTTTTGGTGAATATGTTTGTTTTATTTGTTTTGTTAATTTTTAAGAGTATGTTTTTGTGGAATTGAATTTTGTGAAGGGACCTGTTTTATTAAAAGGAGTTTTGTGAAGGGTCTGTTTTATTAAAAGCAATTTTATGAAGGGCCCTGTTTTATTACATGGATTTTTGGGAAGAGGCCCTAAATAGGCCCTAAATTTTGTCTAGATTGACCCCTAGTATGTGTATATGTGAAAACATGATGAAAAAAGGGGGAGGGTGTAAGTTTGATTCTGAAAGTTTATTATGTACAGCTGTTATAACTTTTTATATACCGTACAATCAATGGTTTAGGTCATATCAGACAAAACGTTTATTTGAAGAGAAGCATTATTTTAAAACAAAGGTGTTTCTGGATTTTTTGCCTGGTGTTATTTTAAAAATGAAAATTTTTTTATCAATGTATTTGAGCCCTTTACTTCTATTGCAATATTTTAAATTATGTATAATTTTGAAATTAAAACACTTGAAACATAAATGTAATTAAATAAATAATTCAAAATTTCTCAAAAATTGGGAAATATAACGTAAAGCTCAAAAACAGAAATAACAATAGTATAGTGTTAATCAATGATAGAGTTGTTTAATTAATATAAAGATATTCGTGATTTAAAAAAAGAATAAACCTACAAAAAATCTTCAATAGACAGGGGTCGATCCAGGCAAAATTCCTTCACAAAAATCAATTTAATAAAATGGGCCCCTTCACAAAAATCAATTTGATAAAATGGCACCCTTCACAAAATTCTATTCCATAAAAACTTATTATTTATTATATATTTATTATTTTGTGATTTTTAAAATGTGTAATTTGTAAACAAACAAGTTCACCAAAAAGGAAAACTTGGGCAAAATGATTTTTAAAAGTTTTTGTTTATAAATGCTTGGTTCGAATTTGATTAACTGGATTTCAAATTTCGTTACAAAATGTTATTTTTCACAAAAATATAATAAATTTCACAAAATTAACCTTTACTTTTCCCAAAATGGGCCCCAAGAGAAAAAACCTGCCTCGACCCCTGATAGATAAATACAACTCAGATGATATATTGTTTAATTTTAAACCACAATATCTAATTTATAGAGCTAATCTTATATTTATATAACAGATCGTACATACATAATAATAGTGTATCTTTCACACAAGGCCCAAAATTTAACTTTTACCCATATTCTACGAGTACCAAATTCGAAAACCTATATTGAGACTATGGATACTTGAACATAATCTAAGTATTTTTTACTTGAAGAAAAATGCAAATTAGTCTGATGTCTCAAATTTTAATTAGAACTTACGTAAGTACGACATTTATTTTGCTACTATTAAAATACATTCATAAATTATTTTTAAGATCAAAATTGCAAAAACAAATAACCTTAAATGCAACAGTTTTTATTTTAATAGCAATTTATCGGCCATTAATGTAATGTTGACTATTTTTTTATGGCAAATAAAATTCTTCGCGACCATGCGTATTTATATAAACAAACAATTGAACATAAAATATAGAGCATTTATATATAAATATAAACAAACCAGATAAAAAAAATTGAAGCTAATACATATATATGAGATCACATACCTTTGCATATTGTTCTTCTGTTTTATAATAGTATTAAACTGCTATTATATCTTATACACATACACTTGATTTAGTACGTAGGCCGCCATTATTGTAAAATGTGACCAGACTTGCTCTCTCGTCTTGTTTTTTGTTAACTACGCATGCTCGGTTGAAAACCTTCAACTTCAACCCTCTGTAAAGCCAGGTCCAGTAACTGCGAGTAATTGAACCCAGCGTTAGATTTTGGCTTCAAACCGGTCCAGTCAGGTAGACGATGAATACCATTTTAGCTTTCGACCCGGGTTTTCGGCTTAACTTGGGGTCGAAGTTATTCGTGAATACGAGCGTCAGTGTATTAGGTGGTCTCACGAGGATTGTAGGGAGAGGGAAAACTGACTTATTTCTGTGCACCCCATGTTTTGAACTTTCTTTTATCTGATATATTTTCGTTTTTATTTTACTTTTTTATTAATTATTTGTTTTCTTCTATTTACTTTTATTTCTTCATAACTGCTCATTTGAATATTTTTGATTATCTGACTTAGGCTAGTTGTCTTACGTTACAAAATTTTTTATGTGATTCTTTACACCAGCTTTATTTTATATTTGAAGAAAATACCTTTTTTGTGATTAAATATTCTAGTCTAATAAATTTATTTTACGTGAAAGTTGTGTCATTTTATTTTAATACCCTGAAATCTTGATTTTCTTTGACATTTTTGGTGTGGGTGCCATATTAGGGACCCAGTATATACCATATTAAAAACCCCTTTCACTGAAACCTGCAAATGATACACTACACGATTTTTTTTTCTCAAGCTCTATTAAATTTTGAACAAACTTGACCCCAGAATCTTATAGGGATTAAATGGATCTACAAGTGGTAATTTTTTGGTCAAAAAGAGCATTTGAAAACAATCAAAAAATTGCATCAACAAAAAGTGGTTCATATTTTGCCACTTTACCCTACTAATTCATTCCTCGTGATCTAGCACTCATGTTAAATATAACAATGAAAGTGATCCAGAATGGGGATAACTGGCAAAAGTAACAACCTACTCAATACTTCCTGGAATTAGACAGCAAACCTGGATTTCAATGCCCATCCAACACTTCTCTGCGCTTCTGGACAAAGGGTTTGAGAAGAAGTGGTCACTCCGATGTACGGGGGAATATTCCAAGATACTGCCATACTTAGAAATTAAGGTATTTTTAACTTCTATAGCCGGTAATAGAAGATTAAGTTGAGTAAGCAGATTTTATCGAAATCAAACCTGGGTTGAGTTTTTGTAAAATCTGAATATCAAACCCAGGATTCTAATCCGAATCCTACCTACAGGCAAAAGGAAAAAATAAACCAGTTGACACAATACTGTCAGTCCAGGTTTCTGGTAAAATGTAGTCACTCAACTCAATTCAGTATCTGAATTCAGCTTATAGAAAACATTCAACACTAAATGATTAGGTCAGTAAAATTTGGTCATTTGACCCTATGTCGAATCGTCACGCTTTTCACAAATTGGTCATGATGTGACGTCACAAAAGGCATAAAAACGGCCACATCTAGAGCTTCTTATAGGAGCCTTAGCCATGCCATAACAACTTCGTGTTTCACGTCACACCGATGGTGACAATGCTATACTATATAGGTAAATATGAGCCAAATATTCGATATTCAGCCATATTACCAAATATTAAAATATTAGGCAAAGCAAATACTTAAAGAAATCCTTTAAAATTATTTAAAAAAACCCTTAAACAACTTTTACTTTTAACTATCAAAGATTTTCAGAATAATTAAGAAACAGAATGATTTAAATAAATGAAAATGCTTTACCTTATTTATTTGCTGTTTGAAAAGTGTACTTAAGAAAATTAAGTATTAACGATGATCACTACGGAAATTAATGATGTACACATGCAAGTTCCTAAATATTGTGTGGTAATAATCTGTTTCTAAACAAAATTAAACAAACTTTCATGGATGATAATTTGCATTAAGACAGCCATTTATTGTACAGGAAGCCAGGATCACAAAATACTATTTTAGTCAAAAATATAATGCATCTCACTCCAGGATAAATTTGTATTTTTGTTTGTTACTTTTAAAAAAAGAAGATATTGATATTGTAATGACATTTCAACAGACTTGCAGTGATTTGAGTGAAATACGATGTCATGACAAGTGCTGAAAATTGCCACCATTCATATCACAAAAACACTGAGCTAGACATTCCATTATTCCGAATGCATCTGGCATTACATATATTGTGTCACTGATCAAAATTCAGTCACTTTCAATGATGTCATCCCATTTCATACAAGCAAAGTTTACATGATGAAAATCTTGCTAAAATATCTTTTCCTGATAAATAAGCAGTATGTAAATGTAACATTTCCCTTCAATTTAAAAATTATTTTGAATATAAGAAAAATTTTGTTCCTTTATTTTAATTATCAGAAGAAGCCATGAAATTTAAAGTTTCATTAATTAAAAAAGATTCTAGACTATCATCATTTTAGTGTAAAGTTTAAATTTGAAAAGATTTTGTTAATGAAAATGTAAATATTTCAGTTTAATATTATGTAAAATTTATTTAAAATTAACTTTTTAATAACTTTAAACACTGAAATATAGAAGTATTCAGCCAAATAGATACCATTCGTCTGGCCGATATATTTAAATTACTTGTGTACCGAACATTCCATATTTGGCCAAAACCACTCGTAGTATCCCCCATACATGGCATGAATAAAAAATATCCATATCCATAAAATATTGCTATACAAAACATACAATTTTTTTTTCTTTCCTCCTTAACACACAAATTCTTTTCTGCCGTATTTGTTGCTTTAAGCAAGGTAACAATAAATGATCAATCATTGAAATCTACACAGGGTGTCTATTCCAGATCGGCAATGAATTTCCCTGACATTTTTTTTTACTTTTCCAGGTTTTACATACCAGTAAAAGAAAAATTCCAGCTATCGAGATTTTGTGATGTTACACACAAAAAATCTTAAAAGTTATCAGTTTGAAAGTGAAACTTTCACAACTGATTCTGAGGCACAAATTACTGATTTGTTACATATTTTTTTGCAAAATTTACAAATTTTTGAACTTTTTACATGCTAAACATTTTGCAGATACACACTTTTAGCATCTGGTTCTATTCATTTTGTCAAATCAGAATGAAATTGTTTATCACATCAGTCACAGTTAAATACAGATTACTTTGACATAGTTTAATACAAATAATAAATATTCAATAAATTAAGCTAACAAATGTTCAGTTCCCAAATCTTCTTTACAGTACTTATGAAGAGCAAAGTTTGATTTTAATGGCATTGCAGTTTCAAATCCTTAGTTTTATAAGAAACATTTTCCTTTTTTTTTAAGTTCAAAATTTTTTAACTTTTTCTCAGATTTTTAAAATTTTCCTGACTTTTTCAGTCTATATAAATTTTTCTGACTTTTCCAGGAGGTTAAACACCGTGTCTGCACCTCCACCATCCCCGCACCTAAAATTTCCCCCTTTTCTTTTTGTTTCCCCAGTGTGTATAGTGGCAGAAAAAAATATTTGATGAAGGCATTTGTTCCTTGAAAACTAATTTATTATATTTTGAGTGTGAATTCTAGAAAAATAAATAAATTCCTTATACTCACAAATCAGATTGTAGAAACAAATTAAGCGAATATTTAATGATAACTTCTTAAAATATGAAATTTGTAATTTTTTTAAGTAAACGTATTTGAGCATTATACAAAGAAATATAATTTATTTGAAAAAAAAAAACCTTATTTTTTACTGTTTTGGAGTCCATTACTGCCTATAACAGATTATTGTTTTCATTGCATTGATTCTACAGCATTGTTGTGTTAAATTTCAAAATATCTCTTGCCATTGTCTCAAAATAGTTTTTTGAAATTGAAATTTATTTTTTAAGAATTTTCTATCTTCTTGATCCAACAATGACTATACACTCGCAATCAACCTGAGGTCTGACGATAGGAGAGGCATATGATGTATTCAGAGGAACTTATAAAATTACTTATTATAAATACTTTTTTCTTATATGTGCATGTTTCATTGGAAAATGAAGTTGTCTCTGATTCTTAAATTAGACACAATTTCAAACAAATGACCTCACAAGAAGATTAAAAGAGTTTAGCGATGAATTTTACCATTTATTACCGTGACAAAAAAAAACTTAAACGAGGGTGTTAAAGTTTTCACAAAACTTTATTCTACATAAATCAAATCATTTCCAACCATATTTAAATGACAAAATATTCGTTCTTAAGATATAGCTATCACAGAATCGTAAAAAAACGAGCATCGCAGCGACACCCAAACCTACTAAAGATACATTTATGCCAAGGTCTATGAAGTTTGGTGAAATTCTGTGCATTAGTTATTGAGATGTAGCTACTGTGAAATTTTGAAAAAATGCATCATAATAGTGCCAACTGTTGCATGGTTATGCCCAAATCTAATCAGCACCAATTTATTTCAAGGTCTAACAGAATATGATGTTTGATGAAATTTCTTGAAGTAGTTCTTGAGATACACTATGACGCAAAAGTTTAGACAATGAAGAAATTCTTACATACTTTGAAAAATATTTATTCAATTTTCAAATCACTGCTTGAAATTAATGTGCTGTACATATAAACAATATTTATAACAAAGAAAAGTGGAATTGTGCATATTGCAATAAATTAAATGGTAACAAAAATAAACTGCTGTCTCAAAAGTTTAGACACAAATTAAATAAAATCGAAATAAACAATTTTTAAAACCTGGTTGCGCATCCATGCTTATGTATTACGTCATATACACGAGATTGCATGGAAGAAACTAAATCTTGCATAGTTTGTGGATCGATATCGTACCATGCATCCTCAATAGATGTCTTAAGTTCCTGTACAGAAGAGTATTGTCTAGCGTTGCTATAAACTTTGCAACACATGATGCTCCAAAGGTTTTCTATAGGGTTAAGATCTGGGCTACATGCTGGCCAGTCGAGAACTCTTATATTATGGGAATTAAACCAAGATTTTGAATGTTTTGCAGTGTGAATTGAAGCATTGTCTTGCTGAAATTCCCACTGAGGACCCCCTAGAAGCTCAGCAAATGGCAGTAGGTTTTCTTCTAATGTCTGTGTATAATGCTGTGAAGTTTGACGACCACTGGTGAAGGTCAGAGATACTTGTCCATTATAGCAAAAGGCTGCCCAAACCATCACCGAGCCCCCTCCTTGTCTGCGACTAAAAAAACGTCGAGGTTCCTTCCGCAAGTCATGCCAATACGATAAACAACCATCTGGACCATCCAGATTCCACTTTTTTTCATCGCTAAATATGACTGACTGCCATTTCTCTCCATATGACATATGCTTTCGAGCCCACATCATTCTTTGTAACTTATGATGTGGCTTCAGAGCTGGTTTCTTCTGCATTTTGCTATAAACGATTGTTCCTTTTTCCAAAATTCGTCTACGAATCGTATCCTTTGATACAGAGAGTCCCGATGAGCTTTGAACTCCACGTACGCTCATTTGTTGAGTACTCGCTAGCCTTTGTATCAGGCAATCCTCTCGTACATTTGTCACACGTGGCCTCCCAGACCGACATTTTGCTTTATATTCGGAACCACTCGATAAAACTCGATAAATAGATTTTTTTGACCTATTAATAATAGCATAAATTTCAGAAATGCTCTTCCCTTCACCTTTCAACTGCCGAATCCTTGAAACCTCATTCAATTGAATTTCTTTAGCTCTCGGCATGTCGACTATGAAGCGCAATCGTTTGCAGAACTTAAGTACTCCATGCAAGATACGCTACAAGAACGATTCAATTGGATTGACTCTTAATGAAATGAATGATTCGTGAAGATATGCGTTTTATGCAGAAGTAGCTCGCAAAAAACATGCGCGAAGTCATAAATTTGAGAAAAATTTGTAGCAGAACTGAAAATAACATAGAGATAAGAATCTCTATGAATTTATGAGTTCTGTTATTTTATATTGAGTTAAAATGTATCCATTAAATTAAGGCTCCTATAAAGGAGCTCTACATTAAATATAACGGAATAGTTTGTCGTTTGGAATATGGCATCACAGGGTGTTAGCGTCAGTTTACTTGCAAAATGCTTTAGGTAAAAATTCACATTACTTTTCTTGAAATTTTCTCTTAAACGTAAGTTTATTTATCATTAATTTCTACCTAAAATGAAATAGCAACGTTTCAGGACTACTTGGTAAGATTTAATTATATTGTATGCTGCATCACATTTCAGGTATTGTAATTTATCATCAGATAATTAGAAGATTCTATAAAGCACCCTCTATTTCTGATTAGCAGTGGTGCAAGACTTGACATTTGCTTGCTCCCACTCTTAAATTGGAGATTTTTTCTTTTTTTTATGATGATGATGAGAATTGTAAGGTTGTGGCATGCATTATTTGATTTCTTTCTTGGTTAGATCCTATTTGATTCACCACTTGGCGAAATCTCGCCAAATCGTCGATAGTCAGCCAGATATATCTCTTTTATTATTTGAAAGGCTGAGCTTCATATTTTTTAGTGATGGCGTTTGCTAAGTATGTTGTGTTTGTTACATTATCATATGATTCTTATCTCGATATTTATCTGTATTTTTAATGCTTTATTATTTATTTTTTTAATCGAAATAACAATTAATCACTAAGCGGTAACGTCATGATATTAAAAGATAAAAAACGATATCACAAGCTGTTTATTTAAAACATGTTATTTTTTCTACTTTCGCTGAGGTAGTTGGTGTTAAGAAAAATATTGTAAAAAAAATAAATATCCAAGATTATTTTTTTTCAGTTTTCAATAATGTTGTGTACATTTTATTGTTGAAAGTTACTAATTGATGAAATTTTAGTGATTGTTGTATTTCAGAATTTCTTGTATCGTTTTGGGATTCCAATAAAGCGAGGTCACTGGATCCAGCGGTGATTTTATTGTGTTTTCATGTAGTATACGCAGCTTTGATGCATGCTGTACACTGCTGACAGCATTAGCAAATTTCATGTATTTTTATGGATTCCACTATAGCGATGTTGCTGCATCCAGTGATATATTTTTTATTGTTTGTGCACTAAGCATTCATATATGTAGAACAGTGATTGCGGCATTAGAAAATTTAGCATATTTTCGGGGATTCCAATACAATCATTTTGCTGTATTCAGTGATAGGGTTTTCTTTTGTTTTCATGTATGCGAATTTAATGTATTTTTCAACTTTGCAATGACCGTTATCATTTTTTGTAGTAATATGGATGATATGTTTCAAAAAATGTTTATTTTTACTACTCATGTTATCTTTTTTATTTGTATATTATTAAATTTGTAAAATGAAATATTTATATTTTATTCCAAAATGCAATATCCAAAAGAACTCCTTAGTTATAGTTTAATTAATACTTACATATTATATGGGCCAGGTTTGAGCCAACTGCGCCATGCATGAAGCCAATATTACTAATTACAGTAACCATTATTATTTTTTATTGCATTTTTAGGTACTTCTCTACTATCCCGTCGACCACTTTTCATTAAAAAAAACTATCGTCAAACTGTAAGATTAAACGCCAAAAATGCAGCCCCATTTACTTGATGTCAGAAGCATTACACGTGTTTGTAATGTCATCAAGTGGTTTTAAATTCGACACATGCATGTATTTTTCATAATGTTTTACTGATTTATTAGTTATTTCATTAATTAAAATAACAATTGTGTCCTTAAATTCTTATATTTTATTTATTTATTTATTTTGATGTTTCAATGTCAACATTCTTCCATTTATTTGGTGTTAGAGTTTGGCAATAGTTTTTTGTTATGAAAAGTGTTCGATGGGATAATAGAGAAGTACCCAATTTTGTTATTTAAAACAATATTAGACTATTTAATACACCTACTATTTTGAAAAGTCATATAAATAATACTTTGAAATATCCAATTTTGACATAAATTGAAAACTGTTGAGAAAAGGGAAAAAATGAAAGTTGATTTCACATTGATTTGCACCCTATGTTGTGACTTAATTTACGATAATGTTAAAAATTTAGTAGTCATTCTGAATTTACACATTATATTAAAAAAAAAGACATCTGCCGTAATATCTGGAAGGAATGCTGCAGCAGCATACATGCCATGGTCGTAAACGTCGTGTAGGTGAAATTTCAGCATATAGGCTGTAATCACGAATGACGTACAAACAGAAATATAGTAATAAGTTTAATTTAGAAATCATAAAAACATAAAAATGAAATTAAAAATTCGAAATTATTAATAGGATTTAAAAAATATAAATTTGAAAAAACCTACTAAAAATACAAAAACTCTGCAGCCTATATTACGGCATATGGGCTACGGATATATCATAAATGGTATAAGAGCAGGAAAACATTAATTAAACTGAATTTAGAAATCACAAGCTCCTAAATTTTAAATTATTAATTTGATATAAATAATATAAATATGATATCCAAAATTATTAATACACTATAAGTAATATTTTAAAGAAAAAAAATCTGCTAAAATTGCAGAATATGGACTCTAATTGTGCATGATATACCAACATTACATTACCATTTTTAACCAAATTTAGAAAACAAAAATATAAACATGAAATTATTAATTTGTTAAAAATAATAAATACAGAATTTAAAATAAAAATAAAAACTAAAAGTATATAAAATAGTAAAATTCCGATTTTATTTTTACTTTACAGATTATAACAGTAATTTTACTGAAATACATGAAAATCTGATTCATCACTCTGAGTTAAAAAGGTTTAACATGCCTCATTGATGCTGCTATCCAAATCTACGTCATTGTTGAATTATTTTTATTATAAATTATAGTTTATTTTTTTACTGTAGTTTATAGATTTTTGCTTTTTATTTATTAATGTTCATTTACTATATTTTATTTATTTTGTATTATTTACCATTTGTAACAATGTTATGTATTTAATAATGTTAAATTACTCTTTTGAACATGATTGGCAAAGATAAACAAGATTGGAAATTAGAAACCATTTTAAGCAATCTATCTCATGGCCTGGATAATATGTTAGTACCTAAGAGACTATTAATTTTGTTACATTTCAGGTTGACAAAAATTCTATTTTTGGCTTTGGCTGAACAAATTTTTTTTTTGTCATGTTTCGAGTTGACTTCGAATGAATTGTTCATGTTTAGGCCGAGTATAACCGAACCCATTCAGAGCTCTAATGCCAATCAACTGGAAATTCTACTAATTAATGCTATGCATAAAATTTAATTTTCCGGCCACCTACATGTTAAAAATAACACTAATTTTCATTTCTCAAATGGCAACACTCACTTTTGACAATTTGAGTTCCTTCTATCAATCATATTGAAGCACCTTGTTAATTTTCTAGTGGTTTCTAGTATACACTACATTTCGAAAATTGTTATGTAGAGAATGGCGCGATAAAAAACAATCAATTTGTAGTGAACAAGTTGCTACTTTCAGTACTATTTCAGGATAAAAAAGTAATATTCTATCCTTCAAATCACATGATTATAACTTTCTTTTGTGCAAAATGTGTTCTGCAGAATGATTTGTGAATGTGAATGCAAAATATCACTTTCAGTATTTTGCATTGCATTCATTATATGATATTATAGATTTTTCCATTGACACTTACTGGTAAAATCAAGCATTGACCTACCAAAGAAAATATTTTGTTATTCGTTATGTTTGTCTATGCATTCATAGTTAAATTTCCAGCAGGACTAAAACTGTGCATAAATTTAATAACACTGACAAAGGATGTGAATTAATTTATTAGATCTTCATGTTTTAATACCAGGTTGTTTTTTTAATTCGTTTTTTTATAGATTTATTATTTATCAATGTAAATAACCCATGAGCCACCTCTGCCTCAGTTATATTGTATTTGATGATTTTCTGGCAAACACAATATAACAAGGAACCACTGTGTTACTTAATCTGTTTCCTAACTTTTGATTGTAGATTAAATCCTTTTATAAAATCTGAAAATAGCAAAGTAGTGACTCCATTTGTAAAGTAGTATGTAGTCACTATTTTTTAAAAAAAGCTGCTGTAGTTAACTGGATTTCCAACATAAAGTACTTGTAGTTCATTTAAAAAAAAGTAGTTTTTCTTACCACTTATTTGGAGCGAGACATCTTGGATTTTAGTCAGATTAAAGTGTATTGTGACCTTAGTTTTCTATATAAACATTGTTTGTCTTTTACATTTATTACTACCCCTAAATATTTGTACTAATAAATTCATGACTTACTGTATAAAATAAAATATTTTATTCTTATAAATTTATTTTGTCTGAATTGATATTTTAATTTTCCAAACTATTCTTTTTACAAATGCTTTTCTAGTTTTCAAAATACAATCGGGTAAAAACAGCAGTAGTTAGTCACTTAAGTTTTAGTAGTCGACTAATTTTACTAGAAAAAATGGCTGATTACTACTGCAAAAAATTGTCAATTTTCTTCTACCCACTCTTGGCTGATGATTGGTAAAATGATTCTGAATGTTGCAAAATGATAATATTTCATTTGGAACCAAAATAAAAGTATTTATAAAGCATTTTATTTCATTGTTGCCTATTATTCTTGCACTTACCCTATATTTATATCCTTCCATCAGCATGGTTACTTACAAAGTCTTAAAAGCCTTTTCTACAGTTTTTTTTAAAGCTTCAATGACTGAATTTTTTTTTACAGATATAGAACTCAATGAACACTTGTGCTGACCATCTGAAAAGGTTATGAGAAAAGCAGTCCAGGTAGCTGAATAACATTTCAGTTGCAATTGACATTGGGCATAAAATAAAATTCAGGTAGATTTTCTTTTTTATTTATTCTGTACTCCTTTTCCATTCTCTCCAGTCAAATTTTATCTCATGCTATTGCATGCAGCTTACTGCTTTCTGTGAGTATTGTATGATGTTGCTATGGCAACACCTCCACTTGTGTGCCAACTAATTTTCTGTTTTGTTATATGTATTTTCTAATCTATCATGCACACAAATATCATCAATGCTAACATTGGTTGCCCTAATGTGGCATTGATTCCCAGAATGGTGATGGGTGTTTCTGGGAAAATTGACATTGTATAAAACAGCATCGATTGTAATAAGAATCGATTCTCAAATTCTAGTATCGGATGTTCTAGAATCAATACTCACGCAGATAACTTAAAAAAAGTAATTCCAAAACTTAGCGATCAAATGGCAGAAAATTTTATTGTGAATTGTGATAACAAGGATAGATCAATATTTCTGCCTTTGATTTTGTAATAATATATTTATTACATTGATTTTACTATTTTAGTGACAATTGCTGCGAATTTTTATACAGGGCCTTTTCTTTTCAGCTTAAATTGTTATATTTTTAATTTAGAGCCTAATTATTTGTGTTACTACTTTATTAAGCTCTATTTTTCAAGTTTGTCTGCTCTCCTCAAATAATAACTTTCTAAATCGTTCTGATTTGAACCAGGCCTTTTTTAACATTCTTTCTAAGTCATTTAATTATGAATTAAGCATTGAAACTACTTTTCGAACTCTTGGTGACCACTAGTTATGAACAATAATTAAAATTTTTGGCTTTTTATAGCTTAAATGTTCATTCTTGCTATCGAGCCATGTTATACAAGGTTCTTGTTAGTTAAGATATATCTCTCAAGTTTGCCAATATTGTTACTGTATCAAGTGTACTAAATTGTTATTTTAATTATCTATGGTCAAAGGACTATTAAATAAAATACTATCCATGAAGCTAATCTGAGGGGATGTTAATTGTTAAAGTACCTTTCCAGGGCTTCAAATTTGAGCTTTTTTCTAATAGGGAAGTCTTCCTAGCAACACTTGTAAATGGTGTGGAGCAAAGTTGTTTGAGAGCAATAGAAAATTATCTTTAACTCTGTTGAAAATAGCCATAAATATTAACACATAGCAAAGGTCATTGAAAGAATATATATAAAAAATTTAACTAATTAATTATTATCTTATGAAAATTGGGTTTCATCCAGTTTTTATGGTCTTTATAGTATAATTGCATTCCTTTTCTAACTTGTTTGTCACTTCAAAAATGTTATTTTTTTCAAAAATTGGTAAAATATCTTGGTCAAGAGGCTTCCATCTACAAAATTCACTTAGATAATTTTGAAATTTAATATTCATTGCCACTGTCTTACCCTAAATTTAAGTCCATGCTATTGAGACTAAATAACAACTATTTTCCTATACGAGTGAGTTACTGGCTTTTCTGCAGAATATCATATATTAGAATTCTCTAATAATATTAAAATTTTTTAATTGCTTAATAGGCGTATAGCCAACATAGTAAAAAAGTACCCAAGCCGGGACTCGAACCCAGGTCATCAGATTAGCACTCTGACGTTCTACCAACTGAACCACTTGGAAACGATACTCAGCCTGGAACTTTTTCACCATAACATGTTGACAAGGCTACAAATGCAGCACAAGATGGAATATTTTCCATGAGCTGCTGACCCTGGGGCAAACACGAAATCAAAGGAAATCCAGCATCGACAATTGAATAAATTCATATTTAATACTTGGAAATTTTTCCAGAGAAGATTTCTCACGCCTTGCATTCATAATAAAATTCAAATTTTTTAATTGCTTTCCAGGCTGAGTATCGTTCCCAAGTGGTTCAGTTGCCAGAACGTGAGTACGCTAATCTGATGACCCGGGATTGAGTCCTGGCTTGGATACTTTTTCACTATGTTGGCTATACGCCTATTAAGCTATTAAAAAATTTGAATATTATTATGAATGCTAGGCGTGAGAAATTTTCTCTGGAAAATTTTCCAAGTATTAAACAGAATTCTCTAGTTGTTTTAATTTTTATTGTGCTTTATTAGTAGTACGAAGTATTGTTTTGTTATATGTTTGATCATATAGTATGAATGCTAATTTTAATATATTTTTCTTTTTGTTTATAGATGTACAGAAAAAGAATTGGTGACACGTCAGTTATTAGTCTTTCTCTGCTGACTTGATGATATTCTGTTTTAGAGGTAACTAAATTTTTAGTAGATTTGATAAGCAGAAATTTGACATCTTATCCACGAAATGTCATATTAACACTAAAATTATGCTATTTTTTATATATATAAAATTTTTTAAAAGGTCATTTTGATGCCTTTGTAAATAGAACTACATTTTTTATTAAGAATTATTGAAAGCTTTTAAAAGTATAATATCAGTATACGTTAAAATATAATTTATTTTAATCTTCTGACTGCCTAGTAAAAAGTATTCCGGCAGCGTCCGAATACGAAAACTTGGCGGAACGCCCCCGTCGTGACGTCACTTTGATGTCATCGTGGCATGCGAAAGGGAAAACTGTATTCTGGGGCACTTCTTTTCGTATTTGGCGAAAAGTTAGATGCGAAAATATGATTCGGATGTTTACATATTTTCGGCTGCTGTTTTCGCCATCTCAAAGTAGGTGAAAAGCCCACGAAATCGGCTTTTCGGACGCAACTTTTATATTTGACAGGCCATAATAAGTAAGTTTCTAGTATTTTTCAATGTTAGGACTCTTTTATGACATTATATGAATGTATAGAATATCCCTCTATCTCGATACTGAAACCGAAACTATCGCTAATATGCTTTCCAAAGAAAAAAATAAGTAGAAATGTTTATTGTTTTAAAACGAATGGACTTATTTGTGGATAGATGTAATTTTGTAGAAAAAAAATCTAATATTTAGATAAACCCAAAGATTATTATGAAAATTTAAAAATCAAGCATATTTTTTAAATAGCAGAAATATCTTCTTATATCCATACTCTTGAATGAATAGACAGCAGTCAACATACTATTCGTGCTCATACAGCTTTTTTATGTTTAACATTTTGTAAAAGTAAAATGAGAAATAGATTGACTCTTTTATATATACTTATTATGTAGGGGAGACCGGTACACACTGGACCTATGGACACAGTGGACCACCTCCTAATATTTTATTTATTTAATTTTTTTTTAAGCTTCTCTTCTATCCTAATAGACAACAGCACTGAAATGATTATTTATAGCCTTCAGAAAATATGTTTAGCTCAGATTGAACTATTTTATCCTGCTTTGTTGTTTTGAACTTCTAAAAGTAAAATTTTTCATCATCATATTTTTATTTTTTTAGTAATTAAAGGTTGTAGATAAATAAAATGAAACAGCTTTTTTGCAAAGCTAAGATACTTGTTTTTATTTTACTTTAAAGTTAATATGTTTAAAAGAAGGCTATAAACAATATTAATATGTTTATTTCTTGAACTTCAACATGGGGTACAGTGGACCACCCACTACTGGGGCACAGTGGTCCACAATCCACTCTGCTCCTGTAATGCAGAATGTTCAAAATATTTAATAATTGCTTATTTTGTATAAAGAAAGATTGTTTTGAAGTAGATTTAACTGTAAAATAAAGTAAACAAATAAAAATAACAATTTATTTAACATAGTAAGAAATATTTTGTTTTGTATTTACTGCCTTTGATAAATATAACTGTAGTCTAATTGTTGATGATTCTATTCAAGTAAGATTCATGAGACGCAAATTGAATGGAAATCAGTTTATTTCTCCCGACACTGTAGATGAATCTGCTGTTGATGTCAATGATTTCATAATGTTGCTCTCAGACCCAAAATTATTTCTTGAAAATTCCAGGCTCAATCTTACTCATAAGTACTTTGGAATTTCATTTGCAAATTTTAATGTGAGCTGATTTTTTTGTACTTAAGTAATAACTTCAACTAAATTGCAATTGTTCCTGTATTAATCTGTTATTATTTTCAAAATATAATTAATTTTTTGTTTTTGTTTCAAAATTTATATTACTATGTTATTTTGCGGGTGAAGGGGCACCAAAAAAGAATTAGATTAATGAAAAATAGATTTATATTGTATTTTAGATAATACCTAACAGTGGTCCACTGTACCCCGGTGGGTGGACCAGTGTGTATATATATATATATTTTTTTTTAAATGTATTGAAAACTATGTTGTGAGAAAATTATGATGGATGTAAGAAGGTTTAAGGAATATTCAAAAATATTTTCATACAGATCGGTCAGTCTGTTAAAGAGAAAAAAAATGTTAACTGAAAAAGTGGTCCACTGTGTACCGGTCTCCCCTACTTATTCTTTTATATATAAATACTTTTGTAATTTTTTTTCTTTTTTATAGTAGAGTTATGTATTATCTGAATTCTTATAGAAAGATATCAAACAATATCAATTTATTGAGGTTAAAAAAATTCCATATCCCATAAAAACTTCAGAAGAATTTTAAGAATTAAAGCTTTTTTTTTTTTTTTTTTTTTTTTTTTTAAACAAATGTTTTTCTTTCATGTATTTAGAAGCATTTCAAAATCTTTATTAGTTTTTCAAGCTGGTTTAAAAATATGAAAAGAATGTTTAATTAAAAAAGAAACAAACTTTTTAAAGTCACATTTCAATTTGCTTATTTCAGTCATCTTTTGATTAATATAATTGACTTATTGTTGAATTTTAGTACAAATTTTTTATTAATTTTATTTCACCATTACAGACTTATAAATGCTGACCTATTTTATTATGTGACAGAGGCTAGATGTTTGTGATAGAACTTGCATGTGCCCCTATATTTATCATATTTTTATTTTATTTATTGAAAGAAAGTTTTTTTTTATAGTAATAGGTATAATGGCTGCTGCTTATGTAACATTACTAATAGAAGAAATTGAAGAGCGGGTGGCTGCTATCCCGAAACCAATCAGAGACAGGAGCAACCCCTTTGAGGAAATGACGCAACAAAAATTTATAACAGAATTCAGAGTTAATAAAGAAATAGCTCTGTACCTAATTGACAATTTAAAAGGTGAACTGAAAGATGAAAGGATTCCACCATTCATAAGGGTAATTATTTGATTTTTATCAGGAGTATAAATTAATCTCAAAGCTTGATCTGTATTCTTTTGAGTATTGGAAGGAGGGGGGGGGGATTGTATTACTTTAATACATTGTCGCAAAATGTCCATATGATACTTTATGACCTATTATAAGATTCTGGTGAGATACCCATTTAAAAAAATTTTATTATGTTGCATTCTTTCCTTCATTATAAATAAATATTTTAAAAAGGTTTTATGTTTACTGTAATCACTTTTGGCAGATATATTTTTATTTTGATGATAATAAGTGATTTTCTTATATAAATCGAAGTTTTTGCTTAAAATTTTCTGTTTTATTTGAAATAAACACATATAAAATTTGTTTTCAAATGATGATTAATTCTTACTTCAGGATAATCTTCATTGTGTGAAAGTTTTGCAGGACATCCGCATGTTCTTGAATGTACTATATATATATATATATATTACCTTTTAAATTTTTACTGTGTTACACTGTTAAAAATCTTCAGCTTTTGCTGCAGACACACTCCATCGCTTTTAGAGAAAACGGTTACTTTACTATATTATGAAGTATTTTCATTGGTCAAAATAGAGATATTCTATAAAAGCAGTGGGAGTGACTATGCAGCAAAAGCTGAAGATTTTTTACAGCATACTTTATTAAATTTTTATTGTAGGTTTCCAACTTTATTTTTTTTTATAGCTTTTCAAATGTTTATTATTTTAAAATAAAGTAGTACATTTCTTATTATACATATCTGTACTATGTCATGCTGAATAGAAATGTACTATAAGTTTATGATACACATATTCAAGGCCAGATTTAGACATGGGCCTGTCTCCCACAGTGGCAAAATCTGAGGAGCAGCAACTAAAATTTTGAAATTATTTGTTTTATATATATATTTTAAATGCAGAATCAGTAAGAATGATAGTACATATCACGATGGAGTTATGTTCTTTTGGAAGTACTAATTTAAAATAAGCAATTGATGTCTCAAGTTTAAATGGCAATGCAATGTTTAGCTATTGAAATATTAGAAACTGTATGTTTTTGCTTAGAACTTATAAATTAAAGAAAACATATCTTATCAATGCCCTTTAGAAAGTAAAATATTCAAAATATTTTTTCATAATTTTAGATTTTATCACTGATATTACACAGCAGTGATCAATAGTTTTTTTATACTTATGATTATGATACATGTATCTGAAGAAACAGATGCCCGAATTCTGTAATAATGTACAGACACCCGTTCTTTTGGGTCTTTTTTTTATATTTCAAACAACAAAGATATGGCAAATTATTATGGATCCTTGAAACAAAAATCTAGTCCAATTCTTATCGATAACATTTTGCCAACTATCATAAGTATTTCTCTTTTGTCTGTAATTTACATTTAATACTTCTGTAATTTGCTTCAAAAATGTAATATGTATATAATTTTTTGTTGTATGTTTTGTCATAGATTTTGTTAGCTCTTAATTTTTATGGGAATGGCAGCTACCAAAGAAGTGTTGCAAAGGTGCTTCAAGTTAGTCAGCCAACAGTCAGCAGGTCTGTTGAAGAAGTGACAAAGGCTATTAATAAAATCCTGCTGCAACACATTATCACATTTCCTACATTAGATGAGCAGCAGCACATAAAGCAATGCTATTATGATCGATATGGCATTCCTGGGACAATTGGTACAATTGACTGTACCCATGTTGAAATCATACAGCCCAGAAATGTGCGTCATGCAAATTCAAACAGGAATAGAAGCATGTGCTATATGAACAGAAGGGGATATTATACCCTTAATGTGCAGATGGTAATATTTTAATTCAGTACTTTTTGTATTATTCAGACCAGAAAGATAAATTAACAAAAAATAGTTGCCAATCACCAATCATGTTTATCGCTGTCAATCTCCAAACGAGTTCAAAACAGTAATTTAATATATTCATAACATCATTAAAAATAATAAATATTATAAAAACAAAATAGCATTTATTTAGTTAATATTTATTAAATACATAATATCAGGTTGACAGCTTTTAAGGTAATTAAATTATTTAAATTTTCTATATGGTGTTATGCCATCAGATAGAATATTACAATATATTTGTCTTCAATAAAATGATAAAACATCTATTTATTGAAAAACAGAATAATAATAGTTTTTAATTTTATTGTTTTAAAAGTTCTATATCATCTGTGATTACCAACATACATTTATTTTTTTACATACCTACTTACTACTTTATATATGTACTTCTCCTTTTTATAGAAAAACAAACATATATATAGACCGGGAGGCGGCAGCACAAACAATCACCTCATCGAGTTCACGGCTGAAATTCCAGAATTAGTTAAAACTTGATCCGCATATTAAAATGCAATCGGTCTGCCAAGTCTTGGCAGACCAATTGCATTTTAATATGCGAATCAAGTTTTAACTAATTTTGGAATTTCAGCCGTGAACTCGATGAGGTGATTGTCTGTTCTGCCACCTTCCGGTCTATATGCAATTCATTGATTTCTGTAATTACTCTATTTACTAGATAGCAGATGATAATCTAAAGATACGTTCCATTACGGCAAGATATCCTGGCAGCGTACACGATGCATTCATTTGGAGACATAGTGGAGTGAGGTCATACCTCCTAAACAACTTTAACCAGAACAGCAGTACATGGTTGTTAGGTTTGTATATAAATTAATAAAACCTAAAAATCTATGATATAGCTTCAAAATATATTTCATAGCAGTAAGAAATTATAAGTACTCAATTCTTTTCTCAAAGATAAGCTTGAAATAAACCGTTTGCATTTGAAGCAATCTTTTTTTAAAATTCTGTGTGTAATAATTTATAATTTTTATTATACTATGCTCATAAATGATATAATTTAGATAAGAACTTTCTAGTTCTTAGCATTTATTATGTTATATAAGGTTATATTTTTCTTTTTCCTCTGTAGGAGACAGTGGTTACCCTCTAGAACCATGGCTCCTAACGCCATTTCCAGATCCAGATGCAGGAACTGTACAAGAAAGGTTTAACAGAAGACATGCATCTGCACGTAATGGTGTCGAGCGCTGTTTTGGGGTCCTAAAATCTCGATTTAGATGCTTATCAAGGCACAGGGTATTACATTATGCTCCAACAAAAGCATCGTTAATAGTAAATGCCTGTGCTGTCATCCATAACTTATGTCGTCATTATGGGCTCGAGTTAGACAATGATGAACCGCTTCACCCTGATGACTTAATATCTATTGTTACCAATTGTGAAATTAGAGACAACAACCTATTACCAATTGCACGCAGGGTGAGACACCGCGTTGCAGTTACGATGTAAAAATTAATATTTCAAGTTGTCATTTCAGAATATCACATATTTTTTAAAAATGGTATTTTTTTATATTTTTCATAAGGAATTAGAATAAATTGCTGCTACTTTTTCATGCTATTACAAGGGCTATTCGGAAAATAAGTTATGTTTATGAATAAAAAACAATGAAAGGAAACATTTTTTATTATTTACCAAACGACCATGAATGTCATCCAAAAAAGGAAATGTTTACTATGGTGCTTAGAGACATTTACAATTTTATGCCTGGTATTTAAAGTGAATTTTATTTTATTAGTTTATTCTATAATATATATCTGTTCTGTTATTTTAAATATATATATATATATATATATTTGTAATAATTTGTGAAAGCCTGTAATTTTCAAAAATTATATTTCTTTAATGTTAAATTTTTGTACCAATGTTTTTTTTTTTTTCTCAATGTGTTATTTTGTGTGAATTCATAAAATTTGTGCAATGATAGTAAAAGTCTATAATATGCACCTCTAGTCAAGTGCGCTTTATAAAGGTCTACTGTATTTCACTAATTTTGTCATGCACTATTTTATAAATAGTTAAATTTTTCTTTCCGTGTTATGGCATACTTGTACTATTCAAGAAAAATATTCTATAATGTGAATATGTATCCATTGATTTGGTGTTCGTTTTTCCTTATTTTTATTTTAAAAGAATTGCATTTTTCTTTTTTAAATATTTTTTCTCTTAGAAAATCATTTGTTTTTAAACAAAAAATAGTTTATTCTTTTTAATGGCTTTTGTTAATTTATGTGTGAGCAATTAGTAAAATAGTCAATAATAAAATTTCAAATCTGGTTATATATAAGTTTTGGTTGTCATTATTTTATGTAATTTCTATTTATTCTGAAATATAAAAATTAGAATCCTGCACCAAAGTTTAAAAAATTTCACAGACTTTTTATTCCAAATGCATTCACATGTAACAATGTCACGTTTTCTGAAACAAATTACATTGTTTAATTTGTGACATTTTATGAATGAGAGTGATATATTAAGTGTTGCCAATTTAGTAATATATATATATTATTATTATTCATAAATATAAATATATATCATATTTTTGAAAATGTATTCTATTAAACACAGATTGATTAAAGCAAATATTTACTAATATACTATTCAGAAATATTTGAAGATATTCGAATAAAAAATTGTGCTAAATTTGCAACACTGGTTATTTATTTAAAATTATTATTATTTGTATTGCTAATGAATATCACCTTCTAATTTGTAATATTGACACAAATAAAATTCTGAAATTTGAAACTGAGTAAAACACTACAAACTGAATTTTTCCAAATGAATGAAAAAATGTTCAAGTTGGACCCAAGATCTTTGACTAAAATTGTCAATGCTCTACTTATTGAGCTAGCTGAACCGACAGCCGGCAGACATACTTTCACTAAGATTATCTTATTGGTAACAGCATATACCACAGGTAATGAACAGACTTGTATAAAACCAAAAACTTTCTGCGCACATAAAATTGGATCAAAAACTTTCTACAAAATAATTTAATGTTTAATAAAGTTATGCGCTATATTATTTTGATGTTATGAATTAAAAACAGTAGTTTAAAATAATTACCATTTATATTAAAAATTAAATAATATTAATTAAAGAATAATTATTTTGCTTAAAAAAAAAAAAAAAAAAAAAAAATCAGACAACATTGAAACAAGCATTTCAGAATTTTCTCAGAGAGCAGGCTTGGAAAAATCATCTACGACTTTAAGAGTTTCCTCACTCTAGGGAACAGTCAATTCAGAGGAAATACTCCCGCCTTCAATATTTTCAGAAATGGGATCAATATTTCCATGCTTATTTTGAGGTTTGACAAAAGCTGCAATTATTGATGTTTGATTTGCA
This sequence comes from Maratus michaelseni, assembly GCA_963931845.1. NCBI lineage: Eukaryota > Metazoa > Arthropoda > Arachnida > Araneae > Salticidae > Maratus > Maratus michaelseni. Next base: position 277,416,335 of record OZ007598.1, on the reverse strand, counting down.
CTTCTTTTATCAACAGAACTCGCTTGACTGTTCTTACAATGTAAATGCACACTGTAAATTTCCTCATCACAATATATATTTAAATCTAGTTTTAAATCATTTTAAAGAAATTCAATTTAAAATGTTTTCTAACACTACGAAAGTATTTGAAACTGCCGCCGCCAGGCTAAAGTCCTTGCAGCTGCCGATGGAAAACCGATCGGCACCAAGCTCTAGTCTGCGAAAAATAGAAATAAAAGCATGTATGATGTCACAACAATGCTTTGCGTCTTTAAACTTTGAATTGTGTGCAAACAGTAAAAAAAAAATAATAATAATGGGGAATATTTATAATTTTTCAGTATTTAAAAAAAAAAAAAAAAAAAAAAAAAAATTTTTTTTTTTTTTTTTTTTTGATTTAAATTATTTTCTGCAAAGTTTCGAATTTTGCATAAAATTTTCCGCTTGCATCTATATTATACAATTTTGGTAATGAAATTCTATTAAACAATGAATACAAATTCAGTTCATATATCTTTACTAACTCAGTATGACTGAATAAAAAATAATAAAGTGAGTAAAATATATAGTTTTATACTTTTAATAACTGAGATATAATAATGTAGAGATAATAATGATCTGTGAGTAGAGAATACACAGTAATTGTTGTGAATGTTAATACCTTGTTGAGTAATAATTTAAAGGTTGCTTTAAAGTTTTAACCCACAGTTTAAGAATAAAAATTTACTCAATGGTTAATTTGCATAATATCATGGTGTATAATTTTATGTAACATATATTTATACCTATTTAAGAGCAATGATTTGCACTATATTATTATTATTATTATTTTTTTTTTTTTTTTTTTTTTTTTTGCAATTTTATTTACAAATGAATATTTTTATAGTTAAAAATAAATCGCTAAACAAAACATTGATATAAAATGGCCACATTTCCAAACTGTACAGATTTGATAATCTTTAAAAAACACTGACAAACAAATCTCTTGCTTATCTTATATTCAACTTTTATAGATTCAACGAAGGAGGGAGGCCTACCATATGACTTTAGCACCTGCAACCCCTGCTTGTTCAACTTTTATAGAAATTAAATAGTTTGGAAATTTGGTATTTTAATCAGGATTGCTAGGTTTAGCCAATATTAGTAAATTTCTTGTACAAAATATTTGCCAGAAATTACAAATAGTAATATTTACTTTGTTTAATGATGAACATTCCATGATTTATTAAGGTAAAAAATACTGTTCAAAATTTCTGTTAAATATTTTGATTATCAAAATTCCTTAATTTGACAACACTGATCTTAATAGTGATAGATTATTTATTTTTATATGCATTTTAATGCAATTTCTTTAAAAGTGATTATAAGAAATATTAATTAAACTAATTATTAAACAATTAAAAGATATACCATAAAATTTTTACACACTGTTTATTAAAAATTATTATAGTACAAAATAATATACATACATATATATAAAAGTATAATAAAAACACAAAATGAAAAATAAAATAAAAGTAACATAATATGCAGTATTTACAAAAATAGTACAGTAGACTCCCTCAAATCCGCAGAGGTTGTGTAGATTTTAGTATTTTGCAAATTTCTGGTCTTTGCTTTGTTTACATTTTTTAAACAGTAATTTGAATGTAATAATGCAATCTAAATTATAATGAATGTTTACAATATCATAAAATATTAAAATAATTAAGTAAAGTAATAAACTAAAGCAATAAAAATTAAGACAGTTTAAAAAATTAAAAGTAAATAATTAATAATGTATAATTAAGATGAGATACATTTTGCCTAAATTATTCAGTGAAACTTGTCTCATAAAAGTACCCTTCTAATTCACATAAAAAAAATAAAATAAGGAAGTTTTATTTCAGGTTTAGGCAGACTTAATAACCAAAAAAGCTTGATTAATACATAAATATATTTGGTAAAAAGATTGTGATTACCAGTGATATCAGCAATAACTTGAATTTTTTCAGAAATAAATCTATACTTCTATTTATGGAAAAGCATGACTTCAGTCATATTAACAGGAATTGCATATTAAAATACATACAGAATTTATATAAAAATAAAAAAGTATAATTTTGGCCCTATACCTGAACTTAAAGTTTCAGTGTTTACATCTGTGATAATATGCAGATTTGAGGGAGTCTGCTGTATTTAAAAATATCAGTCATTTTGACTAATCATATAATTTGTTAAAGTCTCAATAGATTGAGCAATATTTTTTATCGATTTCGTCATTTCGGAAATATCAGCTGCCATTCTCTCTACAGCTGCTGTGTTCTTTCTTATGGACAGGCTATGACTTCTCAGTTCTTTTAGCGCCAATTCTGTCTTTTTTGTCAAGGTGCTTCTTTTAGCACCTTGATCTGAAAAAAAGAAAATAATTACACAATGAATAAATGAAAAGTTCAAAATTAGAACAGCAAAAATGTAAACTATTCTTAAAAATTATACTAATTTCTAATATATATATAACTTCATCTAATCCTTTCTATGCCTAATGCAGGATTCAACTTTTTAATAGTAGAAGACCAGTAATTTGCACAGCTTGGTTGCAAGAGTTGTGTGAATTTGAGACTTTTTGCGAATTATAGATCACATCTACTTCATCTTTGTTTGCATTTTTTAAATTCATATTTTGGATTATTTTTTATTCTTAAATTTTAAAAACAATTAAATTACACAATTAAACATATAAATTAGTTATGAATTATGTTTAATAATAATATATTATTATTATTTTTAAATTAAGATTGCATCAATGGATGTCTGATTTAAAGCATTTCATTTATGTTGATGACCTTGTTGTTGTACCTTGCAGTCTATAAAAAGTCACAAGTTTTTGCTGAGTCTCTAAACTTTGTTTCTTTAAAAAGAATATCTCTGGCCTACTGCAAAACCAGCATTAAAAGTCATTTTTTTATTGTTATAAAACTGGAAGAGATCCATAGGATTTTCTTGAATTCAATTTCTTTGTGAATAATATAATTATTGCAACATATTATTAATATCTTTTTTATAATAAATAAATAAGAAAAAAAAACATTTTTATGTCAATAGAATATCCCTAACAGATGTTTGGTGTCACCATCTGCTTATGAAAATGAGTACTGAAGGTTTTTTTTTTTTTTCCAGTGTCATATAATACTATTGAAATAACTTTTAATAAAGTCTCTAAAATTTTTCCAATTCCAATTTAATGGATGGTGGTGGGGGAATGTTATTAGTAAGTGTCAAAACAATATAAAAAGATTTCAATAACTTTCTTGTACAAAAAAATCAGGAATTATAGAAATTATAAAGGACAAATGTTAGAAATAAGCTTAATAATAATAATGTCATGTGAATAGGAGAAAAAAAATTCTAACATTTGAATTAATAATTCAAGACTATTTCCATAATTAAGAAAGATGTATATTTAAGAATTATCATATATATTATTTCTCCTGTCAACATCCCCTTTTCTCAGAAAATATGAGACGCAGAACGACGAAGGAGATAGCATATGAAAGGATTCCCTTTTTTTCAGTATAGGAGTCTTGGCAACCTAGAGAAATGACCTTGGCGAGAGAAAAAAATTTGGCAGAAACTTTTCTGGCAATCTGTTCCCATTTTCTTATACACAAACAATCATCATATATATTATTTCTGTTTTCAACATCTTTTTTTTTCTATGCACATACAAAACATACAACGATGAATGAGGTATCATTCGTAAAGTTTTTGAACAAGTTTCTGAGATAGTACATCCACATATTATTAAAACACGTTGTTTGATTAAAAAAAAAAAGTTCATTGCACTTCATGCAGGTCTCAATACCATCTCGGCACTGTATCACTGATTGCTCTTAGAAAGGGTTTTTTATTTGTCAATAATTAATTATAAACAAAATATAAAGATACTTTAGATAACACTAAACAGATTTCTGTTAAAACATTTTGAACTTACTGGGTGGAATTGATGGGCCTGTTACATTTGCTGATAAACCTCGAACATTGTCATCAGCAGCTGTAGATGAGCCAGGCGCAGAGTCTTCCATTCTGGATGATCCAGGCACAGCAGAGTCTTCCATTCTGGATGATCCAGGCACAGCAGACTCTTCCATTCTGGATGAACCAGGCACAGCAGACTCTCCCATTCTGGACGATCCAGCAATGGAACTTGTTGAACTGGCAGGTAGAGGAAACGAATCCTCCCTCTCTGAAATTGTCATTTCTTCACAATCGTAAAGAGGGTGTAATAGTTGTGCATTGTATTGCACTGAATCCTGAGAGAGGTAGAGAAAAAAAAGAAAAATATTAATGAAGGAAATTGCTATTAGTTTTTCCTTTTATCACAGCTTACAACTTTTTTTTCAGGAAAATAAACATACTTCGAACAAGGAAGTTTATTTAAAAATTAAATGGATTAACCCTCTGACTGCTCAATTTTTTTTTTTTTTTTCAAAATCCTTTCGACCAATATATAACCAACCTTTATCTCTTATACTATTACATATTTCAAATCATCCTGTATATGAAAAATGTGATACATTTATCATTTTCAACCTTTGATTGTGGAATTTTTAATACAAAATTGCTTCAAAAATTGTAAATTACGTAAATTTTTCTATAAAATGTCTTGCCCGTGGAAATCACGGGATAAGCAGTCAGAGAGTTAAAGACTACAATGAAAGGCCATAGGTTTTATTAAATAATTTTTTTGGTTGAAATTATGTTTGAAAAGTTACTTTATAAGTTATACACAAAATTAAGAATAAAAATAATGAAGAAAAAAAAAAGATATGCATGCACAAACACTGAAACTTTGTAGATTTTAAAGCTATATTTTTACAATATGCATGTATTATATATATTTATGATGTATGTTTACCATAAGTATCTAAATAAAATTTAATCAAAATTGAAAAAATAATAAAAAAAAAACTGCCTCATGCATGAAAAAATAAATAAATAAATGAAAAAGCGAAATACTGTATGTTTATAATATCAATAATATTAACAGTAAAATTTTTTAATCTTACTGAAGTATTTCTGCATTAATATTTGATTTACAAAATAAGTTCACATAATTTAAAAGACATGAATTTATTATTTTATTACTTAAAATAAAGCTTCATAAATATATCAAGATTCTACCAGTTCAGTACAGAAGAAAATATACCCATAGATAAACTAAATTGTGATAAAAAAAAAAAAAAATTATACAATTACACTTGTTGGTATGCCTGCTTCTGGCACAGACAAATCGCCGGTGGCAGCCTTCCATCCTGTCATACCGAGCAGGCTCTCCTCTATTGGATTCAGTGCATCAACACTACCATCCCTTCCTCTACCTGTCTGTTCATTGATTCTGCGTAACTTGGCAGCTTTGTTTCTAGCATAACCCTTTTGGTCATTCCATGTCTGTAAAAAGCATTATTATACAGTACAAAAATTTAAAGTAACAAAATTGGGTAAAAACTAGGAATAACACTGATATAAGACTAAGTAGGTTATGATATGTCACATGTATTTGTCTTACAAATTAAAGCATTGACCAAACTGACACGTGTACGCTTCCAGTTATCTTTCAGTCCTACACCTAAAAATGCTGTTTTCATTAGTCTCCATTGTCTGGAAATGAATAGAAAAGTACTTACCAGGATTTGTATTTACCCTCCTGCCTGGTTTGGAATTTACATAATTTTTAGCCAAATGAATTACATACATTAATTTTCTGACCAAACTGACACAGGTACTCTTCAGTATAGGGACATTGGCGAAAGAAGAAAATTTTGCAACCTATTTACTGTTTACACAAGCATTTTTTCCAATATTTATACAATTTATTCAATATAAAGAAGCCTGAAGCCTTTTTCATGTAAGTACAAGAAAGTGTATATAAAAAACAGTAATGATAAATATATAAAAAAATGGGTACTACTCTATTATCCCGTCGACCACTTTTCATAACAAAAAACTATAGCTAAATAAACGGGTGAACATTGCCATTGGAATATCAAAATAAATAAATAAATAAAATATAAGAAATTCGGAAAAGCTCCACCCACCAAAGTGTCAACCATCAATAAATTTAAACAAAACAAACAAGCAAAAATACAATATATTAATGAAAACGAAAAAAAAATATTCTTTGATGTTTATTTATTTACATTATTTTTCTTAATTATCCCTTTCGGCTGGTGAATAAATATTTGTGACGTCAGTTAAAGCTGATCTATTGCACGTAACTATGCATTGCAAAATTTTTTTCAGTGCTTTTTCTCTTTAATATCATGGCACCGCCGTTTAAGGAACCAATTGTTATTTTAATTAATGAAATAACTAATAAATCAGTAAAACATAATGAAAAATACAGACAAATATCGAAATAAAAAACACTTGATGACATAGCAAACACGTATAATGCTTCTGACATCAAGTAAATGAGACTGCATTTTTGTAGTTTAATCTTACTGGTTGGCGATAGTTTTTTGTTATGAAAAGTGGTCGACGGGATAATAGAGATGTACCATAAAATGTTTATACAGATATAATAACCAAGCCTGAAAGTTCATTTGGTTTTTCCATAGCTGTTTATATCATTTCGCAATAAACCTCGAATTTAGAAGCCTGAATTGTGTCAAACTTAAAAAATCACCAAGGCCCCCAATAGTGGAAAAGTACCCAGATATATATATATGTACTTATAAATAGTCAATTTGATAAGAATTGTTAATGCTGAAAATAAACGAAGATTATATGTAAATGAATGAAAATAGCATTAAAAGGAACAGATGTGTTACTATCACGCTAAAATGTAAACAAAAGATTGGAGACTGTTTGTTTGGCGCGATTTCCAAGACTGCGCCAAACGAATAACTTAATACAATGGCTAGGTTGCCATTAAAGAAAAAAATCCCCTAAATTTGGCGACTTTTTTCTTTTTTTTAACCGATAATTTTTTTTTTTTTTTTAGCGTGAGTGTAAAGCATCTAAGCCAAAAAAAATTATACAATCTATCACCATCAAAATAATCAGTTTACCATGTATCATTTCAATATAAACACAGGTGTCAATCTAAAGCCTAAATAGAGCTCGCAATTAAATATTATGAGCTAATATATAATACAAAAAACCCAAATATACAAAAAATATCAAATGTAGCATAAAAAACCTATGCAGTTTTGAAAAGTATGGCCAACATGTACTTCATTTGATTATCAACAAAGCAAATGATTGCCAAAAAACACAAAGAATTGCAGAATTCAAAATGTCATAAAAAATTTATCAAAACTTCATGAACCTGGTGTTGTGTTAGAGTCCCAAAAACATTATCAAAATAAAATGTTGATATTACGAAAAATATTTATTGAGGCACAAAAATAAATAAAAGTAATACAACCCCCCCCCCCCCCCACCAAAAAAAAAAACTGTTGTAAAAATAGGCTTTAGATTAAAATGAAAAGTATCAATTTATATTAAAAGTGAGACCTTTTTTCAGTTTAATTACAAGTTATTAATGACTAAATTTTTAAGAATTTTTCTTTTTAATTTGTAAAGGCAGATTATTTTGTCAAATTATCTTTATTAAACAAATTATACTGTCACACCTTTTATATAACCAGTGATGAATTCAGGGAATGAGCTGTGAGAAACATTCCCCTGGAGCATCAAAATCACCCCTGCCCCCAACTCTTAAAAGATTCAAGATCTATAGGTTAATGGTTCATAAGGTGTCACCCCCCCCCCTTCTCCCTTCCATGTTACATGAATTCAACACGGCTTGAAACAATTAAAAAAAATAAGTGTTCAGCTTTTTTTTTTTCTTCCAAAAACAAAATTAAAGCTTTCAGTATTTTAAACAAAGCTAATAAATGATTCCATGATTCAATTCCAATTTTAACAGGATCTTATAACAATCCCTCTAATATGTAAGAAGAATTTAACCATATAACAATAATTAAAATTATTTTGTTAAAGTAATGCTTAATATAATTAAATTGTACACTTTTTAATCACAATAAAAATAACCAGTTTACAAAGTATCATTAAAAAGAAAAAAAAAAGCCTAAAGAGAGTTACACAATTACTGAAAACAATTGTTATGGGGCTCACTTTTACAATAATAATAATTAATTTTAAAAATCGGTTTAATTTTCTTTATCAATATGGTGATTCAAATATGATTAGAAATTTGTGTGTAATCAATACAACTCAATGCAGCTTTTGATAAATGTTTAAAAACACCTTTTAATTTTGAAATGTTGGCAAAATTGAAACACTAAATTAGCCTAAGAAACCTTTTTTAAGATCTCATGTACTGGCATGATGCAAATGTATATAATTATATGAATTAAATGAATAATACAATAATAAAAATCAGTATTACTTTTCAAAAGTTTTCTAAAGATGAATTATTGGAATAGAGTGCACTTACTTTACGCCACATCGTTGCATCTTTATTTGCACCACCCAACGAATTTAAAGATGCAGCTAATTGCTCCCATTCACGTTTGCGCTGGATTTTTGTGTATGAGAGTGACAATTTACCCTCACGTAATCTGGGGTGTGACTGCATATAATTTAATAAAAATTCCAATTGTTCTGGATTTACTCTTTCGCTCCTACGCCTAGGAGTACTGCTCTCAGTTGCCTCCATTGTCTGGAAATGAATAGAAAAGTACTTACCAAGATTTGTACTTACCCTCCTGTCCAGTGTGGAATTCACATAATTTTCAGCAATGGGGGAGGAATTCTTGTTTTTTCTTTGCAGAGGAAGTAAATGCTGAAACAAACAGCCTAGCAACAAGACTGTCTTGATTATTAGTCCTTGCACCTGCGAGTTCAAATGTCACCCTTCTGCGGACACTCCTAGATTTCCCCAGATCCCTTTAACATGTCCTAACAACAGTAAACAATCATAGAAAAGCATGCTTTCTGTTTACAAACATTAATTTCGATGACGCTTTCTCATTGGTTAATATCGTAAAACTGACGTAGTTTTGGGAGGAGCTATTTCCTCTTTTTCGGACGGCATCCAGCATCCATAATCATTTTCGAACGTACGGAAACCTGATCCCAGAATAGCACTTTTCGCCAGATGCGAAATGGCATAGGATACGAAAGAGTGTTTTCACCTGACGTCACAATCCGCCACTTATTCGTTTCGTATCCTGCGGGAATACGGGTGTAGGTAAAAATTCACATTACTTTTCTTGAAATTTTCTCTTAAACGTAAGTCTCTAAAACGTCGAGGTTCCTTCCGCAAGTCATGCCAATACGATAAACAACCATCTGGACCATCCAGATTCCACTTTTTTTCATCGCTAAATATGACTGACTGCCATTTCTCTCCATATGACATATGCTTTCGAGCCCACATCATTCTTTGTAACTTATGATGTGGCTTCAGAGCTGGTTTCTTCTGCATTTTGCTATAAACGATTGTTCCTTTTTCCAAAATTCGTCTACGAATCGTATCCTTTGATACAGAGAGTCCCGATGAGCTTTGAACTCCACGTACGCTCATTTGTTGAGTACTCGCTAGCCTTTGTATCAGGCAATCCTCTCGTACATTTGTCACACGTGGCCTCCCAGACCGACATTTTGCTTTATATTCGGAACCACTCGATAAAACTCGATAAATAGATTTTTTTGACCTATTAATAATAGCATAAATTTCAGAAATGCTCTTCCCTTCACCTTTCAACTGCCGAATCCTTGAAACCTCATTCAATTGAATTTCTTTAGCTCTCGGCATGTCGACTATGAAGCGCAATCGTTTGCAGAACTTAAGTACTCCATGCAAGATACGCTACAAGAACGATTCAATTGGATTGACTCTTAATGAAATGAATGATTCGTGAAGATATGCGTTTTATGCAGAAGTAGCTCGCAAAAAACATGCGCGAAGTCATAAATTTGAGAAAAATTTGTAGCAGAACTGAAAATAACATAGAGATAAGAATCTCTATGAATTTATGAGTTCTGTTATTTTATATTGAGTTAAAATGTATCCATTAAATTAAGGCTCCTATAAAGGAGCTCTACATTAAATATAACGGAATAGTTTGTCGTTTGGAATATGGCATCACAGGGTGTTAGCGTCAGTTTACTTGCAAAATGCTTTAGGTAAAAATTCACATTACTTTTCTTGAAATTTTCTCTTAAACGTAAGTTTATTTATCATTAATTTCTACCTAAAATGAAATAGCAACGTTTCAGGACTACTTGGTAAGATTTAATTATATTGTATGCTGCATCACATTTCAGGTATTGTAATTTATCATCAGATAATTAGAAGATTCTATAAAGCACCCTCTATTTCTGATTAGCAGTGGTGCAAGACTTGACATTTGCTTGCTCCCACTCTTAAATTGGAGATTTTTTCTTTTTTTTATGATGATGATGAGAATTGTAAGGTTGTGGCATGCATTATTTGATTTCTTTCTTGGTTAGATCCTATTTGATTCACCACTTGGCGAAATCTCGCCAAATCGTCGATAGTCAGCCAGATATATCTCTTTTATTATTTGAAAGGCTGAGCTTCATATTTTTTAGTGATGGCGTTTGCTAAGTATGTTGTGTTTGTTACATTATCATATGATTCTTATCTCGATATTTATCTGTATTTTTAATGCTTTATTATTTATTTTTTTAATCGAAATAACAATTAATCACTAAGCGGTAACGTCATGATATTAAAAGATAAAAAACGATATCACAAGCTGTTTATTTAAAACATGTTATTTTTTCTACTTTCGCTGAGGTAGTTGGTGTTAAGAAAAATATTGTAAAAAAAATAAATATCCAAGATTATTTTTTTTCAGTTTTCAATAATGTTGTGTACATTTTATTGTTGAAAGTTACTAATTGATGAAATTTTAGTGATTGTTGTATTTCAGAATTTCTTGTATCGTTTTGGGATTCCAATAAAGCGAGGTCACTGGATCCAGCGGTGATTTTATTGTGTTTTCATGTAGTATACGCAGCTTTGATGCATGCTGTACACTGCTGACAGCATTAGCAAATTTCATGTATTTTTATGGATTCCACTATAGCGATGTTGCTGCATCCAGTGATATATTTTTTATTGTTTGTGCACTAAGCATTCATATATGTAGAACAGTGATTGCGGCATTAGAAAATTTAGCATATTTTCGGGGATTCCAATACAATCATTTTGCTGTATTCAGTGATAGGGTTTTCTTTTGTTTTCATGTATGCGAATTTAATGTATTTTTCAACTTTGCAATGACCGTTATCATTTTTTGTAGTAATATGGATGATATGTTTCAAAAAATGTTTATTTTTACTACTCATGTTATCTTTTTTATTTGTATATTATTAAATTTGTAAAATGAAATATTTATATTTTATTCCAAAATGCAATATCCAAAAGAACTCCTTAGTTATAGTTTAATTAATACTTACATATTATATGGGCCAGGTTTGAGCCAACTGCGCCATGCATGAAGCCAATATTACTAATTACAGTAACCATTATTATTTTTTATTGCATTTTTAGGTACTTCTCTATTATCCCGTCGACCACTTTTCATTAAAAAAAACTATCGTCAAACTGTAAGATTAAACGCCAAAAATGCAGCCCCATTTACTTGATGTCAGAAGCATTACACGTGTTTGTAATGTCATCAAGTGGTTTTAAATTCGACACATGCATGTATTTTTCATAATGTTTTACTGATTTATTAGTTATTTCATTAATTAAAATAACAATTGTGTCCTTAAATTCTTATATTTTATTTATTTATTTATTTTGATGTTTCAATGTCAACATTCTTCCATTTATTTGGTGTTAGAGTTTGGCAATAGTTTTTTGTTATGAAAAGTGTTCGATGGGATAATAGAGAAGTACCCAATTTTGTTATTTAAAACAATATTAGACTATTTAATACACCTACTATTTTGAAAAGTCATATAAATAATACTTTGAAATATCCAATTTTGACATAAATTGAAAACTGTTGAGAAAAGGGAAAAAATGAAAGTTGATTTCACATTGATTTGCACCCTATGTTGTGACTTAATTTACGATAATGTTAAAAATTTAGTAGTCATTCTGAATTTACACATTATATTAAAAAAAAAGACATCTGCCGTAATATCTGGAAGGAATGCTGCAGCAGCATACATGCCATGGTCGTAAACGTTGTGTAGGTGAAATTTCAGCATATAGGCTGTAATCACGAATGACGTACAAACAGAAATATAGTAATAAGTTTAATTTAGAAATCATAAAAACATAAAAATGAAATTAAAAATTCGAAATTATTAATAGGATTTAAAAAATATAAATTTGAAAAAACCTACTAAAAATACAAAAACTCTGCAGCCTATATTACGGCATATGGGCTACGGATATATCATAAATGGTATAAGAGCAGGAAAACATTAATTAAACTGAATTTAGAAATCACAAGCTCCTAAATTTTAAATTATTAATTTGATATAAATAATATAAATATGATATCCAAAATTATTAATACACTATAAGTAATATTTTAAAGAAAAAAAATCTGCTAAAATTGCAGAATATGGACTCTAATTGTGCATGATATACCAACATTACATTACCATTTTTAACCAAATTTAGAAAACAAAAATATAAACATGAAATTATTAATTTGTTAAAAATAATAAATACAGAATTTAAAATAAAAATAAAAACTAAAAGTATATAAAATAGTAAAATTCCGATTTTATTTTTACTTTACAGATTATAACAGTAATTTTACTGAAATACATGAAAATCTGATTCATCACTCTGAGTTAAAAAGGTTTAACATGCCTCATTGATGCTGCTATCCAAATCTACGTCATTGTTGAATTATTTTTATTATAAATTATAGTTTATTTTTTTACTGTAGTTTATAGATTTTTGCTTTTTATTTATTAATGTTCATTTACTATATTTTATTTATTTTGTATTATTTACCATTTGTAACAATGTTATGTATTTAATAATGTTAAATTACTCTTTTGAACATGATTGGCAAAGATAAACAAGATTGGAAATTAGAAACCATTTTAAGCAATCTATCTCATGGCCTGGATAATATGTTAGTACCTAAGAGACTATTAATTTTGTTACATTTCAGGTTGACAAAAATTCTATTTTTGGCTTTGGCTGAACAAATTTTTTTTTTGTCATGTTTCGAGTTGACTTCGAATGAATTGTTCATGTTTAGGCCGAGTATAACCGAACCCATTCAGAGCTCTAATGCCAATCAACTGGAAATTCTACTAATTAATGCTATGCATAAAATTTAATTTTCCGGCCACCTACATGTTAAAAATAACACTAATTTTCATTTCTCAAATGGCAACACTCACTTTTGACAATTTGAGTTCCTTCTATCAATCATATTGAAGCACCTTGTTAATTTTCTAGTGGTTTCTAGTATACACTACATTTCGAAAATTGTTATGTAGAGAATGGCGCGATAAAAAACAATCAATTTGTAGTGAACAAGTTGCTACTTTCAGTACTATTTCAGGATAAAAAAGTAATATTCTATCCTTCAAATCACATGATTATAACTTTCTTTTGTGCAAAATGTGTTCTGCAGAATGATTTGTGAATGTGAATGCAAAATATCACTTTCAGTATTTTGCATTGCATTCATTATATGATATTATAGATTTTTCCATTGACACTTACTGGTAAAATCAAGCATTGACCTACCAAAGAAAATATTTTGTTATTCGTTATGTTTGTCTATGCATTCATAGTTAAATTTCCAGCAGGACTAAAACTGTGCATAAATTTAATAACACTGACAAAGGATGTGAATTAATTTATTAGATCTTCATGTTTTAATACCAGGTTGTTTTTTTAATTCGTTTTTTTATAGATTTATTATTTATCAATGTAAATAACCCATGAGCCACCTCTGCCTCAGTTATATTGTATTTGATGATTTTCTGGCAAACACAATATAACAAGGAACCACTGTGTTACTTAATCTGTTTCCTAACTTTTGATTGTAGATTAAATCCTTTTATAAAATCTGAAAATAGCAAAGTAGTGACTCCATTTGTAAAGTAGTATGTAGTCACTATTTTTTAAAAAAAGCTGCTGTAGTTAACTGGATTTCCAACATAAAGTACTTGTAGTTCATTTAAAAAAAAGTAGTTTTTCTTACCACTTATTTGGAGCGAGACATCTTGGATTTTAGTCAGATTAAAGTGTATTGTGACCTTAGTTTTCTATATAAACATTGTTTGTCTTTTACATTTATTACTACCCCTAAATATTTGTACTAATAAATTCATGACTTACTGTATAAAATAAAATATTTTATTCTTATAAATTTATTTTGTCTGAATTGATATTTTAATTTTCCAAACTATTCTTTTTACAAATGCTTTTCTAGTTTTCAAAATACAATCGGGTAAAAACAGCAGTAGTTAGTCACTTAAGTTTTAGTAGTCGACTAATTTTACTAGAAAAAATGGCTGATTACTACTGCAAAAAATTGTCAATTTTCTTCTACCCACTCTTGGCTGATGATTGGTAAAATGATTCTGAATGTTGCAAAATGATAATATTTCATTTGGAACCAAAATAAAAGTATTTATAAAGCATTTTATTTCATTGTTGCCTATTATTCTTGCACTTACCCTATATTTATATCCTTCCATCAGCATGGTTACTTACAAAGTCTTAAAAGCCTTTTCTACAGTTTTTTTTAAAGCTTCAATGACTGAATTTTTTTTTACAGATATAGAACTCAATGAACACTTGTGCTGACCATCTGAAAAGGTTATGAGAAAAGCAGTCCAGGTAGCTGAATAACATTTCAGTTGCAATTGACATTGGGCATAAAATAAAATTCAGGTAGATTTTCTTTTTTATTTATTCTGTACTCCTTTTCCATTCTCTCCAGTCAAATTTTATCTCATGCTATTGCATGCAGCTTACTGCTTTCTGTGAGTATTGTATGATGTTGCTATGGCAACACCTCCACTTGTGTGCCAACTAATTTTCTGTTTTGTTATATGTATTTTCTAATCTATCATGCACACAAATATCATCAATGCTAACATTGGTTGCCCTAATGTGGCATTGATTCCCAGAATGGTGATGGGTGTTTCTGGGAAAATTGACATTGTATAAAACAGCATCGATTGTAATAAGAATCGATTCTCAAATTCTAGTATCGGATGTTCTAGAATCAATACTCACGCAGATAACTTAAAAAAAGTAATTCCAAAACTTAGCGATCAAATGGCAGAAAATTTTATTGTGAATTGTGATAACAAGGATAGATCAATATTTCTGCCTTTGATTTTGTAATAATATATTTATTACATTGATTTTACTATTTTAGTGACAATTGCTGCGAATTTTTATACAGGGCCTTTTCTTTTCAGCTTAAATTGTTATATTTTTAATTTAGAGCCTAATTATTTGTGTTACTACTTTATTAAGCTCTATTTTTCAAGTTTGTCTGCTCTCCTCAAATAATAACTTTCTAAATCGTTCTGATTTGAACCAGGCCTTTTTTAACATTCTTTCTAAGTCATTTAATTATGAATTAAGCATTGAAACTACTTTTCGAACTCTTGGTGACCACTAGTTATGAACAATAATTAAAATTTTTGGCTTTTTATAGCTTAAATGTTCATTCTTGCTATCGAGCCATGTTATACAAGGTTCTTGTTAGTTAAGATATATCTCTCAAGTTTGCCAATATTGTTACTGTATCAAGTGTACTAAATTGTTATTTTAATTATCTATGGTCAAAGGACTATTAAATAAAATACTATCCATGAAGCTAATCTGAGGGGATGTTAATTGTTAAAGTACCTTTCCAGGGCTTCAAATTTGAGCTTTTTTCTAATAGGGAAGTCTTCCTAGCAACACTTGTAAATGGTGTGGAGCAAAGTTGTTTGAGAGCAATAGAAAATTATCTTTAACTCTGTTGAAAATAGCCATAAATATTAACACATAGCAAAGGTCATTGAAAGAATATATATAAAAAATTTAACTAATTAATTATTATCTTATGAAAATTGGGTTTCATCCAGTTTTTATGGTCTTTATAGTATAATTGCATTCCTTTTCTAACTTGTTTGTCACTTCAAAAATGTTATTTTTTTCAAAAATTGGTAAAATATCTTGGTCAAGAGGCTTCCATCTACAAAATTCACTTAGATAATTTTGAAATTTAATATTCATTGCCACTGTCTTACCCTAAATTTAAGTCCATGCTATTGAGACTAAATAACAACTATTTTCCTATACGAGTGAGTTACTGGCTTTTCTGCAGAATATCATATATTAGAATTCTCTAATAATATTAAAATTTTTTAATTGCTTAATAGGCGTATAGCCAACATAGTAAAAAAGTACCCAAGCCGGGACTCGAACCCAGGTCATCAGATTAGCACTCTGACGTTCTACCAACTGAACCACTTGGAAACGATACTCAGCCTGGAACTTTTTCACCATAACATGTTGACAAGGCTACAAATGCAGCACAAGATGGAATATTTTCCATGAGCTGCTGACCCTGGGGCAAACACGAAATCAAAGGAAATCCAGCATCGACAATTGAATAAATTCATATTTAATACTTGGAAATTTTTCCAGAGAAGATTTCTCACGCCTTGCATTCATAATAAAATTCAAATTTTTTAATTGCTTTCCAGGCTGAGTATCGTTCCCAAGTGGTTCAGTTGCCAGAACGTGAGTACGCTAATCTGATGACCCGGGATTGAGTCCTGGCTTGGATACTTTTTCACTATGTTGGCTATACGCCTATTAAGCTATTAAAAAATTTGAATATTATTATGAATGCTAGGCGTGAGAAATTTTCTCTGGAAAATTTTCCAAGTATTAAACAGAATTCTCTAGTTGTTTTAATTTTTATTGTGCTTTATTAGTAGTACGAAGTATTGTTTTGTTATATGTTTGATCATATAGTATGAATGCTAATTTTAATATATTTTTCTTTTTGTTTATAGATGTACAGAAAAAGAATTGGTGACACGTCAGTTATTAGTCTTTCTCTGCTGACTTGATGATATTCTGTTTTAGAGGTAACTAAATTTTTAGTACATTTGATAAGCAGAAATTTGACATCTTATCCACGAAATGTCATATTAACACTAAAATTATGCTATTTTTTATATATATAAAATTTTTTAAAAGGTCATTTTGATGCCTTTGTAAATAGAACTACATTTTTTATTAAGAATTATTGAAAGCTTTTAAAAGTATAATATCAGTATACGTTAAAATATAATTTATTTTAATCTTCTGACTGCCTAGTAAAAAGGCAAAATTGTAATGTTTCCTCTGTATTTTCTTAAATTCTAAAAAAAGTTGATTTTTTAAACATGAGTAAAAAATTTAATTATTTATATGAATATAGTCCTTGAGAGTACTAATCATTATTCAGTTTTTTAAAACCACATTATATTTGCAGAACCAGTAGATCCATGTGAGGATTTCACACTGCAGTGTAATATTTTTTAGCATTATCTAATATTTCTTAGATGCAGGTTTAAACTTCTAAAAAAAAATTATGGATAAAATTATCTTCAAACAACATTATCCAAGACAGAATATCATCTCATTTATTCCACTAAAGTTACAGTAAAAACTGAGCAAAGATACTTAAAGGCATGTGCCAGAAAAAAAAAATTACTGTCTTATTTTATCCATGGCATATATAAATATGTTATATATTTTTTTTATTATATATTTCATGATTTTAACTGCATTAGGGGATGAAGCCATCTGCTTCCGAGAAAAAAAAAGGGACAAAGAAAAATAAATTGAATATATTGAAAATACAATTTCATCATTAAATGTATTATAACAAAGCATACATTTTAGGCTACTTGTAAAATACCATTGCTTCGACAGATCTATTGTTTGTTCTTTTTTTTTAATCATTTCAATTAGAATTTTGCTTTTTAATCATAAATATAAAACAAACTTGTGCAGAGATGTCTCTATTTATATTTCTTGTACTGTTTATTTTTTTTAACTCATTTTGAAGTACGGTATAGTGCAGTATTTTATTTTTTGGATAACAACTAATTTGAAAAAAACCTTTCATTTCATTTATGAAAATAATGGTGATTTAATTCTTAATTAACTGCATTTTTTAATCAAATAACATGTTTAATGAAATATGAATGTACTATGTCAGAAGCGTGTTCAGAATTATTTCATATTGTATCTCATTTATCACTGTGCATTTTGTATTTGATTAGAAAAAAGGATGTTAACAACAGAAATAATAGATAAGATTATATTAATTTAAATAATGTTTCTATTGTAGTGAAACCTACGGCTTAGTGAACAGATATAGCAGTTCACAGCAGTGAGAAGGTTAAATGACATAGTAATTATTGTCTGAAATGTGCTTATATATAGAAATAATTAGCTAATTGTGTTGGAAAATCTTGTTTCAATTTTGTTAAATTTTAGAAGTAAGAATGATGAAAATTATGAGTGTTTATGTGAATTTCTATTATAAAACAACATTGTAAAGCAGATTAATAAAATATTTTAGTATTTCAATCATTCATTTTGTTTTTACACAAAATAATGTAAGAATCATAGTATACTTGCAAAAATTATTTTTTAACATTAGCAATTGTCATGCTAAAAACATCGTTTATTACCAAAATATAAAAAATTGTGTCTACTGATGCTCTTGTGAAAAATAAATCGGCTCCGCATTTTAGATTTGAAATTAGGAACATGCAGCTAATGTACCCTTAACATACCATAAAGATATCAATGCTGTGAATTTTTCTAATAAGATATTTTATAAGTTTTTTTAAGTTTAAGTTTTATCCCAACATAACTGCAGTCAATTATAATTTATGATTTCTTTTTTCATTTATCTCCAGCATAAATGGTTTCCCTGCACATAATGAAAACTGTCTACGAATTGGACTTTCGTGAATCATCCATAAACAAATTTTACTTCTGGAGAATGCAACCATGTGTCCTCACTGCCCACTTTGAATTTTTCACTAATCATCTTTTAACTGACTGTCCAGGCTGGAGACACATGCGTTGAATTTACTTTAATTCATCAGTACCTACTTTGACAAATCTCATTCACAGTAAAACTCTTTGCTTTTTTAAAAACGTAGGCAGTATTTTTTTTCCACCCACATAACATTCCTTTTTAAGTTTTTTTTTAATAAAATTTATTTTTTAATTACATTTATTTTTTAGCATAACTTTCTGAGGATGCTCTAACATTTACTTTTAATTTTTACTTTCATGTAGCATGTCCCTAAAAAGAATTTTTGTCATTAAATCTTAAAACCAACCTTGACGAATCAACCTCAATATTTTTCAATTGGCAAAACCTCTATACTATATGAATATAAATGAGTATATATTATTATGAGTACATGTTATTTTCTATTAAAAAAGGATAAAATTAACATTGAAGATATAGTTGTCAGATACTTTTTCTTAGTGTCATTAAAATATAAATTAATTTTCTTTCACTTTGGCTCCAGGTTTCAATATTTCAGGTACACATTGAAGTGTACCAGTTTCAGGGAGATGAAAATTTTGTTTGTTGTATTTGTGTCAGTACAACCTGAGATGTATGGCACTGTACGATGTAGTAATAATAAATAATCATCTTTTCAAACCTCCCCATCTCCCCCCCCCAAAAAAAAAAAATCCTTTGCCCCATTTTCATCTCAAAAAGTTTTAAAATCTTGAAAACTCTTCACATTTTATTAGATATTTTCTTCGGTATTTATGATAATTATTTTTTGTAGTTGTAAATATTCCTCTAAATTCCTCCCCTAGTAAGAGATAGCTGATCGGCTAGGGAAAAGTAGTGACTTAGAGGCATTCATGGGAGGCAAAGGAGTGACAATTTGTGAGATAGGAGAAAGCAGGGAGAAAAAAACCTACAAATTTTACATGACATAATTAATGGATGAACGAAAAAGAGAAAAATATTTTTGTTACATCACATGCAGAAAATCAGCATTTTCATGTGAAATGTGAGGTAATACAAAGAAACTGACTGAAGTTTTATTCCCGTTTTAAGATACTTTTTAAATTATACGAATATTTAAGGAGTAAACTTCCTTGAAATGTATCATTTTACTAAAAAAGCAATTGAAAGTTTTCCTAAAATTAGTTACATATTTCCATATGAAAATTTTATTTCTTTCCTTATTTATATTTATGTCTATTGCTTCATATATATTTACAACTAACAACAAGAAATAAAAGAAGTAAATGGAAGAAAATAATTTTTTTTCTTATGTTGTTTAAGAAATGTTTGTTCATCCATTATTTGAATATTTTAAGGCAAAACTCTCTTTATAGCCGCTATGTGGTTCACCTATTCAAATAAATATATAAAATTACTGTTTCATGATTCTGAATCACAAATAACACATGATTGTGGAATAGGGGTATTTTTTCTTTATAGTTAAGAAATGTTCAAATATTTCTTTGTTATAGGTTTGTTTAATATCTGCAATAAGAAATACACTGTTGGAAAATGTAATTGTGGTTCAGTAACATACAAGAAAAATTATTGTTTGTAGGCAAAAAAAACCCTCATTGTAATGCTGAAGTGCAAACATATATTCAATTTAGTTTGAGTGAACAAAAAATATAAATTGTGTCAGACAATAAATTAATTTTTTTTTTCAAAATAATGTGCTATCTTACAATAAAAGTAAAAAAAAAGAGTCAAATTTGATTTCTAGTATACATTGTAATGAATTGTAAAAATGAAAAACTAGTATGAATTATAAAATATGATAGATTAACATTTGTATTTATTGCAGATTCATATATCTATAAAAGTAGTTAAAGAGAAAAGGTTCTTCGCATATCCATTACATCACACAAAGCTGACAATAGTATTTAAAGTGTGAAATATGGAACAAAACATTTCTTTACAAGAACATTTTGGTGAAGCACCTTCTGACTCACAACAAGGAAAATCATTTTTTTGTAAGATATGTAACAAAAAAATATCTCAAAAAAGCTATTTAAACAAACATTTGTTAGTTCATACAGGTGAGAAAAATTTTGCATGTGAGATATGTAACAAGAAATTTTCTCTCAAGAGTAGTTTGAAAACTCATCTACTATTTCATACTGGTGAGAAACCTTTTGAGTGTGAGATATGTAATAAGAAATTCTCTCAAAAGATTAATTTGAAAACACATCTTTTATTTCATACTGGTGAGAAACCTTTTGCATGTGACATATGCAACAAGAAATTCTATCGAAAATGTCATTTAAGTAACCATTTGTTAATTCATACTGCTGAGAAACCTTTTGTGTGTGAGATATGCACCAAGAAATTTTCTCGAAATTCTGATTTATCCAAACATTTATTAGTTCATAATGGTGAGAAACCTTTCGCATGTGAGATATGCAGTAAGAAATTCTCTCAAAAAGGTCATTTAAACAGACATTTGTTATTTCATACTGGTGAGAAACCATTTGTATGTGAGACATAAAACAAGAAATTCTCTCTAAAGAGTCGTTTAAGTGAACATTTGTCAGTTCATACTGGTGAGAAGCCTTTTGTATGTGAGATATGTAACAAGAAATTTTCTACAAAGAGTCATTTAAGTAAACATTTAAGAGTTCATACTGGTGAGAAGCCTTTTGTATGTGAGATATGCAACAAGAAATTCTCTCAAAAGTGTCATTTAAGCGGACATTTGTTAGTTCATACTGGTGAGAAAAATTTTGTATGTGAGATATGCAACAAGAAATTTTCTCGGAATTTTGATTTAACTACACATTTATTAGTTCATACTGGTGAGAAACCTTTTACATGTGAGACATGCAACAAGAAATTTTATCGAAATTCTGATTTAACCAAACATTTATTATTTCATACTGGTGAGAAACCTTTCGCATGTGAGATATGCAATAAAAAATTCTCTCAAAAAGGTGACTTAAGCAGACATTTGTTAGTTCATACTGGTGAGAAACCTTTTGTATGTGAGACATGCAATAAGAAATTTTCTCGAAATTCTGATTTAACCACACATTTATTAGTTCATACTGGTGAGAAACCTTTCGCATGTCAAACATGCAACAAGAAATTTTCTCGAAAGGGTATGTTAAACAGACATTTATTAGTTCATAATGAGTAAAAACCATTTGTATATGAGATATGCAACAAGAAATTCTCACAAAAATGTGAATTAAAAGGCATCTTTTAAATCATACTGTTAATAAACCATTTGTTTGTGTGATATTCAAAAATAATTTCTCTCAAAAGAGTAATTTAAATATCATCTCTTAAATCATATTGAAACGTTTTGTTTTTGATACATGTAATAAAAAAATTTCACAAAAGTGTAATGAACTAAGTACTCATTTATGCTTTTATAATATGACGTTCACTATCAACTAATATCAGTACTTCTTTTTTTATATATAAGGACCTTGATAATATATAATAAATTAATCTTATGAAAGTATGATTCTGTGTCAAACATTATTAAAAACAAAATGAAACAAAGGTTAATGCAAAATTATTTAATTTATATTGTTTATCCCTGTAATGATATGTCACGTATTCCATTTTGTATTATTTGATGTTTTATTTATGTATATATTAGATACTTTTAATGTATATGTTGTAGGCTAATTAAGAAATCTGGCTCTTTCTTAATTAGCCAATAATTTCGCAATATAGTCAAATCCTAGAGTAGCGGACACCTCTGTATCAGTTCAGGTTGTTAGTAATTTACATTTCTCTGGTCAGGGGGAGTGTAATGTTTTTACTTCACATCAGGTTCACTCTAGAATGTTTCTTGCAGGTCAGATTTAGGTTTTTGCAAGTCAAGTTCTTGGGATTTTAACAAACAAATTAATAAAAATAGGCAGTGCGATGTTTCAGATAAATTGAGTTTATTATCTTCAGATTTGAAACTTTTTTCGTATGTATTAATAGATTATTTTTTAATTATTAAAAATTATATTTTTTAATTTTCAATAAATATTAAGTGGATTGCCTGAAGCATTAATCTACTGCTACTAATTTTGTAAAAAATAATAGAAAAGTTTTTTCTTAATATTTAAACAAACTTAGTTTTAATTCTTTTCAGGTTCCGGGTCAGGCTGAAATGTATCAAATTTGTTTTGGGGTTGCATATTGAAGAAAAATATTTTGATGTGTTCGGTTTAATGCCATTGACTTAATAGGAATTTTTTTGGTTTTGATTGAAGTACAATGCCACCCACTAGGGTTGGAAAATTTTTGACAGTGTGATGGTTTTAATCGTCATGTCAAAACCCCCTTTTTGACATAGTTTTTGACAACGGTTGTCAAAAACCTAAAATTTAGTTCAAAAATTGTTTAAAACTATTTTTACAACATTAATTTTACAATTTTTCATAATTTGTAGCGTTGGATACATGGGTAAACTTTTTGACAGTTTTTTAGACATTAAAAACCACATATCCTGTATAAAATCAGCGGTCAATCCAGGAAAAAGTTAAGGCCTATCTAGAACCCCTTCACAAAATTCCTCTTAATAAAATTGGGACCTTCATAAAATTCCATTCCATAAAAACATACTCTCCATTAATTATTTTTATTTTGTTACGTTTTAAAATGTATAATTTACAACGAAAACAAGTTCACCAGAAATGAAAACTTTAACAGAAGTACTTAAAGAAATTATCATAAAATGCTTGGATTGAATTTGAGCAGCACGATTTCATCTTTTATTACAAAATGTTCACAAAATAAATTTCACAAAAATAATTTTTAGTTTTCACAAAATGGGCATCTAGAAAAAAAAAATCTGTGTTGACCTCTGAAAACTCAAAACATGATTTTGATTTGACAAATTACTTAGAAAATAATTGTTAACTGTAAATATATAATAAAAAATAATAAAAAGTATTGTTACATTAAAAATATAAACTAATCAAACTATTAAATAGTACTTGCAGTTTCCCCCAGGCAGTTTCAGAAGGGTGCTGCACCCTGCCTACCTTTTGATTTACAAAATAGTACCCTTCTTGCCCTCATAAAAAAAAATTAGCACCCTTCTTACCGCCCCTCAGTAAAAAAAGTGTATTTTCTCCTTTTGTATTAAATTTGCTTTTATAGTAAAAAAATACTCAAAAGAGTGCCCTGACTTTTAAACTTTAAAAGTGACTTTAAAAACCAAAAGTAAGCCTTTAACAGTAAGTGCCCTTAAGAATTTGAAAAGTGCCCTGAAGAATCCAAAATGTACCCTTAAGAATTAAAAAAGTGTCCTTTTCTCACCAGCAGCACCATGCCCTCTTTTAAAGGGTATTTTGGTAGATTCTAAAGTGTATTTTCTGGTACTTGTATAATTTAATATATAAAATTTCATATAAAGAATATACTTATTTTTTAATTGTTTAAATGTTTGTCCCCCCCCCCTCCCTAAAAAAAAAGTACTAATGAAAAGAGGAATGTTTTTTGAACTACGTAAATTATATTCAAAGGTTGGAGTATCATATTTATTCCAACAGAGCGAAAAATGCTGGGACCAGGACTTGAACTTCGGTCTGTTCATTATGACCTAATTACATGATATACAGGAGTTAGTTTCCATGCTGTATCACATTCATCATGTAAAAATGCTATAGTTATACTTCGGATAAATAAAATTAGCGCTGCAGTTCATAGCCATGTCCAACAAATAAGAGTGAATTATGACAACCATGATATTGTGGGATAGCTTAGCAGGAAGAGCATTGGCATGACAAGCCAAAGTACCCAGGTTCGAGTCCTGATCCCGACATTTCTTGCTCTGTTGCAATGAATCTCAACTGTGATACTCCAACCTTTGAATTAAAAAAAGGTACTATTTTATAATGTATAAAAATTAAATTTAACATAAAGAAATAGTTCTAAATAATTAAACTGGAACTAACATAATAAAATGAAGTTATATATGTGTAAATATTGAAAATAACAAACCCTCTTCTTTTAAGTTATTCATTTAAAGAACATTTAGTTATATACATTTCATATTATAATTCATTTAATTACTCAAAGAACATTTGTGTTGCAATTGTGGGTTATATTTAATGTTTATGTACAAAGCCAAACATTTAGAATCATTAAAAGTCTAGGTAACTTATGATCAGTCATTGAATAGTGGCCACTTTAGCTTTACACAAGCCTTTAATTATTTTATTTTATTTTATTTTTTAAGCATAAATTAAATTGCTAAATTTTTTTTTATAATAAATCGAATATTTAATAGTAATAAAGATATAAAAAATACTTTGAAAAATGCATTTAACAGTAGTTTCAATACTTTTAGCTATTTTTCCTGGCATGGCAATTGACAAATAATTTGAATTATGATATATAATTTTATTACAACTTAATTATAATATGATTAAATAAAAAATATTTACATAATATAAATTATAATTTAATCAGTTTTTAGCTTGATATAATATAAAATATCACTAATGATTGCTTAAGAAAATGTGTTTAAGGTTTTTGACACTTTTCGACAGTTCTTGACACTTTTCGACAGGTTTTTGACATGTCATGTCAAAAACCCAACCCTGCCACCCACACATTATTCTATAGATGAATCAGTTTGCTCTTTAGATCTGTTTACTATTCGGGAGCAAAAACAAATTAGGGAATTGAAAAGTATTTTCTAATGGAGATGTCTGCTATTGGGGATGTATTGCATTGCATAAAGCACATTAAAATTATTTTGGACTTCCTTTTAAAAAAATTAATCAAACTCAATCTGACTTGCAGGAGTCGAAACCTTAAATTAAACTCACTTGAACCAGAAAAAATTAAAATCAAACATATCTGAAAACATAGCACCAACAGCATTAGACCTGAGCCGCAGGTCAGGTCAGTTTCCAGAAAAATCTGTTTATCTGATGTGATGAAGGACTGTAATCTAGGTTATTTCAGTATGCCCAAAGTATTGAAATTATGCATAATTTAGTATTAAAAATTGGAGTCCGAATTTCAAAAGTTTATAAAAAACATAGAAGAAAACTGTTTAATTGGCAGATTTTATTTGTTCAACTGAGAGGTTAAGGTTAGTTCATTTTTAGGTCCTATTTTTTGCAAAACCTCTGTATAGAAGCATCAATAAAATCTCCAGATAAGGTAGTATTTTAATCTTTTCCCAGATTACATAGAAAAGATGGTTTGCTAATAGAAATAATTATAAAAGACATGCAATAAAATTTTTGTTTTAATGAAATCTTCACCTGAGAAGAATTTTAATGTTTTCCCAGCCTTATGTAGAGAAGATGGGTTGTTGAATAAAAATAATTATAAAGCATATATAACTCATATGCAATTTTCATTGGTAACAAAAAAAAAATTATTCATGTTTTTTAGATATTTTTATTAAAAATCCATCTTCTCAGACAGTAGGAATGATGCTGGATTTTTTAATTCTAATTTTACAAAATTGGTATTTATAATTATCTCAAGATATTGACAAAACATTAAAATACTACCTTATCTGCAGATTTCATTATTGCTGAAATTTACATGTATGTTTTATAATAATTTTCAATTAGCGACCCATTATGTTTACGTGATGCTGGGAAACCATGATAAAAATTATCATCAGATACCATTGAAATAGCACTTTTCTTAGTTATATAATTATTTTCACGCAGCATTTCTTCTTTCCTATGTAATACTAGGAAATCAGTAAAAACCTACCTTATCTGCAGATTTTATTAATTCTTCGACACGGGGAGTTTCTCAAAAATATACCCTTAAAATAAAAATGAAGTATTCATTAACCAATCATCAATGAAGTATTCATTCATCAACTCTCAATCACATAAATGCAATATGCCAATAAGACAGTTTTTTTATACCTTTTTTATAAGCATTTTAAATTTATGTTCCTATTTATTTATATTATAATTATGCATAATCATTAACTACCTTGGACGTATTGCAGTAAGTCTGGATTAGAGTCCTGTATCATGTGTCTGTATCATATTCGTTTTGGGTCATGTTGACTTTTACTTTTTAGCACTATTTTGTGGTATTGAGTTTAATAGATTAGAATTCGGGTTAGGTTTTGACTCTTGTGGGATGGGGTTGAGTTGACGTGAATTTTCAAATAAAAGCCCAAGTATGTTTTTCTGAGGTGAAAAATGTATAGAAAATATAACATGCATAATGGACAATTCACAGTGGTGAACATATATTTTTAGCAAACACTTCTCAATACCAAACTCTTACGTATTTGTAAGCTTTTACCTGTGAATAATAAAACCCTTTAAATAGCAAATATATTCAAGAGTAGAATCTTGTACAGGTGGGGTTGTATCTGACCTGAAATCGAAAAATCCATTTTGAAGTAAACATGCAACCTAATGTGAATGCTTCAAAATAATTTTGTCTGCCCGCAACACTGCCGAAACACAAAACACTTACATTTGAACACAAAATAAAATTTAAATAATAGTAGTTTGTTTAAAAAGTATTCAAGAAAACCTTTTCATTAAATATTTACTAAATTGTAGCATTAGATTAATGCTACAGGGCACGTACTTAATCATTTGATTAAAATTGGAAAATATATTTTTTAATAATTAAAATGTATTGATTAATATATAAGAATAATATTAAAACATTAATTGTAGCAGACGTATTAAAAACTTAATGCATAAATTTAATTTTTATGAAACATTGCTCTGCTTATTTTCCTTAATTTGTTTGTGAAAATTCTTGTGTAAATGAAAATTAGGGATAAACCAAACCAATGCAGAGACATTTGCTATTTAGAGCCTTTATTATATTTGAATATTAAAGAATAGAGATATGTCTATTTTTCAGTATAACAGATAAAATTGGTATTAGCGATATAATTATACACTACTTTTCATAATTGTATTAAAAAATGATTTTATTTCTTTTTATTTAGTGTTCGGTTTAGGTTGAGGTTAAAATTTCTCAGGTTCAGGTCGGTTGCTTGTCAAAGGAATTTTATATATCTTGTTTGGATAGGATTATGGTTCGCTAGAATTTTTTTTGTTTGGGTTGGGTTACGTGTTGACAGAAATTAATTTGTCATGTTCAGATCAGTTGCAGTTTGATAGAACTTTTTTGTCAAGTTTGAGTCAGGTTGACTTCAGATAGATTTCTCTGGTTGAGGTCTGGTAGCATTTCTGCAAAAAATATTTTGTCATATTAGGATCTGGTACAGTTTGATAGAATGTTTCTTTGTCGGGTTACTTTAAATGGAGTTTCAGGTTTAGGTCTGGTACAACACGATATTTGAACAAACAATTTGTAATTTTTCAGTTATCCTAACACTATCTAGGCTCTTTGCAGTAAGCCGTAAAAATATCAGGTTGATTGCGAAATATATGAACATATTCCAACTAGCCTAGCACTCTCTAGGCTATTTGTAATAAGCCTGAAAAACACCAGGCTGAGTGGAAAAAGGACAATGAATCACTAATTAGCCTTGCTGTTTTTAAGAGCCTGATTTCTCAATAGCCTACGACATATATATTAAATTTTTAAATATGGAAAAAATTGCTTATGTATTTGACACATTGATTGTTATTTCAAACAGTAATAAGTTGGATGAGGTTTTGAAATGTAAATAAAAGTTGGTTTTGAAAGTGTTTTAAAAGTTTTCTTTTCTCGTTCAAGCTAATTTTATTATGATATGATCACTACTAAAATGTGTGATTAAATTTAAAGTTCCTTATTTTCAAGTAGTGGCAGCATTTATATTCAAGCAACTATGCTAAGGTTTAAATAAAAAAAATATATATGCAGTGCAATAATAGCTATTCTGCAGATTTGTATTGAGTTAGTGAAATGATATTTGTGCCTTTCTTAACCTACCATCCATTGACAATGGATGGGAGTTTAAGAAGGAAATATAAATACTGAACAACTTGCTCAATTTTTGTTTTTTACATTAGTAATCTTGTATTTGCACCCAATATAAATTAGAAAGAAGTAGAAATCCTTGGAAAAAGACCCTGTATTTAGTACTTATGATGTAAATGTTTAAGCTTTGTATCATAGTTAATATTTAATAAAAAAAAACTTTTTTGTTCTCATAGATATGACATTTTTATATATGTACTCATTGTTAATCACAGCTGCCTTGAATTCTTTAAACACTTATTTCAGCACTTTATGTCACTCATATTCTTAGTTATTAAAATTATGTCATTTGTTTGAATACTTTTGTTTCTCTGCATTTAATGGTATTAAAACTCTATTGTTCAACATATAAATATTTTTTTTCTTCCCTAGACATTTATTTTACATATTTTGCTTTATATATTTGACATTGTAATCAATAATATGTCTAATTGGCAACCTCTCTGCTAGGAGCAATGTTTGTCCTGGCTTTTACTGTGCAATAAACGTTAATCCCTCTTTGGTACTTAATACCAAATGATGAATGGTATTTCAGACTTTGAGGCATTTTTTTCTTTATATTAAAAATATAAATACTTTCAAGTTTTCCTTTGCAATTCATATTGATAGATATTTATTTTACTTTATTTACTATTGATGGAAGTCTGGAGCTTTTTTCAAAGTGGTGTACAATGTATCTTTTTACGAGGAAGTGTAATTAAGTGCTGATCTGAAATTAAGTATATTATCTATAAAATGTGTTGAAGAGTAATTTCAGTAGTTCTTTAAAAATACACATCCATGTGTGCAAGACATTCGGCCTTGGAAATTTTTTTTAATTTAGTAATCTTGCACCTACCCAATATAACTTAGAAAGAAGTAGATTTCCTTCGCAAAAAGATCCTATATTTTGTGCATTTGATGCAATTATGTAAGCGTTGTACTGCTGCTATCTGTCTTTTTTAAGTATTGGAGAATTTCTTGAGTGTGAAAAATCAAATATAATTAAATTTTGTATCAGAAAATTAAATTCAAAAGTGGTACATCTTTACTTTACTAAACTTTTTAATAATAATTTATACAATTTTGATTAATAAGCCAGTTACATAAAGACTGATTTTTAAAGATAAAAGTAAAAGGATTGTATCACATGTCTATTGGCAATAACATACTGCATGAGTGAAAATGTCCAAAATACAAAAGAAATTTTGTTGCTTTCCCTCCTCTACTTAATATTTATAAATTACTCACTTTTCTCCTGCTTTAACCTTTTGATTACAAGATTATTGCACTGTACATCCCAGCAACTATTCTTTTTTTTTATTCCATATGCACCACTCTTTGAAAAAAATCTCTCTCATACACTTGTATTAGGATATTTTCAAGAGATATCTGCCACAGAATACTTTTTGGTAAATTGTAGTACAATTTAATATAAAAATAGTCGCCAGTCTTGATTCATAATCAAAAGGTTAAATAATACAACTATCTTACAGGTATTTATATAAACTGGGGTTTTATATATAAGGTATTTATATAAACTGTACTTACTTTTTCTGTTTCTTACTTTTATTGCGTTCAATTTTTATAGCATTATGAAATACATTTTACTTGAATGTATTGTATAAACAAAGCTGGGCAGATATTAAAACCCTTGACAACATCCAGGTACAGTGCATGTACATAGTTGAAAGTATGCAGATTTCATACAATGCTTGAACATGAGTACCATTATTTCTGTTTCAGTTCAACTAGTCACAATAATAACCAAACTGATGTAAGATTTCTGCACACTGTCAGTTCAGTTTTTGTAAGTTTTATACTTTGAAAACTATATGAATGTTAATATTTTTTTAATAAAAACATTTTAGTGAAATTATATAATTAAACAGAAACAAATAAAAAAAGACAGTCCTTCGCAAATACTTTTTAATTTTTCTGTGACATTGCATGAGTTTAATTGTGAATATATTCATTGCTTTGTTTAATTTTAATGGCTACATTAAACAAAAAAATAAAATAAATGTTTATTCATGGTTGGCTTGGCCAACAGACATGTAATAGAGTTGTCCTTTTTTTCTTTTACTTTTATATTTGAAAACCAATATTAAATAAATAAAGTTTTAACAATATCTTGTTTAAACTCAAATTTCTGAAGGGGAAAACATAAAAATTATATTTAGGTGAAAACCTGATTAATATACATCATATAAAACAAGATTTATAAATAATAATAATTTTAAACAATCTAAATGAAATCAAAATAAATCACCCAGATAGCTTGACATTTTCTTTCTGTACACCAATAAAAATGTTGCTTCAATTTACATATAGTACATTTACATTGTTAGATGCAAAAGTTCAAATTTAAAAAAAGAAGGAGATAATGCAGAACTAATAAATGCTTTTGATATTTTGCTATATTTAAATATATATATATATATACATATATATATATATAAAGCCCGTCTTCATTATTATTATTATTATTTTACTATCTGAAAATTCAAATATAATTTATTATAAACTTTAAAGGAATGGTCAAAATACTTAAGAATTGTGCATTACAGCTGCAAATTTCATATGCACTCATAAAAACTCATTGAAACGGGCTTTGAAGATGCCTAATTTTATCGTAGCTGTAAAAGATATTGCCCGTTTCAATATTTCCAGATAACAAATTATTCTCATTTTCACTTATCCTCAAATATTAAATAAACTGTTGGAGGTATCAATTCAAAACTCTGACTATATAAATAGTTGATTTTTCTCTTTGAAAAACTACAAATTTTGTAAAAATCAGACTGAATGTTTTCTTTATTCTGGCAAAAAACTGACCAGATACAAATCAAATTGAACCAGACAGAAAAGAGGTTACTGTAAATAGGAGGATTGCCAGAATAAAAAACAACTTCAAGTTTTCTGGACCTATTCAAATAAATAAAACTATTATGTTTATCGATCAAATAGGAATATTTGCAATTTTTTTTAATTCACAGGGATGGAGAGGACGGTTGGTAACTTTTTAATTAATATCGCATTGAGTGAACACCGCCCCCTAGTGCCAGGTGGATCGTTATTTGACACCATTTTTAATATATACGTATCTAATGACCCAATTTTAACAGAACTAATTCCATTTAACAAATTTAACTTTTTTAGGTTCATCCATAGCATTTCATTGCTGTGATGTATATATAATTACCACTATTTCCAAATAATAACTTCAGCAATTTTTTTAAGTCCTAAGCTTTTCTCCAACTCTCAGTCTTTGAACAAGAAGTCCGGTAGTCTTACTGAGTTGATTGATAAAAAGAAGTACCATCTCCCCGCCTCTGCTACCCCCTTCAATGTTTTTTCTGTAATTATGCCCCGTTTCCATAACTCAGCAACAAACTTTCCAATTTCAACACAACTTATTCTAAACATTATAATTAACTTAATAATATCCCTCTATAAGATAAAATGAACTTATCAATTGTATATACCGCTCTTTTCGAATAATAACTTCGGATTTTTTTATTTCATTTCAGAGTATCTCGGGTTCTATGGGATCGATTACGACGGGTAAGGCTCATTCGACTTGATATTGATAGTCTTAAATATTTTAGTTCCCTTTTTACCGCTATGTGGCGCTTTGCTATATCGGGTTCTATGGGCTCGATTAAGACAAGGTTTGGCTCATTTGACTTGAATTTAATATCCTTACAGATTTCAGCCATGTTCATATAGAGCAAATTGCACCCCCTGGCTTTGGAAGGAGGAACTACAGGAGTATCTCTAGTTCTATGGGTCTGATTATGACAGAGTTTGACTCATTTGACTTGATATAGATAGCCTTAAATACTTTAGTTGCACTTTCTGCCGACAGGTGACACTTTTCGATCTTGGGTTCTATGAGCCCGATTATGACAGTGATTGCCACATTCGACTTGTATCAATAGCCTTACAGATTTCAGACATGTTCGTATAGAACAGATTGTTATTATCACTTATTCAGGCAACGCCGCTCTGGTCAGTTTGATGTAGAAAAAAATATTTTCACAGAGATAAAAGTAAATCAGTGGGCTGGCCCAAGGTTTTCACACTTCAGAAATTGAGATTATTTGCTGTGGCAAATTTTCATTAATTTAGAATTAACTTTAGTTTTTAATCAAATAATGTGTTTTAAAGAAATGCAAGTGCTCTATGACAAAAGTTTGTTCAAAAACCTTTCGTATGATACCTCATTAATCATTGTGTATTTTGAATGTGTACAGATAAAAGGGATGCTGACATTGGAAATAATATATATGATGACTGAATATGAAAAAATTAGTTAAAATTTTCATACAGATCAGATAAAAAGAAATCTTCTAGTCTTTTATGAATTGAATGTCACTAAAATTTTTGTCAAATGCGTAACAATGCGTCAAAGAAGAATTTTAATCCTAGGCATGTTTTTGAACAAATGATTTTGATTAAAAATCTTATCCTATTTCAAAACAGTGGTTCTTGGCCAGAGTGTCACCATATAACAATATGTTGCGAGAGGATTTCAAGTGTGCCAAAAACAATTTACAGTCAGGTGCTGTCAAGATTTTATGAAGAATCAAAGATGTGTTAAACATACAACATTCCATATTGTAGTATTTACTTTATAAGGAGGTTTATTGTCATAAAGTTAGATTTCTTAGAAACTTCACTCTTTAAAAGAGTATGTGGAGGAGGAATCATGAAAATGGTGTCACACATCTAGATAAATTTAATATTTTCAGAGAAAAGTTACTTTTTTAAGTGGAAAGGTATTTCAGTGTAAATGTTCGAATGGGCCACTTGAATTAATCTACACAAAAATCTTATAAAACAAATTTCACAAATTGAGATTTGCATTTTCACCATTATAATTTAAGTGTTCCAAAAAAAGTTTAACCGGTACTTTTCGACTATAGGGGCCTTGGTGTTTAATTAAAAAGCTTGGTGCAATTCGGACTTCAGAAAATGAAATTTGTTGCCAAATGTTATAAACACTTATGAAAACAAACCTGATGGAATTTTATTCTTATGTAATGTATTATAAAAAAGGTTTATATATGTATTTAACATTTCATTAAAAAATTTACTTCTGTTTGCATATAAAAATAGATAAATGGCTTCTTGTATAAATACTGAAAAAAATGCTTGTGTATATGAAAGCCTGAATAGGTTGCCATAAAATATGTTAACAAATTTCCTTCTCTTACCAAGGAAATTTTTTCAATCTTGCCAAACCTCTTATAATGAAAAAGTACCATTTAAGCATGAACTTATGTATGTTGTGTGTTGTGATCTGAAAATGATTAAGAAACACTGTTTTAACATATTCTGCCATTTAAATAGATATCTATGCACTTTTTTATGAATGAAAATATTACATTTTTAAAATAGAATGTAGTGCTATTTTTTATTGTTTTATTTTAGAAATTTAAACAAAATTTGTTAAAGAAAGCCTCATCTATGGTCTAAATTCTGAGTCTTATCAAAATAACTCCCATACCTTATAAAAGAGCTTGATCTTGTTGTTGGATGAAATGTTTTCAATTTGTCTCCTATATCTGATCAGATAAACCTTTATGAGAACTCAGATGAGTTTAAATGCGTGTGCCTGCCTGAAATATAATTTTGTGCAACAAGTTGTAAGGACTTAAGTGATGCTAGTGTTATAAAGCAATCTTTCTGTCTAACAGAGAAGGTTTTTAATTTTATAAACGTGATTTTTCAAACTTGATTAGGTGATTTTAGATAAGAAATGTACTTACGTAGAGATGTTAAATTTTTTAGACTTATTAATAATGAAACATGAACTAAAATTGTGGAGTTTTATCGAGTACAAATGACATTTTTGCTTGAGGCTTGTTGTGAGATTTTGTTAATCATGCAATTTTTTTCTAAAAACAGTACTTCATATTACACTGATCTCCCTATTCGATAGGAAAGTCATACAGAGAGAAAATCACAAAGTTACAATTTCAAATGTACCAAAAAGAAGATTTTAAAAAAACTTGCTAATAACATTTAACGTATGACATAAAATTCCAAACAAGATCTTCAGGCATTAACTAAGCATGTATGATGTTATATTATTCCATATTTTGAAACCTCTAAGACAAGACCAAATTTTATCTGGCCAAAGAGGAATTATTGTTTGTTTTTTTATTATAAATGCAAATGAAAGATAACAACCAATGCTGCTAAGCAGGGGTAACGAGCCAAAGATATCATATGTTCAGCTTGTTTCTTTGATCTATTGGTGATCTTTTCCCTTTCCTGGCCCTAGTGTTACTGCGCTCTCAAAAGTCATAAATTATTCACTAGTATATAAATATTTCATTTCTTCACAAACAGAGGTCGCTGGTTTTTATCCTGGAGTGAAGATAATTTAAAAAGCCACCTTTAAGCCTGAGTTATGTCAAGCCCACTATTGAAAGCAAATACATAAATTTCAAATAGCAAATTAAAATATAGAAAGCAAATACATAAAAATAAGGACCCTATTCTCCGTTTGAGTTCGAGGCTACGATTTCCGTAATGTTTCCCCAAAGCATGCGACTCAACATCACGAAAATCTGTTCCGTTGCTGCTCTATGGCATGCAGTCTTGAGTTACAAACGAGTCGTTGCATAATTAAGGACTACAATATCGGCAATGTTTCCCCAAAGCACGTGACTTTGACGTCAGTGAGAATAGGGTCCAGCTGGAAAATATAGCTATAATTCTGATACTGATTGTATGAAGGATACCTTAGTAGGAAGGTATCTTCCTACCTTCCTACTAACTATGCTGCAAATAATCATTTAAAAATGTGACTGAATTTAATGGATTTGTATTAACTCCTACTAATTAATGCTTCTTAAATTATGCTTAAGGTTGTTATGTTTAACTGCTGTCATTTTATCCATTTTTTTGTAAAGCGTCTAGGATACTGGATAAAATAAAAAACCACTAAAATTGAATACATGTGGCATATAAAATTATTGCTTTAATCAGTTTTGGGGAAATAAATGAATCTACTTGCTATTGTCAAGCAGATTATCTATCTGAGAGATTGATTTTTTTTGCAGTCTTTTAAAATCTGCAGTTTATGTATGAGTTGCAGCAGTGGTGGGATTAAGGAAGTTTATACAGGTTTGGTAGAACCATTACATAACTTTGGTTGAGTTGGGTGAATCAGTTGTTCAAATGGTCATAAATTATAAATCCTAAACTTCTATTCATTACTATCTTCTAACGTTTATCTATCTGAGCAACAACATATTCTAAACATAACATTATGACATGTTCTTGCTTGTTTCTGCTTTGTCTTTTGTATAAAATTCCTGTTAGATAAATGCACTGGTGTTCTGAAGAGCATCTTCATAGGAAGGAAGTGCCATATGCTCAAAGCAAATGATCCGATTCGACTATTTTGTCCAAATTATGAGTTTATATTACTGAACTTAGCAATATTTAATTAGCTCATTTTTCAGAGAATATTACAGCAGATTATATAAACTTATTATTATTTTTACAGTTACTTTTTACAGAAAAATATCGTATTATTTGCAGCAATTTGACACTATTAAACAGACTTGACCATAGCGCTGTGTAAAGAAAACTTCCTTCACACAGTTATGTGAAATACCTGGGTATATATTTTTCAACAGTGTGAAACACTCGCATTGCTATTAGTCATGATAGATAAGTGTAAGATAAAGAAAAAATTAGAGCTTTAAATTTTTACAAATGTTAAATTTAAAATACACTCAATGTTATACATTTAAATATTGAATTGAAATGTCTCTTTTAATTATAATAAAGAATGTTAGAGAGTTAATGTATTTATTGTGAAGCATTTCATTAAAAAAGATCTGTTTTTTTAAATTTAAATGAGAAAATATTCTTATATGTAAATGCAACACAAATATGTAACATACAAAATAAATATATATAATTTTATCAACTTTGCAATTTTAGGTTCAAGAGAGCAGTTCAATATTAGACACAACTTCAGAATATGAATTTTCCTATCATCTACTTCTGAGCTATCGCCACTTGAATATTCGCACAATCACTCATTTTCATATTCTTTACGATTGTGTGTTTCTGGGATGATCTTATTTGTTTCCTTTATATCCATTTTGGGGGATATTTTTTCTTTTTATAGTGATACTATGGCTAACAAATTCCCAAAGAATGTTTCAGCTAACAAAGATTTGTTTCATTGCTTTTTTGATTCAGTAACAAATATGAATTCAGATAACAAAGGTTTTATTGTATGCATGAGCTGACATAGTATTGCCACGTTGTATTTTAATTGGTTGGAATAGTGCATTTTGGTTAATTAAGATTTTTGTTAATGAATATGGTTCTAGAATGAATTAACATTTTTAACGGAGATATAGCAGTTCCAACTATATAAGAACTATACGAATTTAGCTTCTTTCTAAGATGTCAAATGATTTTATTTTTACTGTGGATGTAGCTAAGTGTTGGAGGTTCTTTCAATTGCATCAGATGTAATAGAGGTGTACTTAATATGTGCAAAGTAATTTCATCTAATATATTAGTACTATGTAAGCTTAAGCTTCTCCACTACAATGAAGGAGGCATATTCTCTAATTGTTCCTACAAGTATTTTCTTCTCTCTCCTTTTCAAAGTAATTAAATTAAATTTTCTTAACCTGAGCACTTCTTAATTTCATATGTTGATCAATTTCATAAATAAAGATTAAATGATCAAATAAATTGGAAAGTATTAAAGTTCCTTCTTGCATCACTGGATTAAAAATATGTTTTGCAAGATGGATAAGACCGACACCAGATTCTGTTCATTTCTTAAATGTGTTCTGAATAAGTTTTCTTCATATTTTTGAAAT
This sequence comes from Maratus michaelseni, assembly GCA_963931845.1. Taxonomy (NCBI): domain Eukaryota; kingdom Metazoa; phylum Arthropoda; class Arachnida; order Araneae; family Salticidae; genus Maratus; species Maratus michaelseni. Next base: position 277,378,552 of record OZ007598.1, on the reverse strand, counting down.
GAAGATACAGAAAGTAGTTATTACAATATATTTTCTAAGTTGTTAAATTTATTATGCATTAAATGGATGTAATGGTAATTTGATTAAAGGGATTCAATAAGTACTACAATTTAGTTTAAAAATAAAGCCTTTTTTTAATACAACATCAAAACACGTCATCTAAAAATATCTTTATCACAGAGAAGACACATTAGCTTCTTCACTAACTGTCATAGTTCGTAATATTAACTTAGTATATTTTAAGCTTTTAATATAATGTAAATAACTTCATCAAATATTCCCTGGCAATTTTACAAAATATTTTTTCTTGCTTTCTTGTTATTGAATTCAATTAACCATTATATATAAATAGTTATTTTGTTGATGGTCTTCACTGTATCAATTACATTTGTAAAACAAGTTGCTTCCTAAAATACCAGAACATAGTAAATGTAAAAAATGGGCAAGGAAGCCCAGTGGGATAGCATGCCGGTATTTTTCTATAACTAATATGAAATCTACTGTCGTACTTGAAGTATTGTCAGGCATAAAAAGATGAAGCGCACTGATCCATTTTTGAAGTTTTTATTTTTTTCTTCTGAAATTTAGAGATCAATTAACATGATTTTTTTTAATGTACCTTATCTTCATTTATTTTTTTAAAGCATAATAAATTTTAAAAGTGTTTTAAAGAAAAAAATATTTTTCAAGCTTAAAACCTGCAATTCTTTGTCTGGGATACAGCATACAGCGGTATACCACATGAAGCACAGTAAAATGTGAAACATAAATTACAATATTAATATCTGTTTAAAGGGAAAAGTACATTATTAGAAATCTTTAGCCACATTTTTCAACATATTAAATAGTACTGAACATAACGGATTGACATCAAATGAATAATAACATTGAAAAGAATTTTTGTGCACGATGTCCATATACGTCCATAGATATATTTAAAAAAAATTTGCATATTTAAGTTTAAATAAAAATTGTTTAGCATCTTTTAAATATATGTAAATAAAATAATTTAAATAACAATTTTCTTTGCAACACCCTGATTACTTTAATTACAGGACATTAAAATGTTACACAATTAGGCTTAGCTGTATATGCCTTAAATAGCATTATGTTCTTAAAATTAAAAAAAAACTTTCTTAATAACGTTTTCGTGATTTAATATGAATTGGTAGCCACATTCTTCAATATATGAAAATTGTATAAAAGTAATTAAACTATTTTTTCCCTTTTAAATGCAAAATAAAAAACAAAATATACCAGAACATATTTTTAACAAAAGTTTTTATTTTAAATGAAAAAAAGAAACGGTGATTTGTTTAACTTTTTCTATTAAAATTTTCACTAGTAAATTAGTATTAAAGAGTGGTCTACTGTAACTCTGTTTTGTGTGACCAGTGTGTACAGTGTGTTGACATGGAATAAGCACATATTCTGTAATATCTCAGTTTATATAAAAAGGTATATTTTGCGTAAATTCAACAATAAATTAGTGCTTTAGTTATATTTAAATTTTAACAATTTTTTTCCTCTCCACTTATTTTAATTAACACAATAACACTAGATTTAAAATTCAAACAAGCAAAATTTTACTTTCGGTAGCTAAAAAAAACAAAATGAATAAATTCTTTGACGATATGATTTAAGGTTGAAAATATTCTTTAATATTTATGAGTGCAAATATGAAATTAAAACATTCAAGATAATTATATTTTAAAATCATATTCCACTGTGTCCCATGTTCTCCTGTGATTATCAAATACGCTATATTGCCAAAGGTGACCGGTCACTTGCGATTTTAGACGTTTTGTTAACTATCTAGAAAAATACATGAGGAATTAACCTGAAACTGCAGGTGTGTAAACAGTATGGTATAGGTTATATATTTCCGCGAAGATTTTTTCACGAAGCGCCATAGTCAATAAATTGAAAAAGAACGAATATCTTTTGGATAACCCTGTAAAAACTAATGTAGCAAAGGCGTTCAAACTCGAGATTATTAATAAGTGGCTTAGTATAATATACTGTGTTCATTTTTATGAGGATAGCATGTATACTCGTAGAGAAATTAAGGTTTTAATAAAAACAGTCCCAAATTTCGCCTAGTTTTTTGCTTATAATTTGCAGAGTTCTTAATATAAAAAAAGTTCTTTTCAGAAAATATGACAAAGAACATTGTACATAATACTCTGCAATCAGAATTAAAAAATAATAAAAATTCAATGAAAAATGAGCAGGTTTACTAAAAGAATGTTTCACTGTGCATGCGCGAATGCAATCAAAATATAATATGCATAATGTATTAGCTAAGTATGTAGAACAACTTTTGTGAAAGTCTCAAAATCATAGCTTGAAAATTCTGAAAATTATCATCAATAGAATAAGCTCGAAATCTGTTGTTCCCAAAAGAAAACAAAAATATAAGGGGTTGTATCCAAATATAGTAGTACGTGCAATATTGTGTACGCTATCTTGGCACTAATCAACAGATATTTGATACAATCCCTCATCTTTTTGCTTCTTTTTGGGAACAACGGATTTCGAGCTTATTCTATCAACGATAATTTGCAGAATTTTCAAGATATGATTTTGAGACTTTCACAAAAATTGCTCTATATACTTAGCTAATACATTATGCATATTATATTTTGATTGCATTCGTGCAAGCGCAGTGAAACATTTTTTAGTAAACCTGCTTATTTTTCATCCATTTTTTATTATTTTTTAATTCTGATTGCAGAGTCTTATGTACAATGTTGTTTGTCATATTTTCTGAAAAGAACTTTTTTTTTATATTAAGAGCTCTGCAAATTATAAGCAAAAAACTAGGCGAAATTTGGGAATGTTTTTATAAAAACCTTAATTTCGTTACGAGTATACATGCTATCCTCATAAAAATGAGCACAGTATATTACAATAAGCCACTTATTAATAAACTCGAGTTTGAACACCTTTGCTACATTAGTTTTTACAGGGTTATACAAAAGATATTCGTTCTTTTTCAATTTGTTGACAGTCCCCTATGGGGTTTCCTGAAAAAATCTTCGTGGAAATATATAACCTATAATATACTGTTTACACACCTGCAGTTTCAGGTTAATTCCTCATGTATGTTTCTGGATAGTTAACAAAACGTCTAAAATCGCAAGTGACCGGTCACTTTTGGCAATATAGTGTATATTTCATAATTATGATTTTTTACAGTGAAATATGAAAATACCCAGTTTTGGATATTTACCCCATACTTGGGTATATACTCTTCCCACATCATTGTATACAAGCTCCATATTTCCTTATGAACCAGTAGCAGAAAATAATTCTATGGAGAATATTACATATAGAAAAAATATCAGTAAAAACTGAAATAATCAGCTGTACAAAAGCCAACAACAAAAAAAATAAAAATAGAAGGAATGAAAGAATAATTACACAAAAAAGAGCAAAATGAATAATTAGGAATGTTTGTTTTTCATCAAGGTCTCGAATATATTTGAGATCTTTGACAGATATTTTAACATGTACATTTTATTACACATATTTTAACATGTAAAGCAAGTGAAAAATGTTTTATATCAAAATGTAACATTTGTAGAAAACAACATTTAGACATTTTGATGTCACATAAAAGGCTTCACTCCAATATTGTATGTCCTTTATTGCATATCTCACAAATGTGAGGCTTCTCCACAGTTTAAACTAAGAGGTACCTCTGTAGTTGAGATTCACTAGAAGATCCTTCATTGGATATCTTGGAAATGAAAGGCTTCTCGACGGTTTGAACTAAGAGGTACCTCTATAGGCAAGGCCTGACTAATGCAGAGGCATGCGCATAGCTGCCCCCTCCCCCCATTTGAGGGGTCTCCCATACTTGTAATCAAGATTTTTGTTAAGGGTGCCAAATGGTTAAAATTGTCCAAAAGTGACAAAACTCTTACATTTTCAAAGATTTGGGAAGAAAGTGCAATCTTACTATACAGCATCTCCTCTTGAAAAAGGAATGACTTATATCATTAAACTAATGATTAAAATTTTATTCTAAAAACTTAGTATTCCATTGTTTACAAGAGAAGTTCTTTATTTATATTTTCCTCATCAATAGTCAATTTAAAACCATTAAAAATTGTACCAATTAACCATTAAATAGTACCTGGTGTGAAATTTATATATGCATACAATATGTATGAAGTTTAGTATTAGTCATTTTAGCATAATTCATGAACAATTTCTATGAAAAGCGAGATTTCCACCCCCTAGTAGAATGCTTGCCCCAGAGTCCTAGATAGTCTACAATTTCTATGAATAGATAGAAGTCTCCCACAGTATTATGCTTGCCCTGGGGCCCTGTCTCTAAGTGAGATTCACTAGAAAATCTTTCAGTGGATATCTCACAAATGAAAGGCTTCTGCACAGTTTTTACTAAGAGGTCCTTCTCTAGGTGAGATTCACTAGAAAATCCTTCACTGAGTATCTCACAAGTGAAAGGCTTCTTCACAGTACGAACTAAGAGGTTTCTATCTCTACAGTTGCGGCACACTTATCTTGGCAGTGGAGGCAAAGCTACGAGGGCCTGCTCACTCACTTTGGCGCTCGAAGATTCCCATATTGGGAGAAAAGCGATGATTTGGCTTGTAGAAAAATCCTTTTTGGATTTAACTTATAACATTTGTTTACTTTTCATGTAAATCCTTGAATCGCCAGATTTGGCTGTTTATCGTTGTTTGTAGGAATAAATTTTGCACGAGTTACTATTATGTTCCACGCCGATCTTTTGATATTCGTTATAGAATTCATTTTACAATGTTTTAACTCATTGTCATCTGATAAATTTTGTCATCTGCGATTTTGGAATTTTAGCGATTTAACGGGGTGTTTTGCGTTTAGCGGTGATTTTTCCACATTATTAAATATAAATCCTGTTTTAAACTTTCAGTACAATTTAGTAAATTTTATCCTCTTTTCAATAAAGTTTATTCGGAATTCGTACGTACATTTTTTGAAATTTATGCGTATATTTTTATTTGAATTTATAGAAATTTTGGGTTTACGAGGCGATTTTTCCACATTCGTAAAAGAAATCCTATTTGTCTTTTTAGTCCAAAAAAGGATAATTTTTCCCTCTGCAATTTTTTAAATCTTAGCGATTTTTAATGCTATTTTTAGCGTTTTTGCGGGATTTTTCCACATGAGCAAAAAGAATCCTGTTTATATCTGTAGACGAATATAGTAAATTTTGTTCTCTTTTCAGTGAAGGTCTCTTTTCGGCATTCATCAGGTTAAAATGCTAATTTTTAACCATTTTCTGAAAGATTATTTGCCTTTTTATGAAGATGCGAAACACTATTCGATTTCTTGATATCTGAATGAAAATTTCTGTAATTTGTATGTATTTACGAATGAAAATGACTTCCTGAAAATGTTAGAAATTAACTTAAATTGACAAACAGCCGTAAAGAAAACTACATTTTTTAAACTAAAGACTGGAAGTATCTAAAGGTGGAAGTATTTAAATGAGTTTTTCATTTTTTAATAAATAAAAATTACATAGAGTTATAAGCGATTCGTCTCACGTGACGACACATTTTCCCCCTTTTCCGTGCTGCGGCGTTGGAAATTCGGTTCAGAGCGCCGGCTTTGACAGTATTTTCTGAAAAATCTTCTGCCTTGATTAAAAAAAAAAAAAAAAAAAAAAAAAAAAAAAAAGGGAAAAACGTCTTTCGATTACAAAGTTTCTGAATAAGCACACCTATCAACTTCATACATTTCCAAACAGAAATGCATTAAAATTATGTCAAAGTAGCCAGTTTGGATTTGAGAACAGCCTTAAGCGTACGAAAATCGATTAATGATATAAATATTTTCTAAATGGGATATTCTAAAAAGAGAAAAAGGGGCTGTGCATATGTAACGTCATGACTTTAGGGAGGAGAGGGGATCTGGCATTTGATTTCGTAAGATATCTGTAAGGGGAGAGGGGTTTTGTCTTTTGATATCGTCAGTGTCGAATTAAGACACTTTTCTCCAGGAGGGATTTCTGTTCCTCCGGGGGTGGTGCAATTATAAAGTTCCGGGAGGGAGAGTTCCAGTTTTTGACCATTGAAAGCATAAAATCTCAAATCTTCCTGTGGGGACATTTCAAAGCTCCGGGAAGTGGGGACATTTCAAATCTCCTGGGAGGGATGCCCCCCTCCCCCGGGCCAACCCCTGAATTCAACACTGGATATCGTTATCATTTAAAAATATATTTTAACGATATCATTAAGGGGGGGAGGAGGTCCGAAATTAATAAAATGTTGATAACGTTATATATGTACAGCCCCAAAGGCATTGTTTGAAGTATGTATTTTAGTGTAGGGGGGGGGGGAGGTGGTCCGAAATTAACAAAATGTTGATAACGTTATATATGTACAGCCCCAAAGGCATTGTTTGAAGTATGTATTTTAGTGTAATTCTTTCTTTTTTTTTTTAGCCTTGGGTAAGGCTTAGTCCTTAAAAGGACTTTTTTTTAGTCCTTAAAAGGACTGTTAATCTAATGGCTCTATTCCGAAAATAAATAAATAATCAAAATAATCAAAAAGGTACAGACAAAAAATCTGATATATCCTTTTTTCTAAATTGAACGTTTATTTATTTATTTGAGATTCTATTTTGGAGTACATTAATAAATACATCGAATTTATTCTAAATCATTGTAAATCACATAGAACATGAATAAAAATCTTTTTACTCCTTATTTGTCTAATAAAAATAAATCGTGTTTGGTGTTTGTTATGTAACAGAACTCTTTTTAGGAAAATCATAAAAGAAAATAGGAAGAAATATTTTTATCTTTTCAAGTTTACATAAGTCAGTTGTTATTTAGTCACAGATTTGAAAGCTTGTATTACAATAATAATAAAAAAATTCTAACCGCAACAAACTCATATTAATGAATACTAAAATTCAAAAGATTTACAGTGTTTATGAAACCGTATAAGAAGTTTATTTACAAAAAAATAACATTTTAAATAAATATAAGATTTTTATTACTTATTTAGCATTCTTCAATTTTTATTAACACTTTCCAACCTAGTTGAAAAGTGTTTATGACTTCGGTTTGTCTGCCATATGGCCGTCTGTCCGTGCTCTAACTCCCGTAAATATTCTCGGATTGATTTTATTTAAATTAAATTAGTTTAATTTATAAAAATATAAGCTAAAGAAATAAATTAAAAACGTTATAAAGTTAAAAACTTTATCTTTATAAAAGTAAAGAAAAAATATTAACTAATTTTACTTCGGTTTGTCTGCTGTATGGCCGTCTGTCCGTGCTCTAACTCCCGTAAATATGCTCGAATTGATTTTATTTAAATTAAATTAGTTTAATTTATAAAAATATAAGCTAAAGAAATAAATTAAAAACGTTATAAAGTTAAAAACTTTATTTTTATAAAAGTAAAGAAAAAATATTAACTAATTTTATAAATTCAAGGAAAAAATTATAAACTTGTAAAATTATAATTTATAAAATAATAAATTTTAGCGTAATTCATAAATTTGTAAGCCAAATCAGCTTAGTTTAATACCAATTTGCATAGCTATAATTTGCAAAGATACTATGTTATGAAACTTTTAAATAACACAATACTGCCTCACGTTAAAAAAGTTAAAATAAATTTTAAAAAAATTAGTGGGGGAAAAAATCATAATTTTGAAGTACTATCAAGGAAAAAAAAAAGTAGATGTGTAAAATGTGAGGGAAAAAAAAAGAGTAAATGTGTTGTAATGGATCCACTTTGATGAAAATCCCGAACAACCAGATCCACTTTTCATTTCTCTTATTCTTCGTTTCTCCTTCAAATAATAGCTTTATACGCTCCGAAATTTCGTCATTACACTCTCTGAAATATACAAGTATGTTGGGTTTGATCATATGTTCATTTTTTATCCAAAAATACTCATTTCGATATGAGTACATGAACTTACTCATTTTTGAGAATGCACATGCTCATTTTTGATCCAAAAATACTCATTTCGAAATGAGTACATTTTTACAGTGTGGAGTTTCTGAGTCTAAAATACTGCTGATATATTGAATATTTACCATACCTCAAAAAACAAATTAAATAAACTGCTGATCAGTTCTGTGCAAATAAAATAAGAATACTTTTAACTTAGGAAACACGGAAATATCGATATCGTTGAATGTGAATAAAGAACTTTTTCATGACAAGTTTTATTTTAAAGAAAAGAAAATTCTTCTTATATTATATATTTTATCGATATGTTTGGTATGTACGTGAGTTAAAATTTTCCGAAAAATTCAAATCCGTCGAAATTATTACTCTATCTTTAATATTTTAAAAAATGAAACATTTGATTGGACATCAAAAATCTTAAATCTCCCGCAATCGCACGAGAATTATCTGTCACAGGTCAAGCACTTAACGCTGCGGGGTGTCCGAGGGTTGCCCACTGATTTATTCCAATCGCCAAAATTTCGCCAGAAAATCATTTCGCGAAACAATACAAGTTCAGTTAATATTACAGGTATTTAAAATAAAAATGATTATATATTAAGCTGAATCAATTTTGTTTAATCAGTAAATCATTTTTCAATGGAAAAATCTAAAAAAAAAAACATATTTAAAGTGCTTTTCTTTCAAATTCAGTAAAGAACTATTTCTTCTCGCGCATGTACACTTTTCTGTAGTATAATCTCTACTGCCAAGTTACCTTTGCCGGTACTTTAGGTGGGATTCACTAGAAAATCCTTCACTAGATATCTCACATCCACAGTCTGAACTAAGAAGTCCCTCTCTAGGAGAGATTCACTAGAGAATCCTTCACTTAATATCTCACAAATGAAAGGCTCTAGTGTGAACAAGGATGTGTCTATCAAAAAGACACTTTCTATAAAAACTTTTCTTTCAGAAAATCGCCCACTGTATGTCTTTTCTTCAGTATGAAAACGATAATGTCTATTTAAAACAGATTTACTTGAAAATCTGTTATTGCATACGTTACAAATGTGAGGTTTCTTCACATTATGAAAAGAGAGGTGCTTGTCTAATTTAGATTTATTCAAAAATTCTTTATGGCGTACCCTACAAATGTGAAGCTCTTTCTCAGTATGAACCTTAATGTGATTATTTAAATTTGATTTCTGATTAAATCCTTTATAGCATATTTTACAAATGTGAGGTTTCATCTCAGTATGAACAAAGACGTGGTTATTTAAATGATATTTGCTAGAAAATGCTGCATTGCATACTTCACAGGTATAAGGCTTCTCTCCAGTATGAACAAAGAAATGCTTTTTCAAATAATATATGCTAGAAAAGCCTGTATTGCATATTTCACAAATTTGAAGCTTCTTCCCAGTATGAACATTGATGTGCCTATTTAAATTTGATTTCTGATTAAATTCTTTATTGCATACTTTACAAATATGAGGCTTCTGCCCAGTATGAACAAAGATGTGTCTTTTTAAATGACATTTTCTAGAAAATATTCTATTGCATACTTCACAAATGTGAGGCTTCTTCCCAGTATGAACATTGATGTATTTGTGCTTATTTAAACTTGATTTCTAATTAAATCCTTTATTGCATATTTCACAAATATGAGGCTTCTTCCTATGATGAACAAAAGTGTGTTTATTTAAAATGTACTTGCTAGAAAATCCTACATTGCATATGTTACAGATGAAAGATTTTGTTTTTGTGTCAATCAGTTGTGCATTCATACTTTGAGGTTTCTTTTAACGTCTTCCTTTAAAATTAGGGACAATCATTTCAAATGTACAATTAATTTTCATGAAGTCTATTAAATTTATCTTTTATTTCGGCATTGATAAAAAGGTACAAGTATACACAGATACTACTGAAATCTTTCTTCCTTCTTGTAGATAGAACTTACTTCAACAGACAGGGCCAAAAAATCAAAATCACAATATATATACACAAACTCTTTTTTGCTTCAAAACTTTATTCACCCTTTTTTCTGGTGCATCACAAGAAATAATTTCTTTTTCTAAAAAACAGGGTTCTGTCCATCAACATTGCAGAAGCTTCAGTATTTTCATCTGTTAAAACGAAAAAAAAAAAAAAACATAATCAAATTAGGTATGTAATTTTTTTTTTGCAGAAGAAACATGCATCTAGAAATGTATAGTTATACACTGAAAATTTACAAGGAAGGAAAAACCCTTTTCAAAATGAGAATAACAAAATTTAATAGGAATATTTCTGGCATAATAATTTTTAAATATAGTAAATTGCCTAAATATTCAAGATATACAATCTTTGTCTCAGGTTTATATTCATACCAATTGTTGCACCAAACAACAATATGATCCTTTTTTCATGTATGTCTTGCCTTAAATAAATTTTCTTTTCTGTAACTGAAATAATGTGTATACAATTTGCTATTGACTTTCAGATTTTATTTAAACACTGAAAATATTTCATATAATATTGAAATTATAAAAAAAGTAATGTTAAATAAGATGCTGTGACTCAAATAGTATGCAGGTATATAGTATACTCAAATAGTATACCAAAAACATTGCCCTCAGCTTTTATTCCTTAGATATTGATCATAGACATAAAATTACATGGAAATAGTACGGAATTTTATGAAATCGATTAAAATTTTCAGGAGATTAAATTTGAAGAAACACAAAATTAAATTTTTTATACAGCCTCCTGTACAAAAAAAAAAAAATTCCCCAATGAGTAAAATATGCCCCATACACTAATAAGATCATGAACAAAATTTCAGCATTTTATTATAAAAAGCCACAGAGTTATGAAAATACATAAATACTGACTTAAACCACATTTCAATTCCTGAATATAGGTTCACAAAGGGAAAAAATCATGTTGAATGATTGCGTTTCAGGGGCCGTACACAAATTTTGAAAGAAAACAATGATTGCACTGTATCTGTAAACATTTACATTTTAATTTATGATTAATCTCTCACTAACTTTGTTTAAACATATCTCTGCAACTTTTTATGATAAAATGCTGAAATTTTGTATATGAACTTATCAGTGTAAAGGGCACATTTTACTTACTGAGAAATTTTTTGATGGGACTGTATAAAAATTTAAATTGCGTATTCCTTCAAATTTAATCCCCAGAAATTTTTAATCAATTTCATAAAATTCTGTACCTTTTTTTACATAACTTTGCAATTTATAATATACATGTCTGTGATCAATATTTAAGGAATAAAAGCTGAGGTCAGTGTTTTTGGGACACCCTGTATATATAATTTTATTGGTACAATGTTTTTGCAAGTAGTAGGACTAAATTTTTTAACAGATAATACTTACAAATGATAAAATGTAGCAGAAAAGTATATAAATTAAAATATCTTAGAGAGGATGAAATGTCTGCATATAGTACTTTAAGTGTGAACAGTGTAATTCCTTCAACAATACAATCTTACAACAATAATTTTATTACCGCAAATATATATGATAAATTACAAATTTCTCATAAATCTACTCGAATATTTCGAGTTTAAAGTTATTAAAACTTATTTTAAATTCAGATTTTTTTTACCATATTAAATTCATTTTTGGCTCCCAAAATGCTATTATTCTTCAAACAACTTCATTTTATCACATTCTTTTGTAATTGTGTAGACAATTAATAAAGAGATGAAATGTGAAGCTTTTGTTTCAAGCAAAACTTAACAGCTAGCTCAACGAACCCTAAAACCAGTTACAATTCATCCCAACACTTTCCACTCGCTTTGACTTCCTGTTTGAGAGCCTAATGATGTAAAAGAAAGTCTCTGACATTTTTGATTTAGCCCTTATCCCACATCCTGCTTGGATCATATGAGGACATTTAAATTTGAATAATAACAAGAGTATATTAGAAACCTGTCTTGATGGTGGATATCACCTCTAATTATATTTTTTTACTACTACAAACTTGTGCATAAATAAACCCTGCACTAGTTTTTAGAATGTCTTTTCTGTTGATAAAATATTCATGTTACCTTAAGTACCCATAGAGTATTCTATTTAATCATTGTTGTGATACCTTCTGACAAAGTTGACATTGTTTCTACTATGAAGTTTCATATCAATAATAACTTGTCTCTATAACTGGACTTTCATTACAGAAAATTTCCAAACTATGCATCTGGCTAGATATCTTTCTAAATGGCTGCAGTTAAAAGTACCCCATTCACTTCTATAATATATCACCCTACATAATTTCCACAATCCTTACTTTTGAAAGAAAACTTTAAACAAAGAAAATTATGCACTTCTTGACCAAGCTCCCATTTTTAATCCAAAAAAAAAAAACAAAAAAAAAACATAATTTTCACATGAAGAATATGAAACAGTTTGACTTACTCAAATAGGATGTTATACCATCTTAACCAAATATGTCTTAATAATTTTCATTTCATAATCTAATTTAAAAGAAATTTCCATTTGGTTCTATGCATCCAGAAGACCAAAATCACTATTCTGTTTCTTGGGACTTCTTTTTTCATCTTATCCAAGAGAGCAAGTGATTTTATGCATCCAATAATTCTGCTAAAATATGCGATTGTGTTGATTTTTGTTCAAAATTAGCCAGTCTAAGTAAAGAATTTTTTGCATTTGTGTAGGTTTTCCTTCTTCTAATTTTTGTTATTTGTGTTCTAAATTTATAATGTATCAGATAAATAACAGCTTTATGGCAGATTTTAAGTTTAGAACAATTGTTTTGCTGAAATAAAAATAGTAATACAGCTGCTGTAAAATAATTTGGTGGAAGTGAAGCCCTGATTTGATACTGGTGCAAACTAAAATATATGATTAGCAAGAAAGAGCAAAATTAGTGGGGGTTACTGGATACTAAATGAAAAAAATAAGGTTAGTAAAATTTATCCTCCAGTAACCACATTTCTTGAATGAAATTTTCTCAAAACACACACCACATGCTCCAAAACACATGATTTCTTTTCTTCGACAAAATGTTTCTCAGAGAGAGAAGATTTGAAATCATTTCATTGTTTTGTCTTTCAGAGCCAGAGAACTTATGGTCTTCGCTGATCTTTTAAGTCAATTTTGCTTACTAGGAAAGACTAAAATTTTCCTGCATGTCCTCAATGATCTCAATCTTGCCAGTAGCAAAATGTTAAAATTAACATATTTATTTGAGCTGTTTAATTTTAGATTAATACTGATAGAAATATTAACAAAAGTTTATTGTTTAGCCCTTTTAAATAAAAAAAGAAATGCTGCTCATAAAATTGCTTCTACCGGCCACTGGCTAGTATTGAAATTTACAGTTTTGCCCTTTAGTTGGCAAACCAAAAACAGAGATGATAGCATTCTGTGATCCTGTTGAAACTACAATTCACTTTATTTAATATTAATTCTTTATTTTAAAATGATATTAGTTATTGAAAGATTATACCTTATTTACTCATGTATTTTGCACACATTTTTACTTACCCATCATACGTAGTATAGGGTAAGTCTTGTAATCGTTTTGAAAATCGAAAATTTTTTTTTGACGGATTTACACGTTTCAGACACTGGAGATTCCGAAAAACATATTTTTAGAAAAAAATTTTTGCCGTCCGTCTGTGTGTCTGTAAACGCTCTATCTCCCGAAAAAATTGAGATAGAGACTTGCAATTTGGTATGTACTTAGTATGTAATAATGGGAAGAAGCCTATTTCATTTCAATAACCTCGATTAACCGGAACTATTTTTTTCGGACTCTCGAAATATTCGTTCTGATAAAAGGTATATAAAAATTTTCGAAATGGCTTATTTTAAGAAATGAATATAAAAGTCAATAAAAAAACATAAATTTTGCATAAAGCATGAAGTCGATCGGATAATTAGTTGCCGAGATATTTGGAATCCTATTTACCACACTCTTCGATTTTTCATGACCCTGTATTTCATCCAAATTTCACTTTAAAGATATATTTTAATTGGAAATTTGACCCTTAATCAGATGCAATAAACCGCTAGTTTATAGGATTATTATTTTTGGAGTTATAAGGAAAAACCTATTTCAAGCAATTCAGTAATCGAGCCTTTAAAGTTTATGACGTCATCAAGCCACGATTTTATTTGAATCGCAATGCATGTTATAAGTAGTTTACACATTTTTATTTTAATATTTTACATTATGCATATCCATGATGGGTAAGTATTACGGTGGCCCCCAACGACTAGTTTCCTATTTCTGTGGTGCCAATAATGAGACTGTGTATATGAGTGTAGAATTTTTTTAAAAAATTATTTATTGATGTTAAATTTTCTTGGGAGAAAACACAAGAGCAATTAAAGAAATGACTCTGTTGAAGGTAATTAAGGTATTTTAATAACCAATTAATAGTATAAAATATATTTTTTTCAAAATAATTTGTTCTGAAACAGTTTCAACATTTCTGACAATACAACACAAACATATTTCAGTATTCCTGAGAACATTTAATAAGTCACTACTATTTCAGGAATTTATCAGACTTAGGGCCACATAAAGCTCTCATGTTTCATTTGCTTGTCTAAGTTAATTTTTAGGGTTTCGTTCATCTCATGAAACCCTATTACTCCCGATCCATTGTCTGTCCATCACAGAGCCATTCTCAAAAACTATATAACTTACAGAGTTGAAACTTTGTGTATATAGATGAATAACAGCTGTAAAGAGCTCAAAATATTAAAATTTGAAAAATTCGTATTATTTTAATAAATAGAGATAAAAAACCAAAATTCTAACAGCCTTTTCCGATTAAATTTAAACAGTTTTCGTTATAGCAGATGCCAAAAATTTTAAATCCACAAAGAAATTCTTTCTACAATAATTAATTTTCTATCAGACGATTTTCACATGAAAAATGAAAATAAAATAAAAAGTTTCACCAATTGAAGAAAAGATAAATATGAAATAAAATTGATTGACGTCATAGTGGTAATAAAACAGAAAATGTCTAAGATTTCTCAATAATACAAGGAGTATGAGTATGTGAATGTACACAAAGCAGATTAATATCACTTCATTAGAGAATTAAAAAGAAAATCTGACGTCATATTGGAAGTTTAACGAATTTTTAAAATGTTTGAGAATAATACAAAGCAAGTATCGATATGAGTAATAGAGAATAGTAAATGTATGAGTTTGAGAAACATATTGAATCGTGATAAAAATCCGATTATGGAAATATTCGCATATTTTAACATTTTAAAAGTGTACAATTTGTATAATTTTGAAATTATTTTTTAAAATATTGCATTTAGTCCGTATGATGGATATTATTATGACAGAATAATAGCAGGATTTGCCCGCTACCCGGCTGGTTTAGATATTCGAAAAAATGAAAAAATAGACCGGTGAATTTTTACTTTATAAAAAGCATGACTTTTTTTTTTTGTTGATGTTGCTAAATGAAATTTATTTGAATTTATTATAGAAAGGATAAAGTGTTTCGAAAGGAATATTAAATGAAACCCTTTGAACAATCTTCGATCACACTTACTCACTTGTTTTGTTTATCCCATCATCAAACAAGGGATTCATTTTCATCAAATTCTCCTCTAGCGGCGCTTTTGCTTTTTTTTTCGCAAAGCAGAATACTGTAAATTTAACAATGGTGGCAAAACTTTTTTTTTCCATTTTAATTTCACAGTACGAACAATCAGACCATTGTCTTATCTTAAACTGATTAACTTTCAACAAGAAGCACTAATATATCACAGTTGTTGATGCAAAATTATTGGTCATAAAATCACTTGCACTCTTGAAACTTGAAACCAATGATAACAAAAAATTACAAGAAACAAAGAACCAAATAGGCTCCTTTGGATATACAGAACTAAACTAAAAGTTTACTTTAAATCAGAGTATAAGATAAAAATTGCTACAATGCAGTTAGAGTAATATGAAATCTTGTTTCCTTATTACAGACCATTCAAAAAATGCTTCATCTGAAATATATACATTATTTTTTGAATTACTTTTTTTTTTTTTTTTTTTTTTTTTTTTTTTGCAAGGGTGTTAATATTTTGAATAGATTTGTAATATTTATTTATGGATCCTACATAACTATAAAAAAAGTATTAAAAAAATATATGCCAATCTAGCATGGTGCAGCTGGTAAAATCTTCATCAATGTATTCCACATACAAAATTAAAAAATATTATAAAACAATACTTTCATGGAGATCAATATTTAAAAAAAAATACTTTTAGGGATTACAAAAAAGAAAAGAGTAATTTTCTTTAAAGTATTTTAATAATAAATTTTCTGAAGGAAAACTCTCATTAACAATAATATTAAATTAAATTATAAAATTAAATGTTATTATGTATATAGTACAGTAAAAAAATTCTCAAAAGAAATAAAAACAAGATTAGGAACATACTATTGAAATCAAACCATCATAGAATTTTAATTTGAGAAATGGAGAAAAAAATAACACAAACGAATAAAGGTTAATATATAACAACATTGTATTAATGAAAAATAATAATTTAAAATGCATTTAAACTGATTTCTGTATTTATTCCTTTTAAGTAAATTGAAAGTTGTTACTCAGATGTGCTTACTTGTTAGTCTAAGCACCATTAAGATGATTTAAAAACAGAAAAATACAGGTAAGAAAAATGAAAATTTTGGCTAAATTTCTGTCAACAATAGATTAAAATAATGTTATTTGCACTCATTAATAATGTAATAACAAAAACAGAAAATTATCAGTCCCCTGCTTTTAGCAACCTGGGTACTATTTTTTAATGATTAATGCTGGATTTTAAAAATTTTATTATGTTGACCATTATGCTGATGAAACCATGTGTAATACTTACTACGACTGCACTACAAGTAGCATAGCAAAACTGCAGTAGTCATAGTCACTATATTTTACAGTAGTTTGTAGTATAGCATGCTACATTTTGAATAATGTGGTTAGTATAGTATTATAGAAAGTAGCATCATAAAAAAATAGTAAAAACAGTAGTTTGTAGAGAGAACCAATACTACTTTTCATGCTATTTCAGGGGGAAAAAGTATTCTACAAATCACACGGCTGTAATTTTTTTCTTTGGAGCAAAATTATTTTTGCTCAATAATTTGTGAATCTCTGTGGCAAATCTCAGCTAAAGTATTTATAGCAATTCATTGTATAAAGTCAGATTTTTTTCACTGACACGTGCTGCCAAAATTAAGTACTGACCTACTGAAGGAATCAATTTTCTTGTTGTCAACACTTATTTACTCATTATTAGGTCTTCCTGTTTAAATGCCAGTTTTCTTATTATTTAGAATTGCTTTATCTACAGATTTATTGTTTATATTTAGAGTCTTTTTCTGTAATTCTCTCGATTACAAAACACAACTCCATATAATTAACTCTCAACAGTACTCAATTCATTAACATATTAAGAATATATTGGAAAGTTTGTTAAAAATCTTTGGTAAATATAATAAAACCTTCATAACAGACACCTCTATTTAGCAGACATTTTTTTAATCCTCAACAACTGAACAATTTTACCTTTGAATAGAGTACAAATTGCAAGCTCCTGAAGTGTCCGTTATTCAGAGGTTTTACTGTACATGTCAAAAGTAATTTTATATCCCAATGCAACAATTACTGTAAGTCGACTCAGACTTGTCCTAGGTTTGGTGTGCCACCATCCAGGGAATACTTCGCACCTCTAAGCCACTCCAATATTTTTCTCCTGGCTGTATACATACATCTGATGAGTGTACAAAATTTCAAGGATTCATTTAGGGACAATCCTCAATTAATAAACAGATAGCACAAGAGAGAATTTGATTATCACAAAGAAATTTAAGATACATTGAAGGAATTCACAGTATCAGAAGCCAAAGCAATATGATTGAGGTCAAAAAGATTCACCCTGAGAAAGCTTCAGTTGCCACGGTACACTGGCAAGACTTTTTTTATCTCTATTTTGAACGATATATTTTAATGTTTAGGCAAATATTTTGCATATATTCCATTTTGGAACTTTTAGTACCTGGGATGATCGCCGACCTTCGTGCCCTCCCTCCTTTAAAACCAACCCTAAATACGGCTATAATTCAAACCATGCTTTTTGAAAAACAACTTGAGAAAAGATAAATATTAGAAGATAAAAACATTTTTTATGAATTTTGTTGTTGATTGGAAAACATGATCTCTCTTTTCGAGGCATACAACATTGATGACATTTCTACATTGCAATCCTACAAGGTGCAGGATTCCACAACCAGTAGCATAGAAAAGTGGGTGCAAAGGGGGGGGGGGGGTGTGCCCATGCGGCCCATGGGACGCAGATGGCTGTTCTAGATTCAGACACTTTTGTAAGCAATAAACTATCTTATATACTGCATATTTAGACATATTTAGTGTCATGTTTCTCATATTTGTTATAATTATAATATATGGTCATTTCTTGTATTATTATGAATTTGTCTTAGCATTTAAAATTATATAACTGTACCTGTTTCTTTAACTGTTGGAAAAGATGTAATATATAACTATATATATTATATTTATACTGTAACTGTATATATTTGCATTACTAATCTAACTTAACGATAACCGAGTTAACTGTTGAGATCCTAAGATGCTGTAGCGTGAGCGTGCGAGTGGTAACTTAGCTGCCTCTTGAATAAAGATAGATGTTAAAGTTACTATGTCTTATTTAAATGAGTTTATTGATATTTAATAATGATTCCATTTATTAGAATAAGTAGAGAGCTGAAGCTGTAAGAAGTAACATTCTTTTATAATCACATAAGTATATGTAATCTTGTGTTTTCTAACATGTCATTATTTATAAATATTGTATATCATTGTTGTATATCGTATTACCGTTATTTATAAATATTGATGCTTTAGAAAAAAGCAGCCAGGCGTCAGTCAGGAAAGGGGACATTTGACGCCAAAAATCCGTGCATTCTGATTACATATCTGTTCCCAGAAAAGCATCAAATTGTGTAACGTACAAATATAAAGAAAGAATTAAAGAGAAAAATACGGCATTACTTATATTGAATGTTTTTGATAGTATGTAATAAAAATAAGAGATGCCGCACTTTTGTAGTACCTAGTCATGAGCAGCTACTGACTATGGCGGAATTACATATCACAAAAAAGCTGTTTTTCTCTTAACCTCGATTCACAACAGCTTCAATAGCAATTTGAAACAAATATGTGGTCGTAATTTTTGCACATGAATTAAACTTTTGTAAAATTTGATGTATTCTTAATATAAAGGTTAGCCAAGTTTAGCCAAATCTGAGAATGTGAAATAGAATCATTGTGATGAATCACTAAATAGATAGAGTGAACAATTTAACAAAACACATAATATCAATGACTCATTACAAAAACTGGCGTATGCAATGAGAAAGTATTTACTTTTGAGAAAGTTCTTCGATGGAAATGCCTCAAATTCCAATAATTTGTTTTTTCAAGTATAAAGAAACAAAATAAACTAAACGGACGGCACAGTTTGAATGAATCGTGAATCATTCATGACGATTTGCGTTAAATACACTCAGCTAGCTGGTACATCCGACATTTTTAAAAGAATTTGTAGCAGAACTTAAACAAATCTTAAATAAGTAACTTTTCCTCAAAAATCTTTTTCTAAAGATTCTTCTTATGTATAATAGTAAATCTGGCCGCAGAGTCTTGCAAAATTTTTAGATTAAAAAAATTCTCATCCAAGATCCATCCAATTTAGGGTTAGCTAAAGCATTACCATTCTAAAGTTTGTAAAGCATAGAGCTTAGCCTGGCTTTTTTAAAAGAATTTATTGAAAAATAAATGTAATCATATTTCTGTGTTTTATAATATCTCAAGCAAATGTAAGTAACTTTATGGTATCCTTTTTTTATTCTACATTATAGATTTTATTTTTTTAATGTTGTATAATAGAATCTGCCGACATTGTGCATTGTATTCACTACAGAATCCTATCTCTATATTCAGATTTATAAAATCTATAATTTTCATATTTTTCTTTACCGTATTTTCAGGTGTATGTGTCGATTTTTTATACCGCCGAAACGCAAAGAAAATTCAATGACTTATAACCTAGATATCAGACATCTAATGATCGCGATTTATAGCTGTAGCTATAGTTATGAGGTAAGCGTCGGTCTTTTCCTTACTGTTATGACCCCAAAAAATTATCATTTTTGATATATTTTGCCTTATAATAAAAAATAATGGTACTGACGTATTTTCTGGGCCAACGAACGATACATCGCCAAAAATGGTTGCCAATTGCCAATCTGGTTTATTGTTGCTAATCATGTTCAAAGCAGTAATTTAACATTATTAAATACATAACAGTGGTAAAAATGATAAATGATATTAAATAAATAAATAAATACATTATTATAAATGAGCATAAATAACATAAATAATGAATATAAATAACAAAAAACTATAATAAAAACAGGAACTAAAAATTTATAATAAAAAATAAACTACACATTATAATAAAAAATAAACTACAAATTATAATAAAAAGATAAATTACATAGCTGTCAAAAAATGAGGGTTACTGTAATTAGTACAATTGGCGCAGTTGTATTTGACCTGGCAAAGAACTTGATTGTTTAGACAAGTAAATCTGGCTTTAAAAACTTGCAACATTTTTCAGATAAAAAAGATTGCATCCAAACCAGTTTACACTTAGCAAAAGCAACTTTTTTTTCTAAGTATATAGAATAGAGCTTGGTGATTTTTAAAAAGATTTTACAGAAAAAATAAATTGTAAAGAAAAATGATTTTACAATTACAGAAAAATGAATTATAAAGTATGCATTTATGTATTTTCAAATATCTTAAACAAAGAGTATCAATACAAAGAAGGATTTAGCTCTATCTTGACCTTGAAAATTATTCATCTGTAAAATCTAAATGGCATTAATCACTATTAAATTCAAGAAGTTCTGATAAATTTTTATTAACAGAATCATCATATGCAGTTCTGTATCCATAAAAACATTAGAGGGCATATGTCAGTTATTATGCGGAGTTTCTTTTTAAAAAATTCAGACAGTATACATTGTATACCACTGTACAACCTCCACTACCGCCTTGGTTGTATGATCATAATCTTCACTGCAATTCTTCAGCATGCAGGAAGTTAGAGATGACACATTTTTTAAAAGGTTTCTCAGGACTTGTGCCTGACAGACGCCTGGAAGTAAAAACCACATGTAAAAAATGCATTTTAAACAAATGCAGTATATTTTGTATTTTGATGATTTTTTATGCATAATTTTTCCCCAACACCTTTATTTTCTAAAAAAAAAAAAAAATTATTGGGAATTTTAACAACTTTATCTATTTTCTTTTCTAATAACTATAAAGAACTATATTGGGGTTTTTATTTCTGTTCAAATTTAATCTGGCTAAAAAGTTTTGCAAATTCACTGAAATTATTTAATGTGTTTTTGACACTTTCTTATTATAGTGGCTTATGGCAGTTAATTGTCACACAACTATGATGCATTATAAAGTTATACATGTAGAAGACGTATATACACAGTTTTTCCAGGCAGTTCAGGCAGATGCTGCACCCTGTTTGCCGAATGATTTTTAAAATAGCCCCCCGTTTGCCCCTCATTAAAATATACCCTCCATCTTGTCCCTCATTCAAAATATTGCACCCACACTTCTTTCTGTACTAAAAAATTGCTTGCATGACATGCACTGATTTATTGTTGTTTCTTGAAAATATTACCCTAGTTTTTAAATATCATAAGTGTCTTTTAAAATCAAAAAAGTGCCTGCAAGGACCTCCGGTAGCAGAAAGTTCGAGATGGATGACGAACGTTCAAGATTTCTTTCCCTTACAGCAGATTTCTTTTCCATGGAATTTCCTTCAGCTCTGAGATTTTTTTCCCCCTTACTGCAAAATTTTTTTTTCACCTGGCATCTGGAGGAGTGTGATGATCTACTGCACACCCTTAGTGCGCATCTCATCATTTGTTGCGAGCTGATATCAATTTTGTCTCTCTTACTTCCTTGCTCTCTGAGCCAACAGCTTTTGCTCAAAAGAGATAATCCTCAAAAAGTGGTTGAAAAAAATCTGTGAAAAGTGGGTCCTGTCCATTTTACATAGCTGCAAATGAACCCGGCATGTTTTGATTTTGGAAAAATTTGTCTTTGCCATATTTGAACCCTTGAATTTCACCAGTAGGTCGAGGAAAATATTTTGAAATTCGTCAGTTGCTCACATGAAAAAAAAATGCAAAATTTGTCAGTCATTTTTGAGAAAAAATTGCAAAATTCTTAGTCAATTGCAGAGGGAAAAATCTCAAAATTCGTCTATGATTGCATGAACAAAAAACTGTCAGTTTTGCCAGCAAGATGCAGAAAAAAATCCATCAGAAAAATTCACCAATCGACCCTAAGAAACAGTGTTTTGCCATGGGGCTAATTCTTTAAAATTAGGATTGTTTCATTCACACCACTTTTTTTAAATGCTATAATTTGCCATTTCTCTCATTATTTAATCTGTCAAAATTCTCGCATAATTTAATCTGTCTTTAAATAAGGTTAATAATTCTACTTCAAAGGATTGGTGGCAGTAAAGTAATTTGAATTTTGAAGGGGTATTTAACTGGCAACACTGAAAAGAAAGGAAAATTAAAAAATCGGCAATTAGTAGCAGGAATATATCACGAATTTCATAAATCAATTGTAGGAAAACAGTCACAAAATTCATTAGTCAGTTGCAGGAAAAAAATTAGGAAACTCTTCAATCGGTCACAGAAAAAAAAATCCTCAATTCTGCTGTTAGGTGCTTAAGAATATCAAAAAACTCGTCTATGGGTCATGGAAAAATATTGCAAAATGCATCAGTGAATCGCCAAAAAAAATCTGAAAACATTTGCTCTTTGACAAAATTGTAAATTTTGCGAAATTTGTCAATTGGCTACGCTAAAATATTGCAAAATTCATCAATTGCTCGCATAAAAAAACCCACAAAATTTGTCCACAAACACCTGAAAAAAAATGCGAGTTTTACCTGTAAAGCATGGGGGAAATTCGTAAATTCGCTTATCGGTCCTGAATTTAAATGTAAAATTTGCCAATCAATAGTAGGAAAATTTCATGAATTTCACCAATCTATCACAGGAAAAAAATCACGAAATTCGTCCGTCAGTTATGGGGGAGAATCGCAAAACTCTTCAATCTATCATGGGGAAAAAATTGCAAAAATTCCTCAATAGGTTGCTAAAAAATATCAAGAAATTCATCAGTTAGTTGCAAGAAAAAATTCTCAAAATTCGTCAATAGGTCGCGGAAAAAAATACAGAGTATTTGTATATGTATCTATCTATAGTATATGTATCTGTCAAGAAAGAACATTCACTTCTATGCTGAAGTGTCCCTTTTTTTGAAGGAGCACCCTGCCTTTTTTAATTTTGGGGGAAACACTACTGATATGTATTAATTCATGGTCTTCCAATATTGTTCAATATCATTATTGTTTACTAGGACATTTAAAATATTTTAAGTAAGAGAAAAAAAATGTACAACTCATGTGAGCACAATTTTATCCAACAAATTTTTAAATAAAAATTTTACTGAGTTAAAAAATTGCACATAAGAGTAATACTTTACTAGATATCAACTCGGGATATACATAACTTGAACTGTAACATAGTTTATCTGCAGATTATTTTCGGCCCCTGAAATATCCGTCGCAGACACTTGAAGCATTTTCTGCTACTGGGCCACTATTTATGACGAATAATAAAATTTTTCAGTTTTTTTTATAGTTCACACATTTTGTCCCTTCTTTAGAGCCATGTTACGCAGAGTTCTTGTTAGTTAAGTTATATCTCTCATGTTTGTCTATATTGTTACTATATCAAGTGTACTATATTGTTATTTTACATGTATATGGTCAAAGGACTATTAAAGAAAATACTGTCCATGACACTAACCTTAGATGATGTTAATCGTTACAGTACCTGTTCAGGGCTTTAAATTAGTGCTGTTTTCTAGTAGGGAAGTTTCCTTGGCAACACTTGTAAATAGTGTGGCGCAAAGCTGTTTAAGAGAAAAGAGAAAATTATCTTTAACTGATCATAGATGAAAAACTGTCTTTAACCCTCTATTTATTTTAACATGCTGTTTAAATCAGCCGTAAATATTAACACTTAGCAGAGTGTCATTAAAAGTATTTATGTCAACAATTTAGAAGATTTTAACTAAGTATAATGGGCCTACGATAATTGGGTTTCATCAAACTTTTATGGTCTCCATAATGTAGTTGAAATTCCTTTTCCAGCTTGATTGTTACTCCAAAAGCGAAAAAAAAAATCAAAAATTGGTAAAATATTTTGATCAGGAAGCCATGTGTAAAATTCTCTTGGGTAATTTTTAAATTTAGTTTTGAATGCCACTTTTTCCCCCTAAATTTCTGTTCCTGCTATTTAGACTAAACAATAATTATTTTCTTATACAAGTTAGTTCTACAGACTATCAACTATCTGAATCCTCTAATTTTTGAAATAGTGTTTCTATACGAACATATTAAAATAAATTTTCTATATTTTCTAGTGTTGAAATAATGTTATTATCACGTTTTTTTCAGTAGTATGAATACATAGTAGTACATATATTTTTTATATGTGTCATCATATAATATGAATGCTAATTTTAATAATAATTTTCCTTTTGTTAATAGATAAACAGAGAAAGAATTGGTGACATGTTGATTACAAGTATTTCTCTGCTGATGTTTCATTTAATGACATTCTGTTTTTGAATAAACTAGATGTTTCAATAGGTGAGCATCTGATAAGCAGGAATTTGACACCTGTCTGTGAAATGTCATATTAATACTCAAATTATGCTATTTTTTATTAACCTAAAATTTCAGAAAACATCATTTTGATCTTTTTATAAATAAAACTATATATTTCATTAAGTAATATTGCATGCTTTTAAAAGTAAAATCAGTGTAAATTAAATTATAATTTAATTTAAAGGACATAGTAGTTACTTTCTTAAATGTGCTTATATATATAGAAATAATTAGCTAATTGTGTTGGAAAATCTTGTTTGTATTTAGTTACATTTTAGAAGTAAGAATGATAAAAATTATGAATGGAAGCAAGAATAAACTATTTATAAAGCATTTTATCTAATTATGGCTGACTGTTGGAGCATTTACCCTATATTTATGTTCTTTCAGCAACCTGGTTACTTACAAAGTCTTAATTGTCTATTTTACTTTTTCTTTAAATTTCTATGACTGAATTCTGTTTTACAGTTTTAAAATGCAGTGAAATCTTGTATTTATCATCTCAAAAAGTATATGAGACAACAGTTCAAGCAGCTGAACACCATTTCTTTTGCATTTGACATTGGGGCAGCTAAAGGAATACAGTAGACTGCTTCAAATCTGCACAACTTGGGAGCAGAGGTTGTGTAGATTTCGGAATTTTGTGGATTTCTGGCCAGTGTTTTGTTTATATTCTTTAAACAATAATTTGAATGCAATAATAAACTTGAAATTATAATGAATTGTTATAATAAAATAAAATAAAATAGTAAAATAATTGGTCAAATGATTAAAATTTTAAAAGTAAAGATAAATAATTAATAATGTATAAATAAATATGTATTATAATAATATTTTTTTCTTGAATTAATCAATGAAACTTGCCTTATAAAAGTACAGTAATAATTTAAATAAAAATTGTAATTTCACGTTTAGGTAGACCTTGTAACAAAAAAAGCTAGATTCATTAATAACTACATGTGGTAAAAAGATTGCAATCGACAGATGTCAGCACCAACTTTAATTATGTTTTTGGCATGTATAAAAATCTGTAGATAATATAAAATGTTACAAAGTTATTTGAGTAGATTTTGATCTATTCACAGAAATTGTTAAAGGAGAATTTTTGACTGGGGTATGTGTTTTTTAACTAGGTAAATTTTATCACACGATGTAGTACATATACAGATCTATATACAAATATACAGAGCCTGTCAAAAGGAATCATACACGGTTTTTGCACACGTGTGCGGAAACTAGAGGGGTTTGAGAGGTGGTGTTCATTTTAAATAGTAATTCAAAGTATGCATACAAAGCAAAAGATTGAGCAAAAAGCATACTTGCATTTCAGTTTTGTTTTCTTTTTTTGAAAATTTTGGGCCAAAAATAGGAGTTTTTTCAATTGAACTACTCTGCATTGTGTACCGTAAGTTTGATTAAAAAAAAATTTGATGTCAAACTAAAGCAACCATTTTAGGCTATCAGAAAATGTGATACTTTGTAGGGTTAATACTAAGATTAAATTGCTATTCAGTTTTGACATTTCAGTCAATCTAGATCAAAAATGCCTAAGCGAGCTTTGATGCTCAAGCAACGAATTTTTAGCATCATGAAATATGATTTTTCTGGTGGATCATCTTCTTCATTGTGTATAAGTAATTGTATTGAAATAAAATAGTGAAGACGCAGTGCACAAACTAGGCAAACAGTAAACAATTTAATCGCCAAATTTAAGAAGACAGCGAGTGTTGCTGATCGTAAAGCAAATTTAACCAGAAGACCACCATCTGTGATTCATGTGTAGATGTAAAATATCCAGCAAGTAGATGAACATTGTAATGATAATCCATATATGTCAATTTTGGGAGTTGTTCAAGAGATTGACATTTCTAAGGCAAGTGTTCTCCACATGTCAAGAGGTGAACTGTATCATTACACATACAGAATTCAAATTGTACACAATTTCATTGCAAATGCCAGAGAAAAGATATTTGTTTTTGCTGAAAAGGCTCTTCTGCTGTCCCGGGGTAAAAAATCCCACTTCTAAACCTTTGGTTTAATGATGTTGGCCCACTTTCATCTGATTGGCCCATTAACAAACAAAATTACTGGTACTGGTATAGAGAAAAATGCCATGAGTCTCTTGAAAAGCCTCTACATCCCCCAAAACAATGGCCTAGATAGCCATCTTCTCAAAAAAGAGCATTATCAGCATATTTTTTCAGAAACACAGTTAATTCAGAAAAGTACTGTTTGGTACTTCAGTAACATGTCATGGAACATAAAGCCACAATGTCATTGAAGAACACATTAATGACAGAGTTATTGGTCTGAGTTTCGAAAGTCAATATGGATGTGATGGTCAGTGGCCACCGTATTTTCCTGACCTCAATCAATGTGATTATTTCCTTTCGGGATATCTGAAGTATAAATGCTATCGAAATGCATCGTCAAATCTTGATGAATTCGATTCAAGCAATCCAAGAACTGCTAGAAAACATTCTGCCGGGCACTGTTCTTGAGGTTATTGGAGGTTTCAAGAGAAGACTTGAAATGGTTGTTGACATAGGAGGTGAGCATAATATCGAACCTTTTTTATAATTTTCTGCATATTTCAAGCTTCATTTTGACTTTAAAATTTCTATTTTAAACTGAGTACAAATAAAGTTTTTGACCAAAACACATGTCTGACGCCTTTTGACATATCTTTATTCTTGTATCGATACCGGAAGTGTTTTCCTGTATCTGAACCCTGTATATACAGATCTATGTATATATATATATATATATATACAGATTCATACATTTGCCTAACTTTCTGGCTATTGATAGTAATTGCTGAAATCTAGTTTTTAAATGTGTTATTTGTTTTCTAAGAAGTTTATTTAAGAAGATATCTTCTTTCACATTTTAAATGGTAAAATTCCATTATGGTAATCTGGAAATAATAGAAAGTATTTAATAATCTATGCTTGACACATGATTTTCCTTTCTTGTTTTTATTTTAACTGTGGAAGGAGGCAAAAAAATTTTCTAATAACAGATATAACTGTCTAAATATTTAAAAAATGGATAATTTAAAAGTTTTTGGCAAAAATTAATTGAGATTTGCCATCAAAATATCAATAATATCTATTGTTGTATCAAAAAATAAATTTTACGTAGAACAATGTCTGCAATTAAATATAATTTTCTTTTGCACAGTTATAGTAAATAGTTTTAAAAAGTTAGTCATAAAAACCTTAGTCGTTGCCATAAAAATATGATATGAATTATTTTATAAACTTTATAAATTATATTATTCAAAATGAAAAAGTAAAATTTGTTTGAAAAGTTAAAATAGTTATAAAAAGATCATGATAAAATACGTAAAATAGGAACAAATCAATACAAATAGCATTGAATTTCTGTAATTGGATGCATTGATGACTAGAATTAATCAAATTGCATTACCATATATAATGACAATGGTAGTGATTGAAACTGTATTTGCCAATTTATCATCTGTGCCCAGCTAATTGAAAAGTGCCATAGTTTGTATATGAACGAACCATTTGGTGAACAAATTGTTTTGAACCCATCCTGAAGGATGGGCTCTACCAATTTCACAATCAGGGCAGCCTCTCATTAGAGCATGGGTCATGTTCTTTCTAGGGAAAATTATCATTGGCAGATATAATGACCCAAAGGTCTCTCGCTTGCAATAATCATGATTATAACCCCTCTTTCTGCGGATGTTAGAGCTGCAGTTTGTTTTTTCCCTTTCAGCCCTATGACTTTGGTGCAGGATACGAGTGTTTGTTGAAAGAGTCTGCCAACAGATCGAGGAAGATTATCACATTCTGTTTATTGAAACCCAAAGCTCTAGCAAATTATGTTCCACAAGGTTTGTGAATTGACAGCCTATTCTTGTGTCTCTCAAAAAAAGGTCAGCCCAAGCTTGTTC
Source organism: Maratus michaelseni (assembly GCA_963931845.1). Lineage (NCBI taxonomy): Eukaryota > Metazoa > Arthropoda > Arachnida > Araneae > Salticidae > Maratus > Maratus michaelseni. Next base: position 277,349,815 of record OZ007598.1, on the reverse strand, counting down.
TGCTTCTTTGTTTTTGAAAAGTTTGTCAGGCCACTTTTCAATGTAAGTAAATATGCCATTATTCTCCGGTCTGCCAAAGTACACTCAAGTACGAGGTACTTTGAACCTTCTTGTAGCACCTTTCATGGAAGCCTATTTTGCTTTCACAGATATGATGACATGTCCATCTGAGATTTATCTCACTGATGCCTCTCATTCTTACATTCATGGAACTTCTTCGTCCTCGGCATTATGCAACAAACAGAAGAAATATTAGATATTATCACAATTTGAAAAAAAAATATGGTGTTCTTACACTGGGATTTAATTTTAGCTCTTTCTAAGTGAATAACCAGATGTATAGAATGTTAGATTACTCACATTACCGATATATAATAAAATAAAAATAACGAATGGTTTAAGGATAATAATGAATTTTTTGAGGATTTATAGATAATAAAATATCCTTATAATTATCTATAAAGTTATTATTATCTACATCTAAGGAAGTTTTAAAGTTCTCTTATCTGAAAGCATTTTTTATGTTTATTTTATGCTATATTTGGTAATGTGCATTATGTAAGTATAATTGCTAATTTCCCATAAAAATTTATTAAAATAACTTATGTGGTTTAAGAAAAAAAGCGATGTAATTATGGGTCCCCTTTCAATGGGGCCCATATTTACACCAAGAAAGGTTGTCTATGTATACACCAACCCCACCTAAAAAAGATGGCCACTTTCACATTTAACCTAAAGGTGTGCATGACTAAAGGCATGCTTCTAAAAGTAGCTTAGGATCTGTGCTTTCCAGATATCACTGTGAAATTATATTAAACTAAACATAAGACCATTAAAAGAAAACGAATCTCTCAAAAGTTTGTAGTCCAGAACAAAAAACAGTTCACACAATAACTCACGCTGCATCCACACGACTAGAAAGAATGGTTCCAACTGCTTTCTGCTACCTCATATCAACAAGGGGCCACATCTACAGTCCTGGCTGCCAGACTTCAGCACTTCCCACATCTACTTGGGAAGGGGTGCCCATTAGCGTGGGCCGATTTTTTTTTCAGATATCGATTTTGGCATAGTATGTAAAAGTTTTGTAATGGGCTAGTTAGAACTCACTCAAATTTTCATTAATTTTACTGAATATTTAACCATGTCCCCGTGACATAAAAAAAAAGAGAAAAATCTTTTTTTGTGAAAAATATATTTTGAAAAATATTCCAAAATTTTTACTGGCATACAATGAAAATGTTACATAAGTCAGTCAGAACTAGATGAGAAAAATGTTATCAATTTCTCTCAATATTTAACTGCGTCCCTCTAACATAAAAAATTGGATTAAAAGGAAAAAGAAAATCAGATTTTCTACAAAACTGAACTATGAAAGTTATTTTTCAAAATTACATTAATTGATATATATTTAATATATTGATATTAATTGATTAATTAAATAGTACTATAAATAATAATAATTTTATAATTATTACGTAATTTAACTTTTTATGAAATTAATGCTAGAATTTTTTTTCTTGAATTGCAAGCAGACAGAATATAGATTAAAACAAAAGTCTACAAAATTGAAATGTATTTAATAATACTGTATGAGTGCATGCAAATAAAACCTAACCTATACAAGATGGTCATTTTTTGTTTCCCTCCAGAACGATAGATGGCACTCTACTGCTTTCAATGTTTCCAAGGTCACTTTAACTGTTATTGTAGATAAAATTAGATCTTGTCCCCAAATGTCATTGTGTTCTGCGCTTTTTGTATGTGTGTGTATGTGTGTGTGAAATTCAACAGTTATTATCAAGAAACATGCAATTAAGAAAGTGTCGAGAGCAAGCACAAGTTGTCTGCTGTTCGGAACAGTGAAAGAATTATTCCTTTCTGGTGCTATTTTTCTCCCAATATATGAAGACATGATTAGATATTATCACAGTACCAGGTTGCCAGTAAAAGGAGAAGAAAGTAAAGAACAGCCTTCTGAAAATGTGGCCGCTGCAGTTGCAAAAAAAGTCATTGATATATGAGAACGTGCTTCCATTCCTGCTGTATCAATAAAGTGAGTGATTGCCATGATTTTATCTTACAATTGTAAATATAAGAATGTTATGAAACCTGCTAAAAGTAAAAATATGCCATTTTTCCAATCAAAGTTATAGAAATTTAAAGCAGATTCCTAAATTTGTTTGATGTTTCTGCCTGTAACTGCCAAGATTTATGTTCATGTAATTGCAGAAAAAATCAAAAGTTTCTGAGAGAGAAATACAGTTTTTAATTGATCAAAGTACAGCAAGAAAAATAGCTGTCAGGAAATGTGGATATGGTCACAATCCAGCAACTTCAAAAAAGGGAAGAAAGAGTATGCTGAAAAATGGAGATATCTGTTGCTTAGATAAGAAAGAGATATCAATGTCCAGCACATTTCAAAATAAGAAATATCATAATATTTTGGAAGATAATGAAACAGATTCCAAATCAGAAGTTGGCTGCAGATTTAACTAGTGCCTCAAGTAGAGCAGTAGCCAAAATTACTATTGGGACTTAAAACATTCTATAGAGGTGCTGATCGCAGCCATCGGTACAGGAAAATCAGTACAGAGTCCGTTTAACTAATGTTAAAGTGCCATTGAAACCATTATTTATTATAAGCACATTTGAAAGTGTTGATATTCAAATTTGGATAATTTTTACCTTGTCATATAAATACAGAACACAAATGTCACATAAAATCTCAAATTTTCGTAAAAAATAAACTTTATGAACAAATTATAAATGCATGTAATGCAATGGGCTTGCTAGTGATTTTCCTGAAGCGAGATGTTATATGTTTTCTCCACCAGATTGCGTAATCTACCACTTATTTCCCAGTAGCAGTACTGGCTGATTTTGATTTAGTTTCACCTGAGCAAAAACATACATAGTTGATAAAAAGAAGGAAAGAACTAAGAGAAAATGATTTAAGGGTATTTGAAGGGTCACCCATTAAAAGTTTGTATTTTGATGAGCACAAAGATATCTTTCAACAAATATCTGGTAATAGAAAATTGACGTCAGAAGTGCTTATAGCATGAATAGAGGAACCAGGTAGCAAGTATGTAGGTCATATTTCATTAACTGCTTTTGAAAGTACAAAAGAAATAGCCCAAAGTATTATCACATTTACAAAACTGTATAATATGAGTTTGCAGAACTTATCGATTGTTGCATGTAAAGGAACCACTGGAATGTGGGATGGAAAAGTGGAGAAATATGTTTGCTTGAGCCATACATTCGAAGACCATTACAATAGAATATATGTATGTTACATACTAATGAGTTGCCACTAAGGCATTTTGGAAATGGATGGTTGCATAAAGGTTGCATAATCTTCCATATTCATATTCTGGGCCTATTGGATTGCTTCTAAAAGATTGTGAAAAAAAATCCAGTACGCTAAGTTCTGACCAACAATATGTGTATCACATTTGTCTAGCCATAAAAAGATGGCACTTGCTCTTCTAGCGTGACTGACAATAGCCCAGTTAAACTCAGTCATGCACAATGACTGTAAACTGTTTGTTATGGTTACACATAAGCATTCCAAGAGTATTACAGAATCTTATAATACTCATGTAGTATATAATGCTGGTTTATTCCCCAATTCAGTTTGAGATAAAAATGAAATCGAATTGCCAGTATGGTGCCAAACATTTCTGGAAAATGATTTCACTTGCAAGGCAGTTTCCAGACAATGTTAAGCAAATTATTTACAAAGTATTCTCAAATTATGCATATTTTGTGCATCCTGAACACCTGTTATTAACTACATGTTTTTAGAAAACACATCCAGGAATTAACATTTAGGCTTATTCTGAGAGCCGGAGATAAAAAGATGAAGAAATCGTGTGGTTTGCATTTTTTCAAGCTTCCTAATCTCAATTTCGAAGCAGCTGATTGGATTGATTTAATTCATTGATCAAACTGTGTTGTAACAGAGACACCTCTTCCAATACATATAACGGACAAATACTTGTAAGAAGTGTGCAAATAAGAACAGTTTCTAGTACCAACTTTTGAGAAATTTCCTTGTCACATGTAATATGTTGAACAATGTGTTAAACTGATATCTGAAGCTGCATTGAAAGTTTGTAGTGAGACAGCAAGAGATGGATATATTCGTGCCAAGCTTCAAGCATGGAAACAAATTCAAACGTTTGACAACAAAGCGCAATGTTATTCAATTTCCATCAGGTATTATTAAATACATTCCAAATTTGTAGATTTTTGCTCAAATCTATATTCTGTCTGCATGTAATTCATGAAAAAATACGATTTTATTCATTTCGTTAATACATTTTAATAAAAAAGTAAATTACATAATAATTATAAAATTATTATTATTTATAATTCTATTTAATTAATCAATTAATGTCAATACTTATTTCGTAAAATAATTTTCCTGGTACAGTTTTTTAGAAATCCAATATTTTTTTTCATTTTTCTTCAATTTTTGATGTAAGAGAGAAGCAGTTAAATATGAAGAGAAATTGATAATTTTTTGTGAGTTCTAACAGACTCATTATGTAACATTTTCACTGTATGCCAATAAAAATTTTGGAATATTTTACAAAAAAGATTTTTCTCTCTCTTTTTTTTTAATGTCACAGGGACGTGGCTAAATATTGAGCCGTATTCATGAAAATTTTTGTGAGTGCCCATTTCACAACTTTTGCATACTATGCCAAAATCAATTTTGAAAAAAGATTTCTTTCAGCACATTTTGGCCCATCCTAGTGCCAATATTTACACTCTGCCCATATTTATATCTGTGCCCATTTTAGACCTTTTCTTCTACTATTTGTTTCATTGGAAACTACTAAAACAACTATGTTTGAGTGCACATGGCACTAGTAGCTCTATTTTCATGGCTGTGGTAAATCAATGTAGGTTTTAATGCTAGGCTAGAAAATCATTTAAATTCCTTTTTCTTCATTAATTCTAATTTCTCGTCAGAAACTCGTTTGCTCTGAAATAGTTTTTTGATGCTTTTAAAACATGATAGATTAAAAATTTCATTTATTGCAGATGCATATATCTATAAAAGTAGCTAAAGTGAAAAGATACTTTGGATATCCAGTACATCACTCAAAGCTGTCAAAAGTATTTTAAGTGTAAAATATGGAACAAAACATTTCTTTACAAGAGCATTTTGGAGAAGCACCTTCTGACTCTCATCAAGGAAATTCATTTGTTTGTGAGATATGTAACAAGAAATTTTCTCAAAAGAGGTATTTAAACAAACATTTGTTAGTTCATACTGGTGAGAAACCTTTTGCATGTGAGATATGTAACAAGAAATTCTCTCAAAAGAGTCATTTAAGCAAACATTTATTAATTCATACTGGTAAGAAAACGATTATTTGTGAGGTATGCAACATGAAATTCTCTCGAAAGAGTATTTTAAAAGAACATTCGTTAGTTAATACTGGTGAGAAACCTTTTGCATGTGAGATATGCAACAAGAAATTCGCTAAAAAGACTCATTTAAGTGGACATTTGTTAGTTCATACTGGTGAGAAACCTTTTGCATGTGAGATATGCAAGAAGAAATTCTCTCAAAAGAGTAATTTAAGCAATCATTTGTTAGTTCATACAGGTGAGAAACCTTTTGCATGTGAGGTATGCAACAAGAAATTCTCTCAAAGAGGTGTTTTGTTATTTCATACTGGTGAAAAGCCTTTTGCATGTGAGATATGCAACAAGAAATTCTCTAAAAAGAGTCATTTAAGCGAACATTTGTTAGTTCATACTGGTGACAAACCTTTTGCATGCGAGATATGCACGAAGCAATTCTCTCAAAAGAGTAATTTGAGCAAACATTTGTTAGTTCATACAGGTGAGAAACCTTTTGCATGTGAGGTATGCAAGAACCAATTCTCTCAAAAGAGTAATTTAAGCAAACATTTGTTAATTCATTCTGGTGTGAAACCCTGTGTGTGAGATATGCAACAAAAAATTCTGACAAAAGTTTGATTTAAAAAGGCATTTGTTAAATCATACTGTTATTTAACCATTTGTTTGTGATGTGCAAAAAGAATTTCTCTCAAAAGAGTAATTTGAAATATCCTCTCTTAATGTGTACTGGTGAAAAACCTTTTGTTTTTGAGACATCCAATAAAAAAAGTTTACAAAAGAGTAATAAATTAAGTATTTTTTTTCTGCTATCATAATATGATGTTTGTTATCAACTAACTTTGGTACTTCTTTTTTTATAAGGTCCTTGACATAAATTAATCCTAAGACAGTGTGATTTTTTGCCAAACATTTTAAACAACAAAATGATACATTGGTCAATGAAATAATCTTAATTTCATGCTGCTTGTCTTTGTAATGACATGTCATATATTTTGTAATGTATTATTTTATGTTTATTTATGTATACATTAAATGGTTTCAATGTATGTGTCATAGGCTAAAGATGAGCTTTAATTATACTATTAGCTGGCTTCGCCCGCTAGCGGGCCCCTAATTTACATCGGTGCCTCGAATTGTAGAAAATCTCGAATCTTGTAAAACCTCGAACTGGACGAACCTCCGACCCGGGTCCCCGCTGCCTTCGGCACCAGATAATTCCTTAATTTGCACATTGAATAGTACAAACCTCTAACCGAACGAACCTCTGACCCGGGTCCCCGCTGCCTTCGGCACCGGACCCCGTCGTGATCCTTCCCATAGAAACCGAGATAGGAAAGTGCCCCCTGGTGGTGAGACTTGAAGCAAAAATCGATAAGCTGTAGTATCCTCTATCGACGTTGAGTCGAATGAGCCATATCCCGTCGTGATCCGGCCCATAGAAACAGAGATAAGAAAACGCCCCCTGGTGGTGAAAAATGAACTAAAACTGATAAGATCTAGTACCCTCTATCAATGTCGAGTCGATTGAGCTAAACCGCGTCGTGATGTGACCCATAGAACAAGAGTTGGCTGAAAAATCCTTTAATTACACCTTCCACCACCAGGGGGCGCAATCTGTTCTATACTAACACAACCGAAATCTGTAAAGCTGTCGAAATCCAGTCGAAAGAGCCAAACCCCGTCGTAATCGGGCCCGTACAACCCGATTTCCGGAAGCGCCCCCTGGTGGTGAAGCTTGGAACTAAAATATGTAAGCACTAGCGATATCAAGTCGAATGAGCCAAACCGCGTTGCGATTGGACTCGCAGAACTCGAGATGTTATGAAATGAATATATAAATCTGATATTATTATTCGAAAAGAGTGGTATAAACTTAAAAACTTTAAAAAATGTTATAGAGGGTCCTTATTACTTTAATTGTGATGTTTGGAATAAGTTTGGTGGAAATCCGTAACATACTTTCTGAGTTATGGAAACGGACCATACTTAAGAGAAAAAAAAACTCGCCCCTGGTGGTGAAAGAAGGAACTAAAATTGGTAAGCTCTATCGATGTCGAGTCGAATTAGCCAAACCGCGTCGCGATGGGACCCATACGACAGGAGATATTTTGAAAAGAAATAGATAATTCCTTAGCTTCTTTTTTTTTTTCCTATACAAAAATCGGGATTTTGCTAAAATAAAAAATTATGGTCCGAAATCGAAAATTGTTTGAATCCCTGGAATGTCACCCTACTCTGAGCAAGGATGCGTTTTCTTCAGATCCAAAAATTATTATTTTAAAATTTTTTATAAGCTTATAGAAACTGCAGTTCCTTTAAAAAGGAATTGTTTTATCTCCATGAATAAACGCCGTGATGTCTGTGCTAATGAAATATAACTGAGATATCAGGTGTTCCCAAATAAAATCTTTTTAAGTGGTCTAATTAAATAAAAAAAATAATTGTAAATTCTGTCCTAATTATCGGAGAAATTCGAAAATTACATATTTAGAATCCTTGTGAAAATTTACGGATGGATGTATAATTTTCAAATCGATAAATGTAATATTTAAAAAAAAATTGATAGACCTGGAATACTTCCACTATAAAAAAAAAATGTTTTGTTTTGTTATTTCTTCAGCAGACGTTTGTCGCCGTTAGATGCCTGCTAAAGTATTGAAATTAAAACTGATCTTTTTTTCGACATACAATTAAAAGTTTATTAATTGATAACTTCTCTTCTAATTGGTCGAATTTCATGAATTTTACCTTCATGAATTCGCGATTTTTTTTTACGTCCGTCTGCAAATTTTTGTGCCGATGTGACCATTTTTGCGATTTTTTGAAAAAAGGCTGGAAAACTCCCAGTACGCCATGTTTATCAGAGCCGGAATGAAAAATATGGGGATGCGGGTGGAAGACGAAAGCTGATTGGCTCGGTTGCTAGCCTTGACGGAGTACCCCGTTCAAGTCAAAACTGAAATCGTTTCTTTGTTTTGGAAAAAATGCTCCTTTTTCGCTAATTTTCGAGACACTGTTAATTAATAACTCCCTTAATTGGGGGCTGATTTCTTTGATACTGAGTGTCACCAATCCCGGGATTTGTCTGAAGTTTTTGAAAAAAAAAGCGCTTTCCTACTCGCTACGGTTGCTGAGTTTTTCCAGGTACAGACAGACAGACAGACGTTTCCGAACATTAATAATAAAAATAAAGACAAGACATGTAGAAACCTTCTCACTGGGTGACACTCTTTATCCCTGAAGGATTTTAATCTTGTCTTGGATGTGATAGTTGTACCTAGTAGGGAATTTCAAATAATTTAACAACCGGTTCTTTGCTCGTGTGACTTTTAAATTTATAAACAAGAAAGTAAAACAGTGCATAACACATATATTATGAAACATTTTCTAATATTAGAAAAACTGTGTTACAAAATTGCTAACTCTCTGACTGCCAAGCACGCTTTTACTCTTTTGCTTTGTTGAGAAATATTTGCAGCTACTTCAATGTAAATTTGGATACATCTAGATAATTCATGTCCTATGGATTATAGAGGCTTGATTATTGGATTTTTTTAAATAATTTCTGAAGCAAAATTTTGTCAATAGTGTTGATAATTGTTTTATTCATCCTGCCATTCTGGCCATTACCGAATTTGAAAATTGTAGTTGTAAAAATACAGTAGGCCATTCAACTTTTATTGAAAGAATTTTCTCAGCTCATTTCCACACATAAATGCCATATTTTTTGTGACAATTCGGCTCATAGTCTTAGCTATAAATTCTCTCTTAAAAGTTCCATCATATTAGAGACTTTTTAGTACTATCGTGCCATTTTTTTCTCACAACTTTTGGGAAATTTTGCAAAGTCTACTCAGTGTTTTTGGATACTGTCTACCTAATGCTTGTTTTAACAAACAGGTACCTGGTGATAAATAGAAATTTGTGGTAACACCAGCTGAAACATTGTTTTGTTTGAGTTATTGTATTACAAATAAAAAAACAGTTTCTTTATTAATTAATGTAAAAAAAATGAAATGGGTCATTTGAATGTAAAGAAAAGTTTTCAAAATGATTCACAATTGCTGCTGGATTTTGTTCTGAAGGTAAATTAAAGTGCAAAAGAGTAACAAGTCAAGCTAAATTAAATTCACTTTATTATCAATGAAATATTTTAGAATGTTTTTTAAAGAAGAAATTCCAGTGTTACATGGAGAAGACATCAATAAAGTCGAGCTTCATAGGGACAAAACATTCAATAACTCTTACAATTCAACTGCTCTGTATTCAGAAAAGAAAGAATCATGAATGAAAATAAACTGTGTCTTATTTAAAGAAATACATGTAAAATTCTCTGATATTTCCCCCATTGTTTCTATTACATTTGTATTGTTAAAGCAAGAGTATAAAAACAGCATTCACAAACATTGAAGCAACTGTGAAAAGTTTTCTGCGAGGTGTGGGAGAAAATTCACATGATTGTACAATGATAAATTGTATTAGCATGGAAATTTCGAGCCAGCGCTATATTCAAGTGTCAATGCTGTTCATTAGATTCAAATTTTTCCAAAGAATATTGAATTTATATGTAAAAATTAACTGTGAAAATCTTTCCCATAAAGTTTGTACGACCTTCAGTAATAATCGCTCAAAAATGAGCTAAATGCTAAGTTCAGTAACATAAACTGACATAATTTTGACAAAACGTCTAATCTGATAATTCACTCTAATCATATGTCTCCCTCACTAATATCCTATAAAGATATTCTATGCAACACCAGTTCATTTATCTTACAGGAAATTTGGATGAAACTCAAAGCTGAAACAAATAAGAACATGTCACAATGTTATACTTAGAATATGTTGTTTCTCAGATGGACGTTTGAACAGAGTTAGAAATATGAGTTTGTGATTTACACATTAAAATGCCATTTTAACAACTGGTTCACCGAACTTAACCTAAATATTGGTATTGGTTCTACCAAACCGGTGCAAACTGCTTGAATCCTTCCACTGTTTGTACACATGTATAAGCTGCAGTTTTCAAAAGACTGCCAAAAACTTCACAATCTCAGTTAGGTAATAACCTGCTTTCCATTGGCAAGTAGATTCATTTACTTCCTCACCTCTGATCATGGCAATAATTTTATATGCCACATATATTCAAATTCAAAAGATTTTAATTTTGTCCTTTACATCCAATTTTGTGCAGTATCTTGAACTTTTTACAAAAAAATGGACAAAATGACAACCCATAAGCATAATTTAAGCAGCTTTAATTAGTAGGTGTTAATACATTAATGCCAGTCACAGTTTTATATGATAATTATCAGCAGAGTTAGTCTGGAGGTATTCTTATTTTCCTGATGGTTTCTTAATCAGGGTCAGAATTATTGCTATATTTCCAGGAGATGCAATAGAGAAATTAAGATACTTGCTTTCTATACTCGGCATGGCATAACTCAGGCTTAATGTGGCTTTTTAAATTATCTTAACATCAGGATACAATGAGTGATGTCTGTCTGTGAAGAAATGAAATATTTACACCTGTGCATAATTTATAACTTCTGCGAAGTGGAATAACACTAGGAGAAGGAGAGGGAAAAGGTAGCTAATAGATCAAAGTTGTAGACCAGATTACATATGTTTTGCTCAGTTGTCTCTGTTTAGTGGGATTTGTTATCATTCATTCGCTTTTATATTATAAAATAAAAAATATTATATTTTTGGCCAGATAAAAATGTGTCTTTCTGGGGAGGTTAAATATTGAATAATATAACATAATGCATACTTAATTTATGCCTGGATAGCTTGTATGGATTTTTATGTCGTATTTTAAATTGTATTAGCATGTTACTTTGATTTTTTTTTGTGTGCATTTGAAGTTACAACTTTGCTGTGTCTATGACTTTCCTATCAAATATTATGGGAGATCAGAGTATTATGAAATACTGTTTTTTTAGTGAAAAATGGCATGTGTTACAAAAACACACAAATAGCCTCAATTTTCTTTCACTTATTAATATTAAAACATTAAATAACATCAGCTAGATGTCTTTAATTTAACAAAAATTACTAAAGGATACTTATTCTATATCACCTTAATTTTCCTATGACTTTACACCAAAAATGTAATATGTACTCGATAGGACTCCACAATTTTAGTTCATATTGTTCATGTTTAGTTCATGTTTTATTATTAAGAAAGATAAAAAATGTTCAAAGCTATACTTAAGTACCTTTTTTATTCAAAAAATCACTCAGTCAACTTTTAAAATCACTGTTTTATAAAATCACAAACCTTCTCTGTTTAGCAGAAAGATTGCGTTATAATACTAGCACCTCTTATATACTTTTTCAACTTTTCACACAATTTTATGTCATGCAGGTGCACATCTGAGTTCTCATAATGCATTATTTTATCAGATATAACAGATACATTAAAAACTTTTCTTTGAACAAAAAAATTATACTTGCATTATCACCGTTTTTTTTCACCTTCATAAAGTACACCTATTTTTTATTATACAATATAAAGATGCAAATAATAATAAAAAACGAATTTATTTTGTTAAATTTGATCAATTTTACTATATCAAAGTATTCCATAAAATTAGTTGCACCATCATGTAATTAACATTTGCTTTGTGCACTTATCTGAGTATGAATAATATGGAAACTCTTTTTTAGGGTTTTGTGCATCTTACAAAATCCTATTCATCTCGCTTCACTGTCTATCCGTCACAGAGTCCGTTCTTGGAAATTGTTTTAGACACTTGAAATTTTGTGTGCCTACAGCTGAATACCTACTGTCACAATGGAAATCATAAAATTTTGAAAATGTCTTCATTAATGCAAGATTTTAATTAAAACCCACTCATTAATGGAAAAATTATTCAACTAAAGTGTAGAATTTAATCAAACTGTAAATTAAGATTCTCAAGAAGAGGGGAAAGGGTTACCATAGTCACAACATTGCAATGGTGATAACAGATTGAACGCTTCAGAGATTCCCTATCTCATAAACTATTCCACCTAGGAACATGAAATTTCGAACACACACGCAAAAAAATAGCTTTCAGAATTCCAAACAAAATTTAATTACTCCCACTAGAAGTGTAAATATTAATTTAAAATTAATTTTAATAAATTTTAATTTCCTTACATTGGAAAACCACAGACGAATAGTCTGCATCTGTTCCCAAGGTCCAAAATGGCAGACTAGGCATTTTTCAAATCTCTAGAATTTCATTTATTATTGCATTTATCGATTTGAAATTAACACATCTATGCGTATTTTTTTACGGCGAACAGAGAAATATGATTTTTAAAAGATGCCGTAATTAGAACAGAAATTACCAATTAATTTTGCGTTAATGAAAATATATTTATCCAAATCAAAAGAACATTGGCAGCTTATTGTGAAATCGGTGACTCATGCCGTTTATCAGCGAGACATCCCAGCTTTTCGCTTTTCGTCTCAAGTATTGAAGGGAGGAAAATTTTAAAAACCTGCAGATTTTGAGAGTAACAAAAGATTAAAAGCTCTATTATTATTTTTTTTTAATATTGCATCTACCGATTTGAAAATTTTGCATCTATGCATATTTTTTATAGTGAATCCACAAGTCTAATTTTTTATAAAGATCACGCTATTAGAACTGAATTTTTATTTTATAAAAAAATTGTTGATTTTTGTATAGAAAAAAGAAATAAAACTCTAATAGACAATGATGTAATTAATAATGGGAATAGGGATTATTAATAAAGAAGGGGAGAGGGGGAAATTTTTTTTAATATCCCATTTAGTCCACATGACAGATATCATTATGACAGAACTGAATAGCAGGAATCGCCCACAATCGACCGGTTCAGATATTCGATAAAAAGGAAAAATAGACCGGTAAATTTTTACTTTATAAAAAACATGACTTTTTAGGAAAATGAAATTTATTTGGATTTATTAAGTAAAGGATAAACTCTTTTGAAAGGAATATTAAATGAAACCCTGTGTGCGATCTTCGATCACACTTACCCACTTGTTTAATTATTTCAGTTAACATATATCATTGTTAATTATTATAAATATGGCTAATTTTACAAATTAAGTTAATTTTAGTTTTGCCCAGCGTCTTTGACTTTTTATAGAAAAGTGTAATGTATAACAACCTTGTCTTGAGGCAGTATTTTCAACAAATGTATTATGGCTTTTACTTTAAGGATACAATTTGTAATTGTGCTACAATTTGGTTATATTATATGATTTTGTTTATTCATTCTAAACATTTCATCAATTCATTATATAAAAAATTCATTATTATAAAAAATACGTCATTAGATGATTGAACAGAAAGGTAACAAAATAGATGATTTCTGTAATCGTGCAGTGATCTTTATAAAAGTTTAGAAATATAATAATTTTTAAGCACCAAGAACCTGTTGGGTACCATAGAGAATTTGTTAATTAAATCACATGTTGCTGCTTTAGAAAATCTGAAATTTCTTATTAAAAAGCATACGATAAACAAAGTATATATCTACCGGTGATGCTTCCTTCTTTAGCTTATGCATTGATATAAACTAGGATCATCTTTGATATAAACTAGGACTAGCTTATGCATTGATATAACTTAAATTTGATCAATTTTACGATATCAAACTATATCAATATTAATTGCACCACCTGTAATTAAGATATGCTTTCGAAATTTATCACATTAGGATTAATATCGAAATACTTTTTTTAATTATTTCAATTAACATATATCATTGTTCATCATTACAAATAAAGTGAATTTTAGGTTTGTCCAGCGTCTTTGAATTTTGTTTTTAAGTGGAAAAAATAACAACCCTGTTTTTAAGCAGTGATTTCAACAAATTTATTATGGACATTGCTTTAAGAGTGCAATTTGTAATTGTGCCACAATTTGGTTATTTATATTATTTTGTTTACTCATTCTAAAAATTTAAATTCATTATTTACAGTTAAAAAATGCATCGTTGAGTGATTAAATAGGAAGATAACAAAATGGATGATTTCTGTAATCAAATGTACAATGATCTTTATAAATGTTTAGAAATGTAATAATTTTAAAGCAGCAAGAACATGTTGAGTATCATGGATAGAATGTGTTAATTAAAACACATGTTGCTGCTTTAGAAAATCATAAACTTCTTATAATGGAAGCATGTGATAAACAAAATATATATATCCAGTCATGATGCTTCCTTCTTTAGTGTATGCATTCATATAAACTAGAAAATGAACACACCAGTCTTTGTTATTGTTGAAAAGGTTACGCTAATAAAGCCAATGCTATATATTTCAATCTAGGTATGCGTTTCAACAGCGATATTATTTAATGCCAAAAACTGACTCATTAAAATTTATGACACTGGATCCTTTGTGTAAGAATCTGCAATATTGAAAACAAAATCTGATAGAATCGCATTTTGATGTGAATCTGTCATTATCAACAAATTCAAGCACTTTTATATGATATGACAGTTAATTTGACAGTGCTCAGAATCAGGCTCATAGATTAGACTTTTTTCAACTCGTTTATTTGAAAGTAGTTGCACCTGTCAAAATTCGATGAAAGAGAGGATAATAAATAAGTGTGTTACAATTTAAGCTCATGAATAAAAGAACATGTACTTAGAAGAAAATATTAATTTTATTTAATTTTATATAATAAGTGTGAAATCATATTTCATGCTGGTTTAACGATGCATTCCCCCCACCCCCTTTTTTTAAGTACTTCCTTATATATCACATTAGTCGTTGTACTACTTTTGACACTATTTGCACTTTCAAGTTTTTAAAAGAACGTACTTCAGACATCGTGACATAAATCTGGCCATGGCTAAATAGTGGTCTAAGTAAATAAATGCCCAAACAATCCAATGTTTGTCCTTGTGCTTTATTAATCGTCATACTAAATGTAAGACGAATTGGAAATTGACGTCTTCTAAATGAAAAGGGAAAAGTTGTGTCTGATAGTATTAGACCAATTCCAGATCCTTTGCCCAACTCTTTCGCCAGTAATAATTTCAAGATCTAAACAATTATTATACATGTTTTGCACAATTAATCTGGTAAGTTAGAATATGAAGCAAACCATTTAATTCTAAGCTATTTAAAAATTGATCTGGAAATTGAAATATTTATTTTTCATTTTTAATTATTAAGTTATTTACGCTCATTTATGTTCTGGCCGTAACGAGTATTCGATTCATTCATAACTTTATAATTAATTTCATCGCAATGTACGTTTTTTTGGAGCTAGAATTGAAATTTTAGCAAATTTCATGCTAGCATTTGAAGATGTAAAGTCTTTCTCCAAATTTTCGGGGAGTGGTGTCATTTTATGCTATGGTGATGGTAAATCTACTTTATTTGGATCTTCGGGGGAGTTCTTCATTCATGCAAACATTTTTTCATTACTTATTTTAAGCTAAAATTTCGAAAATTCGAAATTATCTGGTTTTAATCCCCTAATTTTTATTAATTTAAATACCTGAAATTCTGACCAAAAAGGAGAAATATTAATGCAGTTTTGAACTATAATTTGTCTTGAAGCATATGGAATCAGTGGTAGGAAGTTCCAAAAATCTCCTCCAAGGAGAATTACTTTTCCTCCAAAAAGAGGAAATCTTGGTGCACTTTTGAACTATACTTTGTCTTGAAGCATGGGGAATCAGTGGTAGGAACTTCCAAAAATCTCCTCCAAGGAGAATTACTTCTCCTCCAAAAAGAACATTATTGTTTATAATATCCATGCACATTAATGCATATGCATTGGCCATGGGTCCTTCATCCCATATAATTAAGCATGCAGACTTAGTGTCAATGTCAGATGCAGCCTTACAATTAATGTTTAGAGACAATATAAAAGTTTCATGTAGATTTAAAGGTAATTGAAATCTGCTATGAACTATACGAACGACCATTTGGTATCTGCATAGAAGCAACACCAGTCCTTGCAATTGGCATAACTTATAATACAAAATCAAAACACCTTTCGATTAAACATTTATATACAAATTATTTGCACTTCTTGGGCCATCTACGAAGTACACATTACTTTTATTCGTATTATTCTGTTGCATCACACAAACAATTGCATTAATGAAAATCAGTTGTTTGTCATTAGCTTGCTGTATCATTAAATCATAATTTAGATTTTGGTTTACAGAAGATTCAATATTAGCAGTTAATACATCATTACTAACTTTAGTAATTGGTAACTCAAAAGTAGAAAGAGAAACTCCATGGGATTTTAATGCTTTTTCAATGTATTTGAGAGTTTACTCATAAAGAGTTTTTTGATTAGGAAGTTACATGGATTCACATAGCGAGTGATGAGGATAGACGAAGCTTCCTCATAATCAATTACAACGTCTCTTTCAATTATACAACTTGTAAATTAGCGCAGTCATGTCCCTATAAACATATTTATGAATGTATTTTATGCTATATATACCAGGTAGAACAGATATATCAGTCAATATCCACAGCAATATTGGCCAATTTTTGAAAGTCGCTGAATGTCGTACGTCAAATTTACAACATCTGCCGATATTCACAGACATAACTTAAAATTAGTTTTAAAAAGAAAACATTCAAAAGAGCTTTTTGCATTACTTATGACATCATAATACAGAAATAGTATTCTAAAAAATAAAATTTAATAATTTTGCCATTTAAAAAAAAACTTAACTTTTTAATGCCTTACTTTTAATATTTGGTTACATTGGCCAATGTTGTAAAAATGATATTACTATTACAACATTCAGGGATATCTATTGACATTCATAAAAAACAATATCATTTTTTGGACATTTCCAGATATCTGTCGACATTCAGCATATCGGATGAAGTTTGTAATCTTGACCGAAGAGAACAGAAAGTTCTCATGGTCCGCCCATTTGTGTAGTGTAGTTTTCGTCATCGTGCATTTGATGGAGGCGTTGGGCGTGAAATTTGCACAGAAAGAAAAAGCCTATATAAATATTTTCTGTAGGAATCTATAGTTATTTTTATACATAAAAAAGCATGCAAAAACTTGTGTTTTATAAAAAACTAAATTTTTTTTTATACTATCTTTGTACTATGTATTTTATACTAATTTTAAAAATGTTTTTAGAAGGAAAAAAATCTATTTATATAATTTTTAAATGGATGCTTGTTTATCTTTTACAAATGCTTTCGGATTTCCGACTTTATAAGAATTTTATTTTTTATTATTCAAGCAATACAAGTTTAGTTTTAAAATTAGGTCACTGAATTTTTAATTAGGCACTATTAATAATATATATTTTATTCAATTCATCTAAGTAATTATTATTATTATTATATGATAAGCTTTTGGGCTAATTTATGCGCGTGTTAACTTTTGTGTAGTGCATCAATTTTTGAAAAAATGTACACATATTTCTGACTTAAAATTAATTAAAAAATATATATATTTAATTTCTCACAAAGCAAAATTCAAAGTAACGGGGTTGTTAAAACTGTATTTATAGTTTTGTGCTAGGGGGGAAAAATGAGTTTCAACACAGCAAGCTTTAAAATTTCTTATTTCCTTTAAATTTCTTACCTATTTTAAAATAATTTTTTACAAAATTTCCAACAAACTCAGTAATAAAAAGTGATCTTTAAATAAATCTTTGCTAAAAGAACGTAAAAAAAAAAATATGTCGATTGTGATTGAAAAATACGAGATAATTAAATGATAGTTTTGTCATTTGTCACGCATTTTTTACTCCAGTAACAAAATAATCTACTCCCACCAGCTTTTTATAACATGTTTTTCCCCTTTGTTTCTATTGATCATGCTTTATACTACTTGGGTTTGCATATATCTTGTTACATAACTTTTACGGTAAAATCAGAATAAATAAAATTTTCTTTTTATCCATTTCGTTTAACTTCCTTTGCAGAGAATTACCACGTTTGAAATAATTTCTTTTTCAAATTTAATGCATTTTTGAATATATTTATCACAATTTAAGTATTTAAAGAATATATAATATGCTAATTTATACATTCTTCCAATATTGTTAAAACAATTTACGTAAAGAATATATTGAAAAGCGATTTTTAATGCGGAATTTGTTTAGATATTTTTGCGATATGTATCACACAATTAGTTCCATATTTAATAAACTAAAAATGTCGATGTCGGTGATGATAAATATTTCAGTATTTCAGCAGTTAACATATTTCAATATATTTAGATCAAATCAAATATTAAAAGGATATATTATTTTGTTAATTTCTTCTTAATCATTTAATTTTTTTAAATAGAAAATGCAAATAAAAAAATAAATTATTTCATAAATACGATAAATAAGTAAGTAAATATACATAAATCACACATAAACAATAATCATTTTAAAAAGACGAGATATCAAGACATAAATTAGTTTGGATTTTCGTCAACAGAAATATTAGAATAAAAATTGTGCAAAAACTATAAATTTTCACGAAAAATTCAAAAATGTAAATGGAATTTGTTGGGAAAATCTCAAAAAGTTCAAAGATGCAGAATTCATAATTCTGCATAAAACTTTTAATGCGACAAATATATAAAATTTATTTAAAAAAGGTAAAAGTCACATGAGAGGACAGAACCCTCATGTCCGGCTCTCAAATCGCGAGCTCTGGCTCCGCACCACGTAGATCTTGTTCAGGATCGTGAACTAATGGGTATTTGAAATGCATGCTGAACTTTTATCCGAAATTTCTCGAAAACTAAAGCCCATTTAAAAGAAACCTTTGACTTGAATAGTTAGGGGTATGACCCCTACAACATGCTTTAAAATCATCAAAATCTGTGCGGTCCCCTTTTAAGTAAAAAAATGTCGTTGCGTCTAATGTAATTATAATAACGTCTAGAAAAACGGTTTTGTTTTAGACACTAAAAAAATCGTTTCCAATATGACGTTTTAAATATGTTATTTTAGGTAGAACGTAATGTTCACCATTTAACTCTTTCTGCAAGTAATAATTTAATTATTTTAAAGTTCTCTTTTTCTTTTAATATTCACATGTAATTATATAATTAATTGAAAAATGTTTGGAAATATTCTTATTTCCGCTTTTTAAAATCTAGTAACAGTAGGTAATAAGAAAATACTTTTTAGAAATATATCTCTATCCAAATAATTAATCTTTAAATAACAAAAATTATAAACTAAAAAAAAGGCAAATTAAAAAAGGGTTGGACACTGCCCACCACGATATAGTCCAATATGTGTCTGTAAAAGAGATATAATTTGCTACATGCATAGTTTTTTATCCTATAAAACTTTTTTAACTGAACTATTTTAACCGATTTCAAAAATATATGATCCTAGTGTATTTATAGATATTCTTCAAAGTAAAACGTTTCAAATAACAGAAATTGTTTAATTTATTACTTTTAGTGTGGCTATAATTAACTATTCTGCACTAAATGGGGCAGAGTTAGGGTTCTCAAAAAATATTTTTTACCGTTGAACAACGCGATACTTTCTGCCACATTTCCTGACTCATTTTTAAAGATAAAAGAATGATTGGTTGGTTGGTTGATTTATGACTGCCGATTATCTACCCGAGGGATATAGTCCGTAAAAGAGTGCCCTCCGTGGGGGCCTTTCTAAGGGATCCTAACTCGCGTTTAAGACAAGGTTCGAAGAAAACCACGGAAAACTCAGAACGGTTAGGTCGACGAGCGCGACAGGGTTTGAACCCAGTACCTCCCGTCTAGCAGCTTTGAGAGCAGAATCTCTCAGCCGCTGGTGGGGCAAATAAAAGAATTACATGTAAAATGATTACTGAAGTGATTTGTAATCGAGCAGTTGTTTTTCATTTTCCAATAAATGAATTGCAACCTGAGATATAAGCGATTGTTTTCTCAGGATGGCTGTCTTTTCCTATACTGGACTGAAGCATCTGGAAATTTGATTAAAAAACCCAACTTCGAGAACATTTTGTGAAAATTAGTCTACCATTACCGTAAGATAGCAACAATTTGATAACAAAATTTCTTAATAAGAGCACCTGCCTGATATATTTGCGAAGACAAATGAATTAAAAAATGTGACACAAAGTAGCTTGTTTGGAATTTAGAACTGTCTTACGATTACAAACAGACATAAAATATTTCATTTTATTCATTTTGAATGTTTTTCAAATTTTCTAAGTTTGATTTTTGCCTTTAGCATAATCTTTCCTCTCAGTTTGATCATAACAAAATGTATGTTTGTCACACACATAATAGTCCAGTCATTTGGTAGAAAATAAAGGGAAGTTTTGGTGTAGTTTTTTAGGGGGGGGGAGGGTCCCTTTATGTTTTTTGGGTCGCTGAACATGAATCCGAGGTTTTCCAACAAAAATGTTTCCGGAAAATACGTTTTTTTAACAACAAACGTGTAAAAAATCGGACTTTTCTCCATTTTTTCAAAATAATTCCAAATTTATGCATTTTACGTGAAAGTCGGCAGTATACGAATTAAAGAGAATAAAATTTCCTACATGTTACGTACTGAAAGTTTTTTTCTCTGATCAATAGTTTAGCCGTGAGAGTGCCCCAAAAATGGGTGTTAAAAACAAAAAGCTGTAAAAAAACGGGAATTACGGTACTGTATGTCAATGTAACATAGAAACTAATCATTTTATGCAAATGTTAATTATTAATGTTACTAAAAATTACATGTTTGACTATATTTTATGTATTTGAGGTAGAGGAAAAGTGCGGATCCGACACCAGGGGAAGGTAGGAGCAGTAGGTCAGATCCAGCTGCTCTCATGAGTCGAGGGTGCTACTCCTCCGGAGAGCTCGTATTTTAAGAGGCGATAATATTGGGAGTGCATAAAAGAGAAAAAACTGTAAAAAAGGGAATTATGGCCCTTTCTCGATGTACTATGAAAATTAATCATTTTAAGCAAACGTTGACTATTAATGATACTGAAATATGTAGGATTAACTAAATTTTACAATGAAGTTGCCTGATAATAAATACGACGACTCATTATCAATCATTATTTAACTATAAATAATTATGTGCATTAGCAACAAATATTATTCCTTATCCCTATTCGACAATGGTTTAAAAAAAGGAACCAAATCTACTCTCTACAAGGCATTCAAACCCCTAACAAACAAGCGGTTCAGCGGCAGAATTCAATTCGTCATTGATGGTAGGTTTTTATTGCATAGGGTTGTTTGGCCTAAGAATCAGCCTTTTTCAACAATCTGCGATAAATATGTTGAGTACGTATAGTCACGGTACCAACCGCAGGACGTAGTTGTCTTTGATGGCTACCCTGATGACTTACAAGGTGGTACAAAAACTGCTGAGCATATGCGACGAGCAGGGAAATATTCTTCAACGGATACTGTTGTTTGACGGTACAATGATACCTACCATTTGCAAAGAAAAGTTTCTTGCTAACCCAAAAAACAAGAGTCGGTTAATATCTATGATGAGTGATAAGTTTTCATCAGCAGATATTACATGCAAGCAAGCAAAAGAAGATGCAGACACCTTGATTATAAACACTGCTTTGTCTTTGTCTCCATCAAATAAGACGGTGATTATAGTTGGGAAGGATGTACACCTCTTGGTCATTTTGATAGCTCTCTGCAGGACTAAAAACGTTTTCTTTTTAAAATCTGGAAAAATCACTGTTTTTTCAGTGATATTTTCTCCAATTAACGCTGTGAGTTCAACGGTTGCGGAAAACATCCTCTTCCTACATGCTATGAGCGGGTGTGATACAAGGTCAGCACCATTTATGCAAGGAAAAATGAAGTTCCTTAATACTCTTGTAAAGAATTCAGATGTTGCTGACGCTGTTAAAGTATTTAAAGACTCCAACGCTACTCAAGAGATGATTGCAACTGCTGGGGAACGTTTCCTGGTCTTGCTGTACGGTTATTAGGGGGACGAATGTGCCTTCGCTGAACCACCTAAGGTATATATCGTACAAGAAGTCAGCATTTAAATACAATTCAGATACTGCTGCTTTACCACCATCTGCAGCTGCAGCAAGGCAGCACTCTTTAAGAGTATATCACCAGGTGCAGCAATGGCTAGGAATTTAAAAAAATGCTGATGAGTGAGGATGGAAAAAACAAATATTGGCTTTGAGCCTGTATTTACTTTACTATCCCCTGCTCCCCCTGCGTTGTTGAAGCTTGTATCATGTAAGTGAAAAAAGAACTGCCAACAAAATTGTGGGTGAAAGAAGGCAGGTCTTTATTGTTCCAACATGTTCCTCAACTGCGAAGGGAACTGCGACAACATCTCAGTGGTGAATCAAGATGAGGAAGACGAGTTATACCCTGAAACCGAGCTGGAGATGGATTGCCCACCCATTGAATCCGTGAACCCAATGGAAGAGGAACAAGTCATGCCACAAGGGATGAAATAATTACCATTAAGAAAACATTTATTCTATAATATTGGTAGTAAATAAAAAATCCACTAATTCCATACGTCTATTTTCTATGTTGTAGATGTCGATAAACAGCAGGTACCTTCAAAGAAAAGATTGCGAAAATAAGAATTTTGCTTTTTGACTTTATGTAAATATACTAATGTTTGTTACTAATGTACATAATAATTTATAATTAAATCATGATTCATAATGTGTCGCCGTATTTATTATCAGACAACTACATTGTAAAATGTAGTCAATCATATAGTTTTTAGTATCATTAACGTTTCTTTAAAATGGTTAATTTACATGTTACATTGACGTATAGAGTCGTAATTCCTTTTTTTACAATTTTTTTTGTTTTTATACCTCACAATTTTACCGCCTCTTACAGTATGAGCACTCCGGCGGAGGAGCACCTTCGACTCATGAGAGAAGGTGGAACTGCTCCACTGCTCTCACCTTCCCCTGGCGCAGGATCCTCACTTTTCCTCTACCTCAACTACATAAAATACAGTCAAACATTTAATCTTTAGTATTATTAATGGTTACCGTTTGCGTAAAATGGTTAGTTTCCATGTTACATCGACATACACTACCGTAATTCCCGTTTTTTTTTTACAGTTTTTTGTTTTTAACACCATTTTTTGCGGCACTTTCACGGCTAAACCATTGATCAGAGAAAAAAACTTTTAATGCATAAAATATAGGGAATTTTATTCTCTTTAATTCATATACTGCCGACTTTCACGTAAAATGCACAGTTTTGGAGTTTTTTTGAAAAAACGGAGAAAAGTCTGTTTTTTACACGTTTTTTGTAAAAAAATGTATTTTCCGGAAAAATTTTTGTTGGATAACCTTAGATTCGTGTTCAGCGACCACCCCAAAAAAACTACACCAAAACTTTCTTTTATTTGCTCATTTTTATCTCCTAATGCCTGGACTATAAATGGACTTCGATAAAAACCCAAATAACCTTAAATGCTAAATTATATTTTAATAATATATTTAGAGAAAATTACTTTTACTAATAATTAATTTCTCGACACCAAGAGTAACGAAATATCGCAGTTTTGAAAACCTTAATTCCGTAACACACGTGACACATGTCTGCCTCACTTTTCAGGCTCCGGTGAAAGGGAAAGAAAAGTCTATGTTGTCTGAAGTCAGAGTATGGGTTGTACTTCTTCGGTTCAAAATTTTAGATTTTTTTATTTTTTGCATTCCACACATGTGTTGACCTAAAGAAAATTCGCGATATTCTAATTCTTTGCAATATTTTTTATTCGTTAAGCGTAATGCCACTTGTTGATCTTGACATTATAGTAAAAGTTTGAACTTGCTTTTCTCGAAACCACTTTTTATTCTAACTGGACGAAAATTTTTCTCGAGAACTATTCAACCGATTTCCTTCATTTAAGAAAAAAGGAAGTCGATCGTTTTTCTAGCGCTCATTTAACCAAAGACTATCATTTTAATTAATTAATTATTTTTTCAAGCTCGTTAAAGTAAAAAAGATAAAAAAAATAACCATTTTTTTTTCAAATGATTGCCAAATTGTCAAAAAGTTTACTTTTAAAACTAAATGTTGGTATAAGCTCCAGATAATTTGATTTTCATTCATAATTTGTCCACCATACTTTTTTCCAAATGCTTCCAACAGGAGAAAAAAAGAGTCGTCTGACTGAAAGTCCACGGCAAGTGTGTGTGCAGGAAATAAGTTTTTTTTCTGGCGCTCAATTAACCAAAGACTATCTTTTTAATTAATTAATTATTTTTTCAAGCTCGTTAAAGTAAAAAAGATAAAAAAAAAAATAACCATTTTTTTTTTCAAATGATTGCCAAATTGTCAAAAAGTTTACTTTTAAAACTAAATGTTGGTATAAGCTCCAGATAATTTGATTTTCATTCATAATTTGTCCACCATACTTTTTTCCAAATGCTTCCAACAGGAGAAAAAAAGAGTCGCCTGACTGAAAGTCCACGGCAAGTGTGTGTGCAGGAAATAAGTTTTTTTTCTGGCGCTCAATTAACCAAAGACTATCTTTTTAATTAATTAATTATTTTTTGAAGCTCGTTAAAGTAAAAAAGATTAAAAAAATAACATTTTTTTTTTCAAATGATTGCC
Source organism: Maratus michaelseni (assembly GCA_963931845.1). Taxonomy (NCBI): domain Eukaryota; kingdom Metazoa; phylum Arthropoda; class Arachnida; order Araneae; family Salticidae; genus Maratus; species Maratus michaelseni. Next base: position 277,324,886 of record OZ007598.1, on the reverse strand, counting down.
AAATTGTCACAAAGTTTACTTTTAAAACTAAATGTTGGTATAAGCTCCAGATAATTTGATTTTCATTCATAATTTGTCCACCATATTTTTTTTCCAAATGTTTCCAACAGGAGAAAAAAGAGTCGCCTGACTGAAAGTTCACGGCAAGCCCGTTATCATTTTCGGGCATCCTTTTCATTTGGCAAAAGATTTCTTAATTCTTCATTCAGGAAAACTCACCAATGATACTAATAATATTCCGATACTAATGATACTAATATTATATAGTACCTTGGCCGAGATCACATGCATTTTATTAAACAACTTTTCTATGTTCCCTGTATATATTTCATATATATTTAGTACATATAGCTGTACATCAAATTTCCGGGTGGTTTCTAACATGCACACCAGGTTGCTAAAAACAATCTGTTGATGACATTCATATTTCCCTATTAAATAAAATTCGTAAAGTACTGCGTAGATTTCCTCTTGGATTAAAAACTTCTTTTTTTTTCCAAAAAAAAATTAAAAATGCAATGTAAAATAATGAAAGTGGGCATTAGAGTGTCCTCTTCATAGTCATTTTTGGGTCGCTTTTAAATTTTTGAAGGGTAGTATGTGCTTTAGGTGCTTTTGGGATAATCAGGCTCTGATTTTGCCTCTCCACTTAATATTTCAGAACTTTTTTTATATCTTCAGTTTCTTTTCATTAATAGGGTTTTTTTCTTCAAAGGCTCATTCACTGGGAAAAGGACACGTATACAGATTATGTGCCCTTTCTTAAAAAAACGCGTTTTCTAACGTCCATAACAATGAATGTATCCAAGTTAAAAATGTGCCTTTTTAAAATATAAAGCAGCTACTCCAGTAGAATATATTTTTACCCAAACATCCATTTTAAAAAATGTGACTTGTGCCCTTTCTAAAATACAGAATTCAATTTTTTGTTAGCTTTTGGGCACATAGATTTAGCAATACTAAGGTGTGGGGAACTTTTTTACAAAAAACCTCTGGCTGCAACTAATGGTGAATTTCACTATTTTTAAAAAAAAGGCAGTGTGGATTTTGTTCAGTTTAAAAACAGCAAGGTGCTTCACCATTAAAAATATGACCTAGAGAGAACACTAAGAAATTACGGGAATAATAAAGATTGCAACTAGTTATTAGCACATTAGTGGCACAAATAACAAAACAAATATGAGTTGCAGCTCTTTTTGCACCTGTACTTAAAAAAATAACTGTTAATCGCATACACCTAAACTTACACACATGTACAGGTATAGGACAAAATAATATCAATACCCATTTCAAAATGTGTCATACTTCGACGTTTTAATATAACACTGACATGTGTTGTAACAGTCTGCCATGCCATCTAGTGTTGGTAGAAGGAAAGGCATCAGTGGATCATTTGCTGGTGTGACAGTTGTATGAGAAAATTCTACTCCCAGCAAAGCGTCATTATGTTCGACCTGTCTGATGCACTAAGAGGCTTGAACATTGGAGCTCGGCTCACTGGAGTGTCCAAGTCAATAAGAGCCAACCTTGTCAGTATTTCAATGACCAGTGTGTCAAGTGTTATGACAACCTACACAAACCTGGGAGAGGTGTCTTCTACGAAGCAGAACAGTCGGCAAAAGCTGAAGTTGACCAACCAGGATAGATGGGTACTACCTGAGCTTGAGACCGACCTGCACGAGGATTGGATGTAAATTCTGCATAAGCTTTATTTGTCAGTCACATATTCAATGCAAACTATAATGAAGACCAAGGGTAGCCCAATCCTTTAATAATAAAACATTTGCATTCTTTTACAGGTGTTCATCTTACATTGTCCTATACCTATATGTGTATGAGTGTATGCTAACCAAACAAATCCTGAAAATGAGTTGCACCCAATAATTGATACTCGCATACAGAATAAATATAAGAGTGACCAGTTATATCTGAAAACCTCAAATATTAAATAGCAGTATTATTACCACTTAGATGGAATTATTAGCATTCTGTAATTCAATTTTTTTTAAAGAAAAAAGTTGTGCTGTCTTTTCAACCGCAAACAGATTTCTTTATTTGGTGTGTATGAGTTAAAAACATTTATTCAACTTCTGTTAAAGAAACTTTTAAACATTTTTACACCAATTAGTTCTTTTTCTCATATACATTCACTCAGAATAGCTGCAGAGCAGAGTTTATCACACAAACTTCCATTTTTCTTTATCTCTAATTTACTGTATATTTATTTGCAAAATTAAAATGAGAAAATATAAAATCGTCAACATTTCCTTTTAATGCAGAAATTTATTACACCTCTTATGCTTATCTTCAACAATAATAAAGAAGGACGTTTGTGTGTTTCTCGGTTGTGATCTGGAGAGACCGCTGTATGCAGAGCTACAGAATTTAGTGGGAAAGGTGACAGTATATATAAATATGCCAGTAATTTTGCACCTCGAAGCCCGAATTTGGAATTTTTTTAAAGATTTTTTTAATTTAATTTTTTATGCGATTTTTAGTATTTTTCACGTTTTGCTGCAATTTTTCCACATTATTAAAAGGAATCTGGTTCCAGTCTTTTAGTCCAATATAGTAAATTTTGTTCTTTTTTCAATAAAGTTGATGCGAAATTCGTAGAGTGATTTTTAGATTTTTGGCGAATTTTTTCTTTTACATTCTGAAATTTTGCCAAGAATGCTTGATTGGTTCGGTGGCTACTTCTATTTCAGCCTCAGCTACGCTCAAAATCGTCATTTTTTCTGTTCTTTTTAGCTTGGAGAGAGTTGATAATTCTGTACAGATAAAAAATCATGATTTAAAAAAAAGAAGGGCAGATTATTAATTATCGCGATTTTTTTTTTAGATTTTTTTAAATTCAATTTTTATGCGTTTTTTCATGTTTTGCAGCGTTTTCATTTTTTTCTTCGACACTAACAACATTTCCCCAGAATACTTGATTGGTTCAGTGGTTGCTTCCACTTCGACTACAGCTACGTTCAGAATAGTCATTTCACCCACCTTCTTTTTAGTGTGAAGAGAGATGATAATTCTTTACATATAAAAAATCATAATTTTAGAAATAAAGGGCAGATAATTAATAATCCCGATATTTTATTAGATTATCTTTTAATTTAAATTTTTTTCGTTTTTTAACCTTTTTTCATGTTTTACAGCGTGTTTATTTCAAATTACGTCACAAATCACCTACTAGACGTCAAACACCTTTGGAGGTCAGTTGTGATTGGTAGCTGATAGGATTGTAGGCACAGCAGGATGTCAACGGCAGTTCTGATTGGTAGATAGTAAGGTCGTCAGCTGATTATAATTCAAACCGCGAGTTATTTTTCACGATTGTTTTATGCGATTTTTAGTTTTTTCATGTACGTGACGTCATTTATGTATTTGATTTCAGAAATTAACAAAGATAATTTACTGTTTTTGTATGTCAAAACAAAAATAAAAGTCATTTTGTTTCTGCTTCAAAAGTTAATGATAATTCTTATTTTTTTTAATGTCATTCATTTAATTCTGTGTGGAGGTGAGGTGAGTGTCCGGTTGCAATTTGAATATCACGTTAATGCTCTGATGGAAATTCTCTCCTTCACCCTGCCTACAAAATCAGAACTTTTTTATTATTAGTCCGATTCATATGAAACCTTTTCTCAGGTACCCCAGATACTAGATGAACTTCGGTATAATTTTTTTCAGACTTTGGTTATCACTATTTCTGAACATTAATCACCAGGGAGTGGTATTTTTTCGGGTTCTACGGGGCCCAATTTCAACGAGAATTAGTTTATTCAACTTAATACGAACTAATTAAGATATAGATAACTAATTAAGATACAGTTTTGGCACCACCTGGTGGTAGAATATGGAACTAAACGATTTTGCAGTACGTGTCGTAGGCAGCAGGGGCACATGCCGGAGTTTTGATCGAAAAGAGTTTTATTTAGAACAGAGTGCGTCCCTAGCAGTGGTAAGTGGAAATAAAAGATTTTGCATTTAAAATTAGTCCGATTCAAACAAAGGGCCTGATTTCAATGAGACATGATTCATTCAACTTAACATGAACTAATTAAGATATAGATAACTAATTAAGGCATAGATTTGTTGCCCACTAGCGGTGGAAGTGAAACTAAAATATTTTTAATGCGTGCACAACACGCCTTCTATACGGTGCAATAAGCAATAGGGACACGTGTCGGAGTTTCGTTTAGAAAGGGGTTTGCTTAAAACAGAGTGCGCCCCCTGGCGATAGAAAATGTAACTAAACGAATTTGAATTTAATCTTGGTCAGATTCAAACGAAACCTTTTCTAATATTCTTCGAGGTCTCCCAGGTACTACATAAATTTGAGTATCATTTTTTCAGGCCTTGGTTACCCCCCTTTTATGAATATTAATATCCAGGGGTGTGATTTTTTTTCTCAAGTTCTAGGAGCCGGATTTCGATGGGAATCGGTTCATTACGCATAACAAGACATAATTAAAAGATACATAGATTTGGTACTGCCTCGCGGTCGAAAGTGGAACTAACAGATTTTCCGTGCGTGCACAGCACACCTTCTACACAGTGCCGTAAGCAGCAGGAAGGAGTGCCGGAGGTTTCGTTCGAAAATATGTTTATTTAGAACAGGCGCCGACTCTTCTACATGTGGTGGTGGAAACTGGAACTAAAGGATGTTGCAGTGCGTGCGCAGCACGTCTGCTATACACGGTATCGTCGGCAGCAGGGACACATGTTGGAAATTTGTTTAGAACAGAATGCATCCCCTGAAGGTGTAACCAAATATTTTCCTGCGTGTGTGCCAAAAATCACTATTTTTATTGAAACCAAAAAACAAAGTTGCCGATTTGATAATCCCACACAAAGAAATAGTTTCATTTTCACTCATCCTTGAGTATTCAGAGAAGTATTGGACATATTGAATCGAAACTCACAGTCTCAACCTACTTAATTTTTCTGATTCTGAAAATGGAAATTTTGTGAAATTCTGACGGTAGTTTTTTTTAAATTTTTAACAAAAAACTGACCCACTTTGAATCAAATGATCCAGACGTTTGAGGAAGTTGTATTGAATTTACTTTCGCTTCGGGGTCTCTCTCTATTTAATTTCCTAAAGACAAAGAGTTACCAGAGGAACTGTATAGTACAGCAATTTTTACAGTGATTTCGCATTTCGTATTATTTGTTGGCAGGACCAGGCAATACCGGGTGGATCAGCTAGTTTTACATAAAAAAAAAGAAGAATTTGATTATCCAAGGGAAATTATGATATTGCAAATTATATCAGCTTTAATTTAGTATCATTTTTAAATTAAATGCTTTTTTATGCCATATAAAATTATAAACAATTGTTTAAAGATTATTTTTTGTTTATTCATTACATAAAATACCTTTAGAAACTTTTTAAATGGTATTCATCTTAGATATTAATACTTTTTTACGTCATTTTAAAAATTTAGAAAATTTAAGATTTTAATCAATAATGAAAAAAAAAATTGATAAAAATCACGTTTTAATCACTGATTTCAATTATCTGATTAAAATCGTTGCCACCCTATTTAGAGCCATATATCACAAATGAAAGGTGACTCAATCCGTGAAGGAAAGATAATGTTTGCTGAGATTATCACTCGCTGAAAATCCTTTGGACCATATTTCAGAAAACAAAAGGTCTTTTCATTGTTATGGAATATGGATCTGCAAGGGCCAACGTTTCCAGGCACGGGCCTGTACAAATAATTTATTGAACTGGCCCAGTATATAATAAAATCCAATAGTTCGGCTTGGTGCAATCCAAATTGTCTCAATTTCTAAAAAATATGCCAATACTTCTGAAACATCATTTAAAATTATTAAAAAAAGAACACTTACTTGTGCATTGATGTTTATATGACATGAGCAATTCATGGAATACGGAATAACAAAAATTATTATGACCACTCAGACAATTAAGTACATAAAGACATTAAAAAATTGACTAAGACACTTACACTTAAATGATGATACAGTAAGAAAATCAATGTAGTTTAGATTGAAGGACAAATGCGGTAAATAATATTAGAACTTAAAACAGTGGTTCCCAACCTTTTACTGGTCATACCCTATAAAATCAAGTAGCCCTCTCTGTAATATTGATCTCTTATTATTTTAATAGGTTATTTGCACATGGAGATAGCCTAAAAGCGATTTAACAATAACAACTAATTTTGCATGTTCTTAGCTTATCAAAAAGGCAATGTAGCTATCACAAATAATTTTTTAACATAATAACTGAATAAATGAAATGAGACCATCACATTTGCCTCTTTATGCTGCAAGGAGTTTTATTGTTCCGTGCCAGCTTACTTCAGTATAAAACAGAAGCATCATATGACCTGCATTGTTATCTTCACAAAATTTCTTGATTAGATACTTACATTTCATATTAAAATTAATAGCATTTAAATAATTTTTAATACATTTAGTAACTTATTAAAAACTATTGGAATATTTTCAACACACTAAGATTTCATGGTACTTTTCGGTTATCCAGGCGCCAGTGATATATGTACGTATATAGATATATATGTATATACATATATATATATATATATATATATATATATATATATATATATATATATATATATATATATATATGTATAAATATATTATATATATATATATATTCGTGTGTATATATGTATATATGTACATATATGACTGGCACCTGACTAACCAAAAAGTACTGATTTCATTATAAGTAATGCAATGCACAAGAAGCATTTCTCGATATTTATCTTTTCAATTTTAAGTAACCATATTTATTTCCCATCATAACACATGTGTGTATTGTCTGATTTTAAAACATGATGTATGTATCATATGTAGTTATTTACTGCGTGTGAGGTCTGCACTAGAACCATAAGAATTTTACTATTTACTCATTTGCTTTTCTGATGCTCATTTGCCATTTGTATATTTGATGAGATTTGTAGTGTCTCGCTCAGCTATTTCAAGTACTTTTTTTTAGATTAAATGTGTTCAAGATAGTCAGTTTTAGAAGTATCTTTAAATTATTTCATGTGTAAGTTTTTCTAAATGTGACATGTAGCTGAATGAATAAAAGCCTGTCTCATTCAATAAATAGTTTGAAAAATTGTAAAATCGGGTATATTATTAATGTCCGTAAACGTCTGTGTGTGCGTGTTTCTGTCTGTGCACTCCACCTTTGTACACGCAAAGGCTCCGGGACTAATCGACGAACCGACGCCGCACGCGGACCGAAAAATTCGCAAAAAAGGCGCGACGCTCAAGTTTCGATCGGGTCGGGCCTCCGAACCGGACCCGGGGTGTTATTAATCGACGAAACTGTTTTAATTACCGACCGAAACCCAACTCGGAAAGGAACGCAAAACAGCAAACATTTTCGCCTCCGAACAGGGTTGCCAGTCTCCGTCGGGTCGGGGAAGGAAAAGACGGCGGTGTTCCCAGGGAGCGATTTAAGCCCCAAACCGCAGCGCAGTTCCGACCCGTATCTCCGGAAGTCGGGGGGCCAGAAATTCGGAAGTCGCACGTACGCAACCGGGACGTCGTCAGGTTTCATGAATTCGAAAAATCGTTTCCGTACGACGAATAGAACCGATAAAATCCTTTAAAAATCGACCGATAAAAATTTATTTTTCTTATCTTTCCGCGCTGCGTTTCCCGGATCGCAGACGCACCGCCAGACGATTGTCTGGATGGATTTTCAAGAGGCCAGGAGGATTTTCTTCGACGGAGGTCAGGTCACGTGACGTTCAACTGGGGTTTTACAGAGGGGGGGGGCATCTCTGATTCTAAGGGGCGCAGCAATTCCAAACTTTGACAGGGCGACGCTAAACGGATTCTGCTTTCAGAATATCTAAAAATTATTGTCATATCTTCATTACGAGCCGATATATTATTTTATTGTATAATTATTCATCGTTATTTGTATAATTAAAGCAAAAGAAAGATTTCCATTACAGTGCCGGCTAGATATTAGGATTTTAAGAAGTAGGCCGCGTCTAAAAACTGCCATAACGAGTATCTTAAGTTTTTGTTTTAGAGTGGCAACCAGATATTATGATAGGAAAAAGCGGGCTTCGCACGTTATCGATTTTTTTTTTTCAGTTTTAAGTTTTCCTACAGGTCCCTGTCTTTGAACAAGAAGTCCGGTAGTCTAAATAAGTTGTTTGACATCAGATTTTTTTTCCGGCAGTCTAATTCAGTTGTTTAAGGAAAAGCAGTGTCCTCACCCCCCCTTCAAGTTTTTTTATCTTAACTGTGGGGTTCTAGAGGTTCGTTCAGTTCGAGGTTTATCTTATTCGAGGTTTATTTTTTCTATTTGCGCCACCTGGTGGCGGAAGGTGGAACTAACGTATACTGCAGCGCGTGCGCAGCACGACTGCTATACGGTGCCGCAGGCAGCGGGGACCGTTCAGTTCAGCCGAATGTTCGTTCAGATGTTTCAGCCGGAGGTTCGTTCAGTTAGAGGTTTATACTATTCTATGTGCAATTTAAGGGATTATCCGGTGCGTGCGTAGCACGGCCGGTATACGGTGCCGAAGGCAGCGGGGACCAGGGTCGGAACAACTGCTATACGGTGCCGCAGGCAGCGGGGACCCAAGCCGGAGGTTCGTTCAGTGACAGGTTTATACTATTCTATGTGCAATTTAAGGGATTATCCGGTGCGTGCGTAGCACGACCGGTATACGGTGCCGAAGGCAGCGGGGACCAGGGTCGGAGATTAGTTCAGTTAGAGGTTTATACTATTCGATGTGCAAATTAAGGGATTATCCGGTGCGCGCGTAGCACGACCGGTGTACGGTGCCGAAGGCAGCGGGGACCCGGGTCGGAGGTTCGTTCGGTTCGAGGGGGATGCGAGCCGGAGAATACAAAAGTTTCGAAGCACCGATGTAAATTAGGGGCCCGCTGGCGGGCGAAGCCAGCTAGTATGATATTAACCAGAAAAGGTTTGATACTTTTAAATTAAAACAAAATCTATGATATCTAAAAATCTTCGAAGATTTTTCATATAATTATTCAGATTTAAATGCTATTTTCCAATTTTGATTGGTAAGATTTTAAAAATTCAATTAAAACCTTTCCTTTTCTTTTTGAAATTTGAACTTATTACTTTTATTTTTAGTCAATAACATTATTTTTTCCAAAATAACACAGAAACTGAGAAAAAATAGGTTAATAACAATTTTGGAATTCTTTCTCTAAAAAAAGAGATTGCCGCCTGTGGGATGTACGCGCCCCACATTCTGAACCAACGATTGAAAAGAAAAAAAAGCAGGTTTTTAAAAATATCTCTCTACAACTTATTAAGTGAAATTAAATTGCCAAAGATTTTGTTAAATAAATATACAACATTACTTCACTTCTGCAAAAATATATTTATTAAAATGATAATCTAAGATGGCTCATAGGAAGAAAGAAGTCCATATGCAGCATGGGACAGAAGAAAGTGGTCTGAGGTGGCCAAGCACACACAATAAAAAAAAGTGTGGGACAGCCAGGAACAGAAAAAAGAAAGTCTGGAACAGTCCAGCCAGAATTTTCTAAAAGAAAATTGGGCTAAACACAGGAACATGTAGACTTCTAGTATGGATACGCAAATAATTTGTCAAGTGATCATCTGGTGAAAATGCTTTGAATTTTATAAATGAAAAGTCTTCATTTATAGGAGAATGTCAGTGTGCTTTTAGACTGAGACTTATTGAAAATATTTCGAAACATATTTTACAGACTTTTTCCTTTGCATGGCCTACACAAGTGTTCTTTTAAATAACCACTTTGTAAAAATCGTTTGCAACATATTTCAGAAACATATTATCTTCAATTTGTATTAGAATGCAAATACGCTTTTCATCTGCTATTTATTGAAAATGTTTTGGAACATTTTCTAAAATTAAAAGGTTTTTCTTTTTTGTATGGGTGCACAAGTGTTTTTTCAAATGATTCTATGTAGAATTTTTTTGGAACATATTTCACACATGAAAATTCTTTCACAATTTTTTAGATGAATATATCATGGCAATAGTTGGAACATATTTCACAAAGTTTATTTGTATAGGGGTGAAGGTTTCCTATTGAATTACCACCACGTGAAAATCCTTAGGAACATATTTCACAAATGTAAAGTATTTTACTTGTATGCAAATGGGTTCATAGATCAGATCTTTATGAAAATCTTTACAAATATACCGGGTGGTTATAAAATAAGTATCTCTATTCGGAGCTGTCTGTAGCTTGAAGGAATAACCAGAATGAAACCAAAATCGGTGCACTTACTATTCGAGAAGGGGGGAAGAAGAATAGAACAATAAAAAAAATAATTTCAATAATTTCCGACAGATGGCGCTTTTGAGTGTGAAATGTAATGTGTAATATTGTATACTGTGGAGGTGTCACAAACCTTAATGACTTTACCGCATATCACAACATGTGCGAAACATCACTCCTGATGCGTTACATTCCGCAGATGAGCTCGTCGTGTATCGCCTGGATTGATTCCTCAGCACAATGGTCATTTGGAACTTGAACATTATTGGCACCGCCATGTGGAAGCATAACCACACTCATTGTGACATTTTCCAATAAATTACATGTGCCATCCGGTTTGATGTCTTAATTCTTTGTTCTTGTATTACACATTACATTTCACACTCAGTAGCGCCATCTGTCGGGGATTATTGCAATTATTTTTTTTTTATTGTTTCATTCTTCTTCCCCTTTCTCGAGTAGTATGTGTGCCGATTTTGATTTCATTCGGGTTATTCCTTCGAGCTATAGACAGCTCCAAATAGAGATACTTATATTATAACCACCCTGTATTTCAGAAACAAATGTTTTTGTATGCCATGGCTGTAAAAATGTATTTTACTCTATGTAAAAGTCATTTGAAACATATTTTAAAAAACAAAAAAGTTTACCTTTCTGTGGGTACACATATGTTATCTCAGATGACCCCTTCATGAAAACCCTTTAAAACATATTTCACAAACAAAAGGCTTTTACTTTATATGGGTAAGCAAATGTCTTTTAGGATTACTACTTCCTGAAAAACCTTTAGAACATATTTCACAAACAAAAGGTTTTTCCTTTGTATGGGTACGTTGGTGTACTTTCAGAGTACTACTTTCTAAAAATCCTTTGGAACATATTTCACAAACAAAAGGTTTTTCCTTTGTATGGTTACGCAAGTGTACTTTAAGATTACTATTTTTTGAAAATCCTTTGGAACATATTTCACAAACAAAAGGTTTTTCCTTCGTATGGGTACGTAAGTGTGCTTTGAGAGTACCACTTTGTGAAAATCCTTTTAAACATATTTCACAAATAAAAGGTTTTTCTTTTATATGGGTACGCAAGTGTCTTTTCATAGTACTACTTTTTGAAAATACTTTGGAACATATTTCACAAACAAAAGGTTTTTCCTCTGTACGGGTATGTAAGTGTACTTTCAGACTACATGCTTTTGAAAATCCTTTGGAACATATTTCACAAACAAATGGCTTTTCTTTTGTATGGGTATGCAAATGTTTTTTAAGATGACCACTTTGTAAAAATCTTTTGAAACATATTTCACAAACAAAAGGTTTTTCCTTTGTACGGTTGTGCAAGTGTACTTTCAGATGGCTACTTTTTGAAAAACCTTTGAAGCATATTTCATAAACGAAAGGTTTTTTCTTTTGTATGGGTATGCAAGTGTAGTTTCAAATTGCTACTTCTTGAAAAATCTTTCAAACATATTTTGCAAATAAATGTTTTACCTTTGTTTGAGTGTGAGAGTGTTCTTTAAGAGGACCTCATTTTGAAAATACTTTAGAATACATTTCACAAGTAAACTTTTTTTCTGTTGCTTGAGAATGAAGAATCCCTTAATTACTTTGAAAATGAGTATCAGTTGTCTTCTCTTTAGTCTAAAATATGAAAAAAAATAAACATTTTCTATCTGTAGGTTTACAATTATTTGCAATAAAAAAATTATAATTTAAAAAGCCAAAAAGAAAAATATGAATTTTTTTTAATCTAATTGTTTGCATATTAACCTTTAAGAACATGGATCGTTTGTAGAATAGCAAAAGAACATGAGAGGTATCTATTGTACGTCAACATATTTTAAAGCCTTAATATACTCTTTTAATGATATTCTTGTTAAATGTATAACAGTAGAAACATCAAATTGAAGAAAACTAATTTTATTAGATTGAACCAAATATACTATAAACAAATGTAGTTCACAATTTCTAGCATTACAAATTTGAAACAAAAACAAATAACTTCAAAATGACAAAAAGAATTTTATTCATTCAGATAAGTTATTGAAATTTATGGAACAATTATTACAACTCTCACATATGTGTTTAGATATTTTCATATATTATTTACACGTTAAATTGGAACAATCTGATGACATTTTTTGCACCCTGATGGTAATTTTTCAGCATAAATAATGAAAAAGAGCATAAAAAGTAAGAATTATATTGAAGGATCTTTAGCAGGGGAAAAAATGAGATGCAGATTTTAATCACATGAAAATTTTAAAATTTGATGATTTTTTCCACAAAGTGGCACAGTGAATGCACCACTCATGTTCTTAGAGGTTAAAAAAGCCACTATTTATGAAACTTCAAAATCATGTTTTTTAGGCAGGGAGCCTCCCTAAAAACATTTGTAAGAAGTACCAACTATTTTAAAAAGAGAGAAAATTATTTTTAACCCTGCATTCTGTTTAATATGTTTAAATTTACTATAATCATTAATAAGTAGGGTACTGCTAATTTTAAATGTTAAAAAATAATTTCTCAGTGGCAACAATTTTTAGTTTCTCCCCAGCTTTAGTCTTATATGGGATACATGTATAATACATGAATTAAACTTATTTTTAGGGTTCCGTACTTAAAAAGTAAAAATGGAAACATTATAAGATCACTCAGGTGTCTATCCATCCATCTCTCACAGCCCTTTTCTCATAAAATTTGGGAAAGTTATAAAGCCTTTTTACCCACATATTTTCAGATTATTAGCTATTTACAAATATGTTTAGGAAATATTTAGGGGTTAATTAAGTTACTTGAAAACAAAGTTTACTTTTTCTATATCGTGTGAAAGATCTCATGATATTGAACTCAAAAATATTCTTGTTTTAATTTTAGGTATATTTTCATAGATATAAAATCAAGGGATCAAAATTTGTTTCAAAAATTGAAAATGCACGGCAAAAATATGCCCATCTCTTCTATTTCCGAATCTACTGAAACTAAAATTATGAAAAAATTTGGGATACTAGGAGTTTATTTAAATCTTGCATGAAAATTATGGCGATTTTCATTGGTAACATAGTTTTTGAGAAAAAAGCATTTTTCTGTTACACATCAACTTTAATTTTTTAGCGGTAAGCGGGGCAGTTGACGGGCGCTTGAGGAATCTATCATTGCAGAATCATCCAAGGATATTTGATAATGATTTTCAAAAAAAATTGTTGGTATTTAGCCAAAATATATTAATTAAATTACTTTAAAAAAATTATTTTTATGTATCATGTAAGGTATCGTTCTAAAGATCTCATAACATCGAACTAATAAATATATTTGCTTTAATTTTAGGTATTATATTTTCAGAGATATCGTTGAAAGTATACTGGAAAAATATGTCCCCAACCCCTCTTATATGTGCAAACTATGAAAAAATTATGGGTAGTAGGATTTCATTAATTAATAAATGTAATGCACGGAACCCTTTGAGCATGAGTTATACTCGTACCTGACAGATTTATTTACAATTTAAAAAGATAGTACACTTAAAAATATTTAATTTACTTATTCATTTATATGATGAATTAAAAAGAAAAATATTTACTTTTAAAAATTTATTTTAAAAAAAGTATTGGCATAAATAAAAGATGTTTGTTTAGATAATATTTTTAATCTCTCATTTAGAAATAATGATAATTTATAGAATTGAAGATAAAACAGTTTATACAAAAACCAAGCAATTAATTACTTAAATAAATGTTAATAAATAAAAATATCAATCAATTTATATTTAATCCAAATAAATGTTTTTACAATATTTGATAAAAATGTTTAAATTCTGAAAACAGAATTGTATGGTTTAGCAGACAATTAAGGCTATTTATAGAAGACTGCATGTACAATACCGAAACAAAAATCACGTGTTTTAATATAAACAACTATTGATAAAATATTTTTTAAATGTAAAAAATAATTCCTACTTAATTCATATGTATAAGTATGCAATATATTTATTTTTAAGCATTAAAAACTTAAATTTGTCTAAGATATGAATAAAACAAGGATAAAGAAAGATTAATTATACATGATCTGTAATCTGAAAAAAGTTTGAACTCTGCAAAATGCTTAGAACCAAAATGTGCAGATTAGCGGTCTTCTGCTATACATATCAAAGTATCAGTGAAAGAATTTATGTCAACAATTTATAAAATTTTAACCAAATATTGTGTATATATATGTTGTAAGAAACTTCACAATGAAAATCACTGAGAACAATGAACTGAGGTATTATATTTAAAATGAGATTTTAAGAAAATGTTTAACACGATTGGGTATTTCATAAAACTTAACCCTCTGACTGCCAAGCAAAAGGATAAAATTGTAATACTGCTTTTCTGAATTCTTTTTGAATGCTAAAAAAAACCTGGGAATTTCAAACATGATATAAAAACTTAATTACATATATGACTATAATTCTTGATACAATTAATCATTACTTAATGTTTTAAAACTATATTATATTTGTAGAATTATAGTAATTTAAAAAATGCTAATATTGCAGTTAAACCTACAGCATAGTGAATGGATATATTACACTGCTCAAAACAATTAAAGGATATTTGAAGTTTTATATAAAATAAAGATATAAACGAAATTTTTTTTGCCAAAAATAGAAGAAGAGAATCACAAATGCAAATTTTTCTGGTTTTCAAACTGTGGAGTATGCAAATTTTGAGTTCGACGTCAAAAACGTCGCTTCAGCGGCAGCGAATGAAATTTGACTTTCAACTGGATAAAAGAGAATGAAGACAAGGATGATCGGCATTCAGTGATTGCTTTGTTTCGATGAGTACGATGTCTCAGCGAAGTCATTTGACAGATTCAGAAGCTTGGAGAATTGTTGATAGGTTAGAAGGGGGCCAAACTCAAGCCGAAGTAGCGCAAGCCATTGGAGTGTCACAAAGTGCCATTTCCAGGATCTGGAACCGTTTTTTTAGAGTGGATGTGCAGGCCGAAGACCAGGGCAAGGTCGTAGACGGGCAACAACGCCCAATGAAGATCGGTATTTAGCGTTAACAGCTCGGAGACACCGAAACATGAACGCGACTCTTCTCCAACAACACCTTCGCTCGGCTACAGGCACCACGATTTCAACTCAGACTGTCCGAAACCGGCTCCATGCTGTAGGTCTGTATGCTCGCCGACCGATGGTATGTGTTAGATTAACATCAAGGCATCGTCGCGACCGCAGGGAGTGGGCAACCGAGCATGTCAAGTGGAGGAGAAATGAATGGAGCAATATTCTGTTTTCTGACGAGTCCCGTTTTTCTGTGCATCCGGATAATAGGCGTATTTTCATCTGGAGGGACCGTGGCAGTAGGAATAATCCTGCGTTCGTGCACGAAAGTGTCAGATTTGGTGGTGGAGGAGTGTTGGTGTATGGTGGCATCTCCATTGACGGGCGCACTGACCTCTACATCATTCGAGATGGAGCTCTGACTGGTCGCCGATATAGGGATGAGATCCTCAGACCTATTGTAGTCCCTTACGCTGCAGCAATCGGAGATAACTTCATTTTAATGGACGATAACTGCAGGCCACATCGTGCAAACCTGGTGGAGGATTTTCTTTTCGAGGAAGGAATCGTTCGAATGGAATGGCCAGCGTGTTCTCCAGACATGAATCCAATCGAGCACGTTTGGGACGCTCTAGGAACACGAGTTTCTGGCCGCCAACAACCCCCACAAACTCTCCAAGAACTGGAAAGAGCTCTTCTGGAAGAGTGGGGCAGAATACCCCAACTCGTCATTAATAGCCTCATTGAGTCCATGCCTCAAAGGTGTTCAACGTTGCTGGCCGCCCGTGGAAACCATACCCCCTACTGAAAATGATTTTCTTTGAAGAAAACACCTTTTCTTATTCTTTTTTTCTCATATGCACAAATTGTGTTTTTTCCCTTTTGTACACAAATGCGCAATAAAATGCATTTTTTTCTGCCAAACATGTGTAATTTATTCTCATATAACCTACTATGTCTGTCGACCATGTATCAATCAGCTAAAAAGTTTCCCAGATACAAAATCCATCTAAAACTGCAATATCCTTTAATTGTTTTGAGCAGCGTAGTTCACGGCGGTGAGAAGGTTAAATCAGTTTGAAATTAGCCAAGAAACTTGCATTATATTCTTGATTCTCAAAATGTTGGAAAATGTTTTTTCCATTTTTCAATTTGTGAAAATATAAAATTTTTGCTTTGAGTCAGAGCCCAAAGACTTGCATAAAAATCAAGCCAGTTTCAGCTGGGTTGGTCGCCAGTTTCAGCAGGGTTGGTCATTTTGCCGGTAAAAAGGTATTTTTGCCGGGACAGTGGCAAAAACTGGTAAAAACCGGCAAAAATCCAATTTTGCATAACTAAATGCAGTGATTCAGTTTATATGAAAAGGAATCATAACAACAAATGAAACCAAATGTTTTCTTGGTAAAAATAAATAAAAGTATAAACCAAAAATATATTCTTATTCTGTTTTCTTGCACTACTCTTGTCTCTACACCCCCCCCCTTAACCAAAAAAAAAAGATTTTCATGCACCTGCCTTTCCATTCATCATCCAAAAAACTGGTTCCCACCTGCTCCCCATGAGCTAAGCAAGTGTGGATCCTCCCTCTCTACACAGGTGGCCAATTACCAATCAAGAATCAGCACAACAGTAGGTGCACAGAATTCCTGTTTTTAGTTCTCACCTTATCAGTTAATCTTAGAAGTAACTTTAGCCATTTTGTTTTTGATAACTTAAATTCTAAGCTTGGCTGCAGAAAATAAAGAAATAACAATTGCAAGAAATAATGTATAAAGGAGGAAGAAGACAAGATCCAATTTGGGAGTCCTTTTATAAGTTATCTGTAGATGGAAAAACTGTTGCTAATTGTAAAAAATGTGGAAACATTCAGAGTAATAAAGCAGCCAGAATGAGGGCACATGTTTCAAGATGTGTAAAAATTGTTACAAATGAATGTATGAATGTGGAAGCATGCTCTTCATCTGAAAGACAAGCAGATTTAAACCAGAATAACAGTGATACAGTGATTGATGAAGAGATGGACTAGTCACAGCCTCTTTTAAAAAAGGTAAGATATTTAGAAGGTAGTATAAACAAATTTGTGTCAAAAACTTCATATCAAGATGAAAGGAAGATTGATCTGATTGTTGCAAAATTCTTTTATGCTTGCAACATATCATTTAATGTTGTGGAAAGTGATGCATTTAAAAACTTAATCCACATCTTGAGACCAAACTACAAACTGCCTTCACGCAAAGAATTGGCAGGTAATCTTTTAGATTCTGTTCACAGTCAAATGGAAGAATCAGTACATGAAAGTTTGAAAGGCAGAGAAGGTACATTTGTTATCGATG
This sequence comes from Maratus michaelseni, assembly GCA_963931845.1. Classification (NCBI taxonomy): domain Eukaryota; kingdom Metazoa; phylum Arthropoda; class Arachnida; order Araneae; family Salticidae; genus Maratus; species Maratus michaelseni. The sequence goes on along the minus strand of OZ007598.1, from coordinate 277,307,220 downwards.
GATGGAGTAACATCCACAATGAACCCATAACTGTTTCAAGTGTTCAAGTTGATGGAAAATCATATATTGTAGACATAGAGGATACAAGGGGCACCGAAAAGACTGCAGAATTCTTGTCAAACAAAATGCAGTGATACTATTCAGACTGTTGGAAAAAAGTATGATTGCCAAATAAAAAGCATAGTAACTGACAACGCTAAAAATATAAAAAAATGAGATGGGAGCTGGAACTAAAGTGTGAAAGTGAAAATTCATGTCTGATATCATATGGTTGTGCAGCTCATTGGTTAAACCTCCTTGGGGAAGACATTACACACTTCTACTATGATTAAGCATGTAGTGGAGGTTCATAAATATTTTCAAAACCACCATGCTCCTTCTGCATGGCTGAAAGAATGTAGTGAATATGTTTCACCTCAGTTACCAGGAAGTACTAGGTGGAATAGTCAGTTGACTTGCCTAGAAACTTTTGAACGAAATCATAATTCATATATAAAAGTATAAAATGACCATTTACAAGAAATGGACCAAAATATCACTGCTCGCATACGTGATTTTAATCTTTTGCAACAAGTAAAAGATCTCATTAAGCAATTAAAACCAGTTTTAACAGCTTTAGATATCTTGCAGGCTGCTCCAACAACAATAGCAGATGCTTGCCATTTATGGTGCAATTTGCTGAAAGATGATAATTTGAAACCCCATTTTGTAAAACTTAAAAAAAGGTTTGAAAAAGCAATTTTGCCCTGGCATCTTCTCGCCTATTTGTTACACCCAAAATATAAGGGTGAGCATCTTCGTTACAAACAAAAAGAACACGCCAAAGAATGGCTACAAAAAATAAATCCATCTTTCCTATCATATACCGTGAACTTTGAACTAAAAGAAAAACCTTTCCAAAATACATTGTTTTCAGAACAAGTAATTATGACAATTGATGCCAATACGTGGTGGAGTAGTGTCGCACAGTCATGTGAAATTTCCAAAGAATTTTGTAGGTTAATAGCACACCTGCAAGCATGCCCAGCCAGTAGTGCTGCAATCGAGAGAATTTTTTCCAACTTCTCTTTTGTCCACTCAAAAATTTGAAATAGGTTGACAATAAGTAATGTTTCCAAACTTGTTTTTTGTTATGGAATGCTGAAAAAATAATTATTTTATAATGATGATGATGATGGTGATAAAAGTGCCACTAAATGTTAAATGTGTAACTTTTTATCTTATTGTTACTAAAATATTTAATTTTTTTAAAGAAATTTAAGATTTCACGTATTTGAACACAATATATTAATACATGTACTTACTACTATTGCTTATATTTTGCATCTCTGAATTATTGCATTATGCTGATTGATAGGTTGATACATCTTATTTTAAAACTAGAAGTGTTTATAATTTCTGTAGATTTTGAAATATTGTTAGTTTATTGCAGCATAAAAATCAGACTAACAATGCCTTTTTTTCAATTAAAGAATTTTTTATGATGATATTAATAATTTCTCAGTAATTAAGATGAGCATATTAAGTTATCATCATAATGCATTGTACTACTATTCTGTGATTGTTAATTTAAGATAAGTAAAATAAATGAAACGTGCATTTATATGTAAAAAAACAATTTTTGCCAGGATGGTTTTTACCACGTTTTTTTCCACCTGTGGCAAAAACTTGCCAATCCTGAATTTCAGGGCTTGTGTTTAGGCTAGCCCATTCTCATCTCCAATGTATTCATGCATGAAATAAAATTATAAGCTCTTATTTGCATTTACTTTCTATGATTTTAAAAGAATTGTCTTTAAAAAACTATTTTTTTTCATACTTTAGTACTACTTCTCTGATTTCAAATTTAAAGAATTTCTTGATAATTTGGGAACACTAAAAAAAAAAAGATGGCAATATTGCTAATAAAGTAACTACATCTTAAATTCAACTAGCTTATATTATTTTATAATTATTGTTATAACATTTATTATTCTTTTTATTAGTACATAAAATAAGAATATGTTTTACAATGAATCTATAAAACATAGAATGCGTATTGCGTTGCATTTTGACCTACACTCCTCTCCCCTTATCTTTTGGTTATGACTTTTTCTAAATTTTTTGAAGCAAACTCAGAAATTGGCACAATGACTTTTAAAAAGGGTGCTTTCAGTGAAAATACTTAAATATTTCCTGCATGAATTCACCACCAACCAGAAGTTTTATTTACTCTAGCTGAAATTTTATTATAACTTTAACAATAATGAATAGAATTTAGAAAACTTTACAACAGACTTACTGTGAAGACACTACAAGAAGAGCTTAAAGTGATCCATGTCTAAACAACGCTGAGATAGATTGTCTATGGAAAGTAGCTTGCAGCGATCGTTGTGCATTGCTTTGAGAAAAAAAAAGTTCAACTATATACAGAAACATAAAAAATGATTGAAACTTACTTAGTAAAATTATAAGTTGATAATTTAAAAATTATTAAAATTGAGCTTTAGTTTACTTTATACATATAAAAGACCAAAAACACTATACCTCACTGTTACAGCAGCCTCCACATTCACAATTGCAGAAAAGTTACAGTTAAGATTTCGCTAGGTTGCTATATTCTCTTATATATGAGGTACGCACCATTGTCTATGTATACCATATATAGCCTAAATGTATGCATATATAAATCAAATTATTACACATATATCCTATATGCCTCTTATATAAATAATATATGCATAATAGTTATCATATAATGTCATATGTATGTATCTCATAAATATGTTAAAAATGTCATGTATGTGAAAAATGATAACTAAGTATATATATATATATATATATATATATAACACATGGGCTGATAAGTTCCCGGTCTAATAAAGAAAACACAACTTTTTAACAAAGCTTTATAACTTTATGACTTTATAACTTTAATAAATAACATAACTTTAATAATAAATAATAATAATTTAATAATAATAATAATTTAAAAATAATAATTTTATAATAGTAATTTAATAATAATAATTTTAAAAATAATTTAATAATAATAATTTTATAATAATAATTTAATAAATGATTAATAATAAATAACAATTTTATAACGAAAAAGCTCCAAACAGTGCTCAGAACTCATTGTTTTTGGTCAAAAGTCAACACGCGCGGCAGCCACTTTGACAACAGCTTTTTCATAGACAAATGTTTATTCAAAATAAAACCTACACGTTCCTTGGATATCTTCAGAGTCTGAGCTATCTCCTGCAACTTCACTTTACGGTTCCCCAAAACGATTTTGTAAACTTTTTTTATGTTTTCTGGAGTAACCACCTCTTTTGCGTGGTGCATCACTGGTGTCCGTATGACCACGTTTAAATTCAGCAAACCAGTCAATAATGGTTGATTTACCTTGTGCAGTGTCCGGATAACGCTTATCTAGCCAAGCTTTTGTTTGAACAGTATTTTTTCCCCATCAAATAACAATTCTTGAAATTCTTGTTATCCCTTTTTTTGTTTATCAACAAAGTCGTTCAACTAAAACCACTCTAACGTTTTATTCACTAGGCGAATCGTCATGGTATTTTTTCAACTACCTTTTAAAGGTTAGTATTTACTAAAAAAAACATCGGTTTGGCGATTGCATTTCGATCTGTGTGCCAGACCGGGAACTTATCAGCCCATGTGTTATATACATATATATGTCATATATACACAGAGTTCATCCCAGGTTTAAACAAGAAAGAAAATCATGTATCAAGCATAGATTATGAAACACATTCCTCCAACATTCTCAGAATATTTTATAAAACTTCACTGTTTAATAAGATATAAAAAATGCCTAAGTAAACAATTTAAAAAACACATAACACACATGAAGACTAGATTTCAGCATCTATTGTCCATAGCTAGAAAGATGCTGGGATTGTTTGGTGCACCCTGTATATACTCTAGATTTGTATTATATTCTACATAATATGTTAAAATTTAGTTTAGTTAGTAAATGCATAAAACAAATTATTTCACCTTTAGCAATTTTTGCTAGATGGAAATTTACTTGAATTCTTTTGTACATCCCTCGATAGTATCTGCAGATTTTTATACATACCATATTTAGCTAAAATTTAATTCAGACAAAAATTGATTAAAACTACTAAAATCAAACATCTAGAAATTACAACCTACAGACGGCAGTGTGTACAGTTCTTCAGGCAGCCCTGTCCCCTGTATATAAATATATTTATATTCTACTAACATATATTAGTACACTACATGTAAATATAGTTCAGCTTGAAAATGCATAAAAATCAAGCTATTTATAAAAATCAAGCATAAAGCAATCAAGCAATCAAAGCCATAATTAGTAATGTGTAACGAATTATTTTGCATAGCCTGTATATGATTTATACAAGGGATGTGATGAATATTCGGCTTTTTTGGTAAACATTCATTTAGTCAAATACTGAAGTCTAGTTGACCGAATGCTTTGGCCAAGTATTAAGAGGCACCTTGCCGAATATTGTTGATTTCTTGCCAAATATCTAATCAAATAAATTCAGAATACTATTTTTTTTTTTTTGCAATTTTTTTTTCTCTAATCCAAACACATAAAAAATAAAACATCAATTTGTGTTTATGTTTTTTCATTTTAAAATTTAAAAAATACATACATGTATAATCAAAAGTTATTTTCATTTTTGAAAAGAAAAGCTGGTATTCGATCGCCAAATATTCAGTACTTGGCCAAATCACTATTTGTCCCATCCCTAATTTATATACACAGTATGTAATTTTTTTTTAAATGTGACAAATGAAAACACACTAAGAGCAATTATTGTTAACAGACAGTTCTATGTCCGATATCTTTTGTGTGTCCCTGTCAATGAACATTATTTTTAAATCAATGGGCAAGCAGGATGCAGCCTCTTCCTGGGGAAACTCTGTTTATATGCATCATATGTATGTAGAATTTTGTGATACATCTTGGTTGTGTGATGATTAACCTGCACACGCTACTATAATAAGAAAGTGTCAAAAACGCATTAAATGAGTTCAGCTAATTTGTAAAACTTTCAACACAAATGAAATGTATAGCAGAAATAAAAACCCCAATATAGTTTTATTAGAAAAGAAAAAAGATAAAGAATGTTATTAAAAATCCGTTAAATGATTCACGAAAGAATATTTTTTTGAGAAAATAAAAGTATTGGGAAAAAGTCATGTGTAAAACGTAATCAAAAGACAAGAAGATAAATGTATAGTGCTTTATAGAATCATTTTCACCAGACCCATGAAAGTTATCAGTCGAACGCCTTTTTACATACCCTTGAGGGTCATGAACTTCTGCAGAGCTAGTGGTACAGAATAACCGTTCTTGTAATAAAGCTTTACAAGCAGAGCGCGATCCTTCATTGCGACACTCATGGCGAACGTCTGAGATGCGAAATGAGGAAATACTGTTTACCCAACATTTTTATAAAATCTGAAATGGCTATGCGCATGCCAGGTATTTTAATTTACATCTTCTGACCCTTACAGTGCCATCTGTCACTAAAATTTGGAACTATTTTTTTTTTGGTTCATGTTCTTTCCCCCTTCTTCAATAATACGCCGTTCAATTTTGACGTCATTCTAAGCAGTGGTTCGTTTTTTAGAGCATTTTCAAACTTAAACTTTAATTATATTCTCCCTGTACTTTAAAAAATATAGATTTTCATAGATGCGGCACTTACGATGGTGCGGGGCGCATACGTGGATATACTTTAAAAAAAAATAGATTTTCATTGGTGCGGCGCTTATGATGGATGCCCGAAAATATGGTACTTTTTTCCAGATAAATAATTTTCAAGATCATGATAGAATTAAATTCCTCCTTGTATTCATGCTTTTTGTTTAAGATATTTGAACATACATAAATTTATACTTTACGATTCATTTTCCTGTAATTCTAAATGCATTTTTCATAACAATATATTTTTTCTATAACATCTTTTAAAAAAACCCTAAACTAAGCTCGACTCTACATGCTTAATAGTAATAATAATTTTTTTAAACCGCTTTTGCTAAGTTTATAATGGTTAATTGGTTAAATGCAATCTTTCTTTATCTATAAAATACTGCAAGAATTTAAGTCCAGTTTTACTTGTCTAAACAATTCCGTTATTTATAAAAAGTTTTTAACACAAAGTAAACTATTTAGCACTTTTTTCAGCCCTGCTGCAAATTCTTCATAAGAAAAACACAAATTTATACTCTAGTTCCATTTCAAAATTATAAAATTTCCTCCAAGCCAAATATATATTTTTTCTAAAATGAAATTGTTTATAAAACAGTAATTATTTTTAATTACAGTGCAAAATATATCTAGAATAATAATTTTTTTGGGTTATAACAGTAAGGAAAAGATTGACGATTACATCGTAACAATGGCTACAGCTATAAATCGCGATATCAGATGTCTGATTGTAGTATTTCTGGTGTATAAATTAACCTCTTAATTTTCTTTTGTAATTTGGTGGTTTAAAAAATCAATGCATACACTGGAAAATGCGATAAAGAAAAATATAGATTTTATAAATCTGAAAATAGAGATAGGAAACAATTATTGAAAACAATGCAAAATATCAACATTCTATTATACTACATTTAAAAACAAATCTATAATTTAGGAAAACACAAAAGATACCATAAAGTTACTTACATCTGCATGAGATAATATAACACACAACAACATGATTACCTTTATTTTTCTGAACACCTTTTTAAAAAGACCAGCTAAGCTCTATGCTGCATCAGACTTTAGAAAAACGCTTTGGCGAACCCTAAAATGGTTGAATTATGGGTGCAATTTTTTTTATCTAAAACTGTTGCAAGTCTCTACGGCCAGATTTACTTGTATACACTAGAAGAATCTTTAACAAAGATTTTCAACGCAAAGTTCATTATGTTAAATTTGTTTAAGTTCTACTACAAAATAATCAGAAAATTTCTGGCCTGCATCACCTATCTAACTCAATCTTCTTCATTAATTCACGAGTCATTCAAGAATCAAACTGAATCGTTCGTTTAGGGTTTCTTTTTTCTTTTGCACTTGAAAAAATATTATTGCAGAAAACTTTTTCAAAGGTAAATCTTTTATCATTATATATCCGGATCCTTGAAATGATTCATTGCAATTAAGTGTTTTGTTAAGTTATCCAAATGATCTGTTTAATACTAGGGCTAGTTTATTCCTGCAAATGTGAATTTTTATCATTATGTTCTGGTTATTGTAATGATTCATTAAAATTAAGTGTTTTTTTAAGTTATCAGTTATCCAGATAATCTATTTAATCACTGCAGATGAAATCAGCATACTGATTTTCCTTGCTTTGAGTTGACATACATATATTTTAATAACAAGTATTATTTTAAAAACACCAATTAAAATAATTTAAGACAGACATGAGTACACATAAAATAAAAATTTATAAAAAAATATATACTTAAAAACAGTTAAAAATACAAAATAGTAGACGTTTCGCCAAGCGACACGCAAGGCATCATCAGTACAAAAACAATCTATTGCATAACAAACCACAGAACAAGGAAAAGGAAAGGTTTGAAATCAAGGAAAGTTGAAGTTATTTTAAAAACAGATAATATTCATTAGGGACAGAACGAGCTTCATTCAACGTCTGCGATCGCAATTGAGTGAACCAACTCTCAAGGAGTAATCGACCATGGTAGCTGTTACAACCTGATTTCAAAATACTGGCGTTCGCAATTAGCGGGATGTGATTCGTTTGAAGTGAATGCTGGACAATTTTTGAATTCAAATTACTATTTTTTAAAGCACTAGTATGTTCTTTTAGACGAATTTCCAATGATCTACCTGTTTCACCAATGTAGACACTATTGCAATCTTTACAGGGAATAATATAAACAACACCGGGTAATTTAGACTTAAAAGTATTATTTTATTTTTAACTCCATATTTTATTGAACATAAATTATCGAGTAAATTCACAATGCATACAATGAATTTTTCCTTAGTCAGCTAGTATACTGTTGTTGATTTCATTTAACATTACTGAATATTTTGTTTTTGCCAGATTATCTGATGTTCTTTAAGAGGGAGTGGTACCATAAGAATTCAGTTAAATATGATTTAGCGAATATTGTAAGAAATCGATGGAAGTATATCAGAAGTATGTAAATCGAACAGCTTGTAAAGGAATACAGGTGTCTTGAATTGAGGTTTGGATATGTATACCTTCACCCTTTGGCCATAGGTTGAAGATATACATATACATACACCAAAGATATACATACACCATTGGTTTTGATGTTTCAAAATCTGGAAAACATTATTATATACTTTTGTAATACAAGTTACTTTTTTACTTGATTAAATATCACAATATGAAATATACCTTTGCCTTTGAAAAATGTAACAGCTGAACGTTGATCATTTTGCAAATTCCAATTTGTGTACATCGTATTAAACTATTTTTTTTTAAATAAATCACTTATTGATTAGAAAGTTGAAATTGATTAGAAATTAGAATCTTGAAAAAAAAAACCCATAAACTTAAAGATTTTTTTAAGATAAAAAAATAGTTTAATATGTTGTACACAATTTGGCATTGTGACAATTTATAATTGGGTTATTACACTTATCAACAAGTAATAAGCAGTTTAGCACATTTCCCGCAGATGTTCGACTAGTGTTCTGTTGAAAGAGAGTTTAAAGTGCAGGTAGGCGTACGCCCCCGCTTCGCTCTCCGGCCGAAGAGCATCACCTAGAGAGTCCCCAGGTAAACTGGAACCCTCCTGGTCGTGTCTCGCATGGGCTCTTCAAGAGCCTGGAATCGGCGGATGATGCACGACTGCCTTCGGCAGCCGTGACCTCTGTCTTAACAGAAAAGTACCCATAACTTTTTAAGTTTAATGTCGGTAGCTTTCCGATAATTACAAACATCGGTACTTGTTTGGTACAGGGGTTTTGGCACTTTTTAAAAAGCTTGATGCAATTTGGTCTTAAGAAAGTGAGATTTGTAGCCAAATGATAATTATTAACCTGTATAATACAGCTATGATATTCATCATATTGTTGATAGCAAAGTCCTAAATTGTGCTATGAAGGATACCTGATGTTGAATTCAAAAGCAATAAAGAGTCTATTTGTAGAGAGGAGAGTACAAAGTTTTTTATTAGTTACTAAAATACTTTTATTAAATTCATTTGAAAACAGGAATAAACTTTAATTAAAAAATGATTTAAAAGACTAGTGAATGATATCTTGAGTTATAAGTGATTGTTTTCTCATAACAACCTTTATTGAGCTGTCACATTCAGAAATTGAAAACCTCAAATTTGACAGCATTCTTTGAAAAATCCACTACCTTTATTGAACAATGTTAAAAAATATTCAATTTCCTAGTTTTTGAATAAAATCACCAATCTCGTGAATTTACAAACGAAAATAAATTCAGGAATGTGTCAGAAAGTAGCCATTTTGGAGTTGATCCTCAGTTGTTGGGCTTTATAAGGCTGCAGTTCTAAGATGCTAAATGTCTGACAGCAGTTTTTACAGTTTTTTCCATAGAGCAGTTTTGCATTTTTTATTATTATTACTGTAGACTCCTTCAAATTTGCACATTACTTTAGATGTAAACAATGAAACTTTCAGTGAAGATGTAGGAAAAATATTCAAGCTTTTTTTTTATATTTTTATCTCATTCCATATACATTTAATATGTAAATCTGATTAATATACTCCTGCTTTCTCATGAAAAAAGTATGAATTTATTTCTTAAAAATTCAAATTGGCACTACATCAGAGGTGATCATGATCTTTCTAGCAAATACATTTATAACTCATGAAGATTTTTGGGTTATTAATTCTGGCTAAAATGAAATATAACTTAATTTTCTTTAAATATTTTCATCTGAATTATTAGTCTACCTTCATGAGGTAAGTTTCATTGAATAATTAAAGAAAAATTGATCTCATCATTATATCGATATTTATTTATGTATTGACCTTTAGTTAGTATGAGCTTTACTTTTAATATTTTAATCAATTTTTAAATTTTCTTATTTTATTACTTTATTATTTGACTTAATTATTTTAATATGTTACTTTATTGTAAACATTCATTACAATTCCGAGGGCATTGTTACATTCAAATTAATATTGAAAAAATATAAACAAAACAGTGAACCAGAAATCTGCAAAATTCTAAAATTTGCACAACCTCTGGTCCCAAGATATGCAGATTTGAGGGAGCCTGCTGTATTATTATTATTTGTAAATACTCCAATTAATGAATTTGGAAAATATAAATTCAGAAAAAAATTGTTTTTTTTTTCATTTATGTATATAAAAATTAAACACTGTATGTATATTTTTATAAAATTTTAATGTTTAATTGATCAAATTTATTAATTATGTTATAAAGCAATATTTATATCTATGATTTCCTAAAGTTCCAATTTCATAATTTGTGTGTGGAAATTATTTTCTTTTTTAAATTATATGTAAAGGCACCTTACATTGCTAATCAGAGGCACTTAGATACATAAGGATGTCCTTGGTAGTTTCCCAATTAATTTTGTCTACATATATTATACTCAAAATATGTATTTTAATGTATTATTATTTTATTATGTGTATTATTCTTTCATTCTGTTATAGATAGGTTAGAGGATATCTTCTTAAATCTCTTCTCTGTTATGACAATAGATGGCAGCATCTCAATCAATAATTGAATGGTTTTTAATCAGAATCGAGATTCTTCTCATTCAGTTTCACCATTTTCTCTCTATACTAGAGTTTAATTTGGCAAATTCCTGCAAAGTAAGTATGTTATGTTAATTTATCTATTTAAATATTGTGTGTGCTTTTGTTTTTTAGGCACATATAGAAATAGGTGAGTGTGTCAATTTATTTTATTAACATTATTCTTCCCAAGTTGTTTCAGCTGATTCACAAAATGAGGTTGATTTTCTACCTTATATCTGTAGAATAGGCTTAACCGATAGATTATATTACTACGTTCTAGAGGACACTATTTAAGACTAATATTATTTTTAAATATTTATATGAAATAATGTTCTCTAGAGTCTAGTGGTGTAATCTATATCTTAAGCCTATTTTACAAATCCAAAATAAAAAAAAACATTTCTGATCCACGAATCAGTTGAAACCACTTGGGAAGAATAATGGTAATAAAAAAAATTGTTAAACTCATCTTTTTTACTTACATATTTACTACTTTGCTTACAAACTTTGAATGAATTTTCTGAAAATCGGTAATCATTTTTTAGCGATTGTTAGAAAATTCATTCAAAGTTTGTTGTGTTCAGTTGATTTAAGTTATTCTTGCATGTAAAAAGAAATTTAGATGGGTTCTTATGGATCATCCATGCCAAGAAGATAGTTCGCCAAAAATGGTTGACAGTTGCTGATCATGTTTATGTGTGGGCAATCTGTTTCAGATTCAAAATCACTTTAACACTTATTATGAATTATTAAACCTGTTAAAAGAAGATGTAACTAAATTTATATGAAAGATTATTGTATTATATAAAATCTTGACAAAAATAAAAAATATTGTTGAACAAGATATTTTCTTATATTAAAATTTTTGATAAGTATTTAAATTGATGTCTACAACTTCTTTATTAATCAAATTATAAACAAGAAGGATTCTTAAGTATGGTTAAACTAAAATGCGACTAAAGAAAAAGCATCCGAACTAAAAACAACTCTCTCCTTTATGGCAGAAATCAAGATTTATTGAAAAGGTACTTTTTCAGTATACCTTGGGGAAACAGAGAAGGCCTTGGCAAGATGCTGCGAACAGTGCGAGTCTGCCAACATCCAGCTCCAACGGTTCTTTTGATGCGGTTTTTCGGAACCTTTGATATTTTATGGGTTTTGATGGAGATGGGTGGAATCCATCCTGTCCCTCTCCCTCGTGCACCAGCGTCCGGAGGGTTTTGATAGCTTTATTACTTTAACATGGGGAGATAATTGCTATGTTTTCCATTGTGCATTCCCTCTCAAAGCAATAAAAAAAAAAGGTTACTGTCAGGTTTGGCTCAGATTTTGCCTAATAAGGGGAAATTCTAAGTTTATATTTTCACCAAAGTTTTTCGTATATTAGGAAATCTAGATTTTTTTTCCATTTTTTGACAAAGGAAATCATGAGTTATATTTAATATGAGTATTTTACACTTTCTTTCTTTAATAATAATAATATAGATACTGCATTTTGATATGTAATTCAATATATACTTAGAACTCAAGATTTCATTTGTAAAAAAAAGAATAAAAAATAAAACAAAACAAAGAAAGCAAAAATGTTGTATCCTAATCATTCAATAATTATTTTGATTCTAATTACATCCAGTGAAATCGGATGTTGCTTTCTCTTTTTCGATAAATGAATTACTTATCGAGGTATAGAAATTCTAAAAGAATTTATACTTTCGACAAAAAAAAAAAAAAAAAAAAAAAAAGAAAGAAAGAAACATCATTCAATTACATAGTTTCTCAATAAGAACAGGAATTTCTAATTTTTTTTTATACGTATACGTGATAACTTTCTTAATAAGTTATTTTAACAGAAGTTAATATGATTGATTAATTAAAGATATATTTTAAAAATACGAATGCATCACATTTATATATATATTTTTTTTTTAAGGAGATAAATTATGATAAAAAAATTATTATGAGTTATTTTGCAGTTTTGTCAGGTTGATTTCAAATAGAATTTTCAGGTTCGGGTCAGGTTTTATGTTAATCAAATCTATTTTGCAATGCTTGGATCAGGATGTGGTTCCATGGAAATGTTTTGTTAGGCTAAGGTTAACTTCAAATGCAATTTTCAGGTTCTGGTCCATTTCATGCCAAAAGAAATTATTTTGTCATGTTCAGATCTGCTACAGTTCAATAGAACATTTCTTTTTCTGGTTCAAGTTAGACCTCAAATGGAATTTTCATGTTCGGGTCAAGTTAGACTTCAAATGGAATTTTCATGTTCAGGTCAGATACAACACAATATTTGGACAAATAACTTGTCATTTACTAATTATCCTAAAACTGCAGACTCATTGCATAAAGCCTGAAACAGTCTGGCTGATTGAAAAACAAGTGGTTAATTGCTAGTTTAATTAAATAGTCTAATGCTATTGAGGTGCTTAGAAATAAGCCTACAAAAAGTTCAAGCTGACTGAGAAATAAATGGAAATATACCAATTAGCATAACACTCACTAGGATCTTTGCAATAAGCCTGAGAAGTATGAGGCTGATTGGAAAAAGAGATACAATTCTCCAACTAGCCTGGCTCTTTGAAAAGAGCCAAACTTCTCAATTAGCCTATAACATATACATTGAAAGTATTTAATATATACATAAATAAAACATCAAATAATACAAAATGAAATATATGACACATCATTACAAAGACATGCAACTTAAATTTAAAAAAAAAATTCATTGACCAGTGATCCATTTTGCTGTTTATGTTTTACAAAAAATCATACTATCTTAAGTTTAATTTATATCAAGGCCCTTATATAAAAAAAAAGTACTGAAGTTAGTTGACAGCGAAGTCATATTATGAGAGCATAAATGAGTACTTAGTTTATTACCCTTTTGTTAAAAATTTTTATTGTATGCCGTTAACGCTGATCTCATGTTATTGAGTGAGTGGACTGTATTGAGAAAATATGTAATGCATTGATGCGAAAATTGCAAAGAGTTTCCAAATTATTAAAATGTTTATATACATATTTACATTACATTAAGTTAAATCCAAAGTGCTGACACCATATTCAGCTTCAAACAATATCATAATGAATGAGAGAACAAAACCACTTGAAGAACATAACTATATTATTCTTACTATGATTAAGAAATGACATAACTATATTACTCTTACTACGATTAAGAAACGACTTCTTATTACTATACTTGCTGGCACCATGGTTATTTTAGCTAATGCAATAGCTCCACTATGCAGTTTATTCTATGTTGAATTATTCATGCGAATATTAAAACAATGTGGAAGAGAGTAACTTTTGCCATGCAGCAAAAACAAAATTATAAAATAATGAACTAAAGTTGTCGGCAAGACTAAGAGAAGCTGTAACATTATATGTTTTACAATGTTTTAAAAGAAATCACTCTGTTAAGATTAATTTATATCAAGGCCGTGATATAAAAGATAGAAATACTGAAGTTAATTGATAGCAAAATCATATTATGAGAGTAAAAATGAGCACTTAGTTTATTATCCTTCAGTTAAAATTTTTTATTGCATGTCTCAAAAACAAAACATTAAAGTATGATTTAAGAGATGATGTTTAAAATTACTTATTTTTGAGAAATTATTTTTGCATATCACACAAACAAATGGCTTATTAATAGTATGATTTAACAGATGACTTTTTAATTTTCTTTTGTGAAATTTTTTTGTTGCATATCTCACAAATATGGTTTCTCACCAGTATGAACTAACATATGTTTGCTTAAGTGACTCTTTTGAGAGAATTTTTTGTTGCATACCTCACAGACATAAGGTTTTTCACCAGTATGAACTAACAAATGTGATCTTAATACACATTTTCGAGAGAATTTTTTGTTGCATATCTCACATGCAAAAGGTTTCTCCCCAGTATGCACTAACAAATGTCTGCTTAAAAGACACGTTTGAGAGAATTTCTTTTTGCATATCTCACATGAAAAAGGTTTCTCACCAGTATGAACTAACAAATGTCCACTTAAATGACTCTTTTGAGAGAATTTCTTGTTGCATATCTCACATGAAAAAGGTTTATCACCAGTATGAACTAACAAATGTTGTGTTAATGAATTCTTTTGAGAGAATTTTTTGTTGCATATCTCACATACAAAAGGTTTCTCACCTGTATGAACTAGCAAGTGTTTTCTTAACTCACTCTTTTGAGAGCATTTCTTGTTGCATATCTCACATACATATGGTTTCTCACCAGTATGAACTAACAAATGTGTTTTTAAATGACTCTTTTTAGAGAATTTCTTGTTGCATATCTCACATGCAAAATGTTTCTCACTAGTATGAAATAACAAATGTTGTGTTAATGAAGTCTTTTGAAAGAATTTTTTGTTGCATACCTCACATACAAATGGTTTTTCACCAGTATGAACTAACAAATGTGTTCTTAAATGACTCTTTTTAGAGAATTTCTTGTTGCATATCTCGCATGCAAAAGGTTTCTCACAAGTATGAACTAACAAATGTTGTGTTAATGAAATCTTTCTAGAGAATTTTTTGTTGCATACCTCACATACAAATGGTTTTTCACCAGTATGAACTATCAAATGTTTGTTTAAATAGCTCTTTTGAGAGAAATTTTTGTTGCATATCTTACAAACAAATGATTTGCCTTTTTGTGAGTCAGAAGGTGCTTCTCCAAAATGCTCTTGCAAAGAAATGTTCTGTTCCATATTTCACAGTTTAAATACTTTTGTCAGCTTTGTGTGATGTAATAGATATACAAGGAACCCTTTCTCTTTAACTACTTTTATAGATATGTGCATCTGCAATAAATAAAATTGTTAATCTACCATATTTTACAATTCCTCAAAAACATATTTCTCAGCAAAACAGCTTCAGACGAGAAATTAAAATTAATGAAGAAAACAGAATTTAAATAATTTTCTAACCTAGATTAAAACCTATATTCATTTACCACATCCAAGAAAACCCAGCTACTACTGCCAAGTGCAATCAAACATAATTAATTTAGTAGCCTCAAATGAAACAAAAAGTACTATTTACACAAAAATAGTTGCATGCTTACTTAAAGAAAGAGGTGGAGATGATATCCATTTGCCATAAAATAACCAATATTGTTTTCTGAAAAATAATTTTGCAAAATTTATACTAACATTCAAATTTGACACATTTTTTTAAACTTTTATTATAAAAAAGCACATTATTTTGAAAAAAAAGAATCTTTTTAATTTATCGTCTGACACAAATCATAATAATTTTGGTTCACCAAAACTAAATTGAATATATTCACCAGTACTACTAAATTCAGTATTAATATAATTTTTTTTTAAATGCAAATACGAAAATTTGTATTGCATGTTATTGAACCACTATTATGCTTTACAACAGAACAATCCTTATTAGTGATCCCCTTTCTACGCCCTTTACTTGAGGAATGCCTCTATGTAACTGCCTTTCCCTAACTGATGAGCTATCACTGACTAGGGGAGGGGGGGATTTAGAGGATTATTTATTGTTATAAAAAATAGTAAATACAGAAGAAAATACTTAATAAAATGTAAAGTGTTTTCAAAATTTTATAAATTTGTAAAGTGAAAGTGGGGCAAAGAGGTAGGAGGGGGAAGTTTGATTCAATGATTATTTGTTATTACTACAGAGAAAAGTGCAGTATAGGTGAGGTTGTACCTGGCACAAATACAACAAACAAAATTTTCATTACCCTGAAAACCTCCACACTTTAATGTACATTTGAAATATTGAAACCTGGAGCCAAAATGAAAGAAAATTAAGTTATACTTTAATGACACAAGGAAAAAATAGCCAACAACTATATTTTAATGTTAATTTTATGTTTATTTTGCATAGAAAAGAACATTTACTTATTATAATATATACCCATTTACTTTCATATAGTACATAGGTTTTGCCAATTGAAAAATATTCAGGTTGATCGGTCAGAGATGGTTTTCCGGTCCGGTTTATTTTAAGGTTTAACAGCACAAATTCATTTTAGGGACATGCCACATCAAAGTAAAAATTAAAGTCCCCAGAAAGTTATGCTAAAAAATAAATATAATTAAAATATAAAAACAAAACTTAAAAAGGAATGTAATCTGAATGGTGTTTCTCATCTAGATATAGTTATACAAGTGTAGAGAGTTAAAACAGTCAATTGTAAAAACAATAAATCATAAAATTGTGTTAAGACCTCAAGCAACTATGATTTTAAAAAAAATCCTGCCTGCTTTAAAAAAAAGCAGAGTACCCGATAAGTGTTTTTTTTTGCGAATGAGGTCTGTCAAGGTAGGTCAATTAGAGAATTATGATAAATGATATTCTGTAGAAAAGACACTAACTCACTTGTGTACTAAAATAGTTATTGTTTAGTCTCAATAGCAGGGACTGAAATTCAGGATGAGAAGGTAGCATTCAAAATTAAATTTCAAAATTACCCAAATTAATTTCGCAGATGAAAGCCTCTTGACCAAGATATTTTACCAATTTTTTAAGTGACAATCAAGTTGGAAAAAGAATACAATTACACTATGAAGACAATAAAAACTGGATGAAACCCAATTATCATAGGCCCATAATATTTATTTAAAATCTTCGAAATTGTTTGCATAAATTCTTTTAATGACACTTTGCTATGTGTTAATACTTATGGCTAATTTAAATAGCGTTTTAAAATGAATACAAGGTTATTGATACTTTTCTCTTGAACAGCTTTGCTGCACACCATTTACAATTGTTGCTAGGAAGACATCCCTATTAGAAAAAAAGCACTAATTTCAAGCCCTGAATAGGTAATTTAACAATTAACATGATCCATATAGTATTTTCTTTAATAGTCCTTTGATCATATATAATAAAAATAACAATATAGTACACTTGACGTAGTAACAATACAAACTTACGAGATATAACTTAGCTAATGAGAACCCTGCGTAACATGGCTGTAAAGCAAGGATGGGATGTTTAAACTATAAAAAAGCCCAAAATTTTGATGATTGTTCTTAAATAGTAGTCACCAATAGTTGCAGACATAATACTAATGAGTAGTTTGTAACCAAATGACTTGGGAAGAATGTTAAAAAAAGTACCGTTCAAATCGGACCATACTTAAGAAAGTTATGATTTGGGGGAGGGGGGGGGGAGACCACCTGGAAAGAAAAGGACCTTATACGAAATTTGATAGCAACTGTGCTGCTAAACAGATTGGCTGGTGATGGTGATTGATGACGGCCTATAATCTGCACAAGGGATATTCGCCCTAGTGGAGTGTGCCTTCCGTGGGGGTCTTTCTAAGGGAAACTAATCCATATTAACGCAAGGTTTGGAGAAAAACATGGAAAATTATTAACGATTAGGCTGACAGGATTCAAACCCAGCACTTCCCGTCTACCAGTTTTGAGAGCAGAACATCTTGGCCACTGGTGGGGTACTGCCAAAATAAGAAAATTGAAAAAATAAATATATTTTTATAAAATTAGAACCAGAAATATCTATCTATCCCCATCATGATCAAATTTGCAGCCATTTGATCACTAATTTTTGGGTATACTTTTTAAAAAGCTTATCTGTGCGAGTAGAGATTCTAAAACATCAGATATTAGAATTTGGTAATCGATTTTATTATGATCGATTCTGTTTTATACAGTGTGAATGTTTATCAATACTCAATTTTTCCAGAATCACCCTACACTATTCTGGGAAACTATGCCACATTAAGGCAACCAATGTTAGCGTTGATGATGTTTGTATACATGATAGACTAGAAAATATATATAGCAAAACGGGACATTAGTTGGCACACAAGTGGGATGTGTAGCTTTAGCAACATCATAGAATACTCACACACACTAGTAGTTGGCATGCAATACAATAAGAAAAAAATGTGACTGGAGAAAATGGAAAAGGAGTAAAGAATAAATGAAAAAGAAAATCTACCCCAATTTTATTTTATGCCCAATGTAAATTGTAACTGAAATGTTATTCAGCTGCCTGGACTACTGTTCTTTCAACCTTTTACAGATGGTCAGCACAAGTGTTCTTTGAGTTCTATATCCGTAAAAAAAATTCAGTCATTGAAGCTTAAAAAAAAGTAAAAAAGGCTTTTAAGACTTTGTAAGTAACCATGTTGCTGGAAGGACATAAATATAGGGTAAGTGCACCAATAGTAAGCAACAATGAGATAAAATGTTTTATAAATACTTTATTTTTGGTTTCAAATGAAATAATATCATTTCCCAACACTCAGAATCTTTATACCAATCATCAGCCAGGAGCAAAGTATTGTTGTAAAAAGAAAATTGAGTATTTTTTGCAGTAGTAATCAGCCATTTTTTCTAGTAAAATTAGTCGACTAGTGAAAATTAAGTGACCAACTACTGGTGATTTTACCCTATTGTATTTTTAAAACTAGAAAAGCATTTGTAAAAAGAATAGTTGAAAAAATTAAAATATCAATTAAGACAAAATAAATTTATAAGAATAGAATGTTTTATTTTAAACAGTAAGTAACAAATTTATTAGTACAAATATTTAGGGGTTGTAATAAATGGAAAGGATAAACAATGTTTATATAGGAAATTAAGGTCATAATCCACTTTAAGAAGACAAAAATACAGGATGTCTCACTCGAAACAAATGGTCAGAAAAACTAATTTTTTTTAATGAACTACAAGTACTTTATATTGAAAATCTAGTTAATTACGACAGTTTGTTTTTAAAAATATAAAATACAGGCTCTACTTTACAAATGGAGTCATTACTTTGCTACTTTCAGATTTTATCAAAGAATTTAATCAACAGTCGAAAGTGAGGAGACACATTAAGTAACACAGTGGCTCCTTGTTATATTGTGTTTGCCAGAAAATCATTAAATACAGTATAACTGAGGCAGATGTGAGTCCTGGGTGATTTAAATTGAAAAATAATAAATATATAAAAAAATCAATTTTAAAAAACAACCTGATATTAAAACACGATGATCTAATAAATTAATTCACATCCTTTGTGAGTGTTATTAAATTTACATGCAGTTTCAGTCTTGCTGGAAATTTAGATATTATCCAATGCTGGGAATTTACTCGTCTTATGTATGCCATGGGTTAGTGTGCTCAAGTATGACATTCCATCTTCTGCTATGAAGCTGCAGCCTTGCCAACGTATAAGTGAAGAATTCTAAACTGGATATCATCCAGATGGCTTATGGTAAAGCACTTGGTGCGTTATACCAGGCTATCTGGGCTCGATACCTGGTCTGGATACATTTTTCACTCTGTTGTTTATGCATTGTTAAGTAAAATGTAAATTAATTCACATCTTTTGTGAGTGTTTTTAATTTTACATGCAGTTTCAGTCCTGCTGGAAATTTAATTGGATATTTCACAATGAATATGTAGACAAATATTGCCAATAACAAAAGTATTTTCTTTGGTGGGTCAGTGCTTGATTTTACCAGCAAGTGTCAATGGAAAAATCTATAATGTCATGCAATGACTAGAATGCAAAACACTGAAGGTGATATTTTGGATTGACATTCACAAATTATTGTGCAGAGCACGTTTTGCACAAAAGAAGAAACTTATGATAATGTGATTTGAAGAATAGCATACTATATTTTTTATCCTGAAATAGCACTGAAAGTAGCAACTTGTTCACTATAAATTGAATTTTTTCTATTGTTCCATTCTCTACATTACATTTTTCAAAATGTAGTATTATACACTAGAAAATTAACAAGAGGCTTCAATGTGATTGATCGAAGGAACTCAAAGTGTCAAAAATGGGTGTTGTCATTTGAAAAATGAAATATGGTGCTATTTTTAACAAGTAGGTGGCCCCAAAAATACATTTTCTGCTTTCATTAATTAATAGAATTTCCAGTTGATTGGCATTAGAGCTCGGAATAGGTTGGTTTATACTCAGTCTAAACATGAAAATTTCATTTGAAGTCAACTCGAAACAGGACAAAAAAAATTTAATTTGAAGTCAACTCGAAACAGGACAAAAAAATTTTGTATGACCAAAGCCAAAAATAGAATTTTTGTCAACCTGAAATCTAACAAAATTAATAAACTTTTAGGTACTTATGTATTATCCAGGCCATGAGATAGATTGCTTAAAATGGTTGCTAATTTCCAATTTTGTTTATCCTTGCCCATCATGTTTAAAACAGTAATTTAACATTATTAAATACATAACAGGTTAAAAATGGTAGATAATATAAAATAGGTACTTCTCTATTTTCCATCGACCACTTTCCATAACAAAAAACTATCCAAACTGTAACGCCAAATAAACGGGTGAACGTTGCCATTGGAATATCAAAATAAATAAAATATAAGAATTTAAGAACACAATTGTTATTTTAATTAATGAAATAACTAATAAATCAGTAAAACATAATGTAAAATACATGCAAATACCAAATTAAAAACCACTTGATGACATAACAAACACATGTACTATTTTATGACCAGAGTTGTACAATATAGACGCACGCCAGCACGCCGTGCGCGGAAAATTTTCTGCAAAATTCAGAATTTTGCAAAAAAAATTTTTAATTTTTTTTTTAATACAAAAAAATTAAAAATGTTCCCCAACTTTATGTATGATTCATTTACTGTTTGCGCACAATTCAAAATTTAAAGATGCAAAACATTGTTGTGACATTACAAACGCTTGCAAAGAGGTCAAAATATTAAGGATTGGGTTGTTTCTAAATACATTGACAAAATAATTGATAATAATTCAGATCTTCCTATCATGGATTTTTAGCTTTATTATTATTTTTAACCGAAATAATTATTCTTTAATTAATATTAATTCATTTTAAATGGTAATTATCAGGGTTGTTTGGTTTAAACCAAGTGGTTTTTATTAAAAAAAAACATGCTGGGGTTTTTTCAATCTGGTTTTTTTTTTCAATTCTCCTTAATATTTTCATTTATTTTACACATTGTTGAAAAATGCAAAATCCAAGTTATGCACAAGCTACAAGCAAAGCAAAAAAAGATGAAATTTGTAAAGCGACAGACATTTTTAATCAATCCAATCAAGGGTGGGGAATTAAATGACATTACCTGCCAGTGGCTTGTAAATTAGGCGAGTAAGTTTTCAAACAGTGTATTAAAATATTGTATTGTGTAAAAATTTGCCATAAACATTACTAATTTTCAAATCATTAGCCATATTTTGCATTTTTCTCAGTTTGCTGGAATGTAAACATGTCACTAATTTCTGTTCTGCACTTGCATATATTTTTTAATTGTATGTAACAATTTTACAGAAATGTTAATATGAAAGTGTATTTTTGTAAAAACATATTTTAGACATTAATTCTGTCTTAACAATGTGATTGTTGCATCTTACTAGCTGGCTAGTTGAAAAAGTCCTTGGCTAGTATGATTTTCTGAAAATTCCCCACCCCTAAATCCAACTTTTTTTATAAGTTGTAATCTACATGACAAAATAATTTTTCTAAAATTAACTGTGGAGAAGAAAAAAAAAACATGCAAAGAAACAAAAAGTAAGTGTTGAAAGAATATTTTCAACATTTGGATTAGTTCATTTAAAAATACGAAATAAGTTAGGATTGGAGAAGGCTTCAACACTTGTCTTTTTATTTAAAGCCTTTAATTAAAATTAAATGCATGGAGTAGCTTTTATAAATAAATTGTTTTTCTAAATATGTTTAACCAAGAAAAATAAAGTTAGTATTTTTAAAATTATAAATGATTTTTTTAAGTCTATGTCTCAATTTCTATAAGTGTTACACTCACAGATAAGTCAATACATATGTATTTTTTCTTTTAATTAGAAAAAAATGACTTTTTGATTTTTAAAGTAAATATATATATTAAGAGACTTGTTATCATTTGCCGATGTTGATATTATTGATACTGTAAATAATAGTTTTGGTTATGAACACAAATTATGCTTATGAACACAAATTATGCTTATGAATACTTTCTATTTTAGCTTATTTTTTGTTGGTTTAGTGAAATGTTTTTTTTCTTAGCCCTCATTATGTTTTGTATCAATACTCATAATAAATTCTTTAATTATTTTCCAAAAGTTTTATATTAGTAATAAAATAATAGCTAAGTTTTTCAAGCAATAAAACTTTCACTAATAGAAATCTATACTTATGAGGTAATTTAATTATAAACTTTTGTATTTATTAATTAATTATTAAAAAAAATTAAGTACTAATCTGAATGTTTAACATTTATTAACTATTAATTTTAAAAAATCATCATGATTTACTAAAATCTATACTTTTTTTCTTAAATATGCTATTTATATCATAGTTTTAAAAAACCTGGTTTAAACCCAAAAAACCTTTTTTTTTTTTCCTAAAAAAACGGGGGTTTTCCAACTCTGGTAATTATTTTAAACTACTGTTTTTAATTTATATCGTCAAAATAATACAACACGTAATTTTATTAAACATTAAATTAATTTGCAGAAAGTTTTTGACTCAATATTTATGTGCACAGAAAGTTTTTGGTTTTATACAAGTCTGTTTATGACATCAAGTAAATGGGACTGCATTTTTGGCGTTTAATCTTACAGTTTGGCGATAGTTTTTTGTTATGAAAAGTGGTCGACAGGATAATAGAGAAGTACTATAAAATAAATAAAACATAGTAAATGAACAATAATAAATAAATAACAAAAATTTATAATAAAAAATAAACTATAAATTATAATAAAAAATAAATAAACAATGGTGTAGATTTGGATAAAATAAATAAACAATGATGTAGATTTGGATAGCAGCATAAATGAAGACATTAAACCTTTTAAACTCAGAGAGTGATGAATCAGATTTTGATGGATTTCAGTAAAATTACTGTAGTATTACTGTTATAATCAGTAATGTAGAAATAAAATCGGCCTTTCACTACTTTAATATCCTTTTAGTTTTTAGTTTTCTTTTAAATTCCGTATTTATTATTTATAACAAACTAACAATTTTATGTTTATTTTTTTGTTTACTAAATTCAGTTTAAAATGGTAATGTGTTTCTGTTGGAGTCCATATTACACAATTTTAGCAGGATTTTTTTCTTTTGAATAGTATTTATAGTGTATTTATAATTTTGAATATCGTATTTATATTATTTATATCAAATTAATAATTTTAGATTTATGTGTTCGTGATTTCTAAATTTAGTTTACGTAATGTTTTCCGGTTTGTATATCATTTGCGATATATCCATAGCCCCCATATGCCATAATATAGGCTGCAGAGTTTACGTAATTTTAGTAGGTTTTTTTTTTTCATTTTTATATATTTTAAATTGCATTAATAATTTCGTGTTTATAGTATTTATTTCAAATTAATAATTTCAATTTTATGTTTTTACGATTTCTAGATTCAGCTTATTAATGTATTTCTGTTTGTACTTCATTCACGGTTACAGCCTATATGCTAAAATTTCACCTTCGGCGTTTATGACCATTTCTTTATTTTTTTGGTGCAATTCTTTGTCGTGCGGCGAGTATGCCACGGCGGCGTTTCTTCCAAATATTCCGGTAGAATTAAAAAATTTTTTAATATAATGTTGTATAAATTCAGAATTAATACTAAATTTTGAACATTCTCCTATATTAAGTCACAACAGAGGGAGCTAAATCAATGTGAAATCAGCTTTCATTTTTTTTATTTTTCTCAATAGTTTTTAATTTATGTCAAAATTGGATATTTCAAAGTATTATTTACATGACTTTTCAAAAGAGTAGACATATTAAATAGTCTAATATTTTTAGAAATAATAAAAATGTTATAATACTTGATTTAATAATATATTTAATTTTTCTAATTTTAAATTGTAATAATTTTCTGTTTTACACATAATTTATATATTTTCATAATACTATTAGCCTTGTGTACTACCATCATTGAATATTTTCAAATAATGGTATTAATAAAAACGTAATGTTTTTAAATTATTTAATATATAATTTCAGAATTCATATTAATTTTCTATCATTTTGTTATTTTCCTTTCTCTAAAGTTAAGATAGATGACACCAAAACAATGTTAAATTAATTGTTTTTAAATTATTTTTTAAGTATTGAATTTGTGACTTTATTCGATATTTCAAGGTGTTTTACACATTTAATTTTTCATAACATTAGCATTATGTATCACTATTTTAAACATGTTAATATAATAAAAATGTTATTTTTTAAATTAATTGTAGTATTATTAAAATTTCTTATTGTAACATCTCTCTTCTTTTTTAGAAAATTTGTTTCATATGCAATATTTTTCCTGTTATTTTTGTGATATGTGTTATTATTTAGTATTTATAAATGAGAAATTGTGATTAAAAAAAGTCATATGGTTATTGTTTTCCATAATTTACAACAGATGGCAACACCTGTAAAATATACATTGTTATTTTTAAAAAATATTTTAGGACATTTTGAAATGCAATTTCTCAGTGTTCTTTAATTATTTTAAATTCTCAAGTTCCTTGCATATTCGTTTTGCTATATTAACGACATATATTAGTATTAGTATTTACTAAATGCATTCTAGTTTTAAAACACCAGTAATCTGAAATTTTCTACAATCCAGAATTGCTAAAATTGCGATGAATCTGGATTAAGAAAGTTAGACCATAACTGTTATTTATACAAAAGAAGTAATTTATATGATACATGTAAAGAAAAACAATTATTTTAATATTAACATAAACAAGCATAATAGCTCATCCATTTTGTTTTTATACTTTTTATATCATTTGACAACAAACCTCACTTTCTTAAGTTATTCTGCATCAAGCATTTCAAAAAAATGTCGAGGGTATCTATAACAGAAAAGGGCATAATCCTACTTCATTCCATTATTTGACATTTTTTTTAAGAGATGCCAAATTGGCAATTTCTTTTTGTTTACATCCTTATCATAGTATCAGACCTCACAATCAGCAAGTTTCTTTTGACCGCTATACACGTGGTTAAAAACCACATGGTTGTCCTGCTACTTGCACTATCAATCGTCAGTAATAGGAGTATTTACGATATGAAATTTTTTCGCAGCTCCATTTGTTCTATGCATTTGCTTATGAACAAGTATCGGTAGTATCCACCAGGTGGCAATACTTTTCGGAGAAAGTCAATTAATGAGTTAGCAATTACCGCGAACATTTTCTCCCATAGACTTTCTCTGGATTGTCAAGTCGGATCCATGATAAGGGAGTCTTGGTTTACATTTACCATACTGTAACCCCAATAAACAAATGGTACAATGCTGTCATTTTACAGTTACAAATAGGAAAATTAATGATGTGACTTTATATGAGAGTAGTGACATACTGAATATAAAATTTGATTCTTTCAGATGATTTTTAACAAAAGATTGCTAAAAATAATTTAAGAATTTAAATGCATTACTAAATTAAACTACAGAGTGAGAAGTTCTTTTGGATATTGCATTTTGGAATAAAATATAAATCTTTTATTTCACAAATTTAATAATATATACAAATAAAAAAGAAAATATGAGCAGTAAAAATAAACATTTTTTCAAACATATCAGCCATATTGTTACAAAAAATGATAACCATCATTGCAAAGTTGAAAAATACAGGAAATTCGTTAATGCCACAATTACTGTACAGCATATATGAGGGCTTCGCATACATGAAAATGAAAGAAAACCCCATCACTATATACATTAAAATGATTGTACTGGAATCCTCAAAAAATGAACTAAATGTTCTACTGCCACGATCACTGTACTGCATATGTTAATGCTTAGTGCACATGAACACAATAAAAAAGAATCACTCGATGCAGCAACCTCGCTATAGTGGAATCAACAAAAATGCATGAAATTTGCTAATGCTGCGAGCTGTGTATCGCATGTATCAGAACTTCCTATATTATATGAAAACAAAATAAAATCATCACTGGATGAAGTGACCTCGATTTATAGGAATCCCAAACCGATACAAGAAATTTAGAAATGCAACAATCACTAAAATGTCAACAATTAGTAACTTTCAACAAAGTTATTTACTTACAATATTTTTCTTAACACCACTCACATCCGCAAAAATAGAAAAAAATTATATGTTTTAAGTAAACAGTTTGTGATATCGTTTTTTCAATGTTTTTTTTTTTCTTTTAATATCATGACACCACCGCTTAATGATTCATTGTTATTTTAATTCAATAAATAAATAATAAGTCATTAAGAATACAGATAAATATTGAAATACGAATCACCTTAAAATGTAACAAACACAACGTACTTAGCAAGCGCCATCCCTAAAAAATATGAAGCTCATCCTTTTAAATAATAATAGAGATATATTTGGCTGACTATTGACGATTTGGCATGATTTCGCGAAATGGTGAATCAAATAGGATCTAACCTAGAAAGTTATCAAATAATGCATGCCACAAACTTTCAATTCTCATCATCATTAAAAAAGACAGAAAAATGTTCCAATTTTAGAGTGGGAGGAACAAGCAAATGTCAAGTCTTGCATTACTGTTAATCCGAAAAAGAGGGTGGTTTATATCATCTACTAATTATCTGGCGATGAATTACAATACCTGAAATATGATGTAGCATACAATACAATTAAATCTTGCCAAGTAGTCCTAAAGAGTTACTATTTCATTTTTAGTAGAAAATAATGATAAATAAACTTACGTTTACGAGAAAATTTAAAGGAAACTCTCCAGTGAATTTTACCTAAAGCACTTTGCAAGCAAACAGACGCCAACACTCTGTGATGCCATTTTACAAAGAACAAACTATTCAATTATATTTAATCGATACATTTTAACTCAATAAAAAAAAATCCCAGAGTTCATAAACTACTACCACAAGCCTCTAACTAATTTATGTTTTGACTGCATTTTCCGGTTATTTACCCAGAACTTATTTTAATTTTTTTATATATTTAAAAGATATATATTTTTTCAAGTGTAAAGAAACAAGTTACACTAAACGAGCGGTTCAGATTGAATGACTCGTAAATCGTTCATGAAGATTTGGGATGGATAGGCACCATAGGCACATTTAGCTGGCAAGTCAGAAATTTTCTCAAGATTTTGTAGTAGAACTTAAACGAATTTTAAATAATTAACTTTGCGCTAAAAATCACTTTTTAAAGATTCTTCTGGTGTATACAAGTAAATCTGGCCCTACAGTATTGCAACATTTTAAGATAAAAAAAATTGCATCCAAGATTCAACCAATTTAGGTTTACTGAAAGCGGTTCTCTAAAGTTTGATACAGCGTAGAGTTTAGCTGGGCTTTTTAAAAAGATTTTACAGAAAAATAAAGGTAATCATAGTAACTTTGTGGTATTCTTTGAGTTTTGCTAAATTTTAGATTTTGCTTTTAAATATAGTATAATAAAGTTGGTTGACATTTTGCATTGTATTTAATAGAGAATCCTATCTCTATATTAGATTTATAAAATGTACATGTTTCATATTTTTCTTTACAATTTTCCGGTGTAGGAGTCCACCTTTTAAACCGCCAAAACGAAAAGAAAATTTAAAGGTCGACTTATACACCAGATACTATACAATCAGACATCCGATGATCCCGATTTATAGCTGTCGCCATAGTTACTAGGTGAGTGTCAATTTTTTCCTTACTGTTAATTTTTCAGTAATCAAAAAATGCTTTTGATTTTAAAAATAGCACCCTTTTTGGTATTCCTTTAAAAAGTAGCATCCATCTCGTCCCTCACTCAAAATACTGCACCCTTGCTGCCTTTTGTACAAAAATTTGACCCCAAAAAAATATCATTTTTGATGTACTATGTACTATAATGCAAAAGAAGTCTTTTTTTTTTAAATAATTTCCTTTTAGAAAAAAAAATGGACTTTGGAGAAATTTTGTAATTATGAAATAAATTAGAGTATAAAGTTTTGTATTTCCTGGGAGGAATTTGTAGCAGGGCTGAAAAAAGCTTTAAATATTTAACTTTGCATTAAAAACTTTTTTTAAGGAACTTGATTGTTTAGACAAGCAAATCTAGCTTTAAAATCTTGCAGTATTTTTTAGATAAAAAAAAAAGATTGCATCAAAAAAATTATCCAATTTAAACATAGCAAAAGCATTTTTTTAAAAGCATGTAGAGTAGAGCTTAGTTTGGTGCTTTTTAAAAAGATTTTACAGAAATAATAAATTATAATGAAAAAGGCAGTTATAATTACAGATAAATTAATCATAAAGTAGTATAAATTATGTATTTTCAAATATCTTAAACAAGGAGTATCGGTACAAAGAGAAATTTAGTTGTATCTTGATCTTAAAAATTGCTTATCTGAAAAATCACTGTTAAATTTAAAAGGTACTGGTAAATTTTCATTAATTGGATCATCATATACAGTGCTGTATTCTTAAAGAAAACTGAAGGTATATGCTACACCAGAGGTTATATGCCAAGAGTTAAAGCTCTACTTGTGAATCAGATTGTATACAGAGCTTCTTTTTTAAAAAAGAAACAGAATATACATGGTGTATACCACCATATACCCTCCACTATTGCCCTAGTTGTATTGATCACAATCTTCAATGCAATTCTTCAGAATACAAGAAGTTAGAAATGATATACATTTTAAAATCTTTATTTACCATTTAAACAAAGTAAAAAATTCAGTATATTTTCTTATCTATTGGTGATTTTTTTACAGATGACTTTTCCCCAACACTTTTATTTTCTTAAAAGAATATGTCCTTCCATGAATGATTTAAGGGTTTTTTAATAACCTTCTTTGTTTGTTTTCTTTTCTAATAGAACCATATTGGGAGTTTTATTTCTCCTGTAAATTTCATCTGTGTAGAAAGTTTTTCAAATTAGCTGAACTTATTTAAAAATGTGTTTGTGGCGCTTCCTTATTATAGCGGATTGTGATGGTTATTCGTCACACAACCAAGATGTATCACAAAGTTAATATGTAATATGATGTATATAAACAGAGTTTCCTCCCTGGCAGTTTCAGAAAGTGTTACACCCTGCTTTCTTTTGATTTTAAAAATAGCACCCTTTTTGCCATTCATTTAAAAAATAGCATATATCTCGTCCCTCACTCAAAATACTGCACCCTCACTGCCTTTTGTACTAAAAAATTTGTGTGCATGACATGTACTGATTTATTGTTGTGTTTTGAAATAGTTACTCAAACTTTTAAATATGATAAGTGCCTTTTGAAATAAAAAAAATGGCTTCAAGGAACTTAATAGTGTATCTTTCAGAATCTAAGAAGTGCCCTTGGTTGAATCCTAGCACAAGCGAGACACTTGGTAGAATCAAATTTGACAAAGTGATAAATGAGTTTTTCTTGCTACCGGTTTGTTTCTTGTGTGCTTTGTGGCAGAGAACTCAGTACTTACACAGCTCCTATAAGAATTTCTTTCACAAAGTTAACATTGATTTTATTCCATTTTGTAACAATTTATAAAGTTTAAGAAAAGAGGAAAAAATAGCTAAAAATTTATAAAAATAGAAAAATGTGAAGGAAAAAAATTGCTAACTGTTTATGAAAATCAAAATATTTGGAGGAAATATTGCTAAAAGTTTGTAAAATTACAAAAATATGAAGGAAAATATTGCTAAAAGTTTGTAAAAATCATGAACAAAAACTTGCTAAAACTTTGTAAACAGTCAGAAAATAGAATAAAATCGATGTTTACATTGTAAAATAGATTGCCATAGGAAGCACACATTCTGATTGGGTAGAATTTGAAGGTTGTCGATTTTTCGGTTGGCATGCATCCATGAATAGAAAAAATTGCCAGATCAGGCGTTTCGCTTTTTCTAAGATTTTGCCATGCCCTTTTCTTATTAGAAGCATCCAGCCCTGTTTAAGATTTTCCAATATATCTAAAAAGTGTTTAGAAATTCAGTTTTTCTGTCTGCCGCCTGTCTGTGTTCTAACTCTCCTAAATATACCCAGATTTCCATGTATTTGATGTACGTTAATGACATTTGCTGTGGTATGTTCACTTTTCAAAAGGAAGAGTGTAGCTTTTATAGTTCGTTACAGGAACACTCAAGATAATTCCAGGTTCTACATTATCCTGTCCACCACTTTCCATAAAAAAAAAAAAAAAAAGGCCAAAAATTTCATTTACTCGACGTCAGATTCATTACATGTGTTTGTTACGTCATCAAGTGATTTTTAATTAAAAAATTTATCTGTATTTTTAATTGTGTTTTTTTTTTGCTAATTAAAATAACAACTACATCATTAAATGGTGACGTCATGATATTAAAAAAGGAAAATTTTTTGAATTTCATAAGCTGAGAGGGATAATTAAAAAAGATATGAATAAATAAATATCCATGATTCTTTTTTTCTCATTTCATTAATATATTGTAATTTTTGGTACTTACGTATTAACACCACTTCAGCTGCAGATTTGGCAGTTTTTAAGTGTCGGTAATCTTTCATAGCTCTAAAAAATGGCGTCAAAAATCAGCAAACAACAAGGCAACAAGGAATCCAAAAGATAACTGTGTGCGCGTGTGAACAACAAGATTGCTCTTTATTGGCGCATTAGCACAACTTCTGCTGCGGTGGCGTTAATACGTAAGTACCTAACTTTTATTGTTGAATGTTACTGGCAGCTGACGATTTAGTGATCAGGAATTTCCCAAAGTTCTTGTAGTTGTAAGAACATCATTCGCTGCTGGAGAATGGAACAAACCATTAAAACAAACCAACAGGGTTGGGTGGGAGGCATTGGGAGGGGGTGTAATAATCATATTTTCTCTTGAACACTTCCTAAAATTCTATACCATAATTAGGGAATATTGTAGGATAATGAATCATTGTATGTTTTATCTTTTCTAGTTAAAATTTATTTGGATTCATTAATTATTGCTTGATAAAAGGTTGATGTATGCTTAATTATTTTAGCTTGATCAAAATGTATTTTGACTGATTCTTCTTATTTTAATCTTGAATGTGCTGTTTTAGTTCTATTGAATTTTATATCCAAAATATGATCTTTTAAACGAGTTTTAAACTTTTTTAAGGTCATACCTATATAGTCTTTAACTTTATAACATTTCTTACCATTTTTTTTTATTTCCATAGTGACTGGAATTCTATAAATTCTTGATGATTCTTCCATTGGTACAGGATCAATCTTTTTATGTAATAATGTTTTCAATTTTGCAGGATGGATGCTATCAAATTTATATCACATTTCTTTAAATTATATCTCAATTTTTCAAAAAGTTCAGGAATATACTCAAATTTGTAGAATTTAGTAGGCTTTTCTGCAAATTCTTGTTTTTTGTTATACTGATATCTATATTGATAAATTAATTTATTGATTAACCTCTCAGAAAAACCATTCTCCTTTGCTATAATTTTAATATTGTCAAGTTCATCATTAATAACTATCAGTACACACTGAAAATGCTCTATGGATGTAAAATCGATATGCAGCTAATTTATAATTCAAAGATGATGGAGCATCTCTGGATATTGAATTATTTGAACATATATTTTTTCTATAAACTGTTTGACCTGTTGTTAAATTGCTGTTTTTTATTAACTATACGTCAAGCAAACGATTTTCCTTTTCTGTATCGAGGGTAAATTATATTTTAGTATCAATTTTATGATCTTAACCACAAAATCCTTTAATAAATCTAAACCATGTTCCCATACGATAAAAACATCATCTGCTTATTTCTCCTCAACAGGTGTAGTACTCTGATCATAGATGGCCCTTGTAAAATGTTTTTTCTTCCAAGATATCATTTTTCCACCAATAACAGATTTATTAAAAAAACTGTTCAATATGGCTGACACAATTTGCATTTGTGGATTGATGAATACTCAGCTGTTAAACATTTCCAAGGCAAAGGTATAATTCATATTGTAATATTTTTTCAAGTAAAAGAGTTTGTAAAAGTATATAGAAATGTATTTCAGATTTTAAAGTACAAAAATAGCACTACAGCAAAAAAAAAAAAAAAAAAAAAAAAAAAAAAAAAAAAAAAAAAACGGATATAAATTTCTAAACCTGATTACAAGACTTCTGCATTTCTTTAAAAACTGTTGTTCGATTTATATACATCTGGTGTACATTGATAAATTTCAGAGAATATTCAGTAAATCATACTTAATTGAATTAATTTAAAGAACATAAGATTATCTGACATTAACAAAATATTCAGCAATGTTAGATTAAGTCACCAACATTAAGCTGGCTGTGCTCATTAATTAAAATTTATTGTTTGTATTATTTGTGAATTTCCTCTACAATTTATATTCAGCAATATAGTCATATACTTTTCATTAAACTATATGCATGTCACTAGAATTATCATTGTTATCTCCTAACTACATTAGCATCCACATATACTTTTCATAATAATTTGGAAATAGTGTAAATGGTATTAAACCAACCCTTACTCTTACCTAAGTTTGCATACTGTGGCAGTGTTGTAATGCGAGTTAAAAGTTAATAATACTTTACAGCTTAGGGCAAAGATTTAATCAACAAGAATTTCACAAGGGCAAGTTACAGACTATACAAATGAAATGAAAAACAAAAGTTTAAAAATATTGTCATTCACATACAATAAATTTAGAGTTGCCAAGTATCACAATAATATTACAAACGGCATTACATATCACAAGAATGGCGCTGTTTGTCTCTTTACCCAAGTTCAGTAAATCTTCAATAGCAGTTTGAGTCTCAATCCTAGAACAAGCGACACACTTGACCGCATTGAATTTGGCAAAGTAATAAACAAGTTTTCCTTGCTACCAGTTTGTTTCTTACATTTCTTCCATACCTACTGTGGTTTCATCTGGAAATTGGATCAGTTTATCAGGGAATTAGATTGGTTTGGTCAGATTGGTTGGTTTATTGTGTGTCGTTATTTATCATATGGTTGGATTTGTTAAAATGTGTTTGTGTTGTTTTTTTATTTTTGTGTTTTGTGAAGTAAAGTTCAGTGGGGTAGCTGAAGAGGAAAATGCAGAAAATTCATGTAATGTGTATTATCGTTGTTTAAGAACAGTGATGAAGATGATATAAAAAAATCGGGTGCTTCATGGAAAAAAAAAAAAAAAAAAAAAAAAGAAAAATAAAATATGAGAAATAAAAGTAGGTGAATTTTTATGATTTTTTTTTTATATAAGATATATTTTATGCATTCTAGAGATTGCTGCAAAGCAAGTTTTGTGTGTTCAGTGATGGGTTTTTTTTTTGGTTAATGTGTGCAAAATGCACAAATATAATTTACTGACTGCTACTTCAATGAATTTTGTGCATTCTAAAGATTGCTGCAAATAGCGTTTCATGTGTCCAGTGATCTTTTCTTTCAGTTAATGTGCACAAAGCACACATACATAAGTTACTGACCCACTGCTAGAATGAATATTGTGCATTGAGATTGCTGCAAAGCAAGTTTCGTGTCCAGTGATTCTTTTTTCAGTTAATGTGCATGAAGAGCTCAGACGTAAATTAGAGACTGCTACTTGAAAGAATTTCATGCATTCTAGAGATTGCTGCAAAGCAAGTTTCATGTATATATATTTTTTCAGTTAATGTGCACAAAGCACACATACATAAGTTACTGACCCACTGCTAGAATGAATATTGTGCATTGAGATTGCTGCAAAGCAAGTTTCGTGTCCAGTGATTCTTTTTTCAGTTAATGTGCATGAAGAGCTCAGACGTAAATTAGAGACTGCTACTTGAAAGAATTTCATGCATTCTAGAGATTGCTGCAAAGCAAGTTTCATGTATATATATTTTTTCAGTTAATGTACACAAAGCACTTATACATAAGTTACAGACTGCTGCTTGAATGAATTTTGTGTATATTAAGTAATGCGAAGAAAGAAATTTTAATGTATTGTTTTAGTAGATAAAAGCAGGAGTTATTTTACTGTGTAAAAATGGGATTAAAAAGTGAAAAAACACAAAAAACTGGTATAATTAAAAAATATATATTGTATAAAATATATTGTAGTTGTTTGAAATAATTTTAGTAGAATATTTTAGGAATCTAAAAAATTCATTTAAAAA
Source organism: Maratus michaelseni (assembly GCA_963931845.1). Taxonomy (NCBI): domain Eukaryota; kingdom Metazoa; phylum Arthropoda; class Arachnida; order Araneae; family Salticidae; genus Maratus; species Maratus michaelseni. The sequence goes on along the minus strand of OZ007598.1, from coordinate 277,272,408 downwards.
TTGTTAAAAAATTGCATAAATTGAAAATCTGGATGAGAAAAATTATTAAAAATTGAAAAATCTGGAGGAAAACTTGTTAAAAATTTATGAGAATGGAAAAATCTGGATGAAAATTTTGTTATAAATTAGTCAAAATAGTAAAATAAAGAGGAAAAATTTGCAGGAAATAAATTGTTAAAAGTTTGTATAAATAGAAAATCTGGAGGAAAAAAATTGCTAAAAGTTTATAAAAAAAAAAAAAAATTCCAAGCAAAAAGTTTCTAAAATTTTGTTTGTTTATGGAACATATATATAGTGACTTGTGCGTTTGATACAAATATCCACTTATAAATCTTTGTCAAGATGAGGGCTGGATAGATAAAAGGAAATCACAGCACCTAAAATTTTGTAAATTGTCACAAAATGGATTTATTTCATTTATTTAACACTGACCTGTGTGCTTGACATCAGTTGTTCATTTATAAGTAACAGTCAGTATACAAAGACGAGATAACCACAAGGAAATATACAACACCAGATAATTACAACTGGGAGCTCCACAAAGAGTATGCAATGGAGCCAGCGAGAGTTGAACCTGCAACCCACCTATGCTCTCAAGTAATTAGTGGTGTGATATCTTAGCCACGGTGAGCCCTTGCAAAATGGAATAAAATCAATATTTACTTTGTGAAATAAATTGTTGTAGGAAGTGTGTAAATAGTGAGTTGCTCGGCGAAAAGCACAGGTTATGAATGGAGAGAAAAAAGAGGTTGTAAATTTTTTGTTTGGCACATGTCAAAAATATCGCCAAATCAGCTGTCTCATTTGTTTTTGGATTCTACTGAAACTTTTATAAAATTTCATGTTTTTCTTAATAGAATGGTTTGCCAAGTTTTTTGCAAATCTGAGATGGTCAAGGGAAATCAATATGCTGATCTCATATGCAGTGACCTAATCACTCCATAGAAAGCGTTTGGATCATTTAACAAAACTGTTAATTTCAATGAATTATTACAAAAACTGGGCTACATAGGGTTAAAATGTATAATTTTTTCGATCAAAATATCACTAAATGCAATAATCTATTTTCAAGTGTAAAGAAACAAGATTCTCTAAATGAGCGATTCAATTTGAATGACTCTTAATTTGGAATCGATGCATTGAATCAAGCAATGTTGCAAGTTTGGAGATTTTGCGTCCGAATTTTGAGCCTCCGGAGGAAATTTTTGGAGACAAGTTATTAATGGAGAAACGCTTGGTAAATATCAACATTTTTGGAAAAAAATTGGGAATTTTTTCACTGTTTCATGTTTACTTTTAGTCACCGGACAACACTGGATCTGGATTTCTGAAGAACATGTATTGGAAATTCAAGCGCTCGAATTCGCTATCTGGTAGAGAAAAGATATAACTTCTCGTTTCAGGAAAATCGAGTGCAATCCCATAGCATTACATGTATGTTTAATCTGTTCATAATGATTACTGTTTTGCACAATTTCACATTTAATGTGACATCAGTGTTTTGTGTTTGTATAACAAGGTAAAAACTAACTGAATTTGAATATCTAACGCTTTAAAACGCGTTTACAATAGATAATGATTTTAATGGCACTTTAGCATTAGTTAAAGGGACAATTATATTGTACCGACAGCTGCAATCAGAGCCTCTATAGGCTGTTTTAAGTCCCACACTTAAAACGAAATAATTTCATAGTGGTAAATTTAAAATTTAAAATTTACTTTTTTGATTAAAAACTGATTTGGAGAAAATTTTAGAACTTTTGGGGAAATTGATCTTCGTCAATTTTAATCTGGCAACACTGATTCCGGCGTCATATCAATCGCCATTTTAGAACTTTTGGGGAAAATTGACTGTCGTCTTTAAATATATGTAACTCATTGAAAGGGTGAAGTCAGGAATTTTGTCAAGAATTTGTAACAGTACTGAAACAAATTTTAACTAATTAACATCGTGTTAAAAATGTTTTTTTTAAGATTTTTGTTGTGTATACAAGTAAATATAGCCTTAGAATCTTTCAATATTTTTTAGATAAAAAAATTTGCATCCAAGATCCAACCAACAAATTTAGCCAGCGAAAGCATGTTTTACTATGATATAGATTAGAGCTTAACTTGGCTTTTTAAAAAGATTAAGATAAAAAAATTTGCATCCAAGATCCAACCAACAAATTTAGCCAGCGAAAGCGTGTTTTAGAAAGTATGATATAGATTAGAGCTTAACTTGGCTTTTTAAAAAGATTTTACAGAAAAATAAAGGTAATTATGTTGCTTTGTTTCATATTATTGCTTGCAGATGTAAGTAACATAATGGTATAGCTCAAAATTCAGATTTCTAAAATCGCCATATTTCATAAATTTTACTGCATTTTCTTGTGTCAAAATCGACTTTTTAAACTGCCAAAATGCTAAGAAAATTCAGGTGTCTACTTATACACCTCATATACAATAAGACATCGAATTATCTTGATTTATGTATCTAGGCATAGTTACGAGATAAATGTTGACCTTTTCCCAATTGTTATCACCCAAAGAAGTATATATGTTTGATGTATTTTGCTCAAATTTAATTAAAAATAATTATTGTTTTAGAAGCATTTTTCTTTTTAGAAAACTAATAGTTGACTTAGACGGAGTTTTATAATCATGAAATGAACTAGAGTATAATCTTTTGCGTTTTCTTTGAAGAATTTGTAGTAGGATTGACATAAATTTTAAATAAGATAGCATCCAATTTACTAACAATTTAGATTTAATGAAAGCGTTTTTTTAATGTGTAATGTACATCTTAGTTTGGTGCTTTTTAAAAGGAGTTTACAGAAAAGATAAATTGTAATTAAAAATGCAGTTATAATTAAAGAAAAATGAATCATAAAGTATAAATTTGTATTTTAAAATATCTTAAGCATGAAGTATCAAAACAAGTAGGGATTTTGTTCTATCTTGATCTTGGTGATTATTGATCTTGAAAATCTAAATTTTCATCACTTAGTAAATAATAAAAGTTCTGCTAAATTTGCATTAAAAGAATTAGAAAGTGCAGCGTTGTAGTCATAAAAAAAAGAGGTATGACCTATATGGCGGGGATACACTTTAGCTTTACTTGAAAGAAACAATATATGGAGCTTCTTTTAAAACTCCAGAAATTATATGGTGTATACCACCGTATGCCCCTCCACTATTACTTTGTATGGATCAGAATCTTCAGTGTAATTCTTCGACATGCAAGAAGTTAAAGATGCCACACTTTTAAAAATCTTTATTTACCATTTCAAGTAAAAAATTACGTAAAATTTTCTTTTCTTTTGATGATTTTTTTTTTACATATGACATTAAAAAAAAATATCATGAATAAATTAAGGAGTTTTTAATAACCTTCTTTATCAATATTCGTTTAATAAAACTATATTGGGGTTCTAATTTCTGTTATGTTTCATCTGTGTTGAGAGTTTTGAAATTAGCTGAACTTATTTAATGTGTTTTTGGCACTATGTCTTGGACTCCTCCCCTCAGGTCACTATCCTCATAATTATATTGGACCTTAGGGCCCAATTTTTTAAGCATTTCTTTAAAATTTTATTCTAATGATTAATTAATGTACCCTATTCTTAATTTCGATTAATTGAAGATCTAAAGTACGAGGAAATTTTTAAAATGTTTTCCTCCCAGACCCCTGCTCAAAAATATCAGTTGGCCCCTGTAGGTAAATTTAACGTAATTTCCCCCACTTCTGCCAAAAGTTGGCAGGTTTTTCTTCATTTTAAAGTTCCCCCCCCTTTATAAACGTAAGTCTATTTAATTTATTAAAGTAACATCAGTAATTTAATTTCTTTACACTTACGTTTCCTTTTTTCATAAATTCTTAAAGTTAAATCGCGTGTTGTTTACTTTTTACCACCTTTCCGCCAACCGAATGGTTGGTTGGTTGTCGCATGGAACGTCGCTTAAACGATCGTCACTGCAATTGACATTGATCGTGGCTCCATCTCCCTGCGTGGAGAAAATTTTCGTTAACTAAGTAACAAGTAGGAGGACTTCACAAACTGTGAAGTCTTTCATCACTAATACAATGAACCAATCAGAGACCGGCTTTCGCGATCTTAAAGTTTCGCTATTTTTTCTTGGCAGCGTTTGTTCGCTCAGCTGGATAGTTTAAATACCCGCACGTTTTTCAAATGCAGTGTGCTTGTGTTTTGGTTTTTAGCGAATCTTAAAGTATCATCTTTCAATATGTTAGATGGAAGATGTCGTCATAATATAACTCAACCATGTAAAAGCTGTCTCATCGCGATATGTTTTGAAGTGTTACTATTTTAAGGAAGTACACCCTCATTTTAAGGAATTGGAAAGGAAATACCGGTAATGAAACATCTTTATCAATGGCTCTCTTATTGGCAAAAACCTTTTTCGACACTCGTGATATATGGATTAAAAGGTATCGTAATTTATTATATATATTGTCTCTGATTGGATCATCCTTAATTGAATTATGCATGTTTTCATTTTTTGTTTTTACATATTACTGACAAATGGTCAGTCTACAGTTTGTTTGTGTGTGTAAAGTTTCATCATGTTTCGTGAAGCAATAAATGTGTTGTCGTTATAATACCTGTGTTATCACTGAAGTCCTCTTATACCGTAATGTTCTAGCCAACATGTGCACCTTCAAGTTTCTAGTAAAGTTTCAGTAACTTTTCATGTGGGATGGGAAGCAACCTTTTTATACAAAAATTTTCTGTATACTTATTTTATCAATCATCTATCTAATACAAGTTATATATTCAATCCTTTTGATTTTTGATAAAAGTTGGTAGTTAACTTATTTCATGTTACAACCCACCCAGGGGTGTCACCTCTTAAACCAGCGTACTGACGAAAGCCTAAAACCCCGAATCAGCCCCTCTTCTTTTCTGTAAATTTTTCAATGTTATTTAAAACCTGCTTCACCTACAAAAGGTGCAGGGTCAGAAAAGCGGCGGCGCGTCCACAGCCCCTTTCAGGCCTCCTATGATAGCTCCCTTAAATATCGTTAAAATCACTATTTTTTTTCTTCTAACAGCTTCTTAGGACTTACATCTACTACATGAATGCCAAAAAAAATTCTTGGACAAAACCCGGGTACCCTGTAAGTTTTCATGTCCTAAATAGTTAATAACTATTCCCCTTATTGTACGATCATCTTTGTTTTTAGGGCCCGTTTCTTCATTCAGTTATTCTCCCATTTCTACATTACAGTTAAAATCTTAGCCCTCTGGGGCCCGGTGCAAGGCCCCTTGAAGTTTTTGTTCCCTAAATTCTTAATAACTTGCCCTCTTTTAATCCAATCTTGTTCGTTTTTGGGTTTTTTCTTTATTTAGCTATTGCCTCATTTCTATATTACTTCCCTGGAATCAGGTCCATAGCCCTTGAATTTTTTGTGCCTTGAAAGACAAAAAAAAATTCTTGGATCTCAGCTACAACCAATTTTGATTATTAATCTCCTTCTTGGGGCCCTTGGTGCAGGTTCTTAAAAAAAATCATTCAAAGTTGAGTTCTGTTTCAGGTTATTAACATGGGCCCGGGCAACGCCAGGTGGGTCCGCCAGTTTTTAATAAAAGAATTTTAATGCATAATCTGAAATTCTGTTTCATACCTATATAAAACTACATGGGAAAGCATAACTTTATTATAAATATTTAAAATTAAAAGTAATTTTCATTTTACTTATAAACATCTAGTAAAGTTAAAATAAAACTAAATGTGGTTTAAAGTAAAACAGTATTAAATAATTAAGACAGAAAAAAGGCATCAACTAAACCTATGTTTGGAGAAAATATCTCTTCAACCATATTAGTAGACATTTTATGCTTAAATAATAATTTTAAAAAAGTATGTATTGATTTGTGAAAACACTCTACAATTATAGGTATAAGGTTAAAATTTGTTTACCTCTGCCAATATTGTACAAATAAACAGAATATTTTAATGTTCAAATAAAATTTTTTATACAACATTATTAACATGCATATATTTAAAGAGATATAGTTTTTGAAAATTATATTTCAATATATTTAAAACGTTTTAAAGATGTGTGAAACATGTTTGTAATTTATTGTTCTGAGATGGCATTATATAAAGAAATAAATAAACATATACTATAACTAAAAGCATATCTAGTGTCGGATATCCGTATCCGGCAGGCAAAATAAACTTCGGATATCTGATATCAAGCAAAATCTATATCCAGTTCATACCTACCTTCAAGGATCTGAAATGTGCCATTTAAAATCTAAAAAGTGCCCCTTTCCTTAATAGCAGAATCTGCCTTTTTTAAACCTGGGGAAAACTATATGTGACCTTTTTTAACGTATTCATGAGGTATGTATGTTAAATATATATATATATATATATATATGTATGTGTGTGTGTGTGTGTGTGTGTAGTAACTTGATACGTATTAAGCGTACATACAATGGTGCATAGCATATATGTCACATATATAAGATGAATATTGGAACTTAGCAAAATCGCAACTGTAACCTATGCATGATTGGAATTCTGGGTTCTGCTATAACAAGTAGTAAGTATAGTGTTTTTAGTCTTTTATATGTATCAAATAAACTAAAGCCCATTTATAATGATTTTAGAATACGAAATTGTAATATTGCTGAGTTTATTGCATTTTTATGTTCCTGTATAGTTAAACTTTTTACCCCTTCAAAGCAATGCATAAGATGGCCCTGTTCATAATAATTTCTAAATTAGGGAATTGCACTAAAATTCAATGCTTTTTTTAAAGATTTCTATATGGCAAGTTAGTATAGAATCTGTCAGCTACGTTCCGTGAAACAATCTAGCCCAGTGTTGTTTAGATATGGATTGTGGCCTCTTTAAACTCTTCTTGTAATGTCTTCATAGCAAGGTAAGCTTGTTGAAATGGTTTCTAAAATTTATTCACTAGTCTTAAAGTTACGAATAAAACTTCAGCTGGAATAAATAAAACTATGTATTATGAACCAAACTTCAGGTTTACAGTGAATTCAGGCATGAAAATTTTCTCACCGTCAGGGTTGGCAAGTTTCTTCTATTGTGGAAAAAACCATGGAAGAAATATGTTTCTTCCAAGTGGATGAAATGGAAGAAACTGTTTTTCTTTAGGAATTTAATAAGTTGCAACTTTGCAAGATACAATAATAATAAATGCATTTTTCTAATAGATAACTTTAAGTAAATTTAATGAGACCTATAAAAAATTACATCAGTTTTTAGTCAAGATCGCACACGTCTAAAGCTTTCCAATCATTGCAAACCTGAATAAAATAAATGGTACTTTTCTGTTATACTAACAACATGTCAAAATGTATGTTAATGTGCCTTTTATTTTAACCCTGAACGTGCAAAGAATTTTTATTGCAAATCGTGCCAAACATTGTGATTTGCTATTTATTGAATGTGAATCATTTAATTATCATTACTTAATCGTAACCTTGCAAAACATCTTCATTTTACTATTTTTCAAATAGAAAATATTTAATAATAAATTGTAACATATTTATTGTTGACACTGATGTGGATTTTACCATTTGGCAGTTACCAGGTGACGAGGCAGCTGCAATAAAACTGTTTCAGGACTTTGGATAAATATAAAAAAGCTTTTATTAAAAAAAGAAAAACTATAAACGTCTTCATTCAAAAAGTGAAATGTTTACTGCAATGCCAAGAGTCATTTACAATTCCATGCCAGTAGTTTAAATTGAGTTTTATTTTATTATTTTATCATATAATATTTATTTTTTTAAGTCAATATTTGTATTGATTTAATAAAATAGTTTGTGAAAGTCTGTAATTTCCAAATGTTATGTTTTTAATTGCTCAATTTTGTGTCAACAATGCTTTTTCAAATGGATCATTTCACATGAATTTCATTTTGTGCTAATTATTACGCTTGGCAACGACAATGTTGTTGGTATAACTAATGGAAATGTTCCAAATGAATTTATCCAAAATATACAAAATCAATTACTAAGTAATTCAGTTCAAAACAGGCACATTTTTTAAAAATTTAAACTTCTGTAACCAGTAGTAAATAGTATGTGGATCATCGACCTACTGTAGAATGAAACTTCTTTTACTAAAAGACAGTGCTTGCATTCATTTCATTAAGGGAACTAATATACAATAATTACTGCATTGAAAGATTTCATTAAAATCTCCATTTTCCTTACTACAGTACAATATGGCATAACAAAACAAAAGTATTTTAGCAGTACAAAAGTATTTTAGCAAAACAAAGTATTTTGCATCTTTTGCAGTGAATGCAAAAGATGACAAAATTCTTTCAAGTCTTACAGAACTTGGAGAGTTTAAAAGAATTTTGGCATACCCGTAGAGTTTATTTTTAGAACATTCATTGAGATATGCATACTAGTATACATAATTACAAATTTGTTTATTTTAAGTGTTGCACAATACTTTTTACAATATTGCATTTTTATACGATAAATAAAGAATTGGTGGGTAGTTTTTTTTACAGAAATGAAAAAATACCCCCCCCCCCCCAACCTCTAAAGTTATAAAAAACATAACCTGTAAATACCTGCTGAACCTGAAGTTTGTTATTAAAAAATATCTTATTTTTCCATAAATAATATTTTTAATATTAATTAAAGTTTCCAATTTAAATTTCATATGATTAGGTTTTGAATTTAACTCATTTATATAGTTAATGAACTTTAATTTTGAGCATCTGTTTTGTTTTCCATTGGTTTCTTCAATTTCTTCCTTTTTTTTCCCAGTTTCTTCCGCTGTCCTGGAAGAAACCCAACCCTGTGTACCGTATTTTTGGGCGTATGAGCCGCGGTGCATACGAGTTCAAAAGTATAAAATAGTCTAAGTGCGGCTTTTACCCCAGGGAGGTGGGTATGGTAATTTTTTCCTCCATAGGGATGTCTTATAATACCTGTTTTTTTTCCTACTGATATCTTACGATGCCATTTTTACCTCTTTGATAAACTGTCACATGCTTTCAAATGTTTACCAAAACATTAGAATACGTCTCTCAACCTTGGATATCCGTGAAAGGTTATTTGTGTATTTTTGAGAAATCAGTGAGGTGAAAAGTGTTGGTCTCACCAGCTCTCAAGTTAAAAATGATTGTTTTCTGTGCACCCATGAATAAGCACTGTATCCTTGGGATATTAGAATGAATATAGAGCTGTCATGAACTTTTTCCCTAATGTTGCAAATATTTTGTTTTAGCGATAATTTTAGCTTACCATTTGCTCAAATATTGTCCTCTTAAACTATGTGTTCGTCCACCCTTTCAGCGAACGTACTTTTATTTCAGTGCCATTGCTTGTTTACCTTTTCGCCAACACTTTTTCTAATTTTAATTGTCTCATGATTACTTCATCGTATGATAAGTTTTTTTATAGGACGTATAGGGGGTGCTGGTGTTCCATGATTGCGTAATGCCATACTTTTTATGACGTATGCTGCACCATGATTCGTCAGGATAACTAATTGTTCGTTTCTTGGTTCATATGAAAATTTCTTTGCAATTTTAACGTGTCTTTTGTCAAACAAGATCTTCCCCATCTACAAAAAAAAAAAAAAGAAAAGAAACAGGAGCGCTACTAGTTCTGCTGACGTGGTTTTGGCAAATTCACTAGACAATATTTTGGTACTTTTCAGTTAATCAGGCGCCAGGGATATATATATATATATATATATATATATATATATATATATATATATATATATATATATATAGATAGATAGATAGATAGATACACACACATATATCTACACATATACATCTATACATACATATATATACACTTATATCTATGAAAATATGTATATGTATGTATGTATATATATATATTTATATATGTACATATATCACTGGCGCCCGGCTAACCGAAAAGTACCAAAATATTGTATAGTGATTTTGCCGAAACCACGTCAGCAGAACTACTAGCGTTCCTGTTTTTTTTTCTTTTATTAAAATGGGGAAGATCTTGTTTGGCAAAAGACACGTTAAAATTGCTAAGAAATTTTCATATAAACCATGAAACAAACAGTTAGTTATCCTGACGAATCATGGTACAGCAGACGTCATAAAAAGTATGGCATTACGCAATCATGGAACACCAGCACCACCTATACATCCAGCAAAAAAACTTATCACACGATGAAGTAATCATGAGATAATTAAAATTAGAAAAAGTGTTGGTGATAAGGTAAACAAGCAATGGCACTGAAATAAAAGTATGTTCTTTGAAAGGGTGGACGAACACATAGTTTAAGAGGACAATATTTGAGCAAATGGTAAGCTAAACTTATCGCTAAAACAAAATATTTGCAACATTAGCGAAAAAGGTCACAACAGCTCTATATCCATTCTAATATCCCGAGGATACAGTGCTTATTGTTGGGTGCACAGAAAACAATCATTTTTAACTTGAGAGCTGGTGTGGCCAACACTTTTCACCCCACTGATTCTCTAAAATAAACAAATAACCTTTCACGGACATCCAAAGTTGAGAGACTTATTCTAATGTTTTAGTCAACATTTGAGAGCATATGACAGTTGATTAAAGAGGTAAAAATGGCATCGTAAGATAACAATGAAAAATAAGCTCAAAAAAGTACAATAAGTTATATATTCAGTATTAGGCTCCTGGTGGTACTATTGGACATGTAAGAAAAATTAATACCCAATGGTCGGCCACATTAAAATTAAATAAAACCAACAAATTTATTTACTTTTTATACTCAAAAACATTAGTTTATTTACCCTGCTAATATTCAAGTCCTATAATTTTAGAAAAAAATAAAAAATAAATTAATACTTGCCTTTTAAAGAAATTGCCATCAGTTAACAAAAAAATAGGAAAAATGGCGATTTAACCTCTATCTTGAAATAAATGGTTGATTACTAATTCAATAAAAATACCCTCAATTCTTTGGTGATGGTTCATGACTTATAAAAGATGGCTGCATATAACCAAATTGTAATATTTCATTTTAATCAATAAGCTGTTCGTAAGGCATTTTATCTCAATGTGGCTGACTATTGGTATATTTACCCTATTTCGCCTCTTCCTCAACAATGCAAAACTTTCTTGCAGGCATGATTATTGAAGAGATTTGTAATCTAACAATTTTTTCTTTCCTGCACTGTTGCATCTGGAAATTCGGTTCAAAGCACTAACTTTGGCAGTATTTTCTGAAAAATCTTCTGTCTTTACCGAAAATTGAAAAAATAAACAGTTCAGTTACATAGTTTGTGAATAAAAGAAACTGCTAATTTGATACATTTACAGACAAAAATTAATTAAAAAATTTGTCAGAAGAAAGTAGCAAGTTTGGATATGAAAACAGCCATAACTGGGAGAATTTATTATTTTCCTCACAACTGTGGTTATTTTTTCTAAGAAAGAAAGCATTCAGAACTTTTAGTATCTGTTTTTAAAGTTTCATGATAGAAAATCTGATTTTCATAATAATAGTCATCTCTGATGTCATTTAAATGCGCATCCACTTTTAGACCAAATAGAGTGCCAGTGTTATATGTCAAGAGTTATAAAGAAAAAGAGAAAATTTTTGTCATCATGGATTCAGCCAGCACCTACTTAACTATCTATAAAGCCTTCATTGTCACCGTTCCTGACCCCTCTGACGTCAGGAACAGTGGACCAATTTCTAAACTGGTCTTCAACCTTCATGTAGTCCCTCCACATAGTGGCATATCATTCCTTGTTTTTCATAGTGAATGAAATGAAATCTTAGCAAGTTCTTTTCAAACACTATTTATATAATATTATGAATAATACAAACCAATTTATAAGGTAAATGTTTATATTGATAAATCTTAAACCCATGTGTATGCATTTACCTATTTATATTACTTGCTTTTGATATTTTTGCCTACTTTTGATCTATTGACTATAAGATTTACCATGATGAACCGAATAAACTTACCACGTATTTGAAACGTGAGCGCCCTGTAATCTATATTATTAATGTTCGGAAACGTCTGTCTGTGTGTCTGTACCTGGAAAAACTCTGCAACCGTAGCAAGTAGCAAAGCGCTGTTTGTTTAAAAAAATTCGGAAAAATCCCGGAATTGTTGACATTCAGTATCGAAGAAATCGGCCTTCAATTAAGACAGTTATTAATTAACAAAGTCTCTAAAATTAGCGAAAAAGGAGCATTTTTTCCAAAACAAAGAAAGGATTTCAGTTTTGCCTGGAACGGGACCTTGAGTCGAGGCTAGCAACCGAGCCAATCAGCTTTCGTCTTACACCTGCAAATTTTATTTTCAATACTCCAGCAGGCGTCTCACAGAGACAAACGTCTGCTGAAGAAATAATGAAACTAAACATCTTTTTTTATAGTGGAAGTATTCCAGGTCTGTCAAATTTTTTTGAAATATTATATTTATCGATTTGAAAATTAGACATCCATCCATAAATTTTCACAAGGATTCTAAATGTGTAATTTTCGAATTTCTCCGATAATTAGGGCGGAATTTACAATTATTTTTTTATTTAATTAGACCACTTTAAAAGATTTTGTTTGGGAATACCTGATATCTCAGTCATATTTCATTAGCAGACATCACGGCGTTTATTCATGGAGATAAAACAATTCCTTTTTAAATGAACTGCGGTTTCTATAAGATATATAAAAAAAAATGATTTTTGGATCTGAAGAGTACGCATCCTTGCTCAGAGTGTGCTGACAGTTCAGGGATTCAAAAAATTTTCTATTTCGGACCATAATTTTTTATTTTAGCAAAATCCCGAGTTTTGTAAAGGAAAAAAAAGCTAAGGAATTATCTATTTCTTTTCAAAATATCTCCGGTCGTATGGGTCCCATCGCGACGCGGTTTGGCTCATTTGACTCGACATCGACAGAGCTTAACATTTTTAAACGTTTGATTGTTTATATGTATAGAAAAATTACCACTGTTTTCGATTAGTAAATTCAGATTTTTTTTTTCAGTGGTAAGCTTTTCTACAGGTCCCTGTCTTTGAACAAGTACTCCGCTGGACTAAATCAGTTGTTTGAAGAAAAGCAGTGTCATCGCCCCTCCCTCCTCCCCCCTTTCGGGGTTTTTTCTCCTAACTATGGTCCGTTTCTATAACTAAGAAACTACGTTACGGATTTCCACAAAACTGATTCCAAACATTATAATTAAAGTAATAAGGACCCTCTACAATATTTTAAAAAGTTTGTGAGTTTATATCACTCTTTTCGAATAATAATATCAGATTTATATTTTCATTTCTTAATATCTCGAGTTCTGCGAGTCCAATCGCAACGCGGTTTGGCTCATTCGACTCGATATCGATAGCGCTTACATAATTTAGGTCCAAGTTTCACCACCAGGGGGCGCTTCCGCAAATCGGGTTCTATGGGCCCTATTTCGACGGGGTTTGTCTCATTCGCATGGATTTCGATAGCTTTACAGATTTCGGTCATGTTCGTATAGAACAGATTGCGCCCCCTGGCGGTGGAAGGTGTAACTAAAGGTTTTTGCAGCTAACTCGGGTTCTATGAATGGCATCACGACGCGGTATGGCTCATTCGACTCGACATCGATAGAGCTTATCGATTTTAGTTCATTTTTTGCCACCAGGGGGCGCTTTCTTATATCTGTTTCTATGGACCGGATCACGACGGTGTTTGGCTCATTCGACTCGACATCGATAGAGGATACTAGAGCTTATCGGTTTTTGTTCCGCGTTTCACCACCAGAGGGCGCTTTCCTATCTCTGTTTCTTTGGGAAGGATCACGACAGGGTATGGCTCATTCGACTCGACATCGATAGAGCTTACCGATTTTAGTTCGTTTTTTCACAACCAGGGGGCGCTTTCATATCTCTGGCTGCATGGGCATGGAAACGACGGGCTATGGCTCATTCAACTCGACATCGAAAGCCTTAACGATTTCAGTTATGATCGTATAAACAGATTGCGCCACCTGGTGGTCGAAGGTGGAAGTAACGTAGCGCGTGCGAAGCACGACTGCTATACGGTGCCGCAGGCAGCGGGGACCCGAATCGGAGATTCGTTCAGTTATAGATTTATACTATTCGATGTGCAAATTAATGGATTATCTGGAGCGTGCGTAGCACGACCGGTATACGGTGCTGAAGGCAGCGGGGACCCGGGTCGGAGGTTCGTTCGGTTAGAGGTTTATACTATTCAATGTGCAAGTTAAGGGATTATCCGTTGCAAGCGTAGCACGACCGGTATACGGTGCCGAAGGCAGCGGAGACCCGGGTCGGAGGTTCGTCCGGTTCGAGGTTTTAAAAGATTCAAGGCACCGATGTAAATTAGGGGCCCGCTAGCGGGCGAAGCCAGCTAGTATGATTTTTAATGCTTACATCTTTAAAAGCATGATTATTGCATTGGAATGCATTTATGCTCTTTTAATTGATATTTCTTCTATATTCTTTTTTTAATTATGTTGCAAAATAAATTCTAAAAATAGTTTTTTTGTTAGATAAATCTAATGTGTATTATATATATTTTTCTTTTAAGAATCAAACTAAACTTTAAACTATATTAAAAATGTGTACTTTTACTATTGTATTTCATTTATTTTACTATATTTTAAAATATGTAGTTAAAAGTGTAACAAAATTTATAAATATAAATAATAATAATAATAAAATTATAAAATATTTAATATAACTTAAAGTTTAGTTCGATTGTTAAAAGATTTTAACCCTATTTTGAAGATTATGTGAATGATATTTCATTTGGCATATTATTTTTGTTGTTTTAAATAAGTTTTAGAATAGATATAGAATGATCAGATAAGTAAATCTACCATGATTTTCCCTTTCAATCAAATTAAACTACATTAAATAATAGATATTTTTATTATTGTAATTTGTAATTTTTATTATTGTAATGTATATTTTATTACTTTTTAATTTTACTAAATTCTTCATTTTTAAATTTGATGGTGTTTTAATTTTAGTTCTGGACCTATTTTAAAACTTATCGAATGTAAATAAAATTTATTATTTTAGTATATATATATATTATGTTGAGTTTATTGCCAATTTATATGCATTAGCCTCTATAGATTTTAGTTACATAAGTTATAGAATAAACACTAATAATAATTTTTAATCAGATAGGAAAATCTAACGTGCATTATTTTTTTTAATTTTAATATTTAAACTAAGTTTGCAGGGGTCTGTTCAGAATTTTTTTTCCCCAGTGTCTTGTTTTTGTGAAATTGTGAACAGCTTTTTACATTTGTGAAAAATTTAGTCATAATTTTGTGAACATGAAATAATCAATATATAAGCTTCCTGTTTATACGTTTGTAAGAAGGTATGTATGGAAGTAAAATACATATATTTTCTTTATATGTGTAAAAGTGACAGATCAGATTTTACTTTTAAGAGATTTAATTTGTGAAAAGTTCAGTTTAGGGATAGAAATTTTTTATGAAGGACTATTTTCAAGACAAAGAATGTTTCGAAGTGTCCTGTTTTAAGGTGAAAAGTTTTGTGATGGGTCTGTGTTGAGATAAAGAATTTTGTGCCTTTAAAGGACCCAATTTCTTCCTAAACAGATCCCTGGTTTAAACAACTTGAAATAATGCATATTATTAAAATTTTAATTATATAATATTTGTCTTATTTTATTCATTTTTTTGTACTATACTATTTTAAAAACTTATCAAATTTAATTAAATTTTAATATTTTACTTTATGTACAATAATATATTTCATATTCAGATCATAAAATATTCATTATTATTTTAACAATCAAAGTAAATTTTGAACTGCAATAAAGCTGCATAATATTATTTTTGTACTTTATTTATTTATTTTACTGTATTATATTTTAACTTAAACCAGAAACATGATTTTTTGTCTTGAAGTTACCGAGTTGTTGCACCATAAGATATTTTAAAACTTTAGGAAATTAATTTAAATTTATTATTCTATTTATGTAACTTATTCAGATAATAAAATATTCATTTTTGATAGTTACCAAAATAGCATTGCTAACAATATTATTTGGCATATTTATTAATGGTTTGAAGATTAAGTGAATGATATAGTTGTTTGGTAATTTTATTTTTGTTATTTTAATTAAGTTATAAAATAATAGTACTTTTGTAAGATAGGTAAATATGTAATTTATAATGCAATAAAAAAACAGGGGTTGATGCAGGGTTTTTTTAGGGGGGGGGAGGGGTCTTTTTGTAAAAAGTAAAAGCAAGGTTATTTTTGTGAAATTTATTATATTTTTGAAAAATAACATTTTGTAACGAAAGTTGAAATCCAGTTACTCAAGTTCGAACGAAGCATTTATTAACAAAAACTTTTAAAATCCTCTTGCTGAAGTGCTCCTCGCTGGTGAACTTGTTTGTTTGCAAATTACACATTTTAAAACGTCACAAAATAATAAATAAAAAAAATAGTCAGTTTTTTATGGGATAGAATTTTGTGAAAGGGCCTATTATTAAAAATTCATAATGCACAAGAAGAACGCGAAGTTCCATTGGGGAAAACGGTCGTTGGTCGTCGAACAGTGATGTCACAAATTCGTCCGTAGGTTTTGTAGAGAATCAAGTAGGTATTGATTCAGCACAAACTGTGTTATAGATTGTGTGTGTGAGAGAGAAAGGGGTGGATAAGAGAGAGAAGCATATGATTCTTGTACTACTGTTTGACAGCCATTCAAAGTGCACTAATGTATTATTTTTAGATTAGTTTAAGCTTTAATTATAGATATCTTTTTGTAAATTTTGCAATACTATTTTTTTATTTTCAAAGAATAGCTCCTGTAAAGCATAAAAGCTATACTGCAGCTTTTAAACTGGAACTTCCAAGAAAGATAATGATGAAATCGGAAATGAATTTTTAAACCTTTTTATTTCAAAAAGGGACGATTCCAATTTTGATAGCATTGAATAAGTTATTTTGAATAAATAATTCTTGTGCAATTCTTGGATGAAAAATATTATTTCATAATGTTATTAGGAAGTCATGGATGTTTGTGATTACTTATAGATAGTTCTTATTTTATATTTATTTATTTAAAGCCTTGAACATTTCTTTATTTAATAATTTTATCATTTAAAATTGCTTTATTTATAATTATTTCAATTTAAATTTAAGAGGAACTTGGTATGTTGGTAAATATTCAACATGATAAAATTTTGTGCAGTGGTGTTTCTGATGGTATGGCGTATATAGGATGAAGTTTTGGTTTTTATTATTCGTATTTCAAAAATGCAGCATATATAGCAGGGAGACTTATATACCCAAAATTATGGTAAATAATTCTATTTTTGATTTTTATTGAATTAAAATTTAATTTAAAATGTTGGCTTATTTAAATAATTCTTTTAATAGTGCTACCTTTTTTCCACCTAATTTTTGTACCCTTTTTTATACCCGATTCTTCATTTACTATTTCCTACTTACAATTATAATAACTGCTTTTCTTCTCTACTTCCTGTTACGAAAATATACCCTCAGGTCTCATCACTCTACACATATATATTGAGGTAATATTTTTATCTCTTTTCCAGTTTTCATTAATCCTTTGTGACCATTTTTTTTATTCAATACTTTCATAAAAATACATTTTCTTTGGTTAGAATACTTCCTTTTTTATTAATGAATCCATTTAAATCTGATTAAGTTTCAAAAGAACTCTTATTTCAGTTTTCCTTTTTATCTGTTAAATCCATATTTTGCCTTTCCAGCCTTTTGTTTATTGTAAATACTTTTGTAACTCATGGCAGCTCTTGGCCGTAAGACACCTATGCATGCTCTACCATAATACGTCTCTTTCTCAAAGCAAATTATTTTTTAATGTTGCTAGATGTGTTACGGTGTGACGTAATCATGGCTTGTTCAGAAGTTAGTGTCACAACATTATATTTGCATACAGCAGGAAGAAGATTAGTTCAGACATGCTTAATTTGTCTCTTTTGGAATGATATCAGTGAATAAATAGTTACTTATGCCGGTATTCGTGGCTAGTGTTATTTTATTTGATTTGAGAGATCGTCAGATGGCTTTGGTCACTTTATAGTTAACAGAATGGGTTTTTAATATGTTATGATGGTCTTATGGAATCTATAAATGCCTTTCATATAGTTTTAGTCCTTTGATTAAAGTTCAAGCAGTGTTAGCTTCTTTTTGATGAATGATGGCTTATCTTCTGGATTCTTTAATATTCAACAAATGTGTTAGTGGCAGTTTAATGTATTATCTCAGGTGATAACAAGAAATGACTGTGCCGATAAGTATAAACCTCGTGGTTCTTTTTCAAGGAACTTTGTTGAGAACGCATTTGTCTTGTTTCAAGGCGTGGTTTAGTTTTCGGGGGGAATTCTATTTTTTGTGTACTTGTCTGCTTCTCTACATAAAGGGAATTGAAATTATTCTTAAGATGATGACATGAGTTTTAAAGGTTCAATTGATCTGTCTTGAGTTTTTAAGTGTTTTTCTTCTAAAGAGAGTTGGAGAGCTTTATGGCTATATTGTCATGGTTCGTACGGGTACCGTTAATTTTCCAGGTGACATACCAGTATATTTTTCTAAAAAAGTACATCAAGTTCAAACGTGCAAAAATTCACCTTATTTAAGAAGAAATTATCTGTAAGAAAATACTGGTACCGAATAATTTCCTGGTCTTAAAATTCCAGGACCCATACGAACCCTAATTCTGTCAAGTTGTGATATAAATAAAGATATTCCATTTCAGAATATGAACTTCTTCTCAATTACAGCTTTTTTGTGATAATTTCATCAGTATTATAGTTCATTAAGTTCAGGAACTGCTATTTGTGTCGCCTTAATTAGTGTTATTTTGAAAGCATTTAGTTTAAATGCTCATAAGTACATTTCAGTCACGTCATGTTTTCTTCTCAAGATAAGTTAGTTACTTTATTGTTCTTTAATTAATGTTATAAATAATCATGAAATATCAAAGCTGTGAATATGATTTAGCTTAGATTTATTTTTATTTAAAGTTTATTGTAATGTATGTGATTGTTCTTTTTAAGTTTTTAATAAATAGATTTGTAATTTAAATATGTCATCATATTTTTAAAACCACCATATATATGTTTTTCCTTTTCACTGATATTGTTATTTTGTGTATAGATATATTTAAACTTTTACTTACTTATTTGTCTTGGGGTTACCAGCTTAATGCTTTTTCATTATTCATATTTTCATTAGCTCTGTTACTTTTATTTAAATCCCTTGCTTTTACATTTGTAATGGTCAACACTTCCTACCCCATTAGCAGCTGAGATGTTCTGATCTTAAAACTGATAGAGAAAAGGTTCTGGGTTTAAACCCATGCTGCGCTCTCAAGCCTAAGTGTTTGGAGTATATTCTGCAAATTTTTTTGAACATTGCTGTAAATACATGTTAGGATTCTTTAGAAAGACCCTCCTCCTTCATGGGGAGATTTCTGCCTTGTGCAGATAATTTCCCATAACAAATATCTTCACCACCACCTGTACTTCAACAGTTATATTATAAACATGGTTAATATGGAATTTTACTATAATAGAATATTGCATATCCTAAAAACCCTTTGGGTCAGCTGCAGTATAAAAATGATTACAAATTTTAGAGAAGTTATAAAACTTATATATAGAATTGTTTTTTAAAAAAGCTACTTTTTATGTAATATAGTGCTGTCGTTCTTCATATAGTGTTTTCTTTTTTGGGATTCTGTACTTTAAAAGTAAAAATGGGACCATATAAGATCACTCCTGTATCTGTTTGTCCGTCTGAGCCCTTTTTTTTAAATTGTGGGACATGAAAAGTTCAAACTTGAAAATATTATAAAGCTTGTTTACCCACATGTTTTCAGATAATTAGCCATTCACAAATATGCTGAATAAAACTTTAGAGGCTAATTAAGTTACTAAAAAAATTATATTGTGTGGGATATTGTGAGCAAGATCTCGTAATACTACACTAAAAATATATTTGTTTTAATTTTTGGTATTAATTTTTCAGGGACATTGTCAAAAATACACTTCAAAAATATGTTCCCCCTCCTCTATTTCCGAATCTAATGAAACTAAAATTATGAAAAAAATTCGGGTAGTAGGAGTTTATTACCTTGCAGGAAAACTATACCGATTTTCCTAGGTAATAGTTTTTGAGAAAGCACGTTTTTCTGTTACACACAGACTTTACTTTTCGGCTGTCAGCAGGGGAGTTGATGGGAGCTTGACGTATCTATCTACGCAAAATCCTCCAAGGATACTAACTTTCGAAAAAAAATATTGGTAATTAACCAAAATATTAATTAAGTTACTTGAAAAAAATTGTTTTGATGTATCGTGCAGGGTATCGAAAGATCTCGCAACGTCGAACTCAAAAATATATTTGTTTTAATTTTAGGTATTATATTTTCCGAGATATCTTCGATACTGCAAAAGTATCCCCCCCCAGCCTCTCCTATTTCCTAATCTACTGAAACTAAAATTATGAAAAAATTAAGGGTAGTAGAAGTTTATTATACAGTAGAACCTCGATTATCCGACGTAATTGGGACCGAACCTACATTGAATAGTCAAGAATTTATAAATAATCTAGTTTAATATGTAACATCATCATCAAACTGCTATTATGACTATTTAAACTGCTAATTAAATACCTAAATTCAAATTATACCGGAAAATAAATTTATTTTGAAGTAAATTGTTCCCCGTGGAAAAATGTACACTATGCTGCGACGGGCGTTGCAGACTTTTTAGGGTACCTGCAGACAAAAAACATACAGCGATGCCGCGGTTGCGCTATAGCGCATCAATTACACGAAAAAACGGCAAACTTCATCGAAGGATCGCGAATAAAACGGCGAATTTCGTCGAAGAATCGCGGAAAAAACGCGAAATTCATTTGTTCGCGAAAAATGACTAATTTCGTTGACAGATCGCGAAAAAAACGCAAATTTAGTCAAAAGGGCGTAAAAAAACGTCAATTTCGTCAAAAGGCCGGCAAAAAAACATGAGTTTCTTTAAACGATCGCGGAAAAATGCGTATTTTGCCGAAGGGCTACGGAGAAAACGCCAACTTCGTCGAAAGATGGTAGAAAAAACTTCATTTCGTCAAAAGATCTCGTAAAAACAGTCAATTTCGTCGAAGAAACTGCAAATTTCGTCGTCGGATTGCGAAAAAAAGGAGAATTCTGCCGACAGATCGCGAAAAAACGGCAAATTTCGTCGGAAGATCGCCAACAAACGGTAAATTTCGTCAAAGGATCTCGAAAACAAACGGTAAATTTCGTCAAAGGATCTCGAAAAAAACGGTCAATTTCGTCGTCGTATCGCGAAAAAACGGAAAATTTCGTCAGAGGATCGCCAAAAAACGGAAAATTTCGTCAGAGGATCGCCAAAAAACGGTAAATTACGTCAAAGGATCTCGAAAAAACGGAAAATTTCGTCGAAGGAACTTGAAAAAACGGTAAATTTCGTCAAAGGACCTCGAAAAAACGGCAAATCTCGTCGAATGATTTCGAAAAAACGGCAAATTTCGTCGAAGTATCTCGAAAAAACGGCAAATTTCGTCGAAGGTTCACGGAATAAACGCGAATTTTGTCCAAAGGCTAAAGAAAAATTGTGAAATTCATCAAAGGATATAGGAAAATGGCTAATTTTGTCGACAGATTGCGATATAAATGCAAATTTCGTAAAAGGGCCGCGGAAAAACTTGATTTTCGTCAAAAGACTAAAAAAAAACCATGAGTTTCGTTGAAGGATCGTGGAAAAAATGTGAATTTCATCAAAGCGCAACAGAGAAAACGTAAATTTCGCCAAATGGCCGCTGAAAAAATGCTAATTTCATGAAAGGATCACAGAAAAAAGTGCGAATTTCGTCGAAGGGCCACGAAAAAAGATGCGAATTTCACAAAGGATCGCAGGGGAAAAAGAAACGCTAATTTCGTCAAAGGTTCACGAATAAAACGTGAATTTTGTGAAATAGTCCCAGAAAAGATGCAGCATTCCTTTAGAAAACAGCAGACACACAAAGTTCTATGCTTAATATAGGCATAGTTTTTAATCTGAAACAATATACTGAACTAACTTTTGAAAAATCGGGTTACCCCGAACCCAAATTGAAGGAATCCACACTCAGACTGAAATCGACTCTAATCAAAAGCAGAGTTAATCCGACTTGTAACAAGAAAAATTGTTGCCGAGAGGGGTTAATTTGAGGGGTGGCCGAGTGGGGAAGAGGGCCCTCCACCTTCCTCTGCTGTAACCTTTTAGAATATTTGCTGTGAATTTCAGAATTTTTTTAAATCATTCCTGATAAAAGGTCTTAAATAGATATGATTTTTAGTATGTGTAGGACAGCTTCTCCATACGTCACCAGTTATACGTTAGTTTACGTCACTGCTTCTTCAAACCATCTGTCGTCTGGTGGGTATCTCATATACAGTTTCGGTTTGATGTTGTAGGTGGTGCTGCCTTAGCAGGGATCATCACCGGCTGCACAGAACCGTGCGCATAGGTGTGCAGCTGCCATTTCGTTCCAAAGTCGCGACACGATATTAGCACTATTTCGTTAGAAGTCTTTCTTTAGATCTATGTTCATCATCGTATCACTCAGCAATCCGCGATGGTAAACAGTATGCGATACATTCCTTTGATATTCATTAAAATATAGACCATGGATGCAATAATTTTGCTCAGTGGCAATATAAAACAACCTGTATATATTAAGACCACGGAAGTTCTTCCTCCGTGATTAAAATGAAAAAGTAATTCTTAAGATAAATTTTTCCAGTGCAAAAATGACTTAAATGCACATGTATAACAAACATCCAGAACATTTCCAGTTTTAGAGTAAAGTAGCGTGCGGTTCGGATGGCTGAGCAGTCTAAGGTGCCATTTTTAAGCTGTGTTTCTCTATTCACACCATAGGTTTGATAATCTCTGGGTAGACTGATTTTTGTTGCTTTATTGACGATAAGATAATTCATTTCAATAATGTCTTATTTTACTTAAGGAGAAGTTATATGATTTGTAATTTGCTTTATTCGAATGCTTTATAGTTAAGTAAATTTTAACACCCAACAATATATTTTTTTAATTACCAATTTATATTTAAATTAAAAGATTGTATATGTAGTTATCAATTAAATACGAAATTGAACTGATCTACAATTTTTGATATATTTGGTATGACCATTATCAACATGTCATATCTACAGGGTGATTATATAAAAACTATCCTGATATATGAGCCCCTAACTATCATACCGTTCACAGAAACTGAATGAAATTTTGGTTTAAATGATTTTGAGGTATGCGCCCAAGGATCATATGAAAAACAACAGTTAAATTCTAACAGTTACGATTACAGTGACAAAATTTCAAATGGCAACACCTACTTTTTTTATTGGAATGTGATCTTCACAGTGAAAAACCATAAAAAGCGTTGTAACGGTACCTGTGGCACGAAAATCGCCGGCTCTAGACAGACTAAGAAGAATAGTGAAAACAACCAACAAGGACATACAAGCAAAAGAAAACAAAACATTTTATTGTGTTTCATACATTTTCCATTTCACACACGACGACACTTTACATGCGGCAGATGGTGGATAGCACTGAACTACTATCTAGTTAATTAATTAATAAATATAATGTATGGAACCCTTTCAGTGTGAGTTATCTCACACTTAACCGATTTATTTTTAATACAACAGACTGACTCTATATTTTATTAGTATCACAATTTTCAAACTATAATTTTAATGATACAATTATTTATTTGTTTCTTACACATGTAAAAATATACAGATGCAGATATACTGATATATGTACAGATTATTTTGGTTTGGGGACACAGAATACAGCAAACGTTTGTGTATCGATAGAGTATAGTTAGTATATAAATATATGAAAGCCATAAAGCGCAATATCTAAGTGGTCTTGAGAAAATAAGCCTCTTACTTTGTGATTCATAATAGGATAAATTACTACTTTTAGTAATCAGCTCACTTGCATAATTGGCAGCATGCTGGATTTTTCAACTGTTCTTTGAGTTTGAATCCCAGTGGATTCTTATTTTACACACCAAAAATTTTTTATCAATTTCTAGCAAGCTTCGCCCACTACACTGGTCAGTTTCTTCAAATGAACTTTGAACCTAACGAAATGTTCATTGATTCAGCAAGAAACAATAAAATTAAAATTAAAAAAATTAAGATAATAAATTAATTATTAATCTAAAAAAAAAGTTGACCGATAGATAGTGCTGTACTCATCATAATATGCTAATTAAAAGACAACATGCTGTCATGGTACTCTTTGCTCAAAGCCTATCCAGCTGTTGAATCTGCATTTTGGAAATGACAGAATTATCAGTCACCATTTCCTAAAAACCTGGCCATCAAGTTTACCTATCCTGAATCCTTGTGATTTCTGGCTGTTAAATACAGATTCATTTGACCTTGTCCCCTTACGAACACATGTTTACTTTGGCTGATGACGGTTGTTAAAAATTTGTATCCTGTTTGTTTATTTGTTTTTATGGTGATTCATACAAAGTTATAATATTTAATTCTGGCTGTGGGGTTACCTAAAAGACGTTGTGTACGGGGGTCCAATTGCAAACTTAGGTGAATTAAAAACATGCATTATGCAACACATTCACATTATCACTCCTGAAACATTCCAATCTCTTGTGGAACATACTGTTTTGCACTTTCAGCTCGTAGGAAAAAATAGTGGACAGCATATTGAACATTTCTTAGGCAAGCCATAGCTAACCTTTTCTTTATGATTTTATCAGTTTTTGCCGTAGGGACAATTAAAAACCGATTTCATTTTGGCTTTCCGTACGGTTTTTGATCTAGGAAAAATGAAAAACCAATTTTTTCCTATCAGCCGTGGCACCACCTTGTTGTGGTGGACAGGCTTTAAACAAAGAGTACCACTACAGCATGTCACATCTTTTAATTAGCATCTTTTGACGAGTACAGTGCTATCTATTGGTCAACTTTTGAACTTTTCTTATTCCGCAAAACAAGTTCCCATTGCTTCACATATATTCAGATGAAATATCAGGTCATTTTGACCAGTTCTTTTTTCACAGCCTCTTGAAAGTGCAAATTGAATTATAATTATCCTGTATTTCTTGGTCTCAGAACTTTCCAATTATGCGAAGTATCGGGGAGAAAACATTAAAAATGTATATTGGTGCTACACCATCATATTAAAAATGTGGTATGAAATATTAAAACGTAATGGAAATTCTACTTTCATTACAATTCTTGCAGTTGTATAAAAGCTGGCTGAAAAGAAAGAAAAGTAGACTATAGTAGTGCCTTTTATTGGCTTTAAACTTTTTTTTCTTTTTTTTGGCCATGATTGTTATTTTTTCTGTCACAATATTAGCTTTCATTAAGTAAAGCTTTTCATTTGTGAACCATTTATTTCTAAATAATAAGTTTTCTAATTTAACTAATAATAAAGGTATTTTATTGAGCTGAGATTTGTTATATATTTTGCCAGGGTTGGGTTTTTGACGTCAAAAAGTGGTTTTTGACATGACATGTCAAAAACCTGTCGAAAAGTGTCAAAAACTGTGAAGAACTGTCAAAAACCTTTTACACATTTTCTTGTAGCAATCATTGGTGATATTTTATATTAAATCAAGCTAAAAACTGATTAAATAATAATTTATATGTTATATAAATAATTTTTATTTAGTTATGTTATAATTAAGTTGTAATAAAATTATACATCATAATTCAAATTATTTCTCAATTATCATGCTGGGAAAAATAGCTAAAAATATTGAAACTGCTATTAAGTTGTGCATTTTTCAAAGTACTATTTATATCATTACTACTATTAAGTGTTCAGTTTATTATAAAAAATTTTAGCAATCTAATTTATGCTTAAATATCTTGTGTAAAGCTGAATGTCCACTATTCAATGACTGATCATAAGTTACCTAGACTTATAATGATTCTGAATGTTTGTTTTTGTACATAAACATTAGATATAAACCACAATTGCAACACAAATGTTCTCTGAGTTATTAAATGAATTATAATATGAAATCAGTATAGTTAAACGTTCTTTAAATCAATAACTTACAAGAAGATGGTTTGTTATTTTCAATATTTACACATACGAGAGTAGTTTGATAAGTTCTCGGCCTGACACAGAGTTGGAACAAGTATGACCAAATGACAATGATGTTTGCAAAGTATGATCCTTTATATGACATCACAGACGCATAAGTTTATTGATTATTGCTGGGCGATAAAGTAAAGTAAACAAGTTCTAACATTTTCTAAAAATGAAAAAAAATTAAAGTTTGAGATGTCATAAAATACTTTGTTAAAAAAGATTTAACCCCCACGGACATACAAAAAAAGTTTTATTCAATCTTAAAGGATTCTTGTCTTTCATATTCAACGATAAAAAGTGGGCTGCTGAATTTAAACATGGTAGGAAATCAATTCACAATGATGAACGCTTAGGACGCCCAAACACTGCTACGACTGACGAAATTGTCTCAAAAATTCACAATGCCGTATTGAATGATTTGCGATTGAAGGTATCCGAACTTGCTGACATTGCAAACATCTCGATAGACTATGTCCACTATATCATGAAGTTTTAGGTATATAAAAGCTTTCAGCTCAATGCGTGCCGTGTTTTATGAACGTCGACCAAAAACGCCAAAGAATGAACATTTCTCAAGAGTCTTCTGAAATGCAAGTTGCAAAATAAAATGAAATATTGTAAAAAATCTCGTATTTTCTTTCTCTGGCCGAGAACTTTTCGAACCATCCTCGTACAGGTCTGCACTAAAGAATTCGTACACAAGAGTGTGTCTTAATGTATTAAGTTGCAAGGGACTACATTGAAAAATAATATGAAATTATGTCAAAAATCTTTTGCTTTTACTGTCAAGCCGAGAACATATCAAACCACTCTCGTATATATAATATATCTTCACTTTATTATGTTAATTTCAGCTTAATTATTTAGAACAAATTTTTTATGTTAAATTTAATTTTTATCTCTATATATATAAATGAACAGATGTCTGTCTGCCTGCCCGCGGATTGCACCGTAATTATAACACCTAGGACTCTGAATTTTTTGTCATGTGTAGATGCTGTCATCGGAAAGTGTACTTCGCGGCCGGATTTTTAAATTTCAATTTAGATTTTTTTAAAATTAAAACGTGCATATGAAATTCTGGGTTTGAGGCTTTTTACAGCTCTCCGCAAAGTTCGCACCAACGAAGCAGCCAGCCAATGAGAGCAGCGGTTATTACGGATATAGCGAGCAACAGCATTTCCTTCCTTTACGGTGTTTGGCTATCACGGAGCTTTTGTAGAAACAAATTGTACAGTTTATTTTATATATTTATTTATTGCTCATTACTATCTGTTACGAATATTGATTCACGTAAGTTATTTTCAAATGTATTTCTTCGTATGCGTAGTCGCCCCCATATATTATGAGATATATATATCTTGCAATTTATTGAAAGTTTTTATAGCGCTAGGCATATCATTTCAAACCTGAGGCCTATTTCAGTGATGCGAAAATTTTGAGTATTTATTGCTAAAAGATGTATGCTTTATAGATTG
The DNA here is from genome assembly GCA_963931845.1 of Maratus michaelseni. Classification (NCBI taxonomy): domain Eukaryota; kingdom Metazoa; phylum Arthropoda; class Arachnida; order Araneae; family Salticidae; genus Maratus; species Maratus michaelseni. Next base: position 277,244,769 of record OZ007598.1, on the reverse strand, counting down.
CTGTAAGATGCATGTTTTATGAAGAGTTTCATATGATATTAAAACATTCAGTAAATAATAATTAAAGTCTATTTAAATTCTTGGGTGAATATTTTATTTACTGAATGTTTTCACTAAATGTGACTAACTTTTAAAGTTATTTTTTATTGTTATTTACAATCTTGCTTCCTATTGCTGCTTTTGACTACATATTTAGTCATATTTTGTTTGTTTGTCATACATATTTTGTTTGTTTCATAATCGAATGACTTTCCTGAACTTTACTTCCTATATAGTGAAAACATTCAGTAAATTCCTGTAAGATGCATGGTTTATTAAGAGTTTCATATGAAATTAAAACATTCAGTAAATAATAATTAAAGTCTTTATTTAAATTCTTGGGTGATTTTTTTTATTTACTGAATGTTTTCACTAAATTTTTGAGTAATTATTTATTGTTATTTAAAATCTTACTTCCTGTCACTGTTTTTGACTACATTTTTAGTCAGTTTGTTTCATTTAAGAACATTTTTAGTTGCCCAAGAACTGAATGATTTTTTTAACTTTACTTTCTATAAAATGAAAACATTCAGTAAATAATTTTTAAATTGTTTTGATGAAAACATACATCTTCCACAAAATTTTTGAATATATATTTACAATCTTTCTTCCTATTACTGTTTTTGACTACATTTTTAGTCATTTCGTTTCATTTATGAACATTTTTATAAATTTTATGGAAGATATATGTTTTCATCAAAACAATTTAATTATTATTTACTGAATATTTTCATCAAAACAATTTAATAATTATTTACTGAATGTTTTCATTTTATAGAAAGTAAAGTTCAAGAAAATCATTCGATTCTTGCGCAACTAAAAATGTTCTTAAATAAAACAAACGGACCAAAAATTTAGTCAAAAACAGTAATTGGAAGAAAGATTGTAAATAACAATGAATAAATTCTCAAAAATTTTGTGGAAGATGTATGTTTTCATCAAAACAATTTAATAATTATTTACTGATTGTTTTCATTTTATAGAAAGTAAAGTTTAAGAAAATCAGTCGATTCTTGGGCGGCTAAGAATGTTTTTAGATGAAACAAACTGACTAAAAATGTAGTCAAAAACAGTTTTATGGAAGTAAGATTGTAAATAACAATAAATAAATGCTCAAAAATTTAGTGACATTTAGTGAAAATATTCAATAAATAAAAAATTCACTCAAGAATTTTAATAAATACTTTAATTATTATTTACTGAATGTTTTCATTTCGTATGAAACTCTTCATAAAACATACATCTTATAGCAATAAATACTCAAAATTTTCGCATCACTGAAGTATGCCTCAACTTTGAACTAATATGCCTAGCACTATGAAAACTTTCAGTAAATTGCAAGATATATATAACTGATAATATATGGGGGTGACTACGCATATGAAGAAATACATTTGAAAATAATTTATGTGAACCTTAATTAGTAACAGAAAGTAATGAGCAATATATAAATACATAAAATAAACTGTCTAGCCAAGCTTGGTAAAGGAAATGCTGTTGCTATATCCCATATTTACTGCTGCTCTCATTAACTTGCTGCTTCGTTGTCGCGGATTGGCGGAGAGCTGTAAAAAGCCTCAAACTCAGAATGTCATATGCACGTTTTAATTTTAAAAAACCTAAATTGAAATTTAAAAATCCGGCTGGAAGGTGCACTTTCTGGTGACAACATCTATACATGTCAAAAATTTCAGAGTCCTAGGTGATCCTTAAACAAAATTTGTCGAGATTCGTGTTTTTTCAGTGATCCTACGACGTAATTTATGTTTTTCCTGTGATCCTTTGACGAATTTCGTGTTTTTCCATGATCCTTTGACAAAATTTGCTTTTTTCGCGATCCTTTGACGATATTCGCATTTTCTCTGCTGCCTTTTGACGAGATTTGTGTCTTTTCAGCCATCTTTCGATAAATTTCGTATTTTTTCAGCGATCATTTGACGAAATTTGTTTTTTTTGTGATCCTTTAATGAAATTTGCGTTTTTTCCGCATCCTTTTGTCGAGATTCATGTTTTCTCAGCGATCCTTTGACGAAATTCGTGTTATTCCTGGGATCCTTTGATGAAATTCACGTTTTTCCTGTGATCCTTTAATGAAATTCGCATTTTTCAGTGATCCTTTTACAAAATTTGCTTTTTACGTGAGCCTTTGACGGTAATCGCATTCTCTCTTTCTTGCCTTTTGATTAAATTCGTGTTTTTTAGCGATCCTTTGACAAAGTTCGCATTTTTCCTGTGATTCTTTGACGAATTTCGCATTTTTCCATGATCTTTTGACAAAATTTGCTTTTTTCGCGATTCCTTTGACGATATTCACATTTTCTCTGCTGCCTTTTGACGAGATTCATGTTTTGTCAGCGATCCTTCGAAAAGCTCGTGTTTTTTCATCGATCATTTGACGAAATTTGCTTTTTTGTGATCCTTTAATGAATTTGTGTTTTTTTCCGCGTCCTTTTGTCAAGATTCATGTTTTTTCAGCGATCCTTTGACGATATTGACGTTTTTCCTGGGATCCTTTGATAAAATTCGCATTTTTCAGTAATCCTCTGACAAAATTTGCTTTTTTCGTGATCCTTTGACGATAATCGCATTCTCTCTGCTGCCTTTTGATGAGATTCGTGTTTTTTTTCAGCAATCCTTTGACAAAATTCGTGTATTTTCAGCGATCCTTTGAAGATATTCACGTTTTTTTTTGCTATCCTTTGACGAAATTTGAATTTTTCCATGATCTTTTGACAAAATTTGCTTTTTTCATGATCCTTTGGCGATAATCGCATTCTCTTTACTGCCTTTTGATGAGATTCATGTTTTTTCAGCGATCCTTTGACGAAATTCACGTTTTCCAGCGATTCTTTGATAACATATGCTTTTTCCACAATTTTTTGACGAAACACAGTATTTTCCATTCAGTTCTACAATTTATCGCATGTTATTTGCATTCACCGTTCTTTGGGACTAAAAATGTAGTCGAAAACATTAACAGGAAGAAAGATAGTAAATAACAATAAATACTCAAAATTTTCGCTTAATTGAATTCGGCGTACGCTTTGAACTGATATGCGTGTCACTATCAAAACATTCAGCAAAGTGCAATATATATGTTTTCATTAAGATTTCTTATCAAATATGGGAAAGTGGAGAGATAAGATTATTAAAAAAAGAACTGAATGGAAAATCCCAAAATTGTTTATTAATCCCATCGCTTTTGTACATTCTTTTTAACATGTAATTTCTATGGCAGACATAAAGGCGCCTCTATCCCCAGATTAAAATAATAAATTAAAAGCCTATTGATAACCGAAGAATCTGAGCTAAGATGTTTAAACTGCATTATGGGTAATTAAAGTTTTTCTATTAGAGTGCCAGTTAGGTATTATGATGCGAAAAAGCGGGCTTCGCCCGCTATTGGATCGGGGCATTAAATATAATTAAGAAACATTTGTAATATTTTTGTGAGAATGGCGAGATGAGGGGGGGGGGGCGATGACTTTTTATTGAATATCACATTTATTCTACATCAACTGACTCACCACCAGGAGGCGCTTTGCTATCTCTGTTTCTATGGGCTGGATCACTACGGGGTATGGCTCTTTCCACTCAACATCGATAGAGCTTACCGGTTTTAGTTCAGATTTTCAACATCAGGGGGCGCTTTCCTATCTCTGGTTCTATGGGCTGGATCACGACGGGTGCGGCTCATTCGACTCGACATAGATAGCCTTAAAGATTTCAGTTATGTTTGTATAGAACAGATTATGCCCCCTGGCGATGGAAGGTGTTACTAAAGTATTTTGCAGCTAACTCTGGTTTTATGGGTCACATCACGACGCGGTTTGGCTCATTCGACTCTACATCAATAGAGCTGACCGATTTTAGTTCTGAGTTTCACCACCAGTTGGTGCTGTCCTATCTCTGGTTCTATGGGCTGGATCAAGATAGGGTATGGCTCATTCGACTCAACATCGATACAGCTTATCGATTTTAGTTCGTAATTTTCACCACCAGGGGCGTTTTCCTACCTATGGTTCTATGAGCTGGATCACGACGGGATATGGCTCTTTCGACTCGATTTACAGTAACATATGGGAGTGTGCATGGCACGCAAAGTGTATGCTGTCTAAGGTTGTGGGGTCCACAACATTAGATTTGTTTAAAAATAAAAAAAAATTTCAACACTTATTTCAGGTACATTTAAGGTTGTTGGCACGGGCAATGCCGGGCGGGTAAGCTAGTACATTACAAAATAGTGCCTTTTAATTTATTTATTGGAGCATATTATTTCAAGTTTCTAGCTGTAAGTCTAACCTTAATCATTTGTTCGTGGAATGTGCATTTACAAAGAACAGCTGTAACATTTTTTCTTTGTTTGGATTCTATTAACCTGGGGTAAACATTAAAAAATATATAAAAATTATATGAAATTTTATGCATTAAATTGTACAAGTATTTAATAGTTTAATTAGTTTATATTTTTTAAGTAACAATACTTTTAATTATTTTTTATTCTATATTTATAGCTTATAATTATTTCCTATTTTCTAAGCAACTTGTTCAACCAAAATCATGTTTTGAGTTTTCAGGGGTCGATACGATTTTTTTTTCTTGGGGCCCATTTTGTGAAAAATAAAAATTCTATCTGTGAAATTTATCATATTTTTGTGAAATTTATTATGTTTTTGTGAAAATCAACATTTTGTTATGAAAGATGATAGCTGCTCAAATTCAAACCAAACATTTAATAATAATAATTTCTTTAACTTCTTCTGCTAAAGTTTTCCTTTCTTGGGAACTTGTTTTCTTTGTAAATTATACATTTTAAAACCTAACAAAATAAAAATAAACTATGGAGAGTATGTTTTTATGAATAGAATTTTGTGAAGGGACCTATTTTATTAAGAGGAATTTTGTGAAGGGTCCTGATTTATTAAATCGTTTTTTGTGAAGGTGCCTTAGATAGGTACCAACTAAAAATTATTAAAAATTGTAAATTTAATGTTGTTGTAAAAATAACTTTAAACAATTTTTTTACTAAATTTTAGGTTTTTGACACTCACTGTCAAAAACTATGTCAAAAAGGGGTTTTTGACATGATGGTTAAAACCGGATAAAACCGTCACACTGTCAAAAACTTACCAACCCTGTATTTTGCTGGTATGTATTATTTGATTGTTGTGTATTAAAAATAGCATCTGAAACTTGTTACATTTTGCAATTAGAAATTGAAATGTTTAACTGCTTTCAAATTCCTAAGGTATAAGTCTTTCCTAATGTATAGGTTTTAAGTTATATTTCTTGCTCTCAGAACTTCCCAATGATGTGAACTAGTAAGGGAAAAAAGAGGGAAAATATATATTGGTGCTAAACCATCGTATTAAAAATGTGAATTTAACTATTGAAACGTGATAAAAAAAACTACTTTCATTATGATTGTTGCAGTTGTATAAAAGCTGGCTAAAATGAAAGAAAAGTAGCCACACTAGTGGCTTTTACTGGCTTTAACCACATTTTTTTGACATAACTGGCATTTTTTCATACATTATTAAATTTTATTTAGTAAAGGTTTTCAATTATAAACCATTAATTTTAAATTATAAGTTTTCTAATTTAACTAATAATAAAGTTATTTTATTCAGCTAGAATGTAATAAATAACATTATTTTTCAATATTGAAAATATTAGTTAATATTAAAATAATATAAACATGGTAGCGACATGTAACCAGAGTTATAAATTATAATGTCATCAAAAAAAATTTAAGAAGCTCTACTATTTGTAATTCTACAAATTGTCAACCAAATTTTTATAATACTATATAGAAATATTACTTCTAATAAAGTTACTCTTTCTCATTTTCATGTTACTTTTATACTGCTACTTAATTTAACACTAATAAAAAATACCATTAAAAGATTATATTAAAATGTGCTAGCTTACAGCAGACACTGCTGATGTTTTTTTAATGGGTCAAAAAGTAGTTTCTACATATATTTTTCATTTTCATTATGTGTCTGTTTAAATTATTGGAATTTTTTTAAATTGATAATTCATATGCATTTAAATCCACAGATAAAAAAATAGTTTATTATTTATTTTAAAATTTTCAGATTAAAATATAGAAAATAAATATATACTCTGAAGAAAATGTCAGTGCCTCAGATTCACTCTCAAGCAACAGAAAAAACTTTGACATGTGAAATATGTTCCAAAAAGTTTTCAGAAAGTGGAATTCTTAAAGTACACCTTCGCAGGCATACAAAGGAAAAACCATTTGTTTGTGAAATATGCTTTAAAAGATTTTCACAGAGTAGTAATCTAAAAGTACACCTGCGTACCCATACAAAGGAAAAACCATTTGTTTGTGAAATATGCTTGAAAACTTTTTCACAAAATCATGTTCTTAAAGAGCACTTGCGTACTCATACAAAGGAAAAACCATTTGTTTGTGAAATATGCTTGAAAATTTTTTCACGAAATCATGTTCTTAAAGAACACTTGCGTACTCATACAAAGGAAAAACCTTTTGTTTGTGAAGTATGTACCAAAGGATTTTCACAAAGTAATAATCTAAAAGTACACTTGCACACCCATACAAAGGAAAAACCGTTTGTTTGTGAAATATGCTTAAAAGGATTTTCAAATCGTAGAAATCTAAAAGCACACTTGCGCACCCATACAAAGGAAAAACCATTTGTTTGTGAAATATGCTTAAAAGGATTTTCACAAAGTAGTAATCTAAAAGTACACTTGAGCACTCATACAAAGGAAAAATCGTTTGTTTGTGAAATATGCTTAAGAGGATTTTCAAAAAGTGGTGAACTAAAAGTGCACTTGCGCACTCATTCAAAGGAAAAATCGTTTGTTTGTGAAATATGCTTAAAAGGATTTTCACAAAGTAGTGACCTAAAAAAACACTTGCGCACCCATACAAAGGAAAAACCATTTGTTTGTGAAATATGCTTAAAAGGATTTTCACAAAGTAGTAATCTGAAAGTACACTTGAGCACTCATACAAAGGAAAAGTCGTTTGTTTGTGAAATATAATTAAAAGGATTTTCACATAGAGGTAATCTGAAAAGACACTTGTTCACTTATACAAAGAAAAAACTATTTGTTTCTGAAATATTTTAATATGTCATTAATTGGCAATTTAAAGAAACATTATCTTTCACCTTCAAACTGAAAGACATTTCATTTGTGATGATTTTCAGAAAGTGGCCATCTAAGAAAACATTTGCATGTTCACACGCATGAAAATATCATAGTTTGTGAATTATATTCTAAAAGATTTTTTTAGATTGATATTTTAAAAAATATTTTTACTTTTTCTCCCCAAACCATTCTTTTGTGAAATAAGTTCTAGAGAATTCTTTCAAAGGCTTTTTATAAAGGCATCCTGCATCCTATGTAAATAAGAAAACTGTTCATATCTGGAATATACTCTTAACAATTGCCCCAAGATTATAATTTAACACTTTGACCTCAGTCGTGTTAAAAGAAAATCTCTCTTTTATGTTGTAATTTTCAAGACTTTTATATCATGTGTTTTTTTTAAACTAGAATTTTATTAATTAAAATGCCTGTTAAGTGCAAGTAATATTTATTTCATCTTTGATACTAATTTAAATTTCTGAAATGAAGCATGTTTATGGAACAAGCTTTCTTGTGCAACACCAATATAATTCAAATGGAGTAAACAAATGTAGTTTGAATTGAATATGATTCATAAAATATTTAATGGTAAATGCATATTTACTCATACAAATGAAAAATTATTTTCTATTAATTTAAGATTGTCATATGAAGAATGTTTATGAAAAGTTTGTCTTGATGATAGGAGTAAAAAAAGAACCTTTCTTTTCGTGATACAAAGAATTATTCATTTTACAGAGGATTTTTCATAAAGGAAATATAAGTATTTTTCATCGTACCCTTACAGAAAAAAATTATCTTCATTTATCAAATTTGTTAATCCTTCATCTGTCTTGCCTGAACTTAGTGCAGATTAATAAAATATACAATACCATTGGGCCCATGATAGGATTTTGCACTGAAGGCTAATATTTTTTAGCAATATCTAATTTTTCTAAGATGCAGGTTTAAACTTATAAAGAAAAATTAAGAATTAAAAAAAAATTTGCTACCAACATTAGTGAAGTCAGAATATCATCTCATTTATTCCATCAAAGTTATAATAAAAACTAGTCAAATATAGCAAAAGGCACATGCATGCGAAAAAAAATAACAAATGTATTTTTAACTGCATTAGAAGATGATGTAATCTGCTTCATGAAAACTGAAAAACCTTTCATTACTTTTATGAAAACAATGCTGATATAAATTTTAATTAAACGCAATTTAACTTCGATCAATTGATGGTGTTTTTTTAAACATTTCAGTTTTCCTTTTTTATAAATGTAAAATAAACCTGTGTGCTGTCATCACACTTTATACTTGTGTTGTGTGTTTTACATATTCTACACATTATATATTACATAAATAATGTATTCTTATTGCGTATGCCATGGTTCTACTACTTATTTCTTTTATTATTGTTGAGCATCATATAATGCAGCATTTTATTTTTGTGGCAACACTAATTTGAGGAAAACTTTTCTTTTCATTTATGAAAACTATGCCGATTTAATTTGTAATTAACAGCAACTTTTAATCAGAAAACATGTTTTAAAGAAAAGAGAGTGTACTATTTCAGAAGCCTGTTTAAAAGTCTTTCATATGGTATCACATTTATCATTCTGTGTTTTCCCAGCCAGAAAGTGTTTGCACTTTCTTTGCAAAAAAATATGGATTCTACACATTTTGTGCATAAAAAGTTATTATTTTTTAATAATTTAAAATATAGTTATTTGCATTTTTTAACAATAAATTTGTTCATACTCAATGATTTCCAAAACAGTGCACATTTTTTTGCATAAAATAAGTGTGTATTTTATATTTGAAAAATTGTGCATTTTTATTCTTAAAAAAAATCTGTAAACTCCAGTTTTGCAAAAATTTATAGTTTTTTATGGATGTAACAATTTGTATATTCCAAGTTTGCATTATTTCTCTGCATGGAACCTATTAAAAATCTGTAAAAATTTTCAAAGTCATTTAGTGTTTTATATTGTCATGAAAAATACAATATTCCAAAGCATTACAACCCTTTTGGAAGGAGGAGGACAGAGCAATTTGCAAGTTGACAATGTTTAGAAAGTTGTTCTTTTGCCATTATAGAGCACAGTATCTCATCTCTGTAAAACAACCAAATGAATATCAATAGACATAGTCACTACAGAATGAATTCCAGTGAGGCACTAGACTTTGAAAAATATATCTGTGGCCGGCAATTTTTTTAAAAATGGCATTAACTTAATTTTTATAAATAGAATATAGAGTTCCTGGGCGAACTTGACTTTCTAACCATTAAACAGATCATAAAACATCAAATCTCCGGGGGGGAGGCTGGATGCACCAGGGAGAATGCCCCCCTGGCTACACCTGAATTCAACATGGTGCTAAAACCTTGTAAACCAAAATTTGTAAAGAAACATAAAAGAAAGACAGAACTAAAATTACCCCCGCCTGTTACAGAAAATTCCCAGTTCCTCTTTCTCTTAGTGTGTTAAATTATTTTAATTTACTTGAAACGGATAAGTTTTATTACATCTCAATCGGAGAGTAAAAAATAGTTAATTAAATTTCAAAATCTGGGGCCCACCACAGATTCAACTCTTCTCTGAACCTGTCATTTAAAATAAATTTTAAACACATAACATAAAAAGTCCTAAAATTAACTACCAGTGAGAAGATTTAAGGGAAGCCCCCTCCCCCTACCAGAAAATATTTCTGTTTCTCTCTAATAATAATAAAACAAATTGAAACAAATAAATTTTTCTTTTTTCCAAAAGTGGAGATAATAATATTTAATTAATTAAATTTCAAACTGCTCGAATGGGCGGTGGGCCCCTTGTGCTCCCTCTCCCCTCATCCTTAACGAAAAATATTTTATTTCTTTTTAGGTAGCTTTCAATACAAAAAAGTAAAAAGCTACCTATTGCAGCCGTTCGGAGGAAAGCAGTTCCGGAAAATGTCGATATATTTTCACCGATCATGACCCTCAGACCTCAAAACCACCCTCCGTTCAAATGTTGATTTATATATATAGATATATCTATCTATCTATCTATCTATCTATATATATATATATATATATATATATATCTGACCTATGTCATGCGATAACGCTCGTATTTATAAATCAATTTTGATGAAACTAATTGTGTATATTAAGCTCACAAATGTCTCGAACGAGTTCGTTGGCCAGCTTGGTCCGCCATTTTGTATCAAGATGGCAGCCATTTAAAAATTTAAAACTAAAATAATTATATACAAAAAAGTTAAAAGTTCAAATTTATTTTTTAATTACATGTTAGGTCTTGATACAAGGATTCCAGAGCATTTTTTGGTTTACCTCTATCTTAAAAAATGGCTGAGATAGAGCAGTTTGAAATTCTAGGGTGGCTGACATTTTGAAACAAAACAGCACATTAACGCGATTACTCGCAAATTATTTTCTTTCATTGTTGTAATAATTTTCCCAATCATACGCATAAAACTATATATCCATATCCGTTAGTGCCAAATTCCCGCCAAAATTGGGGACATTTGGCGAAATATCGCCAAATTTGGCGACCAAAATAAGTCTTCATAAATGAAGCGAATTTGGCTATTGCTCAATAATTTGGCGAATTTCTTATTCAAATTCAGTACTAACGAATCTTTTGTAAACGTTTCTTTGCATTTTAACTTGCTGTTTTCGTGTAATATTAGCTAAAATTTTAAAACGAAGATATAGGAAAGCTACCTTTTCCACCCGGTACAGGCCGGAAGGACTTTTTTATTTTAAGTTACTCAAAAAGAATAAATTTTACTATGTTTTAAAAATCGGGAAATGTAATTTTTTGCTAATTAAATTTCAAAATCCAGGTAGGAATATTGGCTCCCCCATGCCCCCCCCCCCCTTCATCCTTAATGGAAAATTTTTTAGAACCTATTTTATTTTCAGTTACTCAAAAAGAATAAATTTTACAATGTTTTCAAAATCAGGGGGGGGGGAATTTTTATTTAAATTTCAAAATCCAGTGAGGGGCAATGGCTCTTCTATGTCCTTCCCCCTCACCTTAACAGATTTTTTTTAAATTTTAATTTACTCAAAAAGAATAAATTTTTCAATGTATTTTGCAATCAAAGAAAAAGAAAATTTAATTTCTTAAATTTCAAAATCCGAGGAGGGACACTCCCCCTTTCCACTTTTTTATGGCACATCCATGATTAGAGCTTAAAAATACTAGTAAGGTTGCTAAATGAAGAATTTTCTCTTCTCCCCTATAAGATATGGCTCTCAGTTTTTATGAAAATTCCATTTAATTAAAAAACAAAAACAAATGAAAAATGTATATTCACATAGCCATGAATGCATTTCTGACTCAATGTTTTCATCACAGAAGGATTTGTACAACTCAACCTTCGTCTATCAGACAGTTTACTTTACGTTTACATGTGACTATCATAGTGTTAGTGACTCTGCATTCATCTATTATTTTTTATTCGCTTTATCAATATAACATTTATGATTTAATTAATATTTTAAATGGATAAGTTCCCAGCTACATCTACCTTTTTGATAGGACAAAAATACTTTCAAAACATTGTGTCCTCTTTTAATAGATTTAATGTATTTAAATCAAAATATCTTGGCCTAGCAGGCAAAATATTTCGTAGAGGGATTTGTAGGCTATAAATGTTATTCATATTTTCAAATATTTTTTTCTCAAAATTTATAAATAATATACCATTTGAAAATTAATTTTCAAAAATATATGTTATTACATCTTTAAAATATAATTACATAACTAAATCAGGAGTTTGTTATTTGCATAAACAATTTAGTGTTTTAGAAACTTCTAACAGAACTTTACTAACTTTAATGTCCTAACATTGTCCAAATGTTTTAACACTTTTTACTTTAAACGAAACTAACAAGTTTTTTTTTCAAAATAAAGTATCGCTTATCAAAAGAGAATATGTGCTCTCAGAAAATATGAAACATTTTGCATTATTCACAGAATTGTTACAGCAAGCAATAATAATTTTTGATAGACAGATTTCAGGTATCAAAATGAGTAAATATGGTATAAAAAATCAGTTTTAATTTCACATTAGTTAATTGAACATTTTATATATGAATTCTTTTTCATAGACATTTTTGAAATAATGTCCTGTTTTAAAATTTTTGAGTTTACAAAAAGTGTTTTTGAATTGTGCACAGTAAATAGAAATTCAAAAATTGAAGTAAATTAAAAAAAAAATATGATTATATGCTAAAGATGCATGCTAATGAATATACAGGGCGATTCATAAGTATGCATACAACTTCAGGATACTGTAAAACAGGAACAGTTTAAGCCACACTCCCCATATGCAAGTCGTAAGGTAGGTGTATTCATAAAATTTTTCCCGCTGCTGTGCGAAGGGACATAGGCGATAGCTAGCATGCCATGCGAATATCATTAGAAATGACTGCGTCTTTAGTGGAGAAGGCATTTAGTGTTTTTGAATTGAGCAAAAACGGAATCTGTCACCACTGTGCAACTGCATTTTCGAACACGATTTTGAAAAGAACCTCTTACCAGAAAATCCATTTATGATTGGTTTAAAAATTTTGAAACTACGTGCTGTTTGTGCAAAGTGGACAGAAATGGATTATCGGTTTGATGAGTGTCATGTTACTAAGTGTGCACATATTGCATTTTTAAACCAATCATAAATGGATTTTATGGTTAGAGGTTCTTTTCCAAATCATGTTCGAAAATGTCGTTGCACAATGGTGACAGATTCCGTTTTGTTCAATTCAAGTACACAGAATGACTTATCCACTGCAGATGCAGCCATTTCTAATGATACTCACGTGACACGCTAGCTATTGAGTAGAGAGTAATTGAGTTTTGAGTTATAGAGAAAGCAAGTAGATATGACGTCAGCAAGTTATTATAATTTCATATAAGTTTGAGGAACGTATTGAATCATGATAAAAACCCGAGTATGGAAATATTGGCATATTTTAACATTTTCAAGGTCTCTATACAACATGTTTAATTTTGAAATGGATTTTTTTTAATATCGCGTTTAGTCCACATGACAGATATTATTATGACAGAGAATAATAGAGGGCCTCGTTCGCTATCGGGCCAGTTCAGATATTCGAAATAACGATAAAAATAGACAGGTAAATTTTTACTTTATAAAAAACATGACTTTATTTTTTTGGGGAAAATGAAATTTATTGTGATGTATTAAAGAAAGGATGAGGTGTTTTGAAAAGAATATTAAACGCAACCCTTTGTGCGATCTTCGATCACACTTCAGCACTTTTTTTATTTTCCTGTGTACACTGGACGCGAAATAACGCCTAGAAGTAAATTTTCAGCGTTTTTTCTTCCGTTCCCTCGGATATTTTCTGGTTTGCGGGGCCTAAAATAATGTCGAAATAGTAAAATTGTTGCTCTTTTTTTTTCCTGGGACTGTAGGATCTGAAATACTGCTGAAATCATAAAATTTAAAATTTTTTCCTTTCTTTTCCACGGATTTTTCAGGCGTGCAGGACACTGAAATTACAAAATTATGGATGTTTCTTCGAGCGCACGAAACCTGAAGTCCCGCCAAAACTGGAAAATGTTCTCTTTTTTTTTACTTCTTCTTTTTTTCGGGTCCTCGAAACACAAAATTACTCAGAAATTAGTATATATATATATATATATATATATTGCTTCCTTCCTCTAGGATTTATTTCTTTCCTACATTTCTTCATCGCAACATAAAGTTATGCCTAAGTTGAAAAATGTTTGCCCTTTTTCAAGAATGAACGAAACACAAAATAAAGACGAAATCGTAACATTTCTACGTTTATTTTTTTGTGTAAGCGGGACCTGAAATAACACAAAAATAGTAAAATATCGCCTCTTTTTGTTTTTTTAAGTCCACGAGACTTCAAATAAAATTTCTTCGTCTTATTTTTCCTCAGATTTTTGGGTCTACAGGACCTAGCACTAGAGTTGCAAAGGCTAGAAAAAATCCGGTTTAAACGTGGGAATAAACCAGGTCTTTCGGGAATAAACCCGTTTTTTGCAAATCTACCTAGCCTGCAAATGCGAAATTTTTGTTTATTTTCTACCGAGCTTGCCGGACCCGATATAAGACCGAAATTATATACTTTTTGTGGAGTTTTGTTTGATTACGTGGGACTTGAAATAGTGTTAAAATAATAAAATGTAACTTTCTGTGCGTCCTAATATAACGCCGAATTTGTAAAATTTTGTCTTTTTTATTTCCTCAGATTTATCGATCTAAATGATGACCAATTAGCATGTTTTCTAGAGTAAGGTTTAAAAATTTGCTTGTATAATTAGGAGAACTGAATAAAGTATTTTTAGGAAAATGATCACTTTTTAGTCCCTTTTTTAAATGTAAATGGTTCCCCTAAATCCCTTTTCATGAGAAAATCGTTCCCTTTTGGGGGGCTAAAATGTGTTGGAAGCCCTAGGGTGGCGAACCGGTTGTTAAATTATTTGAATCCCACCACTGTATATATATATATATATATATATATATATATATATATATATATACATATATATATATATATTATCAATTTATAGTTTAATTTTAAAGCTTATAAAACTTTGAGAAAACAATTCCTGAATCCTGAATACATAGATTAAATACTTTTCTCTCCTTTTTTATTGCTATATCTTAAAAGGAAGGAGCAAAAATTATAATTTTTTAAAAATAAAATGACCAATTTTCACTTTCTACCAAGCTTAAATCAATCATATATGCAGCCTTGCTTTCAAGCAATAAGCTTGATGGCAGTGCTACCTAAGAAAATGTTATTTTTTTGGATACATTCTTAAGATTTACTCGGTATACGCGATTGCCACAGTATATACTTCTAGACACTGTAGCAGGACTACACGAAAGAATTCGCACACATTACTGAATATGGACAGCCATTGTCGAAAATCGGTTTTTAATCAGTCAAGTGTTTCTTAAGTTGTTTATTGTTGATATCTCATATAATTCTATGAAAAAACAAGAACGAAAAATCATGCGCCAAACATCGATTATGAAACACTTTCCAACACAGCCAGAAAACTGTAAAGAAACTTCACCGTTAAATAAGGTGAAAGAAGATATATAAGTAAACAGTTTAGAAAAACATATAACACATTGAAAAATATAGTTTTCAAAATTACCTTCCAGTGTCAAAAAAGTAGTCGAATTATTTTGTGCAGCCCTGTATAAGATCAATAGATGTGGATATATAGTATGATAAAATTTAGTTCAGTTAGAATATTCACATTTAGCAATTTTCGCCAATCAAAATATTTTGTACAACTCTGTATATTATCTGAAGACTTTTGTACATACCACATATTAAGGTAAAAGGCAACTTAAAACTCACTCGCAGCAATTACCAACCGTAAACGACAATGTATCTTTTTCTTTGCATAGCCCTGTATATGAATTTATTTGAACTCCACAAACTTCTATAAATCTACTAAATATAGTTCAGTGGGAAAATGCGTAAACACAATTAAAAACTACCCTTAAGCAATTCACTCCCATAGTCTGTAATGCTTACGAATTCTCTTGTGTAGCCCTGTATATGATCAACCAAGTTTATAGACACACACATATTTTGAAAAAAATTAGTTAAACTAAAAAATGCAAACCAAAGTTGAAAACGCACTTATCACACATAGAGTGCAAATATCGCACATGTACTGTAAACAATATATTTTGTGTGTCCCTGTAAATAAACTCAATGCACACAAGAGAGCAATTTATAATGCACCTCAGTAATGCATATAATTTTCATTATGTTTGTAATAATATCACTAAATTACACTAAAAACGATTTTTTCTCATAGAACGATGTGTGAAAGAATATTTTGTTTGATCCTGTAAATGAATAATAAATTCTTTGCACCCCATATTCTACATAAAGCATGTTTTTATACGCTTCATAATTATACATCAATTTCATTATGTTTTAAATGATGTAGTATCATCAAAATGCACTTGAGACGATTATTTTCCTTGACTGTAATGTAATGGAATACTTTTGATTGTCCCTGTAAAAAAACTATAAGTACTACACACCTCAGTAGCAATAGGGAACACGCTATTGTGTGTAAAGTAAACATTTTCGAACATACACCCCCGGCCTTGAAATCTTCAAGAGCTAGAATTAAACATTCTGAGTCAAAGGGTAGAGGACAAAGTTTGTGAATAGGATGTTTGAGTTCTCCTGTCGCATAGTTCAGTGTTCTTTGTATGGGAATGGTGGCAATTCTAGCACTTCTCGAGGTATCCTATTTCACATCAGGGAAATAATTTTGTTGAAAATATATAGTTACAAAATCTGCATTATTGTTAACAAATGGGCGACAATTGACATTTAGAGTGGATACAATCTTCAACGTGTCCTTTCAGTAATTTTGAATAGTAAATTTCACAGAACTTATGCCCTTAAATTAAGCAAAGATTTCTATTTCTACTTACTAGTACTAAAAGATAAAAAATTGTTCTTGGCGAAGGGATTAAAAATAGAAATAACAATCAGAGTTCGTCTTGTACTGAGTTACTCTGATGGATAAGAAGTGGATTTCAATCCTGATTTCCTATGCAAAAATTGTCTGTCTTGATACTGCTTAAGGGCAGGGTTGTCATTTTGTCCACTTTTTTGTAAAGAGTCCAGGATACTAAACAAAATGAACAAAATTAAAATCCACTGAATTTGAATATGTGTGGCAAATAAAATTATTGCCATTATCAGAGATGTGGAAATAAATTAATCTACTTCTCACAGAAAAGCAGATATTCTAACTGAGATAGTGAATTTCTTGGCAGACTTTTAGGTACTTACTTATTATCTAGGACAAGAGATAGATCACAGAAAATGGTTTCCAATAGTTGATCTTGTTTATCGTTGCCAATCTTGTTCAAAACAGTATTTTAAACTTATTAATACATAACACTGTTAAAAATAGTAAATAATGTAAAATAAATAACAAGTAACTACAATAAAAAATAAACTATAAATTATAATAAAAAGTAAACTATTAATTTTAATAAATAAATAAACAATATAGTTGTCAAAAATGAGGGTTCCTGTAATTAGTATAATTGGTGCATTTGTATCTAACCTGGCCCGTATAATACATGAGTTCTGACTTAAAAACTGCAGCTTATGACAGGGGTACAAGTAGACAATCTAGATGAAGACTGAAATATTTCTGGGATAATGAGTGTCATCTTGGAAGTTGGAAGATTTCTACTTGTCTTATGGTATGATTAAAACTGATATTTTAAAACAAATGCCAATTTTTAAAGTTTCTGCTTCTCTCATTGCTATTATTTACAGATTTAATTTACTATTACTTGCCATGAATATGCACATTAAACACACATGTACATATTTATAGTACAATGATAATTATAAGTTGAATAAAAAATAGATAGTAACTAATTTATATTTAAAATATTATTCAAAATACCGGTTGTACAGATAAATTTTAATTCCAATAAATGTCAATGGATGATGCAAATTGCAGAAGAAAAGAAAACAAACAAAAAACAGGAAAGACCTCATACAGAGTAGAATTAAATTACTGTTAAAAATTTTAGTAAAATAAAGATTTCCCACTTTTGAATTTAATTTTCTGATATAAAATTAAGTTGTATTTGATTTTCACACTCAAGAAATTATCCAACACTTAAAAAAGACAGATAGCAGCTATAGAACGCTTATATAATTGCATGAAATGCACGAAATACAGGATCTTTTTAGAAGGAAATCTACTTCTTTCTTAGTTATATTGGGTAGGTACAAGGTTACTAAATTTTAAAACAAATTCTCCAAGACTGAAGGTCTTGCACACATGGATGTGTATTTTTAAAGAACTAATAAAAAAAAATTTCAACACATTTAATGACAATATACTTAATTTCAGATCACCACTAAATTACACTTCCTCGTAAAAAGATACATTGTACACCACCTTGAAAAAAGGTTCAGATTTACATAAATAGTAAATGAATTAAGATAAATATCTATCAATATGAATTACAAAGGAAAACTGGAAATTATTTAAATTTTTAATGCAAAGAAAAAAATGCCTCAAACTCTGAAATACCATTCATCATTTGGTATTATGTACCAAAGAGAGACTAACATTTATAGCACAGTTAAAGTCAAGACAAACTTTACACCAGCAGAGAGATTGCCAATTATACACATTATTGATTACAATGTCAAATACATAAAACTAGCATATGCCCTCATAAAAATGACGGAAAGGTGTTATTTTAAGTTTAGAATGTTAAGTCATACTACTGACATATTTTTTCATTTAAACAGATGATATAAAATAAATATTGCGTGTGTTTTAATTGGAGATCCAATATGGGGATTTCTGTAATATCTTACTGTTATCTTGTGTTAAGTGCGATCATTCCAACAGTGGCAAATCATCAAAATCACCCCAAAAACTGTGTTTGAAAAAGTCAACCCAGAGGAAAAAAATTTCAAATACGAATTTTTTCTTAAAGGGGTGCGTAAAAATTTAAGAATGATTAAACATTTTAGGAATACATTTTTTTTCTTCGATTAATACTATTTTTCATTTCTAAAATATGAAAAATGTGTTACTTTAAATGAAGTTTTTTTAAAGCCGTTTAATAAGATGTTTTTTAAAGAAATTTACCGAATTTTATTTTGCATAAGTTGGCAGCTATGTAAAGTAACATAGTATGTAACTATGTAGCCCATGCTATTACACATATGTAAAGTATGTAAAGTAGCCATAAAAATATGCATAAGTCAACTAAGAAAGTTTTAAAAAAAGCTTTTGCATTTCTTATACAATAGAAAATAATTCACAGAAGTATATATGAAATTCAGCTCAAAATATGCATAGGTTAAATAAATAAAAATAAATAAATTGTTGCAAATTTTATTAAATATATTTTATTAATAATTAGAACTATTACCAATAAAAGAAGGAACATGCAATTTAATTAGCTATAATGTTTAACACAGGTCATATCTGAGGTCAATCAGGTAAAAATTACACTTAAATATTATTTGTTAAACAAAGATTCGTTCATTTGTTAAATTCATTTGTCGAATTTGTAATTCTGAATGGTAACAGTGTTTGTTTGTTTATATATGGTAAACCAAAGTTTATTTTGGTAATTTTTTATTTAGAACTGCAAACATTATAACTGGATGTGATATACCTATTTTATATGAAAATATGCTGAACAGACAGGATTTTACGTAGAAAAAATTATCATTTAGCTGTTATATGTTAGCATATGTTTTTCATTAAGCCTAACATGGCGTTTAGCTATGGTCCATTTGCAAACTAGAGTGGTCGGAAACCAGCATGGTTACATTGCATTTTATTATAAGTAGATGAAATATAGAAAATAAATGTATAGGGAAAAATATTTTATAACTAGAACAATAGAGTTTTAATGCTTTTAAATACAGAGAAACAAAGGTATTCAAACAGATGACTTATAATTTTAATAACTGAGAATATAAGTTACATAAAGAGCTAACAGAAGAATTCAAGGCAATTGTGATTAACAATGAGTACATAATATAAAAATGTCATATCTATGAGAACAAGAAAACATTAAAAAAATATTAATTATAATACAAAGCTTATACATTTACATCATAAGTACGAAATACAGGTCTTTTCCAAGGAATTCTATTTCTAATTTATTATTCGGTACAAATACAAGATTACTAACTTAAAAAACAAAAATTGACCATGTTGCTAAATATTTATCTTTCCTTCCTAAACTCCCATCAATTGTTAATGAATGGAAGGTTAAGAAAAGTACATATATCATTTCACTAACTCAATACATATCTGTAGAGTAGCTATTATTTCATTGCATATAATTTTTTTGTATTTAAACATTAGCATAATTGATTGAACATAGATGTTGCTAGACCTTGAAAATAAAGAACTTTAAATTCAACCACACATTTTAGTAGTGATCATATCATAATTAAATTAGTTTGAACAGGAAAAGAAAACTTTTAAAACACTTTCAAAAGCAATTTTTACTTACATTTTAATACCTCATCCAACTTATTACTGTATGAAATAACAATCAATGTGTCACATACATATGCAATTTCTTCAATATGTAAAAAATTAAAATACATGTCATAGGCTATTCAGAAATCAGGATCTTTGCAAACAGCAAGGCTAATTAGAGAATCATCGCCCTTTTTCCCCCAACCTGTTGTTTTTCAGGCTTATTGCAAATAGCCTAGAGAGTGTTTGACTAATTGGAATATGGTTATCTATTTCTCCATCAGCCTGATATTTTTAAGGCTTATTGCAAAGAACCTAGATAGTGTTAGGCTAACTGAAAAATGACAAATTGTTTGTCCAAATATTGTGTTGTACCACACCTAAACCTGAAACTCCATTTAAAGTAACCTGACAAAAAAAACATTCCATGGAACTGCTCTTGATTCTAACATGACAAAATAATTTCTGCAGAAATGCTACCAGACCCAAACTGAAGAATTCCATTTGAAGTAAAACTGACACAAACCTTCAAAAAAATTCAATCAAACCGCAACTGATCCGAACATGGCAAATTATTTTTGTTAACATGCAACCCAATCCAACCCAAACCACAAAAAAATTCCATCGAATTAAAATTCTATCTGAACAAGCCAAAAAAAAATAAGTTGACAAGCAACCGACCTAAACCTGACAAATCAACTAGAACACTAAATAAAAAGAAATTAATTCATCTTTTAATGCAGTGATGAAAAGTAATCTACAATTATATCGCTAATATCAATTTTATCTGTTATATTGTATAATAGACATATATATATTCTTTAGTATTCAAATATAATAAAGGCACTAAATAGCTGATATCTCTGCATTGGTTTGGGTTGTCCCTAATTTCTTTTTTCTGGTTGGGGTGAAATAAAGTTATTTTTTCTGTTAGTGAGGTTCACTCTAGAATGTTTCTTGTGTGTCCGATTTAAGTTTTTCAAGAATGGCCGTTGGGATTTTCACAGACAATTTAATGAAAATAAGCAGAACAATGTTTCAGATGAATTAAATTTATGCATAAAGTTTTTAAAACGTCTGCTATAATTATCGTTTTAATATTATTCTTACATGTTTGTCAATACATTTTAATTATTAAAAAATATATTTTCCAATTTTAATCAAATGATTAAGTGGATCCATTGAAGCATTAATATAATGCTATTAAATTAGTAAATATATATATTTTTAAGTTTTCTTTAATACTATTTAAAAAAAGCATTAGATTAATTTTATTTCATGTTCGATTGTAAGTGTGTTGTGTTCGAACAGGGTTGCGGGATGACGAAAATTATTTTGTCATATTCACATTAGGTTGCATGTTCCTTCAAAACGGATTTTTCGATCTCATGTCAGATAATACCCCACCCACACAGGATTCTACTCTTGAATCAGTTTTCTATTCAAAGGTTTTTATTATTCGTAAGTAAAACCTTACAAATATGTAACAGTTAGGAATTGAAAAGTGTTCGCTAAAAAGATATGTTCACTACTGTGGATTGTCCATTTGGATGTTTTGTTATATACATTTTTCACCGAAAAGAATACTTGGGCTTTCATTTGAAAAATCAGGTCAACTGGACTCTGTCTCACAAGAATCAAAACCTAACCTGAATTCCAAATTATTAAAGTCAATATTACAAAGTAGTGCAAAAATATAGAAGTCAACCCAAAATGAATATCCAACACGATACTGACTCTAATCCATACTTACTGCAATACGTCCATGTAGTGAATGATTAAGCATAATTTTAATATAAATAACTAGGAACTTGAATTTAAAATGCTTATAAAAAAGTATAAGAAAACTGTCTTATTGGCATATTTCATTAAAATGACTGAGAGTCTGAGGTTAGTGAATACTTTATTTTCATTTTAAGGGTATATATTTTTGAGAAATTTCCCATGCAGAAGAATCAATCAAATCTGCAGATAAGGTAGGTTTTTTACTGTTTTCCCAGTATTACATAGGAAGGAAGAAATAGTGAGTGAAAATATTTATATAACTATATCAGAAAAGTGCTATTTCAATAGTACCTGAAGATAAAAGATTTTTGATGTTTTTCCAGCATTACATAAAGAAGATGGGTCGCTAAATAAAAATTATTACAAAACATATATGTAATTTCAGCAATAATAAAATCTGCAGATGAGGCAGTATTTCAATGTTTTCCCAGCATCATAAGATTTCTATTTAGCAAACCTTCAATTTCTAACACCTATATATTTGTATGCTTTT
This sequence comes from Maratus michaelseni, assembly GCA_963931845.1. Classification (NCBI taxonomy): domain Eukaryota; kingdom Metazoa; phylum Arthropoda; class Arachnida; order Araneae; family Salticidae; genus Maratus; species Maratus michaelseni. The sequence goes on along the minus strand of OZ007598.1, from coordinate 277,222,272 downwards.
ACCCTTTCAGCATCATTCCTATTATCAGAGAATATGGACTACAAATAAAAATTATAAAAAACATGTATAAAAATTGTTATACCAATGAAATTTGCATATTAGTTATATATACTTTATATATTTTTTTTATTCAACAATCCATCTTCTCTACATAGGGCTGGGAAAACATTAAAAAAATTTTCAGATGAAGATTTCATTAATACAAAAATTTTCATACATGTTTTTTATTTATTTCCATTAGCAACCCATCTTTTCTTTGTAATACTGGGTTAAAAAACTACCATATCTGCAGCTTTTATTGATGCTTCTACACAGAGCAATTGAGAAAAGGAGGCCCTAAAAATAAAAATGAACTAACCTTAAACTCTCAGTTGCGTAATGATAAACTACGGCAGCCGAAGACAGTCGTACTTCACCGCCAGTTCCGGGCTCTCGTGAGCCCATACGAGGTCACGACCAAGAAGGGCCGGTTTACCCAGATACCTCCAAGGTGGTGCTCTTCAGCCTGGGGAAAGTGAATGAAATCAGCAGTGCACCAAATGAGGTGACCCAAATGAGTGAAGTCAGTGGTCGCTGCGACATGCGGTAGGGCCCAAGTAAAGGACACCACCACACGACACTTGGGCGGACGCAGAGACGATCCGACAGCTTCGTTGCCGGAACCTCATGAGAGGAACCGGGTTCTAGGCATTGCCAAAGTGCCCCCATGACCCATTACTGTAACCACGCCTTCTGATTATCGAATCCTAGGGCTCTCAATTGCGTAAATAATATCTGTCAAAAAGACAGTTTTCTTATACTTTTTTTAAGCATTTGAAATTCAGACTCCTATTTTTTATACTAAATTATGCATAATTTCAACACTTTAGACAAATGCAATAACCTGGATTAAAGTCCTTTATCATATCGGATAAACAGATTTTACCTGAAATTGACATGACATGCTGCTCAGGTCTAGTACTGTTGGTGCTATGTTTTGAGATTAGGTTCATTTTCATGCTTTTTGGTTCAGGTGAGATTTATTTTAGGTTTTGACTTCTGTGGATAAGACTGAATTTGATAATGTTTTTCAAAAGAAAGTCCAAAATATTTTTTATGTGATTCATGCAATGTAATACATCCATAGTGGATTTTCCCCAATAGTGGACATCTGTATTTAGAAAACACATTTCAATTCCTAACAGTTACGTATATATTTGTTTGTTTTTATCCCCCAATAGCAGACAGCTCCAAAGAGCAAACTGATGCATTTCTAGAATAATGCACGGGTGGAGTTATATTTCACCAAAAATAAAAATCCCTATTATGTCAACCAGCATCCAACCGAACACATCAAATATTTTTTTTCAATACGTAACACAAGACAAATCCAATACACTTCAACCTGAACCCAAAATGAAATGAAACTAATAGTTTATTTAAATATTAAGTAAAAAAACCCCTTTTCTTTTAATTTTTACAAAATTAGTAGCAATAGATTAGTGCTTCAGGCAATCCACTTAATATTTGTTTAAACTTAAAACATATAATTTTTAATAATTAATAAAGTATCTACTCATTTACACAAAAAAAGGTTAAAACGTTAATTATAGCAAAAGTTTTGGAATCTCAAAACAATAGACTCAATTCATCTGAAATATAGTTCTGCCTATTTTTATTAATTTGTTTGTGAAAATCCCAAGAATTTGACTTGCAAAAACCTAAGTATGACCTGCAAGAAACATTCTAGAGTGAACCTGATGTGGAGAAGAAAACAATTACAGTCACCCTGACCAGAAAAAAGAAGTTAGAAACAATCGAACCAAAACAAAGCTTTCCAGTATTAAAAGATTTTACTATATTTGAATATTAAAGAATATAGATATGTCCATTTTCAATGTAAAATATAAAACTGGTGTTTGTCATGTAATTGTAGACTCCTTTTCAAAATAGTATTAAAAGATGAATTAATTTCCTTTTATTTAGTGTTCGGTTGAAGCATTTTGGGTTGAGATAGAAATGCTTCAGTTTCAGATTGGGTTGCATGTTGACAGAATTATTTTGTTGTATTCAAATAGAGTTGCAGTTCAATAGAATTCTTCTTGTCAGGTTCAGGGCTTATATGAAATGGAATTTTCTGGTTCAGGTCAGGTTGCCTGTCAATGGAAATTATTTTGTTGTTTTCAAATCAGTTTGCTTTTGATTAATTTTTTTTATCAGTTTTGATGGCATCAAATGGAATTTTCAGATTCTGATCCTGTTGCACCTTAATGGAAATAATTCTGTCGCTTTCAGTTTGGTTTGCAGATCGATGGAATTTTTGGTCAGGTTTGGGTTGGGTTGACTTCAAATAGAATTTTCAGGTTCAGGTTGGGTTGCATGTCGATGGAAATTATTTTGTCATGTTTGGATCAGGTGGTGGTTCGATGGAATTTTTTTTTGTTAAGCTCGGGTTCACTTCAAAGGGAATTTTCATGTTCGGGTCGGTTGCATTTCGACAGAAATAATTTTGTCGTGTTTGGATCGGCTATGGTTCAATGGAACTTTTCTTTGCCCAGTTCAAATTAGACTTCTAATGGAACTTTCATGTTTGGATCAGATACAGCACAATATTTAGACAAACAGCTGGTAATTTACTAATTTGCCTTAAACTGCATAGATTCATTGCAATAAGCCTGAAATAATCTGCTTAATTGAAAAACTAGTGGTTAATTGCTATAGTCTAACGCAATCTAGGCTCTTTGCCATACGCCTACAAAATTTTCAGGCTGATTGAGATATAAATGGATGTATATCAATTAGCATAACACTCTCTAGGATCATTGGAATAAGCCTGAGAAATATCAGGCTGAATGGAAATAGGGAGATGATTCTCTAACAAGTCCGGCTCTTTGCAAGGAGCCATATTTCTCAATTAGCCTGTAGCATATACATTGAAAGTACTTAATATATACATAAATAAAACATCAAATAATACAAAACGAAATATATGACATATCACTGAAAAGATAAGCAACATAGAATAAAAAATTTATTTTATTGCATGTCTCAAAAACAAAAGGTTTCAGTGTGGATTGAGAGATGGCATTTAAAATTACTCTCTAGAGAGTAAATTTTTGCACATATTGCACAAACAAATGGTTTATTAACACTATGACTGAATAGATGCCTTTTTATTTCACTCTTTTGCAAGAATTTCTTGTTGCATATCTCACACATATGGTTTCTCACCAATATGAGCTAACAACTGTTTACTTAAAGGAGTCTTTTGAGAAAATTTCTTGTTATATGTCTGACATGCCAAAGGTTTCTCACCAGTATGCACTATCAAATGTTCACTTAAATGACTCTTTCAAGAGAATTTCTTGTTGCATGTCTCACATGTGAAAGGTTACTCACCAGTATGAACTAACAAATGTCTGCTTAAATGACACTTTTGAGAAAATTTCTTGTTACATGTCTCACATGCAAATGGTTTCTCACCAGTATGAACTAACATATGTCCACTTAAATGACCCTTTTGAGAGAATGTCTTGTTGCATATCTCACATGCAAATGGTTTCTCACCAGTATGAAGTAACAAATGTTTCGTTAATGAAACCTTTTGAGAGAATTTCTTGTTGCATATTTGACATACAAATGGTCTCTCACCAGTATGAATTAACAAATGTTTACTTAAATGACCCATTTGAGAGAATTTCTTGTTGCATATCTCACATGCAAAAGGTTTATCACCAGTATGAACTAACAAATGTTGACTTAAATGACACTTTCGAGAAAATTTCTTGTTACATGTCTCACATGCAAAACGTTTCTCACCAGTATGAACTAACAAATGTTCAATTAAATGAATCTTTTGAGAGAATTTTTTGTTGCATATCTTACAAACAAATGATTTTTCTTGTGAGTCAGACGGAGCTTCTCCAAAATGCTCTTGTAAAGAAATGTTTTGTTCCATATTTCACATTTTAAATATTTTTGTCAGCTTTGTGTGATGTAATGGATATCCAAGGAACCTTTTTTCTTTAACTACTGTTATAGATATATGCATCTGCAATAAATAAAATTGTTAATCTATCTTATTTTACAATTCATCAAAAACATATTTCAAAGCAAAAGAGCTTCTGACATGAAATTAAAATAAATGAGGTAAACAGAATTTAAATAATTTTCTAACCTAGATTAAAACCTATATTCATTTACCACAGCCGTGAAAACACAGTTACTACTGCCAAGTGCAATGAAACATAGTTATGTTAGTACCCTCCAACAAAACAAAAAGTAGTACCATATTTTCGGTGTATGACCTGTGGTACATACGAGTATAGAAGTATAAAATATTCTAAATGCCGCCAGGGCGGCGGGTACGGTGATTTTTTTTCATAGGGATGTCTTATAATACATTGATTTTTTCCTACCGATATCTTATGATGTCATTTTTACCTCTTTGATCAACTGTCACATGCTCTCAAGTGTGTACCAAAACATTAGGAAATGTCTCCCAACCTCGGATATCTGTGAAAGGTTATTTGTTTATTTTTGAGCAATCAGTGGGGTCAAAAATGTTGGTCTCATTAGCAGCTCAAATTAAAAATAACTGTTTTCTGTGCACCCATCAATAAGCACTGTACGCTCGAGATATTAGAATGAATATAGAGCCGCAGCGACCTTTATCGCTAAAGTTGAAAATATTTTGTTTTACAGTAAGTTTAGCTTACATTTGCTCGAATATTGTCCTCTTAAACTATGTGTTTGTCCACATTCTCAGAGAACATACTTGTTGTTGTTTTGGTCCATGGGCCCCGTGAACAGCTTTAAAGAGAACGTACTTTTGTTTCAGCACTATTACTTGTTTACCTTTTCAGCGACACTTTTTCTAAGTTTAATTGTCTCACGATTACTTCATCGTGTGATAAGTTGTTTTTGCATGGTGTCTGGTCGCAGTTGTACTGGTGTTCCGCGGTTGTATGATGCCATACTTTTTATGATGTATGCTGCACCGTGATTCGTCCGGATAACTAACTGTTCGTTTCATGTTTCATATGAAAATTTCTTAGTTCTACATGATTTTACCTCTGTATATCACTTGAAACTTCACAGATTTATATATTAATAACAATACAACATTTCTTTATATTTAATTACTAGTTTAATTTATTTTTTGTGGTGTTTAAGTGAAAATATTTATAAATAAATTTGAGTTTCTTGTGTGTGGCGCTTAGGTGGATATACTTTTTTTAAAACAGATTTTCATTGGTGCGGCGCTTACGATGGGTGCGGCAGGTATTCCTGAAAATACGGCATTTCCACAAAAATTGTTGCTAGTAAAGTTATATGCTTACTTAAAGAAAGAGGTGGACAGAATATTTATTTGCCATAAAGTAACCAATATTGTTTTCAGAAAAATCATTTTCCATAGTTTATACGAGCATCCAAACTTGACACTTTTATTTACTTCTATTATAAAATAGCACATTATTTTGAAAAAGAAAATCTTTGTAATTTATCGTCTGACACAGATCATCAAAATTTTGATTTACCCAAACTAAATTGAATATATGTTTGCACTTCAGCATTACTATAATGTTTTTTGACTACTAACAAGAAAATTTTTATTGCATGTTATTGAACCACAATTACACTTTGCAACAGAGTAAAGTTAGAGATATTAAACAAACCTATAGCAAAGAAATATTTGAACATTTCTGAACTATAAAGAGAAAATACCCTTATTTCACAATCATATGTTACTTGTGATTCAGAATCATGAAACTGTAATTTTATACATTTATTTGAATAGGTGAGCCACATAGTGGCTGTAAAGACAGTTTTGCCTTAAAATATTCTAATAATGGATGAAAAAAATTCTTAAACAATATAAGAAAAAAAAAACTTGAATTTTCATTCATTTACTTTTTTTCTTATTTTGTTGTTAGTTGTAAATATAATGAAGAAATAGAAATAAATATAAATAAGTAGAGAAATAAAATTTTCATATGGAAATTTGCAATTAATTTTAGAAAAAAGTAATTGTTTTTTTAGTAAAATGATACATTTCAAAGAAGTTTACCCCTTAAATACTCGTATCATTTAAAAAATCTCTTAAAACAGGATTAAAACATCAGTCAATTTCTTTGTATTATCTCATACTTCACATGAAAAGGTTCATTTTCAGCATGTGATATAACAAAAATATTTTTCTCTTTTGGTATCATCTGTTAATTAGGTCACATAAATTTTGTAGGTTTTTTTCTCCCTACTTTCTCCTACTTCACAAATTGCAATTTTCTTGCCTCCCATGAATGCCTCTATGTGACTGCTTGTCCCTAACCGATGAGCTATCTCTGACTGGGGGAGGGGGGGATTTAGAATATTACTTATTATAACAAAAATAATAATAATAAATACAGAATAAAATATTTAATAAAATGTAAAGAGTTTTCAAGATTTTAAAACTTTTTGAGGTGAAACTTTCAAAAGCAAAGGAATTTTTTTGGGAGGGGGAGGTGTGATCAGATGATTATTTACTATTACTACAGAGTAGAGTGCCATACAGGTCAGGTTGTACTTGACACAAATACAACAAACCAAATTTTCAACATCCTGAAACCTGGCACACTTCAATGTGTACCTGAAATATTGAAACCAGGAGCCAAAGTGAAAGAAAATGAATTTATATTTTAATAACACTAAGAAAAAGTAGTCAACAACTATATCTTCAATGTTAATTTTATATTTTTTCTGTTTAGAAAATAACATATACTCATCACAATACATACTCAATAATATTAAAATATTATACAGTTTTTGCCAATTGTAAAATATTGAAGTTGATTGGTCAGGGTAGATTTTCAGATAGGTTTGATTATAAGGTTTAATGGCACAAATCTGGAGGCACGGCAGTGCCTTCGCCAAGTCGAGAAAGCACGGCCGTAAGCATACTGTTATGAATTTTGTATATATTTGTAAATATTCCATTTGTTTAAATTTATTTTATTTTATTATTGTGAAAATTGCAGTATTATTAATGTATTTCCTATTGAGCATCATGTAACTCAATGCTAAAGGCCTCAGGTGGTTTGCAAGGAAAACAACCTTACAGCATCGTCCTACAATAGGGATTACAATAGGTCTACGGGAAAATCGCCAAGGAATGTGTTTATCGCCAAGTTGGCGATGGTTTTGGCGACTTATTTTTGTCGCCAAATTTGGCGATATATCGCCAAATGTCGCCAAGTTGGCGACAGATTTGGCGACTTTTTGTGCAACCACACCCCCCTTATACCTATACATTGGGATCCTTTCTTGCTTGGGTTCTCTATCGAAAGCTAAAGCACTTTCTGGTAATTTCTAGCAACTGAAGGCTCTGGAATAATCTGGAAAGATCTCTGAAACCTATATAAGGACCTCCATCAGTTCAGTTCAGTTAGTTGTCTGTCAACTGCGATTGAATTCATACGAGAGGCTTTGCATTGAGAACTGTGTTTCTCGGATCGATTTTGTCGCTGATACGTCGTATTGAACGCATTGTTTCTGTGTGAAATTTTGCTGTGCTTTTATTGGATTTGAAGATTACTGAATATCTTGTAATTTTCAGAAGATATTGGTGTTCGTATTGCACTGTTTATAGTGAATAAAGCCTTTTGATTGTTCTTATATATTGGCATCAGTCCTTTCGAACCCCGAACGCACAACAATTGGTGTCAGGAGTGGGGTTGAATGCCGATTACCAGAGCAATGGAGGCACAGCTGACTAAATTATTGGAGAAATTAGGGGAGATGGATGAGAAAATGACTGCCAACCTTGGCGAGTTGAAAGAAGAAATGAAGAAGGAAATGTCAGCGATGGATGAGAAAATGACTGCGAACCAGGCTGAAATGAAGGAGGAAATGTCAGCGATGGATGAGAAAATGACTGCGAATCAGGCTGAAATGAAGGAAATGTCGGAAGAAATAAAAAAAGATATGTCAACCAACCTTGGTGAGTTGAAAGATCTGATAGAGGATAAAATAACATCTTTAAATGATAGAATTGACTCCGTGGAAAATAAATTTGAAGGAAGGTTTCAAGAAATAGAAGAAAATGTTCAAATGACAGCCAAAACCATAGAAGTTCAAATGACAGCGAAAACCGTAGAAGAAAGAGTAGAAGAAAAAGTTCAAAAGATCGCCAAGACCGTTGAAGAAAGCATAGAGAATGTAAAAAAAGATTTGGAAAAAGTCAAGAAACAGAAGATAACTGCCGTAAACTTTTCCAAAGATTTCAAGTATCCAGATATGCTTCCTCGGGCCTTTATTAAACTTTCGACCTATGACGGCAAATCCTCCTGGCCAGTTTTTAAGACACAATTTGGGATCGTAGCGGACGCCAATGGATGGGATTCCCAGACAAAGGCTTGCCAGTTAGCTGCTTCTCTACGAGCTGATGCTGCCGACGTCCTACAGACTTTGCCTGCAAATGAACCGCTGGATTTTGAAACGCTCGTCAGTGCCTTAGAATTACGCTTTGGCGAGAAATGCATGAAGGAATATAGCAGACTCCAGCTCAAATCTCGACAGCAGAAATCCACTGAATCCCTGCAAGAGCTTGCTACGGATGTCGAGAGACTTTCACATCTTGCTTATCCTGACTGCCCGACTGAAACTAGAGAAAGTTTAGCTCTGCAACATTTCATCGATGGATCGATGGTATGCGTGACTTTGAGATCCAGAAACAACTCCGGATTGCAGATCTCAATGATTTAAAAGGGGCTTTGTTTTAAGCTCTGAAATTCGAGGCAGCCCAGCAAGCTACTAGGAAAGATCGACACTTTGTGCGAGCAGCCAACCTGCCTAAGACGTCGGATAGAGCTGTGGAGTGCTTACAGCAGCAGATGAATGACATAATGAGAAAGATGAACTCCTTAATGGCCAACAAACCTTACAGGAAGATCAAGTGCTGGAAATGCGGTGGAGAAGGCCATATCCAAATCGACTGCCCAAGACGACCCAGCACCGAAGGTAATAGCTCACCCGCTAACGGAGGAGCAAGAAAACTGATTATTGACCATCCTGCGGGGCGGAGGTTTCCAGATCTTAAGAAGCCTCATTTTCAAGTATGTGAAATTTCTGCAAGAAGTTGCGGCGAGAACGGAATTTTTCTAGTCGGAAGTGTGAATGATTTGCCCTGTAATATGATCATCGATACAGGAGCCAATGTGACCATCATTCGGAAAGATATAGCTCAGAGGCTGAAAGAAAAACTCTCCTGGACCCCGCCACGTGTAATCCTTCAAACTGTGACAGGAGATAAGATCGACATATTTGGAAGAATGACACTGGAAATAAAGTTTGGGAACGCCGCTTACCATCATACAGTCTATGTGGCCGATATTTCAGACCCTTTCATACTCGGACTGGACTTTTTAAAAGAGCATGGATTTACACTGGATTTTAAGAAGAATGAGTTACGCTCTGCTCAAGAAGATGTCACTATTTTCAAACTTGGAAATGAGTCCGGGTCTATTCAACGGATCACAGCCAAGGCAGATGTTATCATCCCTCCTCGGACCGAAATGATGATACCTGGATTAACTGAGAACGAAAGTAGTTTTCAATGTGGCTTGGTTGGATATCCTGAGAAGAGCCCAAAAGGAGTGCTAATAGCATCAGCGCTGGTAGATCTGTCGAGAGATGTGATACCCGTGAGGATGGCGAATGTAAGTGAAAAGTCTAGAATTATCCAGAAGGGTGAAGTGCTTGCTACCTGTGCTCCAGTCACCTGTGTTTGCAAAGACCCGATCTTGACGTTGTCGGAGCCGCCTACAAGTTTAACACCTGAAATTGGACGAAATGAGAATTTATTTCCTGAGCAGAGACATGCCGCAGAAAGACTGTTCCAGGAATTTACAGATGTGTTTTCACAAAACGAGAATGATATAGGTCGCACTTCTCTGACACGTCATAGAATTGATACTGCCGACCATCCACCGATTAAACAGCATCCAAGACGCTTGCCGTTTGCAAAACAAGAAGAGGTTTCTAAGCTCTTACGAGAGATGCAGGATAGTGACATCATCGAACCGTCATCAAGTCCGTGGGCCTCTCCCATCGTGTTGGTCCGAAAGAAAGATGGCTCCACAAGATTTTGTGTGGATTATCGTAAACTTAACGATATCACGAAGAAGGACAGCTATCCTCTACCAAGAATAGACGACACGCTAAATACTCTTTCAGGACATAAATGGTTTTCCACGCTGGATTTGAAGAGTGGATATTGGCAAGTAGAGATCCATCCTGATGACAAAGAGAAGACCGCATTTACTACTGGACAAGGACTTTGGCAATTTAAAGTTATGCCGTTCGGGCTCTGCAATGCCCCAGCAACGTTCGAGCGCCTCATGGAGACAGTGTTAAAAGGCCTGACTTTTGAAGCTTGTCTCATCTACCTAGATGATGTCATCATTGGTGGCCGCACGTTTGAAGAACATCTAGAGAATATTCGAAAAGTGTTAACGAAGCTAAGAGCGGCGAATTTAAAGCTGAACCCTCTGAAATGCAAGTTTTTTCAACGCGAAGTAAATTATTTAGGACTCATCATCTCAGCTGAAGGTGTCCGAACAGATCCTGAAAAAGTGTCTGCAGTAAAGCACTGGAAACGTCCGGAAAATGACCATCAGTTGCGAAGCTTTCTGAGACTATGTACTTATTACAGAAAGTTTGTACAGGGGTTCTCCAACATCGCAACACCCTTGCATAGGCTCACTGAAAGCAAACAGAAGTTTCTATGGACGCAAGAATGCGACAATTCCTTCCAGCGGCTGAAAGAAGCTCTCACATCCTCTCCAGTCCTTACCTATCCAGACCCCGACAAACAATTCATTGTGGACACGGATGCCAGTCAGGAAAGTGTCGGCGCTGTACTTTCCCAAGAAATAGATGGCCAAGAACGAGTCGTAGCATACTGGAGCAAATGTTTATCGAAACCGGAGCGGAATTATTGCGTCACTCGTAAGGAGTTATTAGCTATAGTGAAAGCCATAGAACACTTCCATCACTATCTCTATGGCAGGAAATTTCTCCTTCGTACTGATCACGCATCCTTAACATGGCTGATGAATTTTAAGAACCCAGAGGGCCAAGTAGCCAGATGGATACAACGACTCCAGGAATACGACTTTGACATCAGGCATCGTAAAGGTTCATCGCATGGAAATGCTGATGCCTTATCAAGAAGACCGTGTCCCGAAAGTTGTCGCTATTGTTCCAGAGCGGAGAACAAGTATAATCCCGAATATGTCATACGCCAGACGAAGACTTCACTATTGACGCCACCAGATCCCTGGAGTGATGAGAAGATTCGAGAAGATCAAATGGCAGACTCTGAGATCAAACCAATCTTAGAGTTATTAGAATCTTCTAGCACGAAGCCCAGTTGGAAAGACATCTCGACTTACAGTCCTACGACGAAGCAATATTGGGCTCTTTGGAACTCTCTCCACGTCAGGAATGGTGTCCTGTTCCTAAAATTCGAATCGGAAGATGGGAAGCATCTCGGTGGCAGTTAGTACTTCCTCGATCCCGAATACCAGAGGTCCTCAAGGAATTATATGGCAGTCCCACTGGTGGCCATTTTGGAGTCATGAAAACATTACATAGAGTCCGAGAGCGCTTCTTCTGGGGAAAAGCGAGAGCTGACGTCGAACAATGGTGCAAATCTTGCGATGCATGTGCAGCTCGGAAAGGACCAAAGAAACGTAGCCGAGGAAGACTACATCTCTACAACGTAGGAGCACCTTTCGAACGCATCGCCCTTGACATCCTAGGTCCTTTGCCAAGAAGTGCTGATGGCAACAAATACCTCCTTGTTGTCATGGACTATTTCACGAAATGGCCTGAAGTTTATGCCATCCCTGATCAAGAAGCTTCTATGGTTGCGGATGCCTTGGTACACCAGTGGATATCAAGGTATGGAGTCCCTCTTCAAATGCATTCGGACCAGGGGAGAAATTTCATCTCTGCTGTGATTGAGGGTCTCTGTCAACTTCTCGGAATGGACAAAACTAGGACGACGCCTTTACATCCACAGTCGGATGGCATGGTTGAGAGGTTTAATCGTACCATCCTCAACAATCTCTCAGTGCTAGTCTCAAGAAACCAACAAGACTGGGACCAAAAACTTCCCTTGTTTCTTCTCGCCTATCGCAGCGCCGTCCATAAAACAACCGGCTATTCCCCGTCTCAGATGCTTTTCGGTCGTGATCTTCGCCTACCTTGTGATCTGATTTTTGGTCGCCCTCCAGATGCGCCTTCATCGCCAGAGGGATACGTGCAGAATCTCCAGGCACGATTTGAAGACGTCCACAATTTGGCTCGAGAGCGGATCAATATACAGACGGAGAAGATGAAGACCAGGTACGACACGAAAGCCACGGGACATCAATTCAAAGAAGGTGACAAGGTTTGGTTTTATAATCCGACTCGACGTAAAGGACTTTCTCCCAAACTGCAATCGCACTGGGACGGTCCTTATACAGTCCTAAACAGACTGAACGATGTCGTAATTCGGATCCGAAAGTCACCAAATTCGAAGCCTAGAGTCGTTCATTACGACAGGCTGGCTCCATACTATGGCCATAGTACTTAGTTCATTGATTGTAAATAGTGTAATGTAAATAATGTAAATTAGTATGACCATGGTCTTGTATATAAGTTAATGTAATTATTTATTTTGCTTAGCATTATCATTATTATTATTATTTAAATACTTGTATGTAATAATGTCTATGCTTTAATTTCATTTTTTTTTAAATAAGTGTATTTTTGTATAATTCAGCATTGTGCATGTGTTTAATTGTTATTTTTCATGTAAACTTTAAGTGTTTTGAATAGTATAGCATTTGTTGGCAATGGGTTTGCTTTCCGATCAAAGGTTGAACTGCCCGGGACGTGCAGTCCTTGAGAGGGGGGCATTGTTATGAATTTTGTATATATTTGTAAATATTCCATTTGTTTAAATTTATTTTATTTTATTATTGTGAAAATTGCAGTATTATTAATGTATTTCCTATTGAGCATCATGTTACTCAATGCTAAAGGCCTCAGGTGGTTTGCAAGGAATACAACCTTACAGCATCGTCCTACAATAGGGATTACAATAGGTCTATGGGAAAATCGCCAAGGAATGGGTTTATCGCCAAGTTGGCGATGGTTTTGGCGCCTTATTTTTGTCGCCAAATGTCGCCAAGTTGGCGACAGATTTGGCGACTTTTTGTGCAACCACACCCCCCCTTATACCTATACATTGGGATCCTTTCTTGCTTGGGTTGTCTATCGAAAGTTAAAGCACTTTCTGGTAATTTCTAGCATCTGAAGGCTCTGGAATAATCTGGAAAGATCTCTGAAACCTATATAAGGACCTCCATCAGTTCAGTTCAGTTAGTTGTCTGTCAACTGCGATTGAATTCATACGAGAGGCTTTGCATTGAGAACTGTGTTTCTCGGATCGATTTTGTCGTTGATACGTCGTATTGAACGCATTGTTTCTGTGTGAAATTTTGCTGTGCTTTTATTGGATTTGAAGATTACTGAATATCTTGTAATTTTCAGAAGATATTGGTGTTCGTATTGCACTGTTTATAGTGAATAAAGACTTTTGATTGTTCTTATATATTGGCATCAGTCCTTTCGAACCCCGAACGCACAACAATACTTTTCTGGAAGCAACTCAGGGCACTTTTGACCCTCCCATATCTCCGCGCTGGAGTATCCCAAAAATTTGAAACTTCGTTTTTCTAGAGTATTTGACACACAGGACCAAAATTTAAAATTACAACTCTCTGTCTTTTCTAGTTCAGACGATATATGAACTCAAAAATTCGATTTTTTATCACTCACTCACTCGTTCACGCGTCATCAAAAAGATTGGGTAGATCCCGTAGCCCTAGAAACTTGACATTTGGAAAAAAGGTAGTGTTTAGGATACAAAGAAAGGAAAAATTATAAAATCCGGAAAATTCGAAAAAAAAAAACATTCGAAAATTTAACAAATACCATCAAAATTGAAAATTGAAAATAATACGATCTTGTAGTCTTAGAAACTTTAGATTTGGCGTGAAGGTGGTGTTTAGCATCCAGAAAAACAAAACATCAAAAACACCAAAAAAATCGAAAAAAATTGAAAATTTTCAAATAATCCGATTTTGTTGCTCTAGAAACTTGGAATTCGGAATAAAGGTAGTATTTAGGATGCAAAATAAGGAAAAATTAAAAAATCCGGAAAATTCTAAAAAAAAATTTCAAAAATTCGAAAACAATTGAAAAAATTTAAATAATTTGATCTTTTAGCCTCAGAAACATAAAATAGTGTTTATGATTCAGAATAAGTTAAAATAAAAAACGCAATAAAATACGAAAATAAAATCAAATAATCGAAAAAAATCGGAAAAATCGAAAAAAATCGGAAAAATCGAAAAATAAGGAAAATTTGAAATTAATTGGATTTCATAGCGCTAGAAACTTGAAATTTGGAATAAAGGTAATATTTAAGATACTAAATAAGGAAACATTAAAAAATATGGATAATTCGAAAAAAAATCTAAAATTTCAAAAACTAAAAATTAAAAAAAAAAGAAAGAAAGAAAGAAAAAGAAAAAGGGAGAAATTGAAAATAATATAATCTCGTAGTCTCAGAAACTGAAAATTTGTTGTAAAGGTAGTGTTTAGGATTCAGAAAAAGAAAAAATTAAAAACACAACAAAAATCGAAAATAAAATCAAAAAATCGAAAAAGAAAACGAAAATTTGAAAATAATTCGATGTTGTAGAGCTAGAAACTTAAAATTTGGAATAAAGGTAATATTTAGAATACAAAAAAAAAAAAAAAAAAAAAAAAAAAAAAAAAAAAAAAAAATCTGTAAAATTCTAAAAAAAATTCGAAAAATTGAAAAAATTTGATTTTGTAGTTTTAGAACTTAAAATTCGGCGTTAACTTATTGTTTAGGATACTGAAAAAGGAAAAATTAATACACAATAAATTCGAAAATAAAATAAAAAACTCGAAAAAGATCGGAAATGTCAAAATAATTCGATTTTGTAGCGCTAGAAATTTGAAATTTGTAATAAAGGATACAAAATAAGAAAAAATTAAAAAATCCAGAAAATTATTTAAAAAAAAAATTTCGAAAAAAGCAAAAATTGAAAATAATTTTATCTTGTAGTCTTAGAAACTTAAAACTTGGTGTAAAGGTAGTATTTGCTATTTAATAAAAGGAACAATAAAAAATTCGTTAAATTCGAAAATAAAATCGAAAAATCGAAATATCTTTAAAAAATCGAAAATTCGAAAACAATTTGATACTGCTAGAAACATTAGTTTTAAGATAAGTGTCCTATTAGCTAGTACAACGCCCCTAATTGTTTTATGTTATTTCCCCCGGATTATGGTTTTTCTTTTCTTTCGTTTACCAATTTTTTTATAGAAAAGTTCTGCAATAGACTGGCTACGTTATAGGCGATTTCTTTTTGGACAGGTTTGTTTTCTTTCACAGGTTATAATGTATTTACTTCGCATATGAAGTACGGATTGTTAAATGATGTTAGCCCCACAAAATTTTTCACAGCTCCCCCTACCCTCCCGTCATTACTGGCTGGTTATGGTTTGATAGGCCTTTCTAAATAAAATCATGGTGACTCTAAGATTCACTTGATTTATCTCTAAATTGAACCTAAATGATCCTAAGAAGACGGATCAAAGTATTACTATAGTGGCATGACAATCAGGTAACTTAGAATTAAAATAAAAAAATCGATAAATTTATAAAAAGTCGAAAATTTGAAAATAATTCTATTTTGTAGACCTAGAAGCTTGACATTTGGCAGAAAGGTAGGATTTAGTATACAAAGTAAGGAAAAATTAAAAAATCCGTAAATAAAAAAAAAAGACTAAAAAAACGAAAAAAAAAAAAAACATCGAAAAAATTGATTTATTGGAAATTTCCTTGACTTTCTTTTTATACTAAAAAGTATTTTTATGCTTAATATCAAGTATCTAGGGATGCGAGTAATATCTCAGATGGATAGCACCTATCCTGGAAGCAATTGAGAGTACTTTTGACACTCCCCCTCCCATAACTTAGTGCTTGCCTAGGAACCTGAAATCTCTTTTTATCTACAGTACTTTGCAAATGAAACTAAAGCTTCAAATTTTTGATACCTGTAAATAATAGGGACAGAGTGTGGACTTAGCGAAAATCAGTCGATGATCTCCAAAAAGAACCCAAAATCAAGAAAAGGAGGATTACTTACAAAAAGAAGTGAAATTTCATCAAAAACGTCACCTGTAAAAAATGCAGCCAAGTCTCGTGACACTTTTTCTGTAAACAGTTCTGAGATCGTGTAAAGCCAAGTTTAGCTATCTTATTAACTCTGAAATTTTCATTCACAAATCACTCCTAGTCTCTACATCTTTAGTTAAATATTATTTTGTGACTTGGCAATTACGTAGCACGAGAATGTGATGTATATAATTAGTCGTAATCAAATAATCATGCCATCCCATAACATATTAAGGTGTAATAACTTCCCTGTGCGTATATACTTAGCCTTAATCATACTATCTCATCCCATCCCATAACATAGTAAGGTGTAATAACTTCCCTGTACTGCGTAATTGCCAAGTCACAAAATAATATTTAACTAAAGATGTAGAGACTAGGAGTGATTTGTGAATGAAAATTTCAGAGTTAATAAGATAGCTAAACTTGGCTTTACACGATCTCAGAACTTTTTACAGAAAAAGAGTCACGAGACTTGGCTGCATTTTTTACAGGTGACGTTTTTGATGAGATTCCTTTTAGGGGCAAGCTGCATCAAAATAAATATTAAAAGCAAACTTTAGACCACCCTCAGAAAGTTACGTTAAAAAATAATAACAAAGATTAAAAAGAAATGTTATCAGGAAAAATAGTCATATAAGTATATAGAGCTAAAACTGCCAATTGTAATAACAACAAATCATAAAATTGTGTTATTAAGACTTCAAGAGACTACAATTCAAAATAAAAGACTTTGTTGATTGGTCAGGGTAGATTTTCAGATAGGTTTGGTTATAAGTTTTAATGGCACAAATTCCTTTTAGGGGCAAACTGCATCAAAATAAATATTAAAAGCAAACTTTGGACCATCCTCAGAAAGTTATGCTAAAAAATATATGTAATTACAAAAAATAACAAAGCTTAAAAAGGAATGTCATCAGGCAAAATAGTCATATAAGTATAGAGAGCTAAAACTGCAAATTGTAATAACAACAAATCATAAAATTGTGTTATTAAGACTTCAAGCAACTACAATTCAAAATAATAGACTGCCCACTTTAAAAAAAGCAAAGAGTATGACCTGAGGGTGTTTTTGCCAGTGAGATTTGTCAAAGTAGGTGCTGATGAATGAAAGTAAATTCTATACAAGTGCCTTCAGCCTCGGCAGCCAGTTAAAATATGATTAGTGAAAAGCTCAAAGTAACATTGAGAACACATGTGTTCATTCTCCCAAACTAAAAGATGCTTGTGAGTGATTCACGAATGTCCAATTTGCATACAAGTCAAAAGAGAACATCAGTTTTCCTTAGATAACAAACAGACCAGATTATGATTGTCAGTTTAATATGATCTAGTTTATTATTATATCCTAAATCCCAATTTCCCTGCTTCTAATTCAGAATAAATCGTTTTATTATGTTTTTAACATCTACTAATGAAATCTGATGGAGTATGAGTATGTTTTACAACTGCATCTGCTTTTTTCTTTATATGAATACCCATGTGTCCCTGCATGCAGCAAAAGAATATACTATAACCATATCTTGTCAGTTTATAAAAATTCAAAATTATTGCGAAAAATGATGCTTTTAAATGATTTACTGTATCAATAGCACTATTTGAGTCAGTATAAATGATAAAAGATGTGTATTGATGATGAGAGATGTGCAACACAGCTCTCTCTGTGGCAATCAGTTTAGCCATAAACACGGAAATAGATGAGTACAGAAGATAACTGACACAACTCTTATGTATTTGCTGTTTGACAGTCATTCTTCCAGCATGTCTTAATACGTTTATGTAAGGATGATGTTTTTGGATTGATAGCATCAACAGCATTAACAATAGAATGAGTTACATTATCAAGTAGTTTGTCAATATTTTTCTCTATCATACAATTATAATGTTTGAAATGCTGTAAAAGATGACCACTTGGTTCTGTATGTCATATACATAGCATTTGGAATGATTATTAGAATTTTTATCAGAATGTGAAATAAAGCTCAGAAAGTGGTCACTGCCTTGTAGGTCATTTGAGACCCAGAATTTCCAAAATGGATAGATTGATCGGGGGCATATTCAAAGATCTATTATGTTAAAATTTCACGTTGGCTGAAGAAAATAAGTGTTATCACCATTATTAAGCAGGTATAAGTTGATGTCAAAAATGAAAATTTCCTTCACTTGACTGCATGAATTAGAATTATGGCTGTCCAAGATTTGGCTGTTTGCACTGATATTCTAATAATATTGCACAGTCTAAGAAGTTGGTGAAAGTCTATTCAGATGATTTGGCTGAATAATCTGAAGCAAAAACTTATTTCTGATGTGACAGTTCTTATCAGGTGTTTTTCCACCTATGGAAAAAACTTGCGAACCCTGCCTGCAAGTGCCCTAAAAGTTGGATCTGTCATATACATAGCACTTGGGATAGTTATTTTAATCTTCATGAGAAATAGCCTGTGAAATCAAAATCAGAATGTGGTCACTGCCGTGTAGGTCATTTGAGTATTGGAATTATGGTTGCTTCAGATATGGCTCTGTGCATGGAAATCTCCAACAGTAATGCACAGTCCAGTGAGTTGGAGAAATAGATTATCCAGATGACTTGGCTGAACAATTTGATTTAGTGGTAAATATATGGAATAGATAGTGGTGAGTTGTTTCATATGTAAACAAACTGCAACAGCTAGAAAGTTTGTATTCAACAGGATACATATGAATTAAGCTGCAAGAAACAAACATGGCTACACCACCAGTTTCCATTTTGTTACATGTAAAGTCGTTTCTGTAAGTTACATAGGAGTGTAAGTTAAATTAATCACTATGTTTCAGATGGGTTTATTGTAAAACTAAACACATTGATTAGTAATTATGGAGATTACTATAGATTTTGAAATATTTATTATTTATAGCCACAGCAGCTCCATGAAATAATATTACTCATTTTTTAGAAGTGTATATCTGTGTCATTTTGTTCGAAGGTAGCGGACATACTATCTTCTCTTTTCTCAGAAAAATCAGAAGAAGGGTTCCAAAATATGGTATCTTTAACCATGCACAGTGTTTTGTTGAAATTAATTTTCAGTTGGTTTCAGATCTGAAGTAATTTTGGATGTTTGACTTTTTTAGAGAATTTCTGATGACACAATAGATTTAACTGCTGGAAGATTATGTTTTCTAAAATCAGGTCTTTTTGGTTTTGTTTCAAAGACTGTGTTAGTGGTATTTTTAGAATTTCTTTTATGGAATGGAAGTTTGTAGAAAATAAGTTGTGGTGGCTTTGAAGGAGCAGTTTGTGATGATTTAGAAGAAACAGATTGTGATGATTTAGGAGAAACAGATTGTTGTGATTTAGGAAGAACAGATTGTTGTGATTTAGGAGGAACAGATTGTGTTGATCTAGATGTCAGACTGGGATTAGTAGGACATATTAACTTCTTTTTGTAGTGACTGACAATTGTTTTCTGTAGAGGATGCAGTTTGAGTTGCTATAGTTTAATAAGCCTTATGAGTTTTTTCTTTTTTCCACTTTTTACATGATTTTGAATAGAATGTGAGTTTTTTTTTTACAATTTACACAACATGCTGGAACATTGCAGTGTACCACTTTCATGGTGCACTGTACTGCATTGATCCAGGTGATATTACCTTGACATGATGTTTTAGAGTGTTCAAAGAATTGACATATAAAACAATGCAGTTAATTGGAATATACAGTCTGACAAAACATGATAAACATACAGCTTTTATTGAATTAAGTAAATTAAACAAGTTAAAAATGAGTATTACAGGTTTAGTAGGAATTTGTATTTGATTATAGGTTTTTATTTGTCTCGATAGTACATTTTATTCTTCTAACTTCAATAACATTTTGTTCTTTTAGATTATACAATATTGCCTTTTCAGTAACATGCAAGAGGTCAAATTCTAGATCATTCCATGACATGTATTTAGATAGTCCTATATAGAGATATAAAGACACCAATGCTTGCAAAATGAGTACATTTTTTAAATTAACTGCTCGTTTAATATCATTAACTTTGATTAAAAGTTCACCAGATCAGAGGATTAGATAATTTATTTATTTATCACCTACTAAACATGTATAATTAGGACAGAAAAAAAATAAATGAAAGACTTTAAAATTTGTGTGCCAGAAAGGATGTTGGAAGGGGGGAAGAGAGAAACAGCAATTGTGGGTGGGAATTTATATGATTGATTTTTTATTGTTAGAATAAAGTAGAAATACAGCTGTAAAGTTAGAAATATGTAAAGAATATTATATTTTATAAATTTTATAAGGCAAGGGGAGGGGGGGGGGGTGTTCAAAAGTGAGAAACAGAAATTTTAGATGGTTCAGAGTTGAATAGACGATTAATTATCATTACTAAAGATTTACAAGTAGAACAGGGAAAAAATAACTATTGTTTTATAGATTTAATTTTTTGTGTTTGGTAAGAGAAGGGAGAGGAAGAAATTTAGACGCCTGATCATTTATTGTTATAACAAAATAACAAAAAGATTAAAAACAGTAAAAAATATTAATTTTAACACTTTTAAACTTTGTGTGTTCTAGAGGGCAAAGATCGAAGCAAAATTTCTGATGGGGGAGGATGTAATTACAAAAAACAAAAATCTACTGAAACATAATAGATTTTCCCCCTGATTAAAAAATAATAGGAGAATAAAACTAAGGATTTTTAAGGACCAAAATTTACTTTTGTAAAAGTTGAGGACTTTCAAGGAGTGCACGAACCCTGTTGTTTTGCAGTATTACTTCTGAAACTATTCATGATTCGCACCTGAAATAAATAGTGATGAAAAAATAAATAACGATTGAAAAGGTGTCTTCAGATAAGCAGATATCTGCTAATAATGCATTTTAGAATGTGCTGGATATTTTGTACTGGGTGAAATGGTTCTGCTCTTTGTAAATGCATTTCTGTTATACCATGTATTCCATTTCTCCTCTATTTAATTTTGGGGTACAGTGTTTTAAACCATTTGTGATTTTACATTTATTATCAATGTAAGTGATGGAAATCTGAGGAATGACCAAATACTTTTAGTAAATGAGCCCCTACAAAGTACCTTCCAATAAAACTCTGGATTGACGTCTTATGCTAAATGTCATATTTGGACAAATAAACCACTTAATACTTGTACAGGGAAACCATTTATACTGAAGATACATTAAAATAAAATCACAAGTTTTAAAATATTATAGTTATCTTGAGGTGAAACATAAACTTCAAAGAACCCATGAAATATCTTATTAGAAAAATTTAAAGCATTGATATATTTATGGTATGTTAGGGGTACATTAGCTGCATGTTCCTAAGTTAAAGTCTAAAATGTGGGACCCAATTTATTTTCAGAAGAGCATGAATAGACACAGAATTTTGCGTTGTGATAATAAATCAACAGAAATCTGCATGCCAATTACTATGTTGAAAATGATTTTGTAAGTACTATGATTCTTATATTATTTTTGTAAAAAAAAATTGATTGAAATACTGAAATATTTGATTAATTTTTTTAAAATTATTTTTATAACAGTAATTTACATAAACACACATAATTTTCATCATTCTTACTTTTAAATGTAACTAAATTGAAACAAGATTTTCCAACACAATTAGCTAATTATTTTTATATATACGCACATTCATGACAATAATTACTATGTCCTTTAAAATAACCAATAATTTAATTTATACTTGATTTAACATTTACAAGCATGAAATATTACTTGATGAAAAATGTAGTTTTATTTACACAGGGATCAAAATGACCTTTTAAAAATTCTACATATATAATGAACTAGCTGACTCCTGCCTGGCTTTACCCAGGCCCATGAAAAAAAAATTCAAGTTAATATTATTTTTTATCGTTAACCCGATTTTGTATGAAATTATATTTTATGACGAAAAATTCAAGAAAAAATATTGATTTTTAGTGATAAAAGCACTCATTTTCTTGTTTTTGTACATAGGATCCTTTCATAGTTTTAAAATAAAAAGTTCTTTTTGCCTGAACAGTTAAAACTCTTTATTGGTGATAAATAAAATGATTTACAGCCCATGTAAAAATTCATAAAAAATGTTATCCAGTTGTAAAAAAAATGTTTTCTTCTACCTTTTAAAATTGTTTGTTTGTTTTCACGTAGGCTATTTTAACATAGCAATAGAAAAATAGTTCTCATCTTCTGAACTCTCTGACATTCCAATCTGTTATAAATATAACTGTATCCAAGCTCTCTTTAAAATTTTCTATGAAATTATATTTTTAAATGAAACATTCATGAAAAAGTATTGATATTAAGTGATAAACGTGTTTATTTTCTTGCTTTTTTATGTAAGGTCATTTCACAGTTTTAAAATAAAAAGTTATTTTTGTCTGAACTCTTTGAAATCTTTATTGGTGATAAATAAAACGGTTTTATAGCCCGTGTAAAAATTTCATGAAAAAATATTGTTATCTAGTTGTAAAAGAAATGTTTTGTTCTCTTTTTTTGTGTGTTTGTTTTCACGTCGCCTCCTTTAACATAGCAATAAAAAAATAAGTTCTCATCTTTGAACTGTCTGACATTTCAATCGGTTATAAATATAACTGCATGCAAACTCCCTTTAAAATTTTGCAAAAAAATATGCATATATAGTAGTGAAAACACGAGTTCTTTAAAAAAAGCTTTAGCTTTCAACCTCAGAGCAAAAATATATTAGAAGGTCGTTTCAATGCAATGTACACCTCCATCCGTTTTCAATGAACCTTTTCCAATTCCTCTTGGCTAAACAGCCTAATCAATCAGGTCTCCCGTTTCTTAGGGGAGAAGCCTTAAGAAAAACGTTGACATATGTGCAAATTGGGGATATTCTTGTGAAAATTTGACAGAATGCACTTTTTGTTTTAAATATATAGATAGCATAATCCTAGTGTTAATATGACATTTCATAGACAGAGGAGAAATTTTTGCTTATCAGATGCTTACCCATTGAAAAATCTAGTTTCTTCAAAATCTGAATGCCATCAAATGTAACTTCAGTAGAGAAAGACTGATAATCATCAATTCACCAATTCTTTTTCGGTTCATCTATTAAGAAAAAGAAATGTTTTGTTAAAATTAGCATTCATGTTACACAATCAAACATATAACAAAAAATATACTTTGTTTTCATAATACTTCTGATAAAGCGCATTAAATAAAAAAAATAGAGGATTTTGATACTTGATATTCTGTAGAAAAGACACTAACTTGTATAGATAATGGTTACATAATCACACATTAAGATCACTAATAAGCCAGAGCAGATGGAAAGTTACAATATTATATAAGAATGTCCACTAGAAAGTTTCAAACGAGATTAAAAGAGCATATGGCAGATATCAAATATGACAGGAGTACTACAGCACTGGCAACACTACATAGCACCGAGACAATAAAAATTGATTTTAAAAATAGTAATATAATTTATCCATCAAGAGTCTACGTCCCATCTATTATCCATGAATCAATAGAAATCTACATGCGTAACGTAAACATTTGCAATGAATCCGCCTCATTTGAATTGCCTAAAATTTGGTACGAGGTACTTTTCCATTTTAAAAAGCAATAACGAAATATTAATTTTCACAATTACAGTTGACTACTTCAAGCACCTGCTTTTTCTACATACTTGATCTCGTGATTCATGTTTTCATGTTTATTTTCCAAAATTACGAGAATACTTTGTTTATTGCTATATTTCTTGAAAATGGCGTGTGAGAGTTGAAACGTATATTGATCATTAAAAGGTTTTCTTATAAGCCTTTTGTTGTTTTTTGTATATCACTTAAGCATTTCTCTAGATTTTAGAAAATGGTTATTGTGTAATCGCAATAGCAGAGACTGAAATTCAGGGTGAGAAGGCTGCATTCAAAATTCAATTTCAAAATTCCACCTAATTGAATTTAACAGATGGAAGCCACCTGATCAAGATATGTTACCAAAAAATTACATTTTTGAAGTGACAATCAAGTTGGAAAAGAATGCAATTATTTTATGAAGACCATAAAACTGGATGAAATCAAAACTATCATAGGCTCATAATATTTAGTTAAAATCTTCCATATTGTTGATATAAATTTTTAATGTCACTTTGATATTTGTTAATACTTAAGGCTAATTGAAACAGCATGTTAAAATAAATACAGTGTTAAAGATAATTTTCTATTTTCTCTCATACAGCTCTACTCCACACTATTTGCAAGTGTTGCTAGGAAGACTCCCCTACTGGAAAAAAACACTCATTTCAAGCCCTGAATAATTACTTAACAATTAGCATAATGTAAGATTAGCAAAAATAATACTATTTCTGTTGGTTTTTTTTTTTTGGGGGGGGGGGGTAGGGGGGAACTTGAGAACTTGAATAAAAAGGCAAAACCTTCACAATTTTGGAATATAATTCATGTTCCGTACACCTAAAAAAATAATAAAGGGAAAATTGTATTATTTTGATCCTGGCATACATGATTATTGCTAGAAAAATATATAAAATTAAAGGCCAGATATTTGTAAAGTGGATTAATTTTAGGTGGGATTCTTAAAAATAATGCATGAATCTTGATAGTAAATTTGAGAAAGGTAAGACTTTTTACTGCCCTGCTTTTATCTTCAGAAATTTTTAAAGGACTGATTTCCCATCTGTGCATAAAAAATTTGCATCCATGCATGTGGACTATACTTATAAGTCACATTGCTATTAGTGTATCGCATATGAACTAACTATCATGGTGCTGTTTTTAGGTGCGTTCAGAACAATATAAATACGTAGCACCTATAGTCGTTATCTGGTCCGTCCGTCCATTTGCCCGCATATAACAGTAAAAAACTACCCAACCGAATGGCTTGAAATTTAATATGTAGTATCGTTGCAGAATTTTGTCGAGTCATTTAAAATTTTAGAAAAATCGAATCAAAACTTAAACAGATGATAATAAACGTTTACAAAATATCAGACAAAATTTCAGTCAACTAAATCTCATTGTATGCAATCTATATAATAAAAGCGCAAGTCATGTGACTGAGAAAAACAAATACGGGCTAACCAGAACTTTTTCCAAATGCCAAGTGGCCATTTTTATTTTTAAAAAAAAATTCGAATAAAATTGCATAAAAGTTACATTTTTAGAAAGATCGTTCAGAAAATTGTTTCTTTAGAGATGAATTGATATAAAAATATACAGATTACGAGATAATTTCAGTTGAAATTCAATATCTCAATCCATTAAAGTAAATAAACAAAAGATTCCTTCATTGTGAGTCATAGAAATATTAAACCATGTAGGTAATCATTCGAAAAACATGATCTCCATGGTGAATTGTACAGCGCTGTCTGGTGTTGAAAAAAAAATTCACATCTGTAAACATGGCATACGTAATTTTTTAAAAAAAGACATCCTTATATCACTCATAGCAGACGATATAAATTATTTCATTGAAATAATAACGAAGATTTTTTTAATGTTGTAAAACTAGTTATAGTACAAAATAAACACATCTCATTTGTCATGTTTAACGTACAATATCGAACTTGTTATTTCTAGCATTTCTTAAGATGTCATCATATGTCAGAGAAAACAAAGTAACTCAGTTGAAAATACCATTACAGAATCTACATTATTTGTGAAATTGCGAAAAAAATCTGGGTTGGGCAAGGAAACAGATACCCTATATATTTGACAGAAGAAATTGAATTCTGATTTCCTATAAAAATTATGGTATTCTTCAGCACAGATGATTAATTTGAAAATACAGTTTTAATCACTATCATTGGCATCATATATGGTACTGCAATTTGACTAAGCTTAGTCATCAATGGATCCAATTGCGGAAATCCAATGTTATTTGTATTGATATGTTCCTGTTTACATATTGCATCATGATTATTTTATAGTTATTGTAAATTTTTAAACAAATTTTACTTTTACATTTTGTATAATAAAATTTATAAAATTTATAACTAGGGTAAATGTACCAATAGTCGGCCACTTAACTGTTTTTTTGTATATAAATCTTAACGTAGAATTTTTGAAAAATGACACAACATTTTTAACAGTGATATATGTTAAAACATACGTATCTTATTATGTTTCAGTAATTATTTTTAAAAAACACAGTAATAGTTTTTTTTTTAGACAAAGTTAAGTTCAAAAAGGGCAAGTTCTCCAATAGTCGGCCACTTTAACTCTAATGTTCGGCCATCACTGCACCAATAGTCGGCCACTTCAGAATTTTGTTTTACCTGAAAAACGACTCTAACAAATTTGAATAAATTTTGCATTCTACCATTTTTGGTTATAAGAAGATGATTGAGCTATCTCACATGTTCGAAAAATTAAATTAGTGCGTCATTTAAGGTCACTGCGGGTAAAGCTAATTTTATTTTATCTGCTAAATGGCTTTAATGATTTTGACTAAGTTTTGTATCCTACATTTTTGGGATACAATAAGACCATTGGACTGGGTCGCATGTTCGAGAAAATTTCATTAGTGGGTAAAATGGGGGTCACTATGGGTCAAATAAATTTTATCTAAAAAACGGCTCTAACGATTTTGACTAAATTTTGTATCCTACCGTTTTGGGGTACGAAAAGACCATTGGCCTGGGTCACAATTTTGAGAAAATTCGATTAGGGGTTCATTTTAGGGTCACTACGGGTCAAACTAATTTTATCTAAAAACGACTAAAACGATTTTGACTAAATTTTGTATCCTACCGATTTGGTGTACGAAAAGACTATTGGGCTGGGTCACACGCTAAGAGTCACATGCTAAGGTCCAAGGTAATTTTATCTTATCTAATAAATGTCTTTAACGATTTTGACTAAGTTTTGTGTCCTACCTTTTTGGGATACAAGAAGACCATTTGGCTGGGTCACATGTTCGAGAAAATTCGATTAGTGGGTCACTATGGGTCAAACAAATTGCATTTAAAAACGGTTTAAGCGATTTTGACTAAATTTTGTATGCTACAGTCGATTGCAAAAAAAAAATAAAATAAATAAATAAATAAACGCTGGTACCCCTTCTGGTCGCGCTCAAATTGAAGTTGGATTAAAGTGGGTTTTGAATCGAATTATGCATTTTGAATCCCGCAGTGGAAAAGCGAAGGGAGGGGCGGTCCCAACTGCCGCATTCCAATCTAGTTGTTTTAACACTTTTCAACAGAATTGAAAAGCAAATAATGGGGGTACCAACTGCCGCATCTAATCTAGTTTAAGAAAAAGCTACTGCGTACGAGCATTTGCGACTTAAAAGTAACCCCGATATCGAATATCAGTTTTCTATCCCTATTAATTCTAAATAAATCATAATTTAGAATGATAAACAACAATTACTGTTAATTTCAATTTTTTTAATTTCGAATTTTATAGAAACCATTCTTTGCAAGAGTTTACCTCTTAAAAGTAACCCCCATGCAAAATTTGAAGTTTTAAACCCAACAGTATCACAGAAATTGCAATTTTAGAAAATTTTTAGTTCCTTTTAAATTTCGAATTTTTTAGAAACTGTTCGGGTACGATCAGACCACTTACGTATGGAAAAGGTTATCCATGTCTAATTTCAAGTTTCTATTCTAAAATTTATAAAAAAAACCTAATTCAGAACATTTTCCTCTCATTTCAGCATTCTAAATTTCCAAATTTTTAGAAACCTTTCTTAGCCGGTCGCTTATGTCTTAAAATTAACCACCATGCCAAATTTTATGTTTCCAGCACCAAAACTATCACAGATTTTGAAACTTTAGAATGTTTGTTTGGTCCTATACCCTTTGAAATTTCGTTTTTTTTTTTTTTTTTTTTTTATAAACTATTTTGTACCAGCGTTTACATTTTAAAAATGACAGAACTGGGAAACTTTAAATTTCTATCCCTAGTAATTCCATATAAATCGTAATTTAGAATGTTTTTAGAATGTTCACAGTTTTTTTCATTTTCTAAAATTCCCCCCTTTTTTAAGTGCCTTGATCCAGAATTTACGTCTTAAAAGTAACAGACATGTTAAATTTCAAGTTTATATTCCTAACAATTCTACATAAATTGTAATTTATAACTTTTTCCACTCATTTCACACTTTTAAATTTCGAATTTTTTAGAAAACAACAACCATGCCAAATTTCAAGTTATTAGCTCCTTCAATATCATAAAAAGGGCAAGTTTGGAATATTTTTTGTTCATCCATCTACTTGCGAAAAGTGGCTCTGACGTAAAATATACACTACTGTGCGAATTAATTGGGACAAAACTGTTTTTTAAGAAAATTATTCCTTTCTCGGGGTTTTCTGCCTCAAACCGGTTTCAACTGCATTTTTTTACAACGCGCGACTGACCTTGACTAGTCTAAACCGGTTTGACCAGGTGATCACGACATGTTGAAAATATTTCCCTTCAGTTGTACTTCAGTTGCTGTAAGAAGTGGTCGAATGTGTGAATTGTTTGCCTCTGACGTGTATTTAAAAATGGATATCCCTACCGCGAAAAGGACTAGAATTGTTACCCTTAGACAGCATACCTTTATGACTGTGAGGGATATTGCTTCAGCAGTTGGAGTTGGAAAATCCAGTGTTTCTAGGATTATTAATCAGCAAAAAATTTTGGGACAGTGTCTCCAAAACGAAAGAGTAAATGTGGACGCAAATGCAAGACCACACCTCGAACAGACAAATTTCTTGTACTAAATAGTACAATGCATCCTCGCAAAACAAGTACAGATCTTCAGAGAGAATCATTAGCTACTGGTGTGAGCGTGGATTCATCGACAGTTAGACGAAGGCTTATTGAAGCTGGGAGATTTGCAAAAAAGCCAATCAAAAAACAGTTATTAACCCGTGCAATGAAGAGAAAACGTTTGGATTGGGCCAGGAAATATCAATCCAGGACTGCACAAGACTGGAAAAAGGTTGTATTCAGCGACGAAATGCATTTTTTTGTACAAGGGTTTCGACCAAGATTTGTCAGGCGAAGTGATGGAGAACCCATCAGGGAACAACATCTTACACAAGCAGTTAAGCACCCTCAGAAACAGATGTTTTGGGGTTATTTTACTTCAGGAGGACCTGGCAGCTTAGAACCAGTTGAAGGGATCATGAACTCTAAAAAATACATCTCTGTAATAGAAATAAAAATTGTGCCTATGATGCAAACGTTCGCTGGCGGTGTCGGTATCTTTCAACAAGATCTTGCTCCATGCCATAATTCTAAGCTAGCAAAGAAATTTTTTCAAGAACAGAAATTAACAGTTTTGGATTGGCCTGGTAATTCACCGGATTTAAATCTCATCAAAAATTTGTGGAACATTGTAAAGAGACGTGTTAGTAAAATGGACTGCTCAACAAAGAAAAGAATGATTGAGAATGTTATAAAGGTTTGGTTTCGTGATGACGAGATCAAAAACATATATTCTAATTTAGTAGAATCCATGCCAAAGCGTGTATATGCTCTCATTCAAGCTAGAGGAGGACATATTTCGTATTAGATTGCTATACAGTGCATGTAAGTTAACCTATACCAATTAAACAACATTTCTGAAAAATTTTGTGTTTGTCCCAATTAATTCACACAGTAGTGTAGTCTATGTCGGAGCAGAGACTGCCACTTTTACATTTGAAATTCTTTTGGTAGTTCCAGTAGTTTCCCCTACAAACAAACAAGCACGTAAAAAAAGATTTTTTATATACATATAATATTGTTATAGATGTGGAGATAAAGTTATATCGACCAAAAAATTAAAAATAAACTCAAAAAAAGTATAAGTTATGTATTCAGTATTCAGCTCCTGGTGGCCGACTACTGGACATGTCAGCAAAATTAATACCCAATGGTCGGCCACATTAAAATTAATTAAAACCAACAAATTTATTTACTTTTTATACTCAAAAACATTAGTTTATTTACCCTGCTAATACTCTATCCTTATAATTTTAGAAATATAATAAAAAAAAATTAATGCCTTTTAAAAAAATTGCCATCAGTTAACAAAAAAAATAGGGAAAATGGTGATTTGACCTCTATCTTGAAAAAAAAATGGATGATTACAAATTCAATAAAAATACCCACAATTCTTTTGTGATGGTTTGTGACTTATGAAAGATGACTGCATATAACCAAATTGTAATATTTCATTTAGAACCAAAAATAAGTTATGCGTAAGGCAGTTTATCTCAATGTGGCCGACTATTGGTACATTTACCCTAGTTCATATCATATTTTCATGGCAACTACTAAGGTTTTTATGACTAATTTTTAAAACTATTTACAATAACTGTGCAAATGAAAATTATATTAAATTGCAGACATTGTTCTAGGCAGAATTTATTCTATGATGTAACAGATGTTGATGACAAATCTCATTTAATTTATTGGCCAAAACTTTTTAATTTATCCATTTTATAATTATTTAGAGTTATATCTGTTATTATAAAAATATTTTGACTCCCCTCATAATTGAAAAAAAAAAACAAAAAAAAGAAAATCATGTGTCAAGCATAGATTATAAGATACTTTTCAACATTTACAAAATACTATAATGGAATTTTACCATTTAAAGTGTGAAAAAAGATACTTAAATAAACATCTAAGAAAACAAATAACACATTTGAAAACTAAATTTCAGCAATACTATCCATTGCAAGAAAAGTAGCCAAATTCTCAATGATCTATAGATCTGTACATGAGGACATCAGTTTCTATACTCGCATTATCCAAAACTTTAAAAATTATGTTTTCTCCATCAATCTATTCTATTGATAAATCTACACCGAAGAAACAGTAAAACTGGTGAAAAAACTAGTTTTAGCATGTATTTCTGTCACTGTCAAAATTTGGTTTATAATGAAAACCTATGGAAGCAGTTAGAGGTATTTTGCAATTTTCCAAAATTTGATTT
The DNA here is from genome assembly GCA_963931845.1 of Maratus michaelseni. Classification (NCBI taxonomy): domain Eukaryota; kingdom Metazoa; phylum Arthropoda; class Arachnida; order Araneae; family Salticidae; genus Maratus; species Maratus michaelseni. The sequence goes on along the minus strand of OZ007598.1, from coordinate 277,191,073 downwards.
TCTAGATAAGGTGAGTTTTGAAACTTACATCCTCATACAATATACTACATAGTGGGATAAAATTTACCTTAAGTTATAAAACACATAACTCAATCAAAAATTAAACTTTAATAATTCCTGTCAATAGATAGAAATGTACACAAATAAATGAGTACAGCTCTATATATTATCTACACATTTTTATACATGCCTCAAATTAAACTATGCTCTAGTTGTCGAGTTCTGAAATTATGCACAAATGTGTGTTCTCAATGACAATATGATATTTAAATTTTTCTGTAATTTCATTAACTATTAATCAATTACTTTGGTACTTACAAATTAACAAAGTGCCAGCATTTAGACAAAAAAAGATTTCATAACATGCATGTATTCATATGCTTCATGTATGTATTCATATGAGTGATATTTAATAATATATATGGTATGACAGAAAAATTTATAATTCTTTGCATCCAATTGACATATTTCCGCAAATGTGACTTGGTACTTTTAATACTCTATGAGACAGCTATTCACTATGGCAACCAATTTTAGTACTGAGGATTTTGGTAAATATGACTGATTAAATGGTACATATAAGGGTTGATGGATTGATTTATGATGGCCCATTATCAACATGAGGGATATAGGCCCTAGGGGGGGTGCCCTCCGTGGGGGTCTTTCTAAGGGATCCTAACCCATATTTATGGTAAGGTTCGAAGAAAATCATGGAAAACTCCACACGGTTAGGTCGACGAGCGCGACAGGGGTTTGAACACAGCACCTCCCATCTACCAGCTTTGAGAGCAGAACCTCTCAGCCACTGGTGGGGCATGGTATGTATAAGAAAACTTCGAGTCAGTTAGTGCGTCATTGAATGTGTTACTATAGCAACAGCACACAATATGCAACCAATACTTGTATCCAATACAATTATCTAATGCCAGTGAACCTGTGTGAAGATTTTGCACTGCAGTCTTATATTTTTTTTTAGCAATATCTGATAATTTTAGGTGCAGGTTTAAACTTCTAAAAATAATTAAGGACTAAGAATATCAGCAAACAACATTAGTCAAGCCAAAAAAACATCTCATTTGTTCCATCAAAGTTAAGTAAAAACTGAAAGAAGATAGTAAACGCAAACAAAAAAATTATCAGTCATATTTGAACTGCATTACAAGGTGACATCTGTTTCAGAAAAAAAAAACATGGGATAAAGAAAAATAAATTGAGCATTTGAATTTAAATTTTGTTTTTTAATCATAAACATAAAATAAACCCGTGTAGCAACTATGTCCCACTTTATCTTTATTGAAATTTTTTTTATGATCATTGTTCTGGTATTTTATTTTTGTGGCAACACTCATTTGAAGGAAACCTTTCATTTCATTTAAGAAAACAATGCCGATTTAATTTTTAATTACTTGCAATTTTTAAGCAAAATACATGTTTTAACGATATGTGAGTGTACTCTGTCAGAAGCCGCTTCAAAATCCTTTCATATGGTATCTCATTGATCGTTCTGCATTTTTTATTTGGTTAGAGAAAGGGATGCTGACAACAGAAATAATATATAGGATTAAAGATCTCTATTGATCAAATAAGATTCAACCATGGAAAAAGAAACTAGTTGGATATGCCAATCCCAAAATTTTCTTCTATCTCATACATGTTAATGCTTCCAAATTTGCTATCACACTGCCAAGAAAATCAATATTTTTCATCATTGTGTTGTACGTCAGCTGCTTGCGAATCATTGGGTTACCTAGATGCAAGCAGGCGATGTATTATACTAAACTACAAAAAGTCCTTCTGGCCTGTACCAGTGGGAAAAGATAGCCTCCCTATTGCTGGGATTTAAGATTTTAGCTAATTTTACTGAAAAACATGAAGCTAAAATGCATGGTTCATTGAGTTCTATAACTGTAAAAATAATTCAGTCACTGAAATCAAAAAAGGCAAAATAGGCTTTTAAGACTTTGTAACATATTGACATATTTAAGACATATAACAAAACTTCAAGTCAATTGGGACACCAGTGATGTATGTTGCAATAGCAACATCATATAATACTCACACACATCATTATTTGCAATTCAATACAATTATGGAAGATTAAAGAGCTCTTATGTTTTCTAATGGCATGCAATTAATATGTAAGTACAATTATTTTTTATTAAATTTACCAATATAAATTTTGATCAACAAAGAAAAAAAATGAGTGAATAAAATGTAACTGGAGAAAATGGAAAAGAAATAAAGTATAAATGAAAAATAATCTATCTGTATTTTATTTTACCCATTTAACTGTGCTACTGTCAAATGAAATATTTCTGCAGTGTCTAAAATAAAATTCTCATGTATTTTTGAGATGACCAGCACAAGATTTCATTTAGTAATTTAGTTATCATTTAGTCATAAGAGTAAAAAAATTTTGAATCACTGATATTAAAAAAAATTATAAAATAGGCTGATTTTGTAAATAACCATGTTACTGGAAGTCAGTCACAACCAGATAAAATGCTTTATAAGTAGTTTATGTTTGATTTAAAATAAAATAATATCATTTTTCAATGCTCAGAATTATTTTACCATTCAGCTAAGAATTACCAAAAGCAAAGAATTGTGGGTAGAAGAAAATTTATATTTTGTAATAATAATCAACATTTTTGGTCTAGTATAAGTAGCCAGCAAATAAAACTTAAGTGGCCAACTACTGGCGCTTGTACCCTTTTGTATTTTAAAAAACAGAAAACACTTGTAAACAGAATAGTTGAAAAACTAAAACATTAATTCTGATAAAATAAATTTATAATAGCATTGTATTACTTTATTGTATACAGTAAGTCACAAATTTTTATTAGTACAAACATTTAAGGATGATAATGCAAGGCAAACACAAACAATGCTTACCTAGGAAACCAAGGTCATAATGCATTTCAATCAAATGTCATACAGGATGTCACGATCCAAGTCAGTGTGGTTAAAAAAACTATCTTTATTATAGAAATGCAACAACTTTTTGAAAATGTAGTTACATACAACTATTTGTTTTTAAAAGTAGTGACTACAAACTACTTTTCAAAAGTACTTACTATTTCAAAGTACTTACTATTTCATTACTTTCAGATTTTATGAAAGGATTTACAATACAATTGTATTGTATATATATATATTTTTTATATTAACTTACTAGTTATTAATATATTAAACCAATTTTACATATTTTCTTTTTGCATTGTAATTTTTGTGTAATGTTTTCAAAAAATTAGTAATCAATAAAATTTACATTGTATATAATTATTTTTTTATATTAACTTAGTTATTAAATATAATAAACCAATTTTGCATTATATTTTCCTTTTCTATCGCATTTTTTATGTAAATGTTTTTAATTTATACTCAGGCTTTGAATAATAAAATGTAAACAAAGGGATGATCTATAATCTACAAAACGCTTGGTCCCTAAGTGTCCAGATTTCACAGAGTTGACTGTATATTAATTTACATTTTCCACAATAGGATAGGTTATAATTTATTTTTAACCAATTAAATTTTAATTGATTTTTATGAGAAAATAGGAATGGTAATTTAACATTATTTAAAATTTAATTAACATTTTTCAGAAAAGGAAGGATTATATTGCGGAGATAAAAATTATTTCTCTACATTATAACTTTATTTAAATATTAAATTACATTTTTACCAAAGTATGGAAGCATACTTTTATTTGTAAAAATAATATATATATATATATATATATCTAATTAAGTTTTAATATTAATTTATACTTTCCACAAAATAATATGTTATATTTATTTTTAACTAATTAAATTCTAACTGATTTTCACAGGAAAATAGGAATTTTTATATTTTCCATAGAGCGATGGGTTATGTTTCTGGCTTAGAAATTATTTTTTTTAAATTATAACTTTTTTAAATATTAATTTACATTTTCACATTTGCTGAAAAGTTAATGTAAACAAGTTTTGACTTACTTTGATGAGGCATAATTTGTAATATTACATGCTATTCATTTGCTGAGAAGTTCCACTTCTGTCTCATAGATGGCATTGGATGTTCAGATTGAAACAGCTTGAAATTAGCTACTCTGGAACACATTCTCTGACACAAGAGGAATTTCCCAATTCTGTTTTTCGGAAGTATAAAAGATGTTTGATAACATGGAGTAATCGCTTCGTATCAGCTTTGCTTTAATTCATTTGTTTGAGCTTTGCAGAGGAGATCTCTGTTAGTTATAATTTCTTCTTTTGGTTCTGTTTAAGTTAATGTTATGTTAATAGAATTTAATTTTTGTTTCATTAATTTATACAGTAGTTGTTTTAAGCAAATGGTTTTAGTTACATTTAAAGATATGTTTAAATTGACACAAATGACTCTTTAAGGTGGACAGTTTTTACTAGACATTGATTTTGAAATCCAAATAAATATGACCATTAATGAAGTATCCTAATTACCATTTTCAATCATGATATAAAGTAAAGTTAGAATTTCTTTTAGAAATAGAAGGTTGTTTTAATTAACATTTTTAACAATCTGGTTTTATGCAAGTTTTTACTTTGAATAATAATAAGATGTTTTAAAACATTTATTAATTAAAGTTTATTCCTGTTTTCAAATGTATTAATTAAAAAATTTTTATTCACCAATAAAAAACTCCCTCTATCCATCAAGTTTTAAAAAAAATGCCAAGACCCTTATAATAAACAAGTACTTATGTTTGTGTTTGCAGCTATGGGATAGTTACTGAGATTAAACTTAAGAATTATGTGTACTTTCCTCTTAAATAAACACCAAAGTTTTACACAAAATGTGCTAAACTGCTTATTTCTCATTGAGAAGTGTAATAACCGATTATAAATTGTCACTTATAATTTATTTTCAAGATATCCTTTTCTAACAAAAAAGTAACTTATTTAAAAACTAGTTTAATACGGCATACACCATTTGGGATTTGCAAAATAAGGAACACTCAGCTGTTAAATGTTTTCAAGGCAAACGTATAATTCATATTGTGATATAACATGGTTTGTGTTTGGGTCCGTAGAAAACACCACTAAAATATTAACAAAACAAACATTTATTACCGGACATCACATAACTTACGTAGAACAACATCATACATCAATATTTTAGAATACCTAGAGCCTCTACAATTACGGGCCGAAGCATCACCTCCATTTCTATGCCTTGGGTACATCCCTGCTTCTTCCTTGGCGACTTAAGCGCCGTCTTGGCGATTTTAAGAAATTTGTTTATCATATGTTACTTAAACATAAGTCGATGTACGCACAAGAAGGAAAGCTTTTCTATTATAGGGATCGTACGGTCATTGAAAGTCCTTACATTTTTTAAAAGTAATTTTTAGTCTTTAAAAGTCCTTATTTTTATGCAAATTTTTTAAAAAGTCCTTAATTTCACTCTCTTATTATTTCTTAATAAGAGATGAAACTCTTCTGCATTTCAGCAAATTTCTGATTTTAAAAAAAAATCATTTAAATTAAACTTTTTTCAGAATTTTGCTTCGCCCCCACTTGCTTCCCCCTCTCCACAGTACGCAAAGTTTAAAAATCTTTAAATTTCCTTAATTTTTTTAAACATCTCTGCTCTATTTGTTACATTATTGTAAAATATGATTGATCATATAAGTTAAAATTTAATCTATTCCACCCCATCCCAAAATTTCACTTACCCCCCCCCCCCCCCCCCTCTCACAATACCCAAAGTTTAAAATCTTTTAAACTCTAATTTTTTTAACCTTTTTTTTCTCCTCTATCTATTACCTTATTATAACAATAATAATCAATCATATAATTTTCTCCTACCACCACCGAAATGGACGTTTCCCCCCTCACACCAAAATGGAGATCCCCCCCCCCCTTTTTACTAAGTACATAAAATTAAATCCATTTAATCATTTTTGTTCTATTTTTAAATATTTAGTAAGGTAAATAAATAAGTCATCTAATAAACTCTCCCCCTCCAAAAAATCTGCTTCTCCTCTTTTGCCCCCCCCCCCCCAAGCCATACAGTTTAAAATCTTTAAAAGTATTCTTTGCTTTTTTTTTTTTTTTTTTTTTTTTTTTTTAATTTATTGCATTAGTAAGTAATTAACAATTTAAAATCTTCTCTGATCTATTATAGGGATCGTATGGTCATTGAAAGTCTTTAAATTTTTCAAAAGTAATTTTTAGTGAGTCATTAAATTCTTCAAAAGTTATTTTTTATCCTTATTTATGCAAAATCTGTAAAAAGTCCTTAATTTAACTCTCTTATTATTTCTTAATCAGAGATGAAACTCTTCTGCATTTCAGTAAATTTCTGAAAAACAAAAAAAATCATCTATATTTGTTTTTTCCGGAATTTTGCTTCGCCCCCACTTGCTTCCCCCTCCCACAGTACGTAAAGTTTAAAAATCTTTAAACTTCCTTAATTTTTTTAAACATCTCTGTTCTATTTGTTACGTTATTGTAAAATATGATTGATGACATAAGTTAAAATTTAATCTAAATTACCCCATCCCCCCCCCCTCACAATACCCAAAGCTTAAAATTTATTAAACTCAAATTTTTTTAATCTTTTTTTTTCCTCTATCTATTACCTTATTATAACAATAATAATCAATCATTTAATTTTCTCCTACCACCACCGAAATGGACGTTTCCCCCCTCACACCGAAAGGGAGTTCCCCCCCTCCTCTCTTACCAAGCACACAAAATTAAATCTATTTAATCTTTTTAACACTTTCCAACCTAGTTGAAAAGTGTTTATGACTTCGGTTTGTCTGGCCATCTGTCCGTGCTCTAACTCCCGCAAATATGCTCGGATTGCTCTGCAATTTTTATATGTTATAGTCGTTATCTATAGCATGTTCCCTATTTCAACGGAAGTGTGTAGCACTTATACTTTTTTTACAGGGACACTCAAAAGAATTCCATTACATTGCGGTCTATGGGGAAAAATCACTTGAGGTTTATTTAAATAATGTTTCACTATTTTAAATGCATTGAAATTTATATATATCACTAAGGTGCATTAGAAGAAGCTTAATATGGAATAGTGTGTGCATAGCACTTATAGTTACTTTACAGGGACAGTCAAAAGAATTCCGTTACATTACGTCTATGGAGAAAAATCGTCTGCGGTTTATTTAAATAATGTTTCTCTATTTTAAACGCATTGAAATTTATATAAGGTGCATTACAAGAGGCTTACTACAGAATATTGTGTGTATAGCAGTCATCGTTCATTTACAGGGACACACAAAAGAATTCTCTACTGTCTGTTAACAATAATTCCCGGAAGTGCGTTTTAAGTTACTGAACGTGATTTTAATTTTAACTCGCTTTTTGTCTATTACGTGGTGTGTATAAATTCTGTAGATCCTATACAGGGAAGCACAAAAGTTCGCGAACACATTTCCATATTATTTAACTCCAGACGGAGAATTTTAAACTGTGCTACGCGTTTCCTAACTGAACTAAAATTTAGCATCCTATGTAGTATATATACAAATCTATAGATCCTATACAGGGCTGATGAAAAGTATTCGGATTACTTAGATGTTATCTTTCAGCTTATTAAACGGTATGATTTGTAAAATTATTTTGGAAGCGTTGGAAAGTGTTACATAATCTATGCTTGACGCATGATTTTTCATTCTTGTTTATTCTATTTTTAAATATTTAGAAAGGTAAATAAATAATAAGTCATCTAATAAACTCTCCCCCTCCAAAAAACCTGTTTCTTCTCTTTTACCTCCCACTCCCAGGCCATAAAGTTTAAAATCTTTAAAAGTTTTTTTTTTTTTTTTATTTTTTTTTTTTTGCTATTTGTTAATTTATTGCATTAGTAAGCAATTAACAATTTAAAATAATCTCTCCTCTATTATAGGGATCGTACGGTCGTTGAAAGTCTTCAAATTTTTCAAAAGTAATTTTTAGTGAGTCATTAAATTCTTCAAAAGTAATTTTTTATCCTTATTTTATGCAAAGTCTGTGAAAAGTCCTTAATTTCACTATCTTATTATTTCTTAATCAGAGATCAAACTCTTTTGCACTTCAGTGAATTTCTGATTAAAAAGAAAACTCATCTAAATTCGCCTTTTTCCAGAATTTTGCTTCGACCTAATTTGCTCCCCCCTCTCCACATTACCCAAAGTTTAAAAATGTTTGAAATTCCTTAATTTTTTTTAAAACTTCTCTGCTCTATTTGTTACATTATTGAAAAATATGATGGATCATATAAATTTTCTTAAAGTTTAATCTAAATTATCCCATTCGAAAATTTCACTTTCCTCTCCTCCCCTCCCCCCCTTTACCTCACAATACCCAATATTTAAAAAATTTGAACTTTATTTTTTTAATTGTACCTGTTTCTTTATTATAACAATAAATAATCGATTACATAATTTTCCCCTCCCCCCCTCTTACCAAGCATACAGAATGTAAGTCTTTAAATCTCTGTAATCTTTCCTGTACTATTTTTAAATGTTTAGTAAGATAAATAAGTAATTAAGTCATCTAATAAACTCTCCCCCTCCAAAAAAATCTGCTTCTCCTCTTTTGCCTCCCCCCCACCCCAGCTCATAAAGTTTAAAATCTTTAAAAGTATTCTTTTTTTTCTCTACTATCTGTTAATTTATTGTAATAATGAGTAATTAACCATCTAAAATCATACGGTCTCCTTGAAACTTCTTAAATTTTTTTAAAGTAATTTTTTATCCTTATTTTAATGCAAAATATGTAAAAAGTCCTTAATTTCACTTAAGTCGTCTAATAAACTCACCCTCTCCAGAAAAAACAACTGCTTTTCCTCTTTTGCCCCCCCTTTAAAAGTAATCTTTTTTTTCTTCTATTTGTTAATTTATTGTAATATAAGTGATGAACCATCTAAAATCCTCTGTCCATCTGACATTGCCACTACCCCTTTAGCCTCCCCACCTTTCCCTAGCACACAAAAATTAAAATCTTTAAAACTGTTTAATTTTTATTTTTTTGTCCTAATTATAAACCTTTAGTAACAATAATTAATAAGGCATCTAATAAACTTACTGATCCTCCATAAAATTTTTGCTTTTCCCCATTGGCCCTCTCCTCCGCCCAGCTCACAAAATTAAAAATCTTCAAACATTTATAATTTTTAAATCCTTCTTTGCAACACAGTATCTTGCTTTCCTTTCATATGTTAAAAGGCTTCATAAAAGGAGACACTCTTTCAATCTGCACATCACAAAAACGGAATTACAAAAAGCAGAAGCTGTAGTGCACATACAATGTTGCTACTGTTTTTCATTTTCGATTTTATTAATTTTTACTGGAGAAAGTCCTATTAAGAAGCATTGAAACATGGGTATACTAAAATATTTTTTGACATTCATGGTTTTCTTTTGAATTGGTTTGACACATATTTTCATCTTAACACAGTCAATTTTTTACACACCTTATCAGTTTTTATGTGCTTTGTGACAAGTTTTAACCTGTGCATTTTGCAAAGAGGATTAGAGAGGTGCATACTTGAAAGTATTCTTAGAAAGTATTATCTGAAAAACTCACCTTTCAAATTAGATATTACAGCAACATTTCAGTAAGCACTACACTAAAGAGATTTGCTGATGTAAGCAATCAGAGAATGTGAAGACAGTCTCCTTTGGAAATATTTTATAGTAATGTAAATGTATACTAATGTAATCATATTACTGACAAAACTAAAATTAAACACAGGTTTCTTTTGACAATATTGGAATTTATTAAAAAATTAATTAGAAACAAGGAGCTGGAACAATTATGTAAAATAATACATATACAATGGAATAACTTTTCTAAGAAGAAACAGTAACAACGAGAAGAAAATAATCTTGAATGATACATGGAGCTGGAGCAATTATGTAAAATAATACATATACATTGGAATAACTTTTTTATGATGAAACAATAAGAACAAGAAAAAAATCTTGAATGATACATGGAGCTGGAACAATCATGTAAAATAATACATATACTTTGGAATAACTTTTCAATGAAGAAACAGTAACAACGAGAAGAAAATAATCTTGAATGATACATGGAGCTGGAACAATTATGTAAAATAATACATATACATTGGAATAACTTTTTTATGATGAAACAATAACAACAAGAAAAAAATCTTGAATGATACATGGAGCTGGAACAATCATGTAAAATAATACATATACATTGGAATAACTTTTCAATGAAGAAACAGTAACAGCGAGAAGAAAAAAATTTTGAATGGTACATGGAGCTGAACATTGTTTTTCATTTTCTAACAATTGTTTTCATTTTCTATCATTGTTTTTCATTTGTTAACATTTTCTAAAACTGTTTAAAATATTATATACACATTGGAATAACTTTTCTGTGAAGAAACAATAACAGCGAGAACGATATTGCTCATAATTAAAATGAGGAATCATCTCAGACGCTTTGGATTACGTATATGTTATTTTATTTTTAATAATTGCTAGTTCATTCTATGGTTTCATTGCTCTCACACTGGCCGCCATATTGGATGGAGGCGGAGCTGATCTAACACAATCTAGTCTGTTCATTGGTCTGAGCTCTGGAAACTACAGTTGTTGCCAACATAAGTTACAAATTCAGCCCTATTTTCGCGCCACGTAAGACAAATATATATATAGATTATATATACATTGGAGTAACTTTTCTGTGAAGAAACAGTAACAGCGAGAAAAACAAAATCTTGAATGGTACATGGAGCTGGAGCAATTATTTTAAATATTATATATACTTTGGAGTAACTTTTCTGTGAAGAAACAGTAACAGCGGGAAGAAAAAAATCTTGAATGGTACATGGAGCTGGAACAATTATTTAAAATATTATATATACATTGAAGTAACTTTTCTATGAAGAAACAGTAACAGCGAGAAGAACAAAATCTTGAATGGTACATGGAGCTGGAACAATTATTAAAATATTATATATACTTTGGAGTAACTTTTCTGTGCAGAAACAGTAACAGCGAGAAGAAAAAAATCTTGAATGGTACATGGAGCTGGAAAAATTATTTAAAATATTATATATACATTGAAGTAACTTTTCTAGGAAGAAACAGTAACAGTGAGAAGAAGAAATCTTGAGTGATAAATGGTGCAGCAGCAACTATTTAAAATATTATATATACATTGGAGTAACTTTTCTGTGAAGAAACAGTAACAGCGAGAAGAACAAAATCTTGAATGGTACATGGAGCTAGAGCAATTATTTAAAATATTATATATACTTTGGAGTAACTTTTCTGTGAAGAAACAGTAACAGCGAGAAGAAAAAATCTTGAATGATAAATGGTGCAGCAGCAATTATTTAAAATATTATATATACATTGAAGTAACTTTTCTATGAAGAAACAGTAACAGCGAGAAGAAGAAATCTTGAATGGCACAGGGAGCTGGAACAATTATTTAAAATATTATATATACATTGGAGTAACTTTTCTGTGAAGAAACAGTAACAGCGAGAAGAACAAAATCTTGAATGGTACATGGAGCTGGAACAATTATTTAAAATATTATATATACTTTGGAGTAACTTTTCTGTGCAGAAACAGTAACAGCGAGAAGAAAAAAAAATCTTGAATGGTACATGGAGCTGGAACAATTATTTAAAATATTATATATACATTGGAGTAACTTTTCTGTGAAGAAACAGTAACAGCGAGAAGAACAAAATCTTGAATGGTACATGGAGCTAGAGCAATTATTTAAAATATTATATATACTTTGGAGTAACTTTTCTGTGAAGAAACAGTAACAGCGAGAAGAAGAAATCTTGAATGGCACAGGGAGCTGGAACAATTATTTAAAATATTATATATACATTGGAGTAACTTTTCTGTGAAGAAACAGTAACAGCGAGAAGAAAAAAATCTTGAATGGTACATGGAGCTGGAAAAATTATTTAAAATATTATATATACATTGAAGTAACTTTTCTAGGAAGAAACAGTAACAGCGAGAAGAAGAAATCTTGAGTGATAAATGGTGCAGCAGCAACTATTTAAAATATTATATATACATTGAAGTAATTTTTCTATGAAGAAACAGTAACAGCGAGAAGAAAAAAATCTTGAATGGTACATGGTGCAGGAGCAATTATTTAAAATATTATATATACATTGGAGTAACTTTTCTATCAAGAAACAGTAACAACGGGAAGAAAAAATCTTGAGTGGTACATGGTGCAGGAGCAATTATTAAAAATATTATATATACATTGGAGTAACTTTTCTATGAAGAAACAATAACAGCGGGAAGAAAAAATCTTGATTAGTACATGGTGCAGCAGCAATTATTTAAAATATTATATATACATTGGAGTAACTTTTCTATGAAGAAACAGTAACAGCGAGAAGAACAAAATCTTGAATGGTACATGGTGCAGCAGCAACTATTTAAAATATTATATATACTTTGGAGTAACTTTTCTGTGAAGAAACAGTAACAGCGAGAGGAAAAAATCTTGAATGATAAATGGTGCAGCAGCAATTATTTAAAATATTATATATACATTGAAGTAACTTTTCTATGAAGAAACAGTAACAGCGAGAAGAAGAAATCTTGAATGGCACAGGGAGCTGGAACAATTATTTAAAATATTATATATACATTGGAGTAACTTTTCTGTGAAGAAACAGTAACAGCGAGAAGAACAAAATCTTGAATGGTACATGGAGCTGGAACAATTATTTAAAATATTATATATACTTTGGAGTAACTTTTCTGTGCAGAAACAGTAACAGCGAGAAGAAAAAAAAATCTTGAATGGTACATGGAGCTGGAACAATTATTTAAAATATTATATATACATTGGAGTAACTTTTCTGTGAAGAAACAGTAACAGCGAGAAGAACAAAATCTTGAATGGTACATGGAGCTAGAGCAATTATTTAAAATATTATATATACTTTGGAGTAACTTTTCTGTGAAGAAACAGTAACAGCGAGAAGAAGAAATCTTGAATGGCACAGGGAGCTGGAACAATTATTTAAAATATTATATATACATTGGAGTAACTTTTCTGTGAAGAAACAGTAACAGCGAGAAGAAAAAAATCTTGAATGGTACATGGAGCTGGAAAAATTATTTAAAATATTATATATACATTGAAGTAACTTTTCTAGGAAGAAACAGTAACAGCGAGAAGAAGAAATCTTGAGTGATAAATGGTGCAGCAGCAACTATTTAAAATATTATATATACATTGAAGTAATTTTTCTATGAAGAAACAGTAACAGCGAGAAGAAAAAAATCTTGAATGGTACATGGTGCAGGAGCAATTATTTAAAATATTATATATACATTGGAGTAACTTTTCTATCAAGAAACAGTAACAACGGGAAGAAAAAATCTTGAGTGGTACATGGTGCAGGAGCAATTATTAAAAATATTATATATACATTGGAGTAACTTTTCTATGAAGAAACAATAACAGCGGAAAGAAAAAATCTTGATTAGTACATGGTGCAGCAGCAATTATTTAAAATATTATATATACATTGGAGTAACTTTTCTATGAAGAAACAGTAACAGCGAGAAGAACAAAATCTTGAATGGTACATGGAGCTGGAACAATTATTTAAAATATTATATATACTTTGGAGTAACTTTTCTGTGCAGAAACAGTAACAGCGAGAAGAAAAAAAAAATCTTGAATGGTACATGGAGCTGGAACAATTATTTAAAATATTATATATACATTGGAGTAACTTTTCTGTGAAGAAACAGTAACAGCGAGAAGAACAAAATCTTGAATGGTACATGGAGCTAGAGCAATTATTTAAAATATTATATATACTTTGGAGTAACTTTTCTGTGAAGAAACAGTAACAGCGAGAAGAAGAAATCTTGAATGGCACAGGGAGCTGGAACAATTATTTAAAATATTATATATACATTGGAGTAACTTTTCTGTGAAGAAACAGTAACAGCAAGAAGAAAAAAATCTTGAATTGTACATGGAGCTGGAAAAATTATTTAAAATATTATATATACATTGAAGTAACTTTTCTAGGAAGAAACAGTAACAGCGAGAAGAAGAAATCTTGAGTGATAAATGGTGCAGCAGCAACTATTTAAAATATTATATATACATTGAAGTAATTTTTCTATGAAGAAACAGTAACAGCGAGAAGAAAAAAATCTTGAATGGTACATGGTGCAGGAGCAATTATTTAAAATATTATATATACATTGGAGTAACTTTTCTATCAAGAAACAGTAACAACGGGAAGAAAAAATCTTGAGTGGTACATGGTGCAGGAGCAATTATTAAAAATATTATATATACATTGGAGTAACTTTTCTATGAAGAAACAATAACAGCGGGAAGAAAAAATCTTGATTAGTACATGGTGCAGCAGCAATTATTTAAAATATTATATATACATTGGAGTAACTTTTCTATGAAGAAACAGTAACAGCGAGAAGAACAAAATCTTGAATGGTACATGGAGCTGGAACAATTATTTAAAATATTATATATACTTTGGAGTAACTTTTCTGTGCAGAAACAGTAACAGCGAGAAGAAAAAAATCTTGAATGGTACATGGAGCTGGAACAATTATTTAAAATATTATATATACATTGAAGTAACTTTTCTAGGAAGAAACAGTAACAGCGAGAAGAAGAAATCTTGAGTGATAAATGGTGCAGCAGCAATTATTAAAAATATTATATATACATTGGAGTAACTTTTCTATGTAGAAACAATAACAGCGGGAAGAAAAAATCTTGATTGGTACATGGTGCAGCAGCAATTATTTAAAATATTATATATACATTGAAGTAACTTTTCTATGAAGAAACAGTAACAGCGAGAAGAAGAAATCTTGAGTGATAAATGGTGCAGCAGCAATTATTTAAAATATTATATATACATTGAAGTAACTTTTCTATGAAGAAACAGTAACAGCGAGAAGAAGAAATCTTGAGTGATAAATGGTGCAGCAGCAATTATTTAAAATATTATATATAAATTGAAGTAACTTTTCTATGAAGAAACAGAAACAGCGAGAAGAAGAAATCTTGAGTGATAAATGGTGCAGCAGCAAATATTTAAAATATTATATATAAATTGAAGTAACTTTTCTATGAAGAAACAGAAACAGCGAGAAGAAGAAATCTTGAGTGATAAATGGTGCAGCAGCAAATATTTAAAATATTATATATAAATTGAAGTAACTTTTCTATAAAGAAACAGAAAGAGCGAGAAGAAGAAATCTTGAATGGCACATGGAGCTGGAACAATTATTTAAAATATTATATATACATTGGAGTAACTTTTCTATGAAGAAACAGTAACAGTGAGAAGAAAAAAATCTTGAATGGTACATGGAGCTGGAACAATTATTTAAAATATTATATATACTTTGGAGTGACTTTTCTATGAAGAAACAGTAACAGCGAGAAGAAGAAATCTTGAGTGACAAATGGTGCAGCAGCAATTATTTAAAATATTATATATACATGGAAGTAACTTTTCTATGAAGAAACAGTAACAGCGAGAAGAAAAAAAATCTTGATTAGTACATGGACCTGGAACAATTATTTAAAATATTATATATATATTGGAATACCTTTTCTACGAAGAAACAGTAGCAGCGAGAAAAAAATAATCTTGAATGATACATGGAGCTGGAACAATTATGTAAAATAATATATATACACTGTGTATAATAGATAGAAAAATATATACATTGGAATAATTTTTTTTGTATAGAAATCATAATTAGAGAAAAAGGGTCTTTGATAAAATCGATGCTAATCTAGATATGAGATAAAATTATAAAGGTTTATTAAATGAAACGTGATCTTGAATACAACGGTTACATTTAAATTTTTTTTGCTAAAGAAGGTGAAGAGTACATTTTTTCATAAGCATTTTTATTCTGCATATGGTGGATAATTCCCTTGCACCGAACAATCAAATAATATTTTATAATTTTTTCTTTCAGATTGCAACATATAGGCATTTTTACATTCTTGCACCTTCCTTTTACATTCAGTAATGTTGTTTCACTAATTTCACATTCATCTTTCACCCACTTATCTTTATATTTCTGAACTTCACGTTCAGTTTCTCTGCAAATTCTATAGAATCCAGAAGATGGATAATTCAGACCACCCATATCTGAATACTTTGTAAGGTACTGCAGATATTCAGGAAGGTTTTCTTCATTTTCATCAACTGCATTTTTAGCTGCATTGATGCATGCATCTCACATTTTCTTGCTTAAAATGCCTTTTAATGTGGCACCCGCTATAAAATAAACATCATTCTCATGACTGCATGTTAATGGATGATTTTGTTTTGATGGACTATCTCTTATTACATGATTATCTTCTGTCACATCCTGCAATTTTGGCATATCAAACAGATGATAATCGTTGTCTGAGAAATAATTAACATCTTTCAGATCTGAAATGAACTGCGACACACACACCAACTTTAATGCACGTCGTGACTTTAAGGCCGTAGGCTTACTGCCAGCTCTTCTTCGTATTTGAGAAAATACGTTTTCGAGAGCATCTTGTGAAAGCCTGCCAGGCAAAAAATACTTAAATCCTGATGACAGAGCTTCTTTTGTCAGATTTATTACACTTAAAGTCGACAAGATGATTCCAGTCTGGAGTGGTTTCCATGATTTCCCAAGCTTCATATTTTGGGTTATGCATATGAAGTCGTCTAGCAATTGCAGTTTATTTTTGCAATTTTTTTCTGTAATTCCTTTTTTTACATGTCTGGCAGTCATCATCTCAAACCACTCCTGGACAAGTCTAATCCACCATGCAGTCGTCAGAGCATCTTTATTGATCATTTTTAAACGTACTGCTTTTTCCAAAGCAGCAGCAGTTTTAATACTAAACAACTGAACTGCTGTAGCCACATTCATTGTTGAATAGTGTGATGGGAAAAGATGTTCTTTACTAAGATGATGCAGAGAGCGCAAGCTTGTTCCATCTTCAATCTCTTTAATCCAGAGAGTTTTTACATATCCTGATGATACAAAAGTTGTTGGAAGACCTTGCTGCTTGCATACATCTTCAGGCAAAGAAAGAGATCTGGACAAGAAAGCACCTCGTAAATTTTTTAATAAATGTGGGACATCTGCTACAGTATGTATGTCTCCATTTACACTACTATAAACTGTATTTCTTTTGTCCTTGGAGACACAGACACCACATTCCTTCCACATAGCCCTGTTATTGTTACCCATATCTGACACCATCGCTTTGACTGACAGCCCTAGCTCTTGACATGTTTCTATGACTTTGTCAATCATCTTTTTCATGTCAGTACCAGGGGTTGATGGGCCAGTAATTTCATGGGCAATTACTTGTTTCCACTTGCTTTTCAGACCCCTTAGGAGTATCACTGTATAATGATTCCCAGGAGCCGAGTTTGGGCCTAAAGTGACACCACCCACAAAACACTTTTTAGAGGTGTCAAAATCTTTAATTTTTGAAATTTCCATTTCATCAATTATAATGGAGCACCATCTATCACTCAAGCTCATCAATTCAATTTTAAGTTTAAGATATTTACAAAATGAATTTAAAATACCAAAATTCATCTGTATACCCTGCATTCGCCGATTCAAAGTACTGTAGCAAGGTGATGGGTAGCCGGTCGATCTCAGATATTGATAACCGAACTTACCCAGAGCAAATCTTAGTTTTAAAGCTTGGATAATGCCCTCTTGAGACCAGCTCTTCATGGAAGATCTTTTAATCGTTGAAACTTTTTTTTGCTCCTCGGACAGAAAATGCAGGGCTCTATCTTTCTTTGCAAGTTCTTCTTGTAACTTTGCAAGTTGATCTTTTAATTTGGCATTCTCAGCCTCTAGATCTTTAATTCTCCTTGTCATAGCATTATCTTCTTTCTGAATAAAGATAATATTATTAATATTTTTGACAAAATAAAATTCAATTAAATCATGTTTTGAGTATAAAATAGCCAATAAGAATTGAAAACTGAAGTTAGTGGGTAAAATGAAATGGCTATTTTGTATAAAAAGGAGAGTAATAAAATGAAACATCATAAATTAATGTAATGTGTTATACATTTTCTAAACGAACTAAAGTTTAGAATACTGAATGTAGAATATATAGTGCTTAAAAGGTGTTTCATAATCTATGCTTGACGCATAATTTTTCTTTCTTGTTTAATATTATTATTGTATTCTGCATTCAGTATCATCCCTCACAGCACAAATTAATTGGTAGACATGACATACAATTTAACACTGCAATAATAGACATGAAAAAGTTAGTTAATATGGCCCAGAATAAGTATTTAAAGAATAGACAGAAAAAGTTTGATCTATGCTCCTTCCTTTCCATCGCTGTGTTGTAAATTGTACAAAGGAGCAGTATTTGAAACAGCATTATCTTCTCCTTCTGTCAAGGAGAAGGACCTCAGGCTATTCCTTAAAAATAAATAAATAAATTCTGGAATACAAATTAGACATTTTTCTTCTCTCTATGCTACTTTATAAATTCCAATACAGCGTTCTAAGTAAAACAAATGTTCTTCTATGACATATATACAAATTTCTCTATTTTTTGCCACAATCGATAGACAAATTTAGCGATTTTTCTCATGCGATCAATGGACGAATTTCGTTATTTTTTCCCATGACTGACTGAATAGTTTCATGATTTTTCCTGAAACTGACTGCGAATTTCAGGATTTTTTCCTGCAGCTGATTGCCAAATTTTGCAGAGTTTTATTTGCGACCAAAAAAGGAATTTGGCAAGGGGGGGGGGGGTCTTGCAACCAACAGGCGAAATGTATGTCATTTATAAACTACAACAGACAGAACAATTGTAAGGTTTCATAAACGTGTCACACACATATATTGCTGCTATATAAGAAATGTTAAAAAAATTTAGTGTAACTACAATTCTGGAAACCTTTTCGTTATCTTGTCTATCGTCAACAACAGCAAAATTCTAGTACAATTTTCCCTGAAATTAATTTAGATAATATAGAAGAATGTAGGTAAATGTAAATCAATTAATGTAGATTGTTTTTGTTAATCAATTTTGAATTTGTGTTACCATGAAACAATACAAATAACAAACAAAATATTTGCATTAATCAGGCATGAAAAGCCCAAGAAAAAACAGCGCAAATGTCTTCAAGTTATATTATTTATAACATATTCTTATATTTTAATCATATTTTAACAGATAATTTTTTTATAATTTTGCATTAATTGAGAAAATATCCAAAATTGCTTTCAAAAAGATGAATTTCAACGTTTTGAAGAAATTTTCACACATGCATGTTTAATTTTCCTTGCCCTTCTATGAATAAAAATATGATTACATCTAAAGCATAATAACTACAAGTATAATATAAATAATAAAAATATACAAAATAGTTCATCCAAGAATATGTAATTTAATGACATGAAAAATAATTACCGATTGGAGAATATTTAGATGTGATGAAAGAAGTGTATTAGGCTTAGGACAGCCAATGCCTTTTACTCGTTTCAGACTTAAAGTCTCTGGAGGATTTGGAACATCGAATATAGTTGGCACAGCTGTCAGTTTTAATCTTTTCCATCCATCTTTTCGAGACTGCTCATACTGAGATTCTTCAAAATGATCCTACAGAAAAATGCAAAAAAAAAAAAAAAAGAAAGAAAGAAAAAGCTTTACGTAATACACAAAGATGAAAATCATTACATATAAAAATACAAGACTGAGAAAAGCATTTTTAATACACAGTAGACTCCCTCAAATCCACACATTTCTTCTGATATAAACAATGAAACTTACAGTTAAGATGTTGGTGTAAAATTCAAGTTTATATATATATATATATATATATATATATATATATATATCATTCTGTATAAATTTTAATATGTAATTCTGGTTAATAGGATTCAACTCATGTTTCCTCATGAAGGAAGTATATATATATATATATATATATATATATATATATATATCTTTTTTTTTTTTTTTTTTTTTTTTTTGAAAAAAAATCAAGATACTGCAGATATCAGTGGTGATTGCAATATTTTTACCAAATACTTATAATGTATATACTAATTAATTTTTCAGCAGAGCTAAAATTATGCTGTAAATTACTAAAATACAAAGGATGTGAATTATCACTTTCCTAAACAGCGAACAACCAACAGAGTGAAAAAAATGTCCAGACTGGAGTTCGATCCCAGATCCCTTTAAAGTGAGAATTCACATATCGTCGCTACCATGTCAAACTATTGAATATGAAAAATGCATTTTTCATTACTTTTAAAAATGGGCCGAATGCCACCACTAATTTTTATTAGAATTCTTTGGCTAGTATAAATACTAATGAAATTTTTGTGAAGAACAGGGTTGCTAGTTTGGCTTCTTCTCTGTTTAGAGATGCCAAATTCATACCGGAAGTTTTGAGAAATAAATTTACTTTAAGTAATTACGAAATGTATGTCATTAAATAAAGCAAAATAATTCTATTTTAAATTTGTGGTACGGAATCGAAATTTCTGAATAACAAAAGAGGCTAAACTGGCAACCCTGGTGAAGAATACTATTAAAATTTAGTGATGACAATCGGCCCAATTTTAAAAGTAATGAAAAAGTCTTTTTTCACATTCGATAGTTTGACATGGTAGCAAAGATATAATGTTTTAATCATTTAAAAAATATATATATTATTAAGTATGGCTAGACACGAAATAAAACTTTGTTATTTTAATATTTTGATGTGAACTATTAGTGTACATTTATAAGGCGAGTTTCACTGAATAATTCAAGAAAAATTTATCTCATCATCATTATGCGTAATTAATTATATTTACTTTATCTTTACTTTTAATATTTTAAATTTTCTTAATTTTTTATTATTTTACTTTACTGTAAGCATACATTATAATTTCAATTGCATTATTAAATTCAAATTATTGTTTAAAAAATGCAAACAAAACTGACCAGATACCCGCAAAATTCTAAAATCTGCACAACCTCTGATTTGATCTCTGATTTTAAGCTATGCGGATTTAAAAGAGTCTACTGTACTTCGATTCCTATCCTGGTGATCTTATAGATATCTAATTAAAAAGTTTTATTTAAAAATATATTAAAGTCTATTTACAAGTATTAGAAATTTTCAAATAATAATAATAAAAAAAAAAACAGTGTTTTTTTTTTTTTTTTTTCAAAAATTAATTTTACATAAATAATTTTTTTTCTAATTGTTATATTTTCTTACAAAATAGAAAATAATAAGTACCATTAAAATTTATAGAAACTAAATTTTTGTTACTTTAGATAAATATGTTATAAAAAAATAGAATTTTACTAAATTAAAATTTAACTTTTTATTATCATAATCTCCACACTAGCTTTCACTGGTTAATTTAACATTATAGTTTATAACTTGTCATATTTTTCTATTTTTTAAATAACCAAGTTAACTGTATTTTTCATTTTCAATTGCCATTAACATTAATTTAGAAAAAATTATCAAATTTCTCAACTTTTACCTATTATTCTATGGTTTAAAAGTAAATTTTAATTGTACCATATATCCTACTTATGCCCTTTAAACAATATAAATTTAATTAAAGTAGAAACATTGTTGAAATATCACCTTTAAAAACATTATAATATCTATTATTGGTGATCTGAACAGTTTTCTACTTTATTTTTCTGTTGCCAGTTCTCGGTGCATTTTTATTACTCCCCATCTACATTTTACTACATTCATACTTTTAATTTTTAATATTGACTTACTATAGACTCCATGTAAATTCAAATAAAATGCATACTTGTAAATCTTAAATTTTATCAGTACAAGTACAACATATCTGCATGGTGAACTAATATTACCAGTAGTATTTTAAACAGAATCATTTTTTTAGAAGAAACATACATTATATTTAGATGAAATCAAGTTATTATCAGCTTGTTAGTTATTTAAAAAAAAAAAAAAAAAAAAAAAAAAAAGAAAGAATCTCCCCCCCCCCCTTTATTTTTTTTAAAACTAATATAATGTGAAAATGAAAACTTCTGCAATTATAACATTCTATTGCTTCCTTCCTACCATACATAAACAAATAAATAAAGAATATATAAAATCATAACTACTTCAGAAATCAAAGTTATGCCACACATTATTTTACATCTGTATAAACACTGTTGTAAATTCATGAATTCAAAATATAACACTTTTTTATATTATTGTTTTTTAATCTATGGATAGAGTATTGTGCTTATTACATTGTATCCCAAGTAAATAACAATTAGTAAATGTTACAAAGTAAATACATAAGATAAACATGAACTATAATATAATATAATCAAGTTTAGAAAATAAAATCAATCGTATAGTACATTATAATCATAATTACTCAATCATAAAATGCATATTATATTAGATTTAAATTATAATTTTTCTTCTATGCAAATAATATATACATTTTTAAATTAGTAAATGGAGTCAAATTTATAATAAATTAAATTTTTTATGCAATAACAATAATGATGCATTGTAATCCCACTTCCCTAAAAGATAGATATTTTATAGATAGCAATAATATTATAAGCAATAGATTTCATGTTAAAATAAAAACCTCACATTCTTCAACAAAGTTTCATAAAGGAAGTATAATTAGTAGGTTTATAATCAATTTATTTTTGCTCAATTTATTCCTAATAAAATTCAATAAGATGGTAAGTGGATATGAAAGTACCTTTTTAGATCATTAATCACAAACAAAAATAAATATAATTTGAAATTAAATATTTAATGATACCAGTTATTTGTCATTTAAAAAAAAAAAATCAAAGAAAAATAATTAATAGTAATTTTTAAATGAATTTCTACGCTAAAAGAATGAAAAGGATTATTAGGAATAAAAAAATCTAATGACTTAATGAATCTAAGAGGTAATACATTTAAATATTATTCACAAGTAAAGTTTTTGAAGGACTATCTAATTAATAGATAAATTAATTGTACAATAGAATTTTAAAGCAAATCAAATTATTTTTTATAAATTAAAACAAGTCAGAATGACATTCTAATTAGATAAATATATACATAAGCTTAAAAAGAAACTTTCACAAATATAGTTCAAAATCTCATAAATATCGATTAATAACATTTTAAAAATGGTAAGAAATTAAAAATATATATATAAATAAACATGTCTATTACGTATATTTATGCACTTATGTAAATATTATAAACAATAATAATAAATAAATAAATAAAATCAACTCATTTTTACACATTTTGACAGACTTTTAAATTTGGCGAGCTCTTTAAATCTCGCCAACATCAAAACAAGTCACAAGGTGCAAAAGAAAACGCTACTTTTACCTAAATAATATTCATACGTACATCGGTTTTATAAAAAAAAACTGTAATTTAGAACTCCAATATTCATGTAAACATAATTTCTACTACAAAAAATTCAAGTAATATACAAAAAACTTACACTGCAAAGTTGAGCATGTTTTCCCGGTATCCATTGGTCTCGACGGCAGTTGATAGTCCATTTTTTTCTTCTTTCATTTTCTTCAGGAAATTTAAACATTCGATGTCCTTTTCTAGAATGATTTGAACAATTCACCGTGGAACAACCTCCCATCTTATGTTTAGTAACTAATAACACGATTTTATATAAAATAAATATCAAAATGTAGCACCGTTGATCAAACACAAGCTATGTTTACATAGAAACCAATGGCTGCTGGGTACATATGGCAAACCCAAAGGCATATCAATGGCGGAATGCTTCGGCTCGTATATCTAGTGGCCCTAAGAATACCCAACAGGGTGAAAGTTGTAGTGTCCATCTAGAGTCAAAGTCAAAGTTGCTTTTTCACGCCCTCTAACGGCTGGATAAATACATAACACTCCTTCCCCCTAGGAATAAAGCACATAGTTGTCTAAATGTTTTGGTGAGGTTCGGGAGCATTCAGAACGTCGTAGAATAGGAAGATCTGGTTCTTCAGTTACAGGATCACAGACAGGATCGGACTCTGTGGGTGAATCAGGTGTCACTGGATCATTTTCTGGAGATGGCGAAGATGGAATCGCAGAAGACTCTGTTGACGTTTCCGCATCTTGTACACGGCTGCGAACCTGGTCAACATGACGTCTGTGAACAATACCGTCCACTAAATCTTGAGTCTTGTAGGATAATGGCCCGGTTGTTTCTATAACTTTTGCAGGAATCCATGATGGGCCCGAACTGTAGTTGCGAATATATACGGGATCGTTTTCTTGAAACTGATGTAGGCGTTTGCTTTTGTCGGACTCAGCTAGTTTTTCTTTCTTGAACTTCATCTCTTTATTAAGATCAGGGTGAAGCCTATCCAACATCGATGTCAAACGACGATTCATTAAAATTTCAGCTGATGATTTACCAGTAGAGGTACTTGGTAACGTATGTTGAGCAAACAGAAACCTAGCGAGACGTGTTTTCCAATTACCTTGAATTATCCATTTCAAAGCTTGCTTCGTTGTAGCCACCATCCTCTCTGCCTGGCCATTGGAGGAGGGATGATAAGGAGCGACAAAAATAGGTCGAATCTGGTTTCGTGCTAAAAACTGTTGAAATTCATCAGATCTAAATGTTTTACCATTATCAGATGCAACTGAATCTGGGAGTCCATGAGTTGCAAAAATAGATCTAAGATTGTCAATAGCAGCCGAAGACGACATGGAGGAAACTGGTACAACCTCCAGCCACTTGGAGTGAGAATCAACTAAAATGAAAAATGTTTTGCCTTGAAAAGGACCGGCGAAATCTACATGAAGGCGAGACCATGGCTTTTCTGTCCATTCCCATGGATGTATGGGAGCTTTGTCTGGAGCTTTTTGATTCTCTTGGCACAGTCTACAGGTTTTAACTGTGTTCTCAATGGCACTATCCATGTTAGGCCACCACACATAACTGCGTGCAAGACCTTTCATTCTAACTATGCCGGGATGTCCATTATGAAGCAGGACGAGAACTTGACTTTGGAGTGCAGTAGGTATAACAACTCTACTACCCCATAAGACATAATCTTGATGAACACTCCCAGATAACAATTTTTGATTTTTAAAACATTTTTATAACCCCAACATGTAAATGACTAGATGCTTTTTAAAGGCTTTGTCTGAAAGGTTTGCCAACATTGTAAAAAGCATTATAAAAGGTTGCTAGTTGACACAATCTGAGGTACTTTGTAAGTGTTTTAGGACAAGCATACCAAAATGTAGAAACGTAAGGCTAGTTACAGGATTTCATATTAAACATTGTAACAATAATTACAATCAAAGGCAGATAATAATGCTTTTATTATAAGCATCTATAAAAGAAATTAAAAATGTTTTGATAACCTGTTAGTTTTAAACCTTAATTGCATTAGATTTTCATCAAAATTATCTGACTTAGAAATTTTCTTTGTTTCTGTGGGACACTAAATTTTAATTTAATTTCTATATACTGAAGAAAAAAAATGGAAAATAGGAATTTTTATTAGCTGATATTATATTTAAGAACTCATAGTAAGTTATATATTTTAATTAATATATTTCTTTTTTCCTTTGCTAAAATTCCTTTCCTATGTAATTGCTAAAATTTGAATATATTTGATTTTTTATATTTTAATTAATGTATTGCTTCTAAAAAAATATTAATTGTTGATTACATAAAATTTTTTTTAATCTAATATGCATTTTGTTAGAATGAACTATAAGAATTAATTTACAGAAGTTTTCTAACTTTTGTTTGAATTTGACAGAACTAATTAAAATAGATAACTTTTTTTGTATCTTCTACCATTCAGTTTTAAAAATAAAGTCTAAATTATACCGGGGATAATATTTTCCTTTTAAAGTGAATTCGGGCAACAAGAAAATTTGTATATTATATTTTTTCTTAAGCTCTACTACATTATCCTGAAAGTTTCACAATAGTTTAAATTTCTGAGTTGGGAATTGTTTATGTCTTGGTTTTTATGTTGTCTTTACTTTTGTGTATATTATATTTGGAAAGTGATAATGGTTACCCACTATCAATTACTCTTATTTATTAGTTGATTGGCAAATTAAAGTAAGTTAAACATGACTGCATAATTTAATTTCATAAAGATTTAAGAACTATATAAAACCAAATTTTGGTGTTTAAATAATTACTAGAAAAAAAAATGCAATTTCCATATATAATATTTTTATATCATAAGCATATTACCTATTTGTTTATTTTTAGTCTACTTTAAGCATGTTTTCATTCTACTTAATACCGAAGAACAATAATTTTTCAGAATGATTTATCTCTGAATTAAATCTATTGATGCTCCGTAAATAAAAATAAATAATAATAATCGGTTAACATTATTTAGACTTTTTTTATTTTCCCTTTTTTCTTTAAAATATAAACCTTCATTTTTAAAATCTTTCATAACTACATTGAAATGTCAAAAATTTAAATAGTTTGATTTCATTAAAACTCATTTTTTTAACTTCATGAAAATAAAATGTATTAAACAAAGTAATAAAATAACAATACTTTAAAATGTTGTAGCGACGCATACAATAAAAATTTTATATCTTAAACGTACATAATATAAAATTGTCATATTGAATGATATTTTTAAATGAAATTTTATACAACATAAATTACTAAAATATAAGAAAATAAAACGTATGCGCAAAAATAATTAACTTTGACTAAATTACAGTTTAAATACTAGTACAAAATCTATTATTATTATTATTATTACGCAATATTTCAAACTTTTGACGGTAATTTTTAAGCACATGAACTATAAGATGAATATTTTAAAATTGGGGAGCATCAATAGATAATAACATAAACGATAATAATATATTTTAAAAGATAAACATAAACAAATGCTATTCTCTATTGTATTTTGTAATGAAAATATGTGTAAAGAACTCGCATTAATTCGTTAAGAATAAAAACATATTATAAATGGAAATTTCAAGAACTACAACAGAAATATGCATGTGTACATAGTTCTTACAACGAGGTAAATCTTTATGAAATGTAATTAATACAAAATAGTTTAACATACCTTAGATGGAGCATGATTGCAAATGCAAAGCCGGCACTTTCAGACCGGTGCTACGACGTGACCTGCTCGCACATCATATCACCTTCAATGAGTCATGAAACGCAAGCACAAGGACAATTTGCAGCGCGAAATAAGTTGCGCATGCACGGAAAATGAATGTGCAAAGGATGATTTTAGACCGTAGGTTTTCTCACGGTTATTCCAAAAATCTAATATTGAAAATATTACTGTGACCGTGGTATACGGTAAAGATAATATACCTTTGCAGAAAAATCGAAAGAAAAGGAAAAAAGACCGTTTTCGAAACCTTGCTTGCTATGTGGGCTTAACTCGTTACGTCGATGAAAGTATGGTTTGAAACTATTGTCAGTCATTTTAGAAGGCCAACCATTTAAAATCATCAAAGAAATTCTGGAAAGGATCGGGTCTTTTTTAGTAGCCGAAGACAGCAACTTAGCATCTAGTTGTGTGACAGGAGAGGACTCTAACAACAGAACTTCAGCCAGGGCAGGAATATCAAGTTCAGGAGTGTGTAAAGGCAGACGACTTAGAGCATCAGCATTTGCTATTTGTTTACCTTTCCTATATTCCAATTCATAGTCGTAGGCAGCTAAAATTAAACTCCATCTAAGTACACGGGGTGAAACCATTTGTGACAGAGGTTTGTTCGGATTAAAAAGACCCAAAAGTGGTTTATGATCAGTTATAATTTTGAATTTACGCCCCTGAAGATACTGATTAAATTTTTTTACTGCAGAAATTATGGCAAGAGCTTCCCGATCTGTTTGACTATAATTTCTTTCAGGTTTTGATAAAGTACGAGAATGGTAAGCTATAGGGGATTCTTTACCATTAGGTAAAACATGGCTCAAGACAGCATCCACTCCCTTAGAAGAAGCATTGTACGTTACAATTACAGGAAGTTTTTCGTCAAAATGAGTTAATACGACATCTTTTTTGAATAATTCTTTTGCTGCTGTATAAGCCTTATCGTGTTTAGGCGTCCAACGCCAAACTCTGTCGCTTCGAAGTAACTGATGCAATGGTTCTAAAACATCCGATTTGTTTTTTAGAAAACAGCCGTAAAAATTCAGCATTCCTAAAAAGGCTTGCAATTCAGTTTTATCTTTTGGAGTCGGGGCCTCATGAATAGCTTTTATTTTATCAAAACTCGGCTGGATACACTCCCGATTTACACGAAATCCTAATAATTCAATTTCGGGAAATGCAAATTTACACTTTTCACGTTTAAGATGAATGCCAGAATTTTGCAGGCGCTCTAGAACTTGCTTTATCTTTAAATTATGATCCTCGACATTTTTTCCTTGAATAAAAATGTCATCTAGGTATGGCAGTACGCCATCAATACCTGCTAGTACTTCTTCCATTCTTTTTTGAAAAATCGCAACAGCGACAGAAATGCCAAATGGAAGTCTATTAACTTTGAAAAGTCCCTTATGGGTATTTAATGTTAGTACTCTGGAAGTTTGTTCGTCAACTGGGAGCTGCAAATATGCTTCAGAAAGATCTAATTTTGAAAAAACTGTACCGCCCGTCATAGTAGCAAGAACATCATTTACTGTGGGAAGAGGATAAGTAAACTGTTTTACTGCCTGGTTTACCGTGCTGCGGTAATCGCCACACAGTCTAATACGACCATTTTTCTTTAAAACAGGAACTACGGGCGTTGCCCAATCAGAATAAGAAACAGGTTCTAAAATTCCCTTTTTAACCATCTCTTCTATTTCACTAATTACTTTATTTCGTAGGGCGAAAGGCACATTTCTAGCTTTTAGAAATTTCGGTGAACAATTTTCATCAATTTTAATTGATACCGGAGGTCCTTTAAATTTCCCCAGAGATTCATTAAAAACATTACAGTATTCATGTAATATAGAATCTAAAGAGCAAGTAGAAATTTTATTAACATTTGCATTAGATGTTAAATTTAAATTCAAGGCTTCAAACCAACTCCTGCCTATTAACGATTTACCCTTCCCCTCAACGACTAGAAGAGGTAAATTAACACTACTAGAATTATGTGTAACATTAACATCAAAATATCCAGCAAGGTTTAATTTTTCAGAACTCCATGTTTTAAGACATTGGTCAGAAACAGAAAGTAAATAAGGAGGATTAACAGGCCATAATTTAACATAGGTATCATAACTAATAATAGAATGCAACGAACCGGAATCAATTTCCATTTTATGTGGAATTCCATTTAATTTAACAAATATGTCATAAGGGGGATAATCAGTAACAGTACCTATAGAATTTAAATTATTAATGCAATTATACTCATCATCAATAATATCTGACTTACCTGAATCGAATTTCTGCACCTTAGATGTTTTGGTTCCTTGTTTATTTTTTCTAGAATTACAAACTTTCGCGATATGGCCAACACGACGGCAATAATTGCACGTTGCCTTAATAAATTTGCACCCCCCATAAGGATGATGGTTGCCACATCGATGACAGGGATTTTTATTATTTTGCTTGCCCTTACACTCCTGAACATTTTTGCCTGACCCTTTTGGCTTCACGTAATTTACGGTACTGGGTAACGTACCTCGAATTTCTGTAGATTGCTTCACTGCAGCTTCTCCCGCCAGGGCTAAATCTAAAGCCGAAGTCAAGGTAAGTTTAGGATCTGACAGAAGTTTACGTTGAATTTCTTCGTCAAGAACACCACATACTAATCTATCTCGAAGCATAGAATCTAGCTGTGTTCCAAAGTTGCAATTTTCGGAAAGTCTTCTTAACTCGACCATGAATTCAGATATAGTTTCATTTTTCCGTTGGTCTCTTTTATTAAATTTAAATCTACATAGAATTTCAGAAGGTTTAGGTGAGAAATGTTCATCTAATTTTACCAACAAATCGGCAAAATCCACTGAATTCGGACTATTAGGAGTGCACAAGGATCGTATGACAGAATATAATGCTGGACCTGAAACACTAAGAAAAATTCCCGCTTCTTATCAGCTTCAGCAATACTGTTAGCGGTGAAAAAGAAATCCAAACGCTCTTTATACTCAATCCAGTTCGTTCTCCCTACTAGAAATTCTTCGAGCTTGCCGAATGACATTTTGAAGAAATCGAAACTAAGAATATGCAGTAATTACACAGTTCAGGAAAACGTTGAAATGAATCAGAAGAAATTGTCGCAGTTTTAACTCGTCGCCAATAACATGGTTTGTGTTTGGGTCCGTAGAAAACACCACTAAAATATTAACAAAACGAACATTTATTACCAGACATCACATAACTTACGTAGAACAACATCATACATCAATATCTTAGAATACCCAACAGGGTGAAAGTTGTAGTGTCTTTTTAGAGTCAAGGTCAAAGTTGCTTTTTCACGCCCTCTAACGGCTGGATAAATACATAACAAATACAAACAATAATAACAAAAGTTTAGTGACTTTTTGTTGATTTTACTTGATAAGATGTATTTCATGCATTCTAGAGGTTGCTGTACCGTGAGTTTCATGCATCCAGGGGGGAGGGGGGTCCAGTTAATGCTATATATAAGTTACTAACTGCTGCTTGTATGAGTTTCTTGCATTCTAGAGTCTGCTACACTGCAAGTTTCATGATTCCAGGAGGGTTTTTTTTATAGTTAACGTACGAAAAGCGTACATATATATATATGTAAGTTACTAACCATTGCTTGTATGAGTTTCGTGCACTTGAACAATCATGAATCTCAAGATGCTCCAAAATAAAACTGTGTGCTTTGTGGCAGAAAACTCACTACTTACGCAGTTCCTATAAGAATTTCTTTCACAAAGTAAACATTGATTTTATTCCGTTTTGTGATAATTTACTAAGTTTAAGCAAGGAGGAAAAAATAGCTGAAAATTTGTAAAAATAGAAAAATGTGGAAGAAAAAAAATTGCTAAATGTTTGTAAAAAATCAAAATATGCAGAGGAAATATTGCTAAAAGTTTGTAAAAATCATGAAGAAAAACTTAAAAAGGGCAAATAGTCGCAAAACTAAATAAACTCGATGTTTACTTTGTGAAAAAGCTTACCATAGGAAACACGCATTCTGCTTGCATAAAAAGTTTTGCCAAATCGAACGTTTCGTTTGTTTTAGGATTTTGCCATGCCCTTTTCTTATCAGCAGCATCCTGCCCTGTTTAAGATTTTCCAACATATTTAAAAAGTGTTTAGAATTTGAGTTTGTCAGTCTGCCGCCTGTGTGTTCTAACTCTCATAAATATACTCAGATTTCCATGTATTTGATATACATTAATGACATTTGCTGTGCTATGTTCACTTTTCAAAAGAAAGAGTGTAGCTTTTATAGTTCATTACAGGAACACTCAAGATAATTCCAGGTTCTTCTCCTTTATCCTGTTGGCCACTTTCCCTAAAAAAAATTGACCAAAAATGTCATTCATTTGACATCAGATTCATTACATATGTTTGTTACATCATCAAGTGATTCTTAATTTTAATATTTATCTGCATTTTTAATTATGTTTTTCTGATTTATTGTTTTTTAATTTTAGTTAATTAAAATAACAACTACATCATTAAATGGTGACATCATGATATTAAAAGAGGAAATGCATTGAAAATTTCATAGGCTGAGAGGGATAATTAAAAAAGTTAATACAAATAAATAAATATCCATGATTCTTTTTTTCTCTTTTCATTAATATATTTAATTTTTACTGTTGAAAGTTACTAGCAGTTGACGATTTAGTGATCAGAGATTTTTCAAATTTCATGCATTTTTTTGGGTTCCGAATACAGTGAGGTTTCTGCATCCATCGATGTATTTATTTATTTTGTGTGCTCGAAGCTATCCTATATGCAGCATGGTGATTACATATTAATGAATTTCTTGTATTTTTATTGGATTCCAAAACAGTGAGGTCACAGCATTCAATGATTTTTCTTTATTAAGTTTCACGTGTGATAAGCACTCATACATGCGATATAATGTTCACAACATTAACAAATTCCCTGTGTTTTCATTTTTTAAAAGCCACGTATGTAAAAGTTTGTTAATAGATTGTTGATTCTTAGGATAAAATTCTTAAAGAAATGATTGAAAAACCATTTATGAAAGTGGAAATAACTCGAGGTGATATTTATGATCTTGCACAGTCAAGCTCAACATCCAATCCAGATTAATTTTTTAATAATGATGCAGATGATTTCATGGTAACTGAGTAAAGTTTATCACCTGAAATTTTAGAAGTATTCCACAGTAACACCTAAGATAAAGATTTTGATGGATTTTCAGATGTATAAATTTAGATGTTTAGTGCAGAATTATTGTTTTTTTTCATTTGTTAAAATAATTAATGATGATTAATTGTACAATTAATCAAAAGGTAAGTTATTTATTTAAGTTCAAAATGTTTAATTTGATGTCTATCCATTAATAACTGTAATTACTTTCTCTTAACTTTGTGCAGTACAAAGTCCTGAATCCAGATGCCCAAAGTTTGGAATTCTCCAAAATTCGGACTTTTTGCTAATCAATTTTTTTTCTTTTCATTTTTTTTAATCGCATCAAAACGAAAATAGGAAAAAAAAGGGTAACATTTAAAAAATTTGCTGAGGTCAAAATTTACTACATTAGGGTAAAATTTTGAACCTGAATTCCTGTTATAAACGTTAAAAAAAAAAAAAAAAAACTTCAAAAGACAAAAAAACCTCAAAATTGCAAATAATTAAAAAATTGCTCTATGATTTCTGATAAAATTCCTTTTACTATATTGGGCCAAATAGATTACAACTGGATTCATATTAATAATGTGGAAAAATCGCTGCAAAAAGGAAAAAAAACAATAAAATTTAAAAATTTGCTGGGCACAAATTCTATCCATTAATAACTGTAATTACTTTCTCTTAACTTTGTGCAGTACAAAGTCCTGAATCCAGATGCCCAAAGTTTGGAATTCTCCAAAATTCGGACTTTTTGCTAATCAATTTTTTTTCTTTTCATTTTTTTTAATCGCATCAAAACGAAAATAGGAAAAAAAAGGGTAACATTTAAAAAATTTGCTGAGGTCAAAATTTACTACATTAGGGTAAAATTTTGAACCTGAATTCCTGTTATAAACGTTTAAAAAAAAAAAAACTTCAAAAGACAAAAAAAACTCAAAATTGCAAATAATTAAAAAATTGCTCTATGATTTCTGATAAAATTCCTTTTACTATATTGGGCCAAATAGATTACAACTGGATTCATATTAATAATGTGGAAAAATCGCTGCAAAAAGGAAAAAAAAAACAATAAAATTTAAAAATTTGCTGGGCACAAAAATGATTATAGTGGGCTAAAAAAATGTAATTAGAATTCTCTCACAAAAAAACTGCTATGGAATGTGCAAGAATGCTAAAAACAACCTTGTAATCCACATAAAAAATTTCTAAAAATTCAAAAATTGCAGAGGGCAAAGTGTACTATTAGGCTAAAAGTTTGAAACTTGATTCCTTTTACAAATGTTAAAAATTACCGCAAAACACAAAAAACTTTAAAAATAGTAAAAAAATTTGTGGAAAATTCAAAAATCACTGTATGAATTCAGAATAAATTTTGCTGAAAAGAGAACTGCATGTATTATATTGAGCTAATAGATTAAAAATTAATTCCTTTTACTAATATGGAAAAATCGTCATGAAATGGAAAAAAAAATAGATTTCTCAGAGTACAAAATTTACTTTAGTGAGCTAAAAGATTTTTTCCAGAATTTTTCACAAATGACAAAAAATCTCTGTGGGAATGAAAAATGTTGAATGTCTTTATTAAAAAGAGATCACCATTTACTATATTGGACTAAAACATTGAAACAGGATTCCTTTTATCAATGTAAAGAATACACAACAAAATTCAAAGAAAAAAACAGAAGCACTAAAAATCTCATTTAAAAAAAAAATTATAATTGCGAAAAAAATTGTTTTTTATCTTTTTAAAAATAATATTCCTCTATTTAAAAATATCTCACTTTAGTATTATCTTTTAGTATTGGAAATGCTTCCCTGATATAAATAATTTACAGGATGAAGGGAGGGGGTGGGGTTGTGTTAGATTATTTTTTTTCGTTTTTTGACAAAAAAAGGAGAAAATAATCCAAAATTCAGAAAATTCTGGAATCGCCGATGTCTAGAGGATTCCGGATTTTGGGACTTTGTACTATATTATATTTTATTGATATTTAATGATATTACACACAGTCTGGCGATATACCTAATGCAGCATTAAACTATTTTTCAAGTTTAAAAAGGAAAAGAAAATTTACTGAAGCATTGTACTCAGTACAATGTTATTCCCAGAAAATACTGTATATTTTTTATCAAGCATCTTAAAACATATTTTTTATCACGTGCATACGGTAGTACTTTGGTTCTAGAACTCAATTTGTTTCAAAGTACTGTTTGAGCTAAATAAAATTTTGCCACAAGAAATACTGAAAATATGATTAATTGATATCCACCTCCCAAGTTACTCCCTGTATTTACCTGTTACTAACAACAGTCTTCAAAGTATAGTAAAATATAGCAATGCATGAATTTCATTAACACTAGAATCACCATGCTTCATGTTTATGCATTTTGTCCAATAAAGAAAAGAAATCATATTGGTCGTTTTTGCTGCATTGTTTTCATTCAGTTGATTTGTTAAAGACACTGTTCTAGAACTAAATCACATTTTGCTTGAATATTTTGAAAACCGAATCGTTCAAAAATCGAGGTTTTCAAAAACTATTGTATAAATATTGTTCTACTGTATAAATATTGTGGTTACTGGTTACTTTTATTATTTTTCTCAAAATCAAATATTGAATGGTCTTAATGAATCTGAAACTTATGCTTTTGCTAAGAATGACTCAAACTTAGTCCTCTAAGTATTGCAAAATTTCTACAATGTAGAATGCCACAAAATGAACTTTTTACATCTCAGAAGCTATATGCGGCTTATAGGCAATTGCGTGTTATAGACAGGATCTAATTATGACCAAGGTAGACTTGTGTTGCCAATTAAGTAGATTTTTTAATACCATAATTTTCAAATAGTGCAATTAAATAAAGCAAAGAGGATTATTTTAAAACTGTGGTATTTAAAAAAATCCTTTTATTGGTAGAAGCCATCTGTGCCATGATTATACTTAGGCCTTGATTTTTTTATTAATGTTATAAAGATCTTCTACTGTATTACCATCATTGACAAAAGTATTCAATAAAGCTTAGATTTATCAGCTGAGCAAATTAATCAGTGTTTTCAAAAATTTTTAATCGACCGGGGATATATCAAATCTCAAGAGGGAGCCCCTGATTTGTCCCTGGGCCCTGGTCATTCCTATGAACTTCCAGGAAAACTCGAGGTTAAGGATGTTACGGACGTCCTTTCGGGAACCGATCCTGTTTCGGCCACTGTCGTACCCATGGTTGGGACTACTACCGTGCCGATCAGGTTTCAGATAGAAATGGCAGGCGAGGTACTGAATTGATAGGTGCCGCGCATTGTTCATGCCGAATAGTCTTTAAACGTGTACAATCTTGGAAAATAAGAGTGATCAATCACACTCTACTAATTTTGATGAAAATTCACTATATATAAAATTTTATGTACCAATTAGAGTCCTGAATCAGGTGACCTGGGTTTACCCAAACCTGATTCTCAGGTTGTTGTATTTTTTTTTTGTTGTTGTTGTTATGATTCAGGTTTACTCTAATTATATCAGTTTCATATTGGATTTTGTTACTTGCAACTCGAGGTTCAGTTCACATGATTTTTGAAAGGAATATCCAGAATGTTTTTCGCGTAATAAAACATATATTTAATATCTGAATGTGTATATAAATATTTATTTTGTATCCTAAAATTTAAATTTGATATTAGAGATAAAATTGTAGTAATTTTTTGTCATTGTATTGAAAAAATTATTAATTTTGGGACTTTTAAGGTAGAAAATTATTTTCTTGTTTTCAGTTGAATGAATTATTTTTTTTTTTAGTTTCATGTCAATGAAAATTTTTTTGTCATGTTTCGTTTTGAAATGGAATTCTCAGGTTGGTGTAAAACCCAATCAATGCAGGACAATAGTACCAATCAATTTGAAATGGTGCCTACTAATTAATGCTAATTTTCTTAAAGGCCAGTATGTATTAAAATAAGTACCAATTTTCATTTTTAAGTACAACACCCACTTTTTACATTTTGAGTTCCTTGGATCAATTAGTGGTAAAACCACAGTAGCTGCCACTTTCTCTAATAGTTTGCAGTGTAACACACACCACA
Organism: Maratus michaelseni; assembly: GCA_963931845.1. Lineage (NCBI taxonomy): Eukaryota > Metazoa > Arthropoda > Arachnida > Araneae > Salticidae > Maratus > Maratus michaelseni. The sequence goes on along the minus strand of OZ007598.1, from coordinate 277,154,689 downwards.
TTAAATAAAATACAGTATATAGTGTGTGGCATGATAGATACTGATACAAAAAATCAGTAGTTTGTAGTGAACTCTGCCACTTTCAAGGCATCAGGATAAAAAATACTACTGTGGGCAAAAAATAGTAAGACTTTTTAATTTAAATTTCGCGCGAAAGCCCATTCGTCGAAATATTTTTTTTCTAGGTTGGTATGACTGTCAGTGACATCTGTGCCAAATGTCACATCAAAATAATCATTAGTGTTTAGTATACGCTTGTCTTTCTGAAGTACAAAAAGTGCATTCGACGATTTTTACAATGAGTGAAATAAGAAGTTCCATTAAATTTTGTGTGCGGAATCAAATTTCTGGTGCCGAAACGTTCAGAATGTTGCAAAAGGTCTTCGGTGATAATTGTTTGTCGTGAGCAAGTGTTTTTGATTGGTACAAATAATTCAAAGAGGGTCAAGAACGCTTTGACGATGAACCACGTCCAGGACGGCCATCAACATCAACTGATGATGAACACGTCAATAAAATCAAGGAATTGGTGCTTGAGAATCGACGATTAACAGTCAGAGACCTTACTGGCATCGTTGGAATATCGGAAGGATCACTGAAAACCATTTTGAAAGATGCACCGATAATGCAACATCGCATACTGCATTAATTCTTCGTGAGTTTTTTGCCAAATTTTCAACCAATATTGTGCCTCAACCACCGTGTTCGCCTGATTTAGCTCCATGTGACTTCTTGCTATTCCGCAAACTCAAACGACTGCTCCGGGGAAACCGTTTTGAGTCAATTGAAGACATTAAACGTGAATCGCTACGCGCATTGAAGGCTATTCCGGAAATTGACTTTAACAACTGTTTCGAGGATTGGAAGAAACGTTGGCACAAGTATATTGGGGCCAGGGGGGATTACTTTGAGGGGGACGAAATAGATTTGGAAGAATAAATTAAGAATTTTAAAATTATGAACAAAGTCTTACTATTTTTTGCCCACAGTAGTATGTGCCATTCTTAGAATCTCATTATCATAACTTTCTTTGGTACTACTTGATTATTCTGTTGACCAATTTTGCCAAATTATACAAATGGAACAATTTTGCTATTCTAAAAATTTAAGTTAGGAAAATTAATGAATTTAAAAAAGTCATCACATAATAGGGTTACTTTATTGATGACATTCACTTATGATGAAGTGACGTATAAATTTAATATTTGATTTATTCAGATAATTTTGGACAAAAGAATGAGAACAGTTTATGTATGTAAATGCAGAATTATTAAATTAAGCCATAAACAAAAAAATATTTTTAAGATATTGTATTTATGAATAAAATGTATTTTAAATATAACAATCGGATTTATTAAAGGACATAATAAATATCAATGATAACAGAAGATTTTAAGGAATTTAATGCTCTTTTTTTTAGTCAGAAAATATATAAATATAAAATGATGTAACTATAAAATATAATATTGATATAACCATAAAATGCATGTAAACATTATATATAGGCTTGAAGCAAAACAAAAGTTTTTAATATTACAGCGTCATTGTTTATTGGTTTGCAAATAAAGTTACATATCATGCCCATTTATGCATTTTTTAATGACAGAATCCCATACCTTTGAAAATAATTTATCGCTTCAAGTTCTGTAGAAGGAAGATCCCAGATCTTTATCATATTTTCTCAAAATGCGAGATAAAGCAGAGAAATAAAAAAAAATAAAACAATTTCACTATAAACCAAATCTTACATCCACAAAATAATTAAAAAGGGAATTCTTACATCATAAGCTAGTGTTTTATTTAAAATCAAACATAATGTCACACTTTTTATTGGTTTTATACTATAGTTTCTAAAGAGTTTATCTTTGTTAGTTATCACTGTCAGTTGAAACTATATAATCTATTATTATATTTTTTCTCTTAATATCATGAGGTAATCGTTTATTGGCATAATTTTTATTTTAAATAATGAAGGAACAAATAAATTAGTAAAACATTAATAAAATTGCAAATTAAATGTCAAATTCAAAATCACTTCCTGACGTAACAAATTTAATTATTACAAAAACTTTTCTTTTCTTTGATTTTTTTGAGTTTAAGATAAATTTTAAAATCTGTAAAACCTTTGCTCTTAAAACTTGCATGTTTAAAAGTGTGTCCTATAATGTTATTTTAATTGTATATGGTCAAAGGACTTTAAAGAAAGGAAATTACTATTTATGAGATGTAATCTTAGATGATGTTAATTTCTAAAGTATACCTATTTAGGGCTTGAAATTATTTTTTTCTAGTAGGGGAGTTTTCATAGCTGCACTCGTAAATAGCAACACTTGTAAATGGTATGGAGTAAAAATGTTTGAGAAAAGAGAAAATTATCTTTAACTCTCTCTCTTTTTTAACATGTTCTTTAAATTAGCCATAGATATTAGCACACATCAAAGTGTCATTAAAAGAGTTTAATGTCAATAATTTTGAAGATTTTAACTAAATATATACCTGTGATAAATGGGTTTCATCCAGTTTTTGTGATCCTTCATAGAGTAATTGCAATCTTTGTCACACCAAAATAGTAAGTTTTTTAAAAACTGTTGAATTCTCTTGGTAAGAAACTTCCATCTGTGAAGTCACTTGGGTTATTTTTTTAAAAAATACCATGAATGGCTGCCTTCTCCTCCTGAATTTCAGTCTCTGCTATTGAGACTAAATAATAAATATTTTTCTATGCAAGTGAGTTGATATATTTTCTACAAGGTACCAAGTATCAGAATCCTCTATACTTTTTTATCATGTCTTATTAATTGTATGAATATAAAGTATATTTTTTGTTATATGTTTGATTGTATAATAGGAATGCTAATTAAAAAAATAAAATTATTTTTGTTAACAGAAATAGAATTGGTGACATGTGGATTACAAGTATTTCTCTGATGAATTTACATTTGATGATATTCTGCTTTTGAGGAAACTCAATTTTGCAATAGGTAAGCATCTAATAAGCAGGAATTTCAGCTCTGTCTATGAAATGTCACACTAACACTAGAATTATCGTATTCATCCTATACCTAGAATTTCAGAAAGAATTTTCATTTTGAAGCCTGTGTAAATAAAACTACATATTTCATTAATATTGTATGCTTATATGAGTAAAATTAGTATAAATTAAATCATAATTTATTTTAAAGGATGTAGCAATTACTGTCTTAAATGTACTTATATATTCCAAATAATTAGCTAAATGTGTTGAGATCTTGTTTCAATTTAGTTCCATTTTAAAATATAAAACAATAAAAATTATGAATTTTTATGTAAATTTCTTTAATAAAATAAGTTTTGAAAATAAATTAATCAAATATTTTAGCACATTTATTACTTAACAAAGAATTTGTAATAAGTACCATACTTCCTTTCTCCGCACTACCTTCTTTTTAGCACACAAAATTTAAAATCTTTAAAACTCGTTCATTTAATTTATTTTATGTCCTAATTGTACATCTTTAGTAGTGATAAATAAATAATCAACTATCTAATCAACCCACACTTCCTCCCGAAAATATCCCCTTCTACCACTTTGCTCCCTCCCCTTGACTCACAAAGTTTGAAGTCTTAACTCTTTAATTTTTTAAGACATTTTCAGTTCTATTTGTTGCTTTACTGTTACAATAAATAATCCTTTATCTAAATTTTTATGTCACTGTCCCCCAATACAAAGTTAAAAATCTTTGAAACTCTTAGTTTTTCCCCATCCTATTGCAGGATTTGTTCAACCTCATGTGAGGCATTCTCAAAATAATTTCTAATTATAAAATTAATGCAATATAACCATAAAGTAAAAAAATAAGTCTAAAATTATGTCCATTTTAAATTTTATACCATTGTTTCATGTAAAAAATGTGCCATTTTATCTTCATCATGCAATTTTCAGTCTAAAATCTGAAGATATTTATTAAAGCTTATTTGGCATAATATTTTATTTTCTATGAATTTCAGTTTCTTATAAATTTATTTGACATTTGTGATAAATTCCACAGTAGTTCTTGTTTTTTTTCATGTTTTTTGTGTTTTGTTCTGTTTATTTAATAATATATTTTGTTCAAACTGCACTTTGTAATACTAAAACTTATTTTCCTCTTTTAATTTTTTTTAAAATGGAAAATGGAAAGGATAAAAAATGTAATTGTAAACAACTTATAAAACTAACTTAAAATTTAGAAAAATGCATCAAAGCTTTTCTATCACATAACATTCAATGGCCTTATTGCTGTCTTAGCCTATTTTCTGCAGCCAGTTCTTCACAATCTGAAATGTGTACACTAGTCTTCCATTCTAGTTAGTGACATATGACTGTTGGCCCTTGGACGGGGCCAGTTGAGCTTAAGCCTAAAGGTAGGCCTCCCTGCCTGGTTTGACCTTGACCTTGCCTGTTGGCCTTAATGGAAACATCCTAGTGCCTAAATGGTAGCAGAAAAGGAGCCTTGTCTGACAAAAATATATTGGTGGTGGGTAGTTTGCCTGTAACTATCTCCAAAGTCGAGTTACTTGGTTGAGTTTGAAGGTAGACTCATGTGGGAAAAGGTGGTGGTAAGATAAGGAGATTTTTTTTAGAAGGCCTTGTACAACCAAGTTTTAAACAATATAAATGAGGTTTGCAGTGGGTATTATATACATTAGTCTTATATAGTTTAGAAATAATATGGTTTTTTTTCAAGTCAAAATAATTTCTTGTACTTTTAGTTTAAAGTAAGTATAGTTTAGTACCCATAGATATATTTATCATTATTTCTGAAAATTTTACCCGTGAAATGAAGAAAACATCCTAAAATGTTCATTCAAATGTATATATTAAATATCCAAATTACATTACATTTTCTTACGTAGTTTTCTTTATAATTAGTTTTTAAGAGAAATATCCATGAATGTCAGATTTTGGTTCTTTCAAAATGCGGATAATGTTGATAATTTCCACATAGTCATTTAATTCTCGTAAAATATAAAAATTTCCTATTTGTGATTTTGTAAGATTATTTACATGGTACAGACAGTCAGTTTATTTCAAGAACTTGCCGATAAAGAACACATATTCATTTTAGAATTATATTTTACTTCAAGCCATGATCCCTGATTGACTCTTCTGGGATTTACAGTGACAATAGTGCTGATGACTTGTTTGTTTTTTAGGTCAGATTTTTTTACTACTTGTGTCAGTGAATAATACATTAACATTATTCAAATTAAAAATAAATTAGAAAAACTGGAATGAAATATATTCTAATATGGTACTTAAACTTATCTAAATATAATAAAACATAGTGTGTTGATTTTGGTGTGAACCGATCCAAACAATGGTTTACTTTCATTGTTGCAGAGAAAAGGGAAATAATGAAAATATTCAGACACGTGGCCTTTTGGGTATATTTTTAATTTGTAGGTCAAATTTCAGTAAAAATGTTTCTTCCCATGTACTTTGTTTTAAATAAAAATTCATATTTACCGTGACGTCACAAGAATAGCGGCTATTGGGTTTATTTTATCTTTATCCATTATAACTTTATTGATGCCATTTTTTTTTTCATTAAAATTAAATAGAAAAAGTATTTTTATTTGAGTTCATGTTGGTTAAGCTTAAAAGTACCTATATAAAGTACGAGTGAAAAGTTTGCACCTCTGAAAATGATGTTATTCTTAGCTTAAAATTCTTTTTTACATAGATTTTTTTAAATTACATAATAGTGCCAGAATGACATAATTTTCACTGATTTTTCAATTTTGAATTATAAAAATTAACATTTGGGCCTTTATTAACTGTATACTTTGATTACATATTAGCAATTACTTTTTTAAAAAACTAAATCAGTATATCTAGTTTTTTAATAAAAAATTCTGAGAAGTAGAGGATTTCACGAAAAATAAAATGATTAAGAGTAGTGTTAAGGTAAAAAAAGCTTGAAACAATTACAAAACATTAACACGTTTGCACTTAAAACAATATAAATAGTTCAGTGTTTGTTTACTGCTAATATACCATTGCAAAATTAAAACTTCATAATAAAACACAAATTAGAATTACATCTATATCTGTTTGCTTTTACTAATTAAAAAAGACCTGTAATTTCTCTTTTATTCTGTCATCTTATTGCCAAAAAGTCAGTGAAGGCTCACTGGGGCGATGCAAAAAGTTTTTAGTTTCTATTGGTCTGTCTGTTCTGCAATAACTGCCATAAAAAATGTTCGATTAGGTTGATTTTTGATAGGTATGTTGGCAAGATACCCAGATTTACTTGTATAGTTTTTGGTTAAATTGGGTTCATTTGTTAAAAAAATGTAGAACATTTCTGTTTAGATCATAATGCTTTGCTATGAGAATGCAGACGATTTTGGAAATTTGATTTTTAACCAAAATTGAAATTGCATATTTGAATAATTGATTTAAGCGTAAAATTATGGATGTTAAATTTTCAAAATGAAGGTCTTAAATATGCCCAATAGCTGCGAAAATTTGCTAATACATCTATTATAATATAGAAATTAATTGGTTAAATTATTGGAAAATATTTTGCAACTGCTCAAGAAATATAAAAATTTTATTTGCCTATTTTTTTACAAATTTTAAAATACATTTCTTTTTCTTTCCTCTTTATTTATTTATTGCTTAGCAACCATATTTCAAAGAATATCAAAATAATACAATTCAAATAACTTGCTCTATTTCACAGCAATATTTTATTAGCAAAATAACTTATTTTCGAGTGATTAGTATTCTATTGACATAAATGAGAATTTAATTTGGTACAAGTTACCTTTTAACTACTGTAGAATGATTACTAAAATATTTTTACCAAACAAAAATTATAAAAATATTAAATGTGTAATTCAAGTCTCGCAGTTTACATTTGTATAAATATATTTCTTATATGATAATTTATTCATTTTTTGGAACAGATGTGGATGTTTCCTCATTGAAAAGTTAATTTTTTTTTAAATAGGATAAGATCACTCATACAACGAGTTGGTTAAACTAAAGAAATTAGAATAACAACACGCATCCATACTTATCGTCAAATCCTGAAATATTAACAATTACTGGAAATTGAGAACAAAGAAGCTATCACAAAAAATACTTTATAGCACCAAATCACGTTTGCTATTTAGTGAACTGCCAGTGGGCATGATTATGAATGATCACCCAATATGTTTAAAATTTTTAAAGTATGTCTATTTTCGGGAGATTTTACTTATGCTATTCCCATCAAGTTAGATCAAGATGTACTTAGATAAGATAAATATTATAGAATGACCATCAAAACTGTTTTTCTTAAACAAAAATTGTAATAACACTAGATTTCTAAAATAGATATAAATGAAATATAATAGATTCAGTTTACTTTTCCATTGCTTTTGTACATAAGATATTATTCATCAGATGCAGGTGTTTCATGGTTGGCAGGTAAGTAAATATTGCTTTTTGTGTATTAGAATAATAGGAAATTATTTTCAAAATTGTTGCTTATACTAATAAAACCACTTTGTGTAACGAAATCCAAGATATACTAGAATCATTCACACAATCAATAAGAAATCATGAACACAAATTTAATAAGATTACTGGGGGTTCATGAAGGCAAAGCCCCCCCCCCCCTAAAGAATTTTTTTTTAAATCTAAAAAACTACAAGAATAAGAAGTTTATAAGAATTTCAGAATATCATTGCATAAATTGTGTTTAATTTAATGCTTCCAATTTCTGAAATCTCTGAAGTATTTCATATGCCTATAAATATGTATATAATATTTAAAAAATTAGATTATGGATTGTAAGGTTCTAAATAATATGAAAAGTTAGATTAAAAAACAATGATTTTCAGAGCTGACGTTGAAGCTTCTGATCTGCAGGTTTACTAGTTTACATAAGATTAAAATTTTGTTTAAAACTACAGAGGATCTGAAATTAACATTTCGGGTAAATTTTCCTTTTTCTCATCGAATAGTATATAAACATATTTATATTTTTTAGAGTACAAGTCAGTCAGTAAAAGCTATTTGTACTGATATTGCCTTCAATATGTATCTCTTTCCTTTTACAAACTGGTGCTATTTCCGCTCTGTTTTACTATTTTCTTTACATCAGATTAGAAATTTGTTGTTAAAGTCCCAGAGGCCCATGCATTACTCAGGCCCTAAACTGAATGTTTCATGTGAGTTTGTCTTATTGTCGATGAATAGTATCTGAATACTTTTATCAGTTATTTTAAATTTTAAGATAAACCATAATTTCTACTCAGACGTCTAAGGACAGGCATTTACACTAGTACTCATATAAATGTTGATTAAATAAATATGTTAAAACTATCTTTTTAATTAATTATTTTATTATATTAAGGTTAAAAATTTATAAATAAAATAAATTTTCAGTCCATTTTTAAAATTAAGTTTACCTACAATTGAAAATATAATTATCATTCAACACTAAGCTATACTTAACTATACCATCACTTTCTCACCACCTCAGAAAAAAAAAAATTCTTTTCTTTTTGTATTAATCTGTTCATGAGAAGTTCCTGTACTAAAATATAGCAAAATATACTGTCTTTCTTTTTCTATCCATTAAGCAGCCAGAGAAAAGTTTACCATTACCATGTACATGTGTTTACAACATGTTGCAGATATATGTAAACAATAAAGTTAACAAGAGTAAACTTGTTTTTAGATATCAAATATTAATGGAAATATTTGTCACAAACTCAAAATGCATTTTTATTGAAAAAAGTACTAAATTGTGTACATTTATTGCATAGAGAAGTGCATTTTACATTACAGTTTACCACATCTTTCCCCCATCTAACCCTAATATGCCGAAAATTATAGAGAATTCGAATATGCCTTCAGATAAGATTTCTGATTGCCATATTTCCATCAGCAAACATTCTCTGACTAAAGTCTCAGAATAACTCAAACGAAAAGCTTATTGTGAGGTCTAAAAGCTAATGTTGATCGAATGAAAATGAAATCTTAGACTGATAGAGTTAAAGAATTTTCATTAAATGTAGAAATTAAGTTCAATGTAAAAATTACAAATATATCTTGCAAAGCAGGAGAAATTGTTCCGTTAGTAAGCACCATAAAGGGAGTTTTGACCAGATGTCTTTCTTCTTGATAGGTAACACTATTCAAGCTTTTGTTGGTAAACCAAAACCAAAAAAAAAATCTGATCTAGTAAACTTTTAATCAAAGTAAATAATACTACACAAGCAGTTAACTTAAAAAATGTACTCATTTTGCAAGTATTTATGTCTCTATAACTTCACATAGAACTCCAAATACGTCTCTTGAATTAGAGTACCATTATAAGTTGGAGTGGGTCGCTGTCGTAAAGTTGTTTTTAATGAATGGCAATGCTCTATACGGTGAATGCTGGTTTTATTTGTGAAGAAATATAGTCTTTAAATCAATCTGTAGAGATTTTTTCTCTACATTACTAAAGAGAAAATAGTGAATAATCTAAATAAACAAAATGTTATTGAAGCAAGAAGAATAAAAATTTATCACTAGAACAAACGAATATCATGTAATCAAATACAAATACCTACTAAGCTTGTTATACTCATTTTTAAATTGTTCTAGTTACCTAATTCAATAAAAGCTGTATATATGTTATGCTCTGTCAAACAAATGTATCGCAAATTAACAACATTGTTTTATATATCAATGATTTAGACATTCTAAAATATCATGTCAAGGTAATATCACTTGGTTCAATGTAATGTAGTGGGCCACTGCATGTACACCCAGCATGTTGTGTAAATTGTAAAAAAGAACACACATCCTATTCAAAATCTTGTGAACAATGAAAAAAAAGAAAAAACTCATACAGCTTCTTAAACTGTAGCAATTCAAACTGAATCCTTTTCAGAACAGCCACCAAAACAATTATCAATCACTACAAAAAGAAGACAACATGTCTACAAATCCCAGTCATACATCAACAGATTCTATTCTCCCTAAATATCCACAATCTGTTTCTTCTAAATCATTAAAAACTGTCACTTGAAAGTCACCACATCCTATTTTGCCAAAACTTCTGTTCCATAAATGAAATTTTCAAAATACTACTAACACAGACTTTGAAACAAAAGCATAGGTCTGATGATGGAAAACATAATCTTCCAATAATTATATTGTGTCATCAGAGAATTCCCAAAAGAGTCAAATATCCAAATGTATTTCATTTCTGATAGCAACTGACAAATCAGTTAGACAAAGACACTATGTATTCTAACCTTGCTTCTGATTTAACATAGAAAGAAGTAGATAGTATGCCCACTTCCTCTGAAGAAAATGGCGTACATACGCTTATCTAAGAAAAAGGATTAATATTTCATAGAACTGCTGTGGGTATAAATAATAAATATGATGAAATCTTTAGTATTCTCTATAACCACTAACCACTGTGTTTACCTTTACAAGGAATCCATCTGAAATCTAGACAAATTTTAATTGAACTCCTATTTAACTTATAGAAATGACTTTACAGGTAACAGAAGGGCCACTGGTATGTAGCCATTTGTATTTATTGCAGTTTGCTACATACTCAGGTTTTTAAATATAAACCTACAAGCTTTTGCAATTTGTTGACATATTACACATTTTACTATGATCTGTTCCTTAAATTTACCATCGAATCACATTGCTCAGCCAAATGATCTGGATAGTCTGTTTTTCTAACTTCTTAGGCACTGCAGTATGCTTGAAGTTTTCAATGAACACAGTCAAATCTTGGGCAAAATAATTGTAATCGACATGGTCAAGTGATGGAAATTTTCATTTCTTACAACGGCATATGTCTGCTTAATAATGGTGGTCACACTTATTTTCATGAGCCAACCTGAAATTTCCATGCACTAAATCTTTGAATGTGCTCCCCATCCATCTATCCATATTGGAACTTCTGGATTTCAATCAATCTACACGGCAGTGACAACTTTCCAACTTTTATTTCACAGACTATGTCTAATAAATATTCTAATAAATATTCCAAACGCTATCTATACGATATACAGAGCCAAGTGACCATCTTTCACAGCATTTTAAACATTTAGTTTATTGTCTTCCCTCATTTATTTCAGTATTTGTATCTGAACTGATTGCCACAGAGGGGGTGATTTTGTGCATGCCTCATCATCAGTGCACATCTCTTATCATTGTATATATACTCAAATACTTCTATTGATGCAATAAAATCATTTAAAAGCATCCTTCTACCCCAACAATTTTGAATCTTTATAATCAACTGACAAGGCATGGTCATAGTATATTATTATGCTAAGTGCTTAAACACAGGGTTATTCGTAGAAATGAGAAATCATATAAGGTGGCAAAACATGCTCTTACTCGATTTCATCATCAGATTACATTACCAGATTTTTAAAAACTAATAAAACATTTTATTCTGAATAAGGGGCAGTAAAATTAGAATATAATAACAATCTAACATCATTTTGAATGGACAATCATGACCTGGCCTCTAAGTTATTTTAAGGAAAACAGACGTTCTCTTGACTAGACTACAAATTAAACATTTGAGAATCACTCACAAACATCTTATCCTTCAGGAAGATGCACCCATGTGTCCTCACTGTCACTTTGAATTTATCACTATTTTTCTTTTAACGGACTGTCCATGCCGAAGACACTTGTATGGAATTTATTTTAATTCATCATCACCTACATTGGCAAATCTTATTGGAAAAACACCTCATGGGGTGCTCTTTGCTTTTTTAAAAAAGCAGGCTGAACTATATTTGCTGGACATCTTAATACCACACTTTTATAATTTATTTTTTACAATTAAAAATTTTAGTTCTCTACACTTGTATGACTATAACTGGATCAGAAACCTTATCCAGATAACATTTCTTGTTAAGCTTTGTTTTTATTTTTTATTTACATTTATTTTTTAGCATAACTTTTTGAAAATGGTCTGATGTTTTCTTTTAAAATTTAATTTTCTGCAGCATAAAGGGCTCGAGTGTGTTCCCTTACAGGAACTTGTGCTATTAAACTTTTTACAACCAATCAGCCTGAATATTTTTCACTTGGAAAAAACTGTATACCATTTAAATATTAATGAATATATATATAAGTTCATTTCTATACAAAAAAAGATAAAATTGACATTGAAGATATAGTTGTCCTCTACTTTTCCATAATTGTATTAAAATATAGATTAATTTTCTTTCACTTTGGCTTCAGGTTTCAATATTTCATGTACATGTTGAGGTGTGTCCAATTGCAGGGTAATGGAATTTTTGTGTCTGGTACAATTTGACCTGTGCAGCACTCTATTCTGTACTCACACTAAATAATCATCTAATCAGAACTACCCCTGCCTCCCACCACAAAAAACGAAACTCCTTTGTCCCACTTTCAGTTCATAAAATTTTTAAATTCAAATCTCTTTACATTTTATTCAATATTTTCTTCTATATTTATTACTTTTTGTAATAATAAATAATCTGCTAAACTCCTCCCTCCAGTCAGTGACAGCTTATCAGGGGAAGCAAAGGAGTGGCAATTTGCGAAATAAGGGAAAAGAGGAGTCCCTTACGAAAATAGTTCATTGAACACTATAGAATTCTTTACCAGTTCTATAGAATACTATTTCTATAGAGTTTTAAAGAGTTCTATAGAATACTTTTTCTAAAGAAAATATTTCTATAGAATGCTTAGATGTTCTATAGAATTTTTTTCTATAGAACAGTTTTCCTATAGGGTATTATACATATTATAGAATTAAATTCTATGGACTAATGATTCTATGAAATTTTTTTATTATTATTAATAAATATTTCTTGTTCTTTCAAAATCGATGTGTGTAGTAATTTATTTGTAACCATATATTAAAATAAAAAAAATATAATTAATTTTGTAATACATCAATTTATTATATAATTGTACTCCATAGATTTAATATGATTATATAATTTAATTCAATTCTAATACATTGTGTTTAATTTGTCAATATTATATTAATAAGTCAAACTACTGAATTAAATTATTATTAATTAATTTGTTGGTTAATTTTATAATCATTTATTAATTTGCTGTTAAATTTATACAACCAATTATCTAATTTAATAAATTTTATTCACTAATAATATTGTAATTTTTATTCAAATATTTTAATCTGAAATATAAATACTTAAACAATTGTTTCAGTTTTAACAAATAATAATTTATTAGACTTTAAATATTTTTACAAGACTATTATGATTGGGGATACAAATCCCAAAACAAATAAAGTTAAAGTAGTGTAATAAGAGTTCATAGACTGTCAATGGTTGTGTCATGCTGAAAGTACTCGTTCTTCGTCCGATCATTGAAATCAAGCAACATCGAGAGTGGTTACTAGTTCGGAGGGTGACCATCTGGGTTCTATAGAAATTCTATACATATTTTTATGGAGCCTGTATATTTTTTATATAGATATTTTTATAGAAGCTCTATAGACATTTCTATTGAACTTCTACAGATATTTCTATAGCTTTCGGTTAAACAAGCTTATAGAAAAACGGACCATAATTCTATAGGATTCTATAATGCGTTTTCTATAAAAAAAATTATAGAATTCTATAAGAATTTTTTGTAAGGGTAAAACACCTACTAAATTTGTGTGACATATAATTAACGTATAATCCCAAAAGAGATGTGTGTTTTTGTTACATCACATGCTGAAAATGAGCCTTTTCATGTGAAAGTGCAATAAATCAAAGAAATTGACTGATGTTATATTGATGTTTTAAGATATTTTTAAATGATATGACTAGTTAAGGAGTGTACATCCTTGAAATGTGTAATTTTGCTTTAAAAATAATTAAAAGTTTTTCCTAAAATTTATTTTGTAATTTACTTATGAAAATTTTATTTCTCTCATAATTTATATTTATGTCTATTTCTTCATATATATTTACAACTAACACCAAAAGGAGAGAAATGTAAGCAGAGGAAAATTCACGTTCATTTCTCTTATGTTATTTAAGAAAATTTTGTACATGAAGCAATAGAAAAATGTAAGTCAAAACTATCTTCAAAACTAATGTTTGGGTTCATCTATTCAAATAAATATGTAAAATTACTGTTTCATGATTCTGTATAACAAGTAACATATGATTGTGAAATAGAGGCATTTCACTTTAATAGTAAGTCTAAAATATTGTGTATAATCATTACAGGACCAAAAAATGATTAAAAGTTTCATCATTTAAAACAAATCTGAGTAAAGTTGGGCCTTTTAAAAATCAGATACTCCAGGATCATTGTTCCATTCTTTAATCAAGCCTTGATTAAAAAGGGAAACAGTGTTTTTAATCTTATTTTTTCAAGTTAATATCAAATTTAAAATATTGATAATAACAACTTAGAATATTGCATTTCTATCTTACCTTTTTAGTTGTTATATTTTACCCACTGGTGGTATAAAATAACACTCTCTACATAAATTTCTTATGAAGAACTGATCAGTTATGCGCAAAAGATGCAGATACCTCTTATATCAAATGCACATTCTGAAATAAAACTTTCTTCAGACAAATATTCAACTTCAGTTTAATTTTACAAAATGGAAATAAATTTGGGCTAAATAACATGCAATAAAAGTTTTTTTTTGTTTACCGTAAAAAAAACCTAATTGCAATGCTGAAGTGCAAACATATATTCAATTTAGATTGGATAAACAAAACTGCATTCCAATGATCTATTAGAATAAATATAATCCAGACAATAAATTGAGAGCTTTTTAATTTTTCAAAATATTGTGCAATTTTATAATAATAGTACAAAAATGCCAAATTTAAAGTATCATAAATTGTAGAAAAAAATATTTTTCTTAAAACAATTTTGGTTGTTTTATGGAAAATGGATAACCCCTTTAATTTTATAAAGTAAGCATGCGCCTATTTTGGCTACTATTTTGTGCAAATACTACTATTTGTTAAATTGAAGGCTACTGCAGCATTTGTTTTTGATTGCATTTGGTAGTAGCAGCTCTGTTTCCGTAGTTTTTGAAAATTAATTTAGTTTTACTGCTATGTTAGAAAATTATTAAAATTCAATTTTTTTCATTCATATTATATTCTTGTCTGAAGCTGTTTTGCTCTGAAATCGGTTTTTGAACAATTGTAACATATGATAGATTAACAATTTTATTTATTGCAGGTCCATATATCTATAAAAGTAGTTAAAGAAAAAGGATAACTTAGATATCCATTATATCATTCAAAACACACAAAAGTATTTAAAATGTGAAATATGGAACAAAACATTAGCTTACAAGAGCGTTTCCGAGAAGCACCTTCTGACTCGCACAAAAGAAAATCACTTGTATGTCAGGTATGCAACAAGAAATTCTTTCAAAAGAGTCATTTAAACAAGCATTTGTTAGTTCATACTGGTGAGAAACCTTTTACATGTGAGATATGCAACAAGAAATTTTCTAACAGGGGTAATTTGAAAAGACATCTGTTAATTCATACTGGTGAGAAACCATTTGAGTGTGAGACATGCAACAAGAAATTCTCTAGAAAAAGTGATTTAAATCAACATTTATTAGTTCATAGTGGTGAGAAACCTTTTGCATGTGAGATATGCAATAAGACATTTTCTGACAAGAGTAATTTGAAAAATCATTTGTTAGTCCATACTGGTGAGAAACGCTTTGCATGTGAGGTATGCAACAAGAAATTTTCCCAGAAGAGTGCATTAATTACACATTTGTTAATTCATACTGGTGAGAAACCTTTTGCATGTGAGACATGCAATAAGAAATTCTCTATCAAGGGCAGTTTGAAAACACATCTGTTAATTCATAGTGGTGAGAAACCATTTGCATGTGAGACATGCAACAAAAAATTTTCCCAGAAGAGTGCATTAATTACACATTTGTTAGTTCATAGTGGTGAGAAACCTTTTGCATGTGAGATATGCAACAAGAAATTCTCTCAAACGGGTGATTTAAGCAGACATTTGTTACTTCATACTGGTGAGAAACCTTTTGCATGTGAGATATGCAACAAGAAATTCTCTCGAAAGTGTCATTTAAGCAAACATTTGTTAGTTCATACTGATGAGTAACCAAATCTTTGTGATATAGCAAATAGATATTCTCTTATAAGAGTGATTTAAATCAACAATAGTTACTTCATACTGGTGTCAAACCTTTTGAATTTGAGATATGCAACAAGAAATTTTCACAAAAGCGTAATCTAAGTGTTCATTTTCACTTGCATAATTTGAAGTGTTCTATCAACTAACTTCGGTACTTCTTTTTTATAAGGACTTTGGCATAAGGTAGTTTGAAGAGAGTGCTATTTCTTGCCATACGTAAAGAATAAATTGAAACAGTGGTCGATAAAAAGATTTCTAATTCTATATTGCTTATTTTTGTAATGATACTTCTTATTATTATTGTACATATTAGTTTATGTTTTATATATGTGTATATTAAATAAACTTAATGTATGTGTTAAATAAGATTAGTTAGCAATATTGAACAAGTTACCTGTGCAGTTGATACCTTGAATGTTATTTCATAAAGAAACAGTGCAATGAGGTTTTAAAATGTAAATAAAGGTTGGTAGAAAGTGTTTCAATTTTTTTCTTTACTTGTCAGACTTGTATAAAAACGATGTACCCAAATTTTATTATGATTTCACTACTAATATGTATGGATGCAACTTGAGTTCCTTGTTTTCAAATTGTAGCAATATTTATACTCAAGCAATTTTTCTAATGTTTAAATATCCTAAAATTTATATGCAATGATATAATAGCTACCCTGCAGAATTGTATTAAATTACTGAAATGAGATATGTATCTTTCTTAACCTTCCATCAATTAATATATATTTGTACGGTTAAGAATGTAAGATAAATATGAAATACCATGCACAATTTTGTTTAAAGTAAGTAAGCTTGTACCAAAAATGAATGTGAAATTAGTAGAATTCTTCAGAAAAAGACCACGTTTTCCGTACTTTTGATATCATTTTATAAGCTTTGTATTATAATTAATGATTAATAAGTAACTTTTTTTGTTCTCATAGATGCGATATTTCTGTATGTGTGCAAATTGTTAATGACAACTGCCTTGAATTCTTTAAATTCTTATATTAGTCTATTTTGGTAACTTGTGTTCTCAGTTATTAAAATTATGAGTCATATTTTTGAATACTTTTGCTTCTCAGTATTTTACATTTATTAAAACTTATGTTTTATTTATAAAATATATATTTTTTAAAACTTTTTACATATATATATATATTTATATTGTATTTCATATGTTTGATATTGTAATTAATAATATGTGTAATTGGTTTCAGTTCCACTAGATATCAGTAGAATCTATTTCCTGTGTTCAGTCTGTTCATGGCTTTAACTGCACAATGAATGCTAGTCATCCTTTGGTATTTAATACCAACGGATGAACGGTGTTTCAAATTTATGAGACAATTTGTTTTTTTTTTCTTATACTTGTATTAAAAAAACAATTTCAATATTTCCTTTGCATTCATATTTATAGATATTTAACTTAATTTATTTACTATTGATAGAAGTATAAACCTTTTTTCAAAGCGTGCATTGTATCTTTTTGAAAGAAAGTACAACTAAGTGCTGATATGCTCTTTTATTCCAAAATAAAGTATATTGTCCATGAGATGTGTTGAAAGGAAATTTTGAGAGTTCCTTAAAATATACATCCACGGGTGAAAGATCTTTAGTCTAGGACAAATTTTTGAATTACATTCTTAGAACTTTTTCAGACTTAAACAATTTCTCAAGGCAGAAAATGTTGATAGAACTAAATTTTGTATCGGATAATTAAATTCAAAATTGGGAAGTTCTTATTGCACTAAAGTTTTATAATAGTAACGTATATCTACTCTACATGAAGTGTTTTCTATTTTTCTGCGATATGCATCATACTATAACAAAACCCAATTTAAACATTTATTGAAAGTATGACTTTATCGATTCCATCTGTATTTTGAATAATATATCGAATATAAATTAGCTACTATCTATGTTTAATTCAACTTTCAAATATCATTGTATTATACACATACCTGTGTGTTTCTTGATAATATTCATGGCAAGTTAATCCTTATATATTAAAGCAACAATTCAAAAATTTCAGTGCAAAATCGATCTTTCTGTGCATGTTTCAAATTCTTTTTTAATGTTCAATAAAGGAGGTAAAAAAATTAACAAGAATCAAAAGGAATGGGGAAAGAATAACTTGCCTATTTGCTTACTGCTTGCAACCCTACTGCTCCTTCTACGACTTCTACCCCTTCCTGGAGCACTTTGATCGTGATCAATGAGCATTCTTCCACATGCTTTGTTTGACAACAGAACCCCATTCACTAGCATTCACTCAGAAAAGAGGACATAAACCACATTTCTTTATACTAGATACTAGAAGCATTATGGCCGTATTCAATTTTTTTAAAAATATTGCATTTATGTATTAGAATATTATGCATGTATATGTATTTTTCAATGACAAATCCAAATATCTAATTTTCATAACGATGAGATAATTAGAAGCAGAAATATCATTTATTTTTTAAGAATTAACAATAACTTGCTTGTTTGCTTACTGCTTCCAACCCTAATGCTCCTATTACGACTTCTACTTTTTCTACCCCTTCCCAGAGTGCCATGATCATGATCTATGAGCCTTTTTCACATGCTTTGTTTGACAGCAGAGTTTACAATGAGAACCCTATTCATTGGTATTCACTTCGAAAGAAGGACAGAAACCACATTTTTTTATACTAGATACTAGAAGAATTACGGCCCTGTTAAATTTTTTTGAAATATTGTATTTATGGATTTAAAAACTATACATCTGTGAGGAGGTACGATAGATAGTGGACTGTATAACAAGTAATTTATTAAAGTTTGTAATTAGCAAGTGGCTTGTTGCCACTGAGTTTGTTACTCATCTGACGTATTACTCTCGGCAACAGGATTACATAATGAAAGGGTTGCCAGTAGGCATTGAGGCGGGGGTGGTGTTCCGTCACCAAAGGTGAAGTTACAAAGGTAGTTACAAATTTACAAATACAGAACATCCCGTCCAGCGTTGAAAGAGTGAATATAGTTTAATATATATCAAATACAATACAAAAATAAACAAAACACAACATAATACAAATTATACATAAGAAAAATAATCACAATTGGTACACAATTAAGAATAATAGCATATAAAGTATTACATAATTAATTTTCAGACGTTCTTAGGTTATATTTTATAGGCAATATACTTATTTTTTAAATTGGTCGTCTGAAAATACCCTTTGCGGTGTGCAATTCTACAATTCTGACATGTCCGTCAGCACCTGGGATTACTTTAGTAATGCGGCCTAAAGACCAAATTCAAAGAGTTGGGAGTCCTTTGATAAGACTAACATGCTTGGCAGAATATTTGGTTCTTAAACATCCATTTATTCTTTTGTTGTAAATGAGTGAGATAACTATTTTGCCAATGTTCCCAAATTAATTGGACCAATTTTTGACTTTTTTGCCGCTTGTTAAGAAAGTTACTTTCACATCAATCAAATTAGGTTCTGAAATTGCATTAAGTGGCTTTCCTATGAGAAAGTGACCAGGAGTCAATACCTTAAGGTCGTCAGCATGTGTTGACAAAGGACAAGTGGTCGCGAATTTAATATACCTTCGATCTGTGTAACTACAGTTAGAAATTCTTCTAAAATGAGATGAGCTGAGCTCACGGCTCTTTTTAGATGATATTTTAACGCGCCAACGAAGTTTGGTGCTCTAGGAGGAGAAAATTTCAGCTGATGCCTTTTGAGGCTAAAAGGTTTGAAACCTCGTCACTGTTTACAAGTTTGCATAAACGCTTCAGTTCTGCTGAAACTGACAAAATTCGTAGCGTTATCGCTAAAAATTACAGATTTATTTTCCGACAAGCAAAGAATCTCATTAAAGTCTCTATTATAGCCTCAGATGTTAAATCGGAGATAAAATCCAAGTGTACAGCTTTAGTGGCCATACATACGAATATAGCAACCTAGATTTTCTGGAAAGTACACTTCCTCGGACCCTTATATTTTATTTTGTAGGGCCCACATAGATCTAATCCTGCATTTGAAAATGGGAAACTGGGCATTATTCTTTCAGAAGGGAGGTCTCCCATCATTTGGTTAGCCAGTATAGGCTTAAATGAAAAGCATTGTACACATTCATGTACAACCTTACGAGCAGTATTTCTACCAATATTTTACTGGCCAATATTTTAGACGCACAATCTTCAAAAGAGCCTGGGATCTGACATGAAAATCTCATAAATGATAATGATTAAAAATTGGTCAACTGACTACTTGCTGATAAAACTATGAGATACTTCTGGTCGTAATTCAAATTAGATTTATCGAGTCTACCACCTACTTAATTCAAATTATCCCTATCTAAAAAAGAAGCAAGGAACTGAAGATTCTTTTTACAATGCACATATTTCTGTATTAAAATACTTTACCTGGATGTGTTTGATCAGGCATATTTCAGACCTTTTTAATTCCCGAGGTGGTAAAGGGCCTGTTGTGCTTTGATATCTACAGAGTCGGATAAATCTAAAAATATATGCTAAAATCCTAATTAATTTTTGAAAATTATTTGTATGACTAATTAGATTATAAAAAAAAATGGAATTGGTAAAGGATGTTTAAGTTCTTTTAGAAGGAGCCTTTAGTTCATTTAGATATTGTTCATTATTCAAGTTCTAAGTAGTCTCTGTGGATGACACTCTAAGCATTGAAAAAGGAGTGCCATTCCACCAAAGTTCGGTAGAGGTCAGGTTTCTCACATCAAGTCCTCTAGAGACCATGTCTGCTGGATTATACTCAGATGGCTTATAAAGCCACTGAAAGTCTTTCGATAGTTCTTTAAGCTACTCGGTTTCCTTCAAATGATTTCAGGAGGTTTGGAGGCATTTCAATCCAAGTTAACGCTATGGTTGAATTCGACAACAATTAGATGGAGTCGAGAGGTTGTTTTAAGGCATCTAAGACCTTGTGCATTAATTTTGCCTTAAGAAGGCATGCGGATAATTCAAGTCTGGGAATTGTCATTACTTTTGTTGGCGCAACACGTGACTTGCTACAAAGAAGCTGACTTGTTGTTTCATCGGTGCTGGAGATAGTTTCGATGTATATCGCTGCACTGTAAGATTTAGATGAAGCGTTAGCGAAGCCATTCAGTATCACTGATTTGACGTGCACAATTAGAAAGCATCTTGGTACTTTAATGGATTCTAGTTCTGGCAATGTCACAATAAATGTTTCCCAATGTTTGGAAACATGCGAAGGGAATTTCTCATTCCATTCCAACCTAAACAATCACAATTGTTGCATGAAATTTTTTGCTTTCACAATCACTGGACCTAGGAGACCAAAAGTGTCATAAATGAAGGTTATTTGTGAAAGCACATCTCTTTGGGTGAAATTACTATTTGCACTAATATTGACCTTATACATAAATGTATCACTGGAACTGTTTCAGAACATCCCTAACGTTTTAACAGTTATTCCTTCAGAATTTCAAAAATCCCTATAGAAGTTCCGAATAAGCTTTATTGAAAAATATAAGAAAAATACTACTTGGCTCAAAATTTGAAACTAAATTCCTTTTATTAATGTGAAAAAATCGCCACAAAACATGTAAAAAAGGGTGAAAATCCCAAAAAAAAGTAAATTTTAAAAAATCTAATCATTAAATTCTAAATCTAACTTTAGACATACAGGTACTTTTCTGCCAAATCTGGTAACTCTATGCACAACAGTGTTTTCAGCACACAGATAAATTTCTATTGTACTATAGATGTAGTTTTGCTTTAGGTTTGGATGGAGAAGTATACCCCAGCTATTAAATGAAATATTTTCTTCTATTTCTTTCAATAAATATATTCATTAATATATATTTATCAGAAGAAAGTATTGAAATCATGAACACGATTTCCATTATTTGGTGGATTTACACGTTTTAAATTGACCTGAATAAGATTTGATATATTTTTAAACATCTCTCCTGTATGTGATTTATATTGTGAAGACATTCTATGTCAAAAACTGAAGCATGTAATTTCATGAAATGCCATATTTAATAGACTTTAGCACATAAAGGTGATGATTATGTTTTGGCATATATGGCCTAACACTATGATGCATTTTTTACGTTTTACATGAGGTATTTAGCCCAATCTGAGCACTCAGGGGCTAAATTTCTTCAAATTTCACATTCAGTTAACCCTTAACATGAATATGCTGTTTAGATTTTGGTGTATTTACCCAACAGGGGGCGTTATTGAGTCGCATTTTTAACGATTTCCGCGATAGCCAGATCTCGACATGTTTGGGATAGCATTTCAGTAAAATTAATAATACTTAACAATATACATGTTAATCTAATTTTAAATGTTATTACTCAACAGAAGGCACTGTCATGGTGTGCTTTCTTTATTCACTGACTTGCTGACCCACCCGGCGTTGCTCGGGCCGTGATAATAAACTTAAACGAAACTCAAGTTTGTATGATGTTTTAAAAAAAGAAGCTGCAGCAAGGGTCCCGAGATGGAAATAAATATTCAAAATTGGTGGTAACTGAGATTCGAGAAATTTTTTTGTCGTTCAAGTAGTAGCTAGAAGTACTCAGAAGTTGTTCGAAAAAAAAACTAGTAAATCGGACGATTTTTAAGGGAGCTATAGTAGGGGGCAAAAAGGGGCGAACTGATAGTTCAAGTAGAGCCCTAAGAGGAAAACATCTTAAAAGGTCCCAGTACTTAGCACTTTAGATCTTTAATTATTCGAACTTAAGCATTGAATATAAATTAATCGTTAGAATAAAAATTTAAAGAAATGCTTAAAAAAGGGTCCTAGGACTCCAATAAAAATATGATAGGGTTGGCCCGGAGGGAGGAGTTCATGACTTAACTTTAAAGTTATGCATTGATAGAGTAACACAATTAGAGTGGTGAAAAACGCATTTCGCACAAAAATTTCAAGGGGCTCTCGGGTCCAGTGTCCTAACTGGAATGTATAAATGGGAGAATAACTGACTGGACAAAAGTCTAGAAAAACGAAGAAGATCGGATTAAAAGGAGGCTATCTATAAATTTACTAACAATCAATCTATAGGAATTACTAACAATTTAGGGAACAGAAACCTCAAGGGGCCCTTAACGGACCCCAGAAGGCCAGAATTTTAACTGGAAAGTAGAAATGGGGGAATAACTAAATGGAGAAAGGGGCCCGAAAAGCGAAGAAGATCGGATAAAAAGGAAGCAAGTTATTAACAATTTGAGCAGAAAAACTTATAGGGACCCAGGAGGCCGGCTCTTCTCCGAGGAATTTTTTTGTCGTTCATGTAGTAGCTGGAAGTCCTCAGGAATCAGGTTCTTAAGTGGAATGTAGAAATGGGGGAAAAGCTAAATGGAGAAAGGGCCCTAAACATGAAGAAGATGGTATAAAAAGGGGCAAGTTAAAAACAATTTAGGGCACAAAAACTTCATGTGGCCCTGATCTTAAAAAATTAAAAACTGAGTCTCAAGTGCACCTACCTTGGATTAACCGCAACCAAATTTTCTGGATTCTACTTGCGGTAGATTTCGCTAGCCATCACACAGATACACAAAGAGCGAAACTATTTTTACTAGTATAGGTTACTGTTACTGCTTGTTAAATTCCCAGAAATGCACTATACTTTTGTAATTGTTAATGTGTAACTCCACTAATAATTGATTGATTTGATATTTTCTTAGTTACATTAATTTGTACTGTTTATATTTCATTCCAAATCATATTTTTTGCTGTTTTAAATATTACTCATCTTGCAGTAGGATATTTAAATGTTAAATAAACCTGTTTGCATTGTTTAATGACATCTTTTTTTTGTAAAGATAACCAATTAACATATTTTCTGAGCTACCTTTAAAAAAATTGCATATTTAAGAAAATTTGGTGCAGTATGTTTAGATTTCGGTCCCTTTTTAAATAAAAATTTTCCCCTGAAATCCCCTTTTTAAATAAAATTGGTCTTATTTCCCCCTTTTGGGGGCTAAAATGTGTTGGAAGCTCTGGATTCGCATAAAAGTGTGACTACAACTTGATCTGGATAGACTGACCGATCATGCACTCATGTCTCCGATGTTAAGATGGCTGATATGCAGAGCTGTAACTAGAAGTGAATAATAGAGGTGGCACAAGAAAATGTAGGGGTGGCTACTATTTTTTTCGCCCTCTCTGATACATGCACACACAAACAAACATACACACGGATCTATATATATATATACATATTTATATATATCTAATGAAAGTATTATACAGAAAGATAAATTAGGGCATATTCATATTGTAGGCCTTACGTTTCTTATTAAACTGTTTATAATGATTTCATTTTATACTAAGAAAAGAATAGGCTGCAGAATAAAAATTTCCAGTGTATAATTATATAATTAGATTCTATTATATTAAAAATAAGATGGAATTATAAGTTGGAAATAGCAACAGGCACAGGACTGTTGATGCTTTTCTGGCTCTTTGGTGTATTTTGGTTTCTCTGCCTCCTACCTCTGTCCCATTTAGTATTATTAAATATTTTCTCCCCATGGCATGATCCTCCTTGGCCTTTCCCACATTCTTTTATCGTTGCTAGGTTTCTTTATCTTTCTTTCATCTCTTGCTTTTCTTCAAATAATCATTGTTTTCGATAGTTCGATAATAGAATATACCGACCTGTCCCACATACAAAAGGATGTATTCAGTAGGTTGACAAAGACAGATTTGAAGAATAGATGTGCTATTAAGTGAGATTGATAAACATTAGCAAGAGAGCAAAGGAGGTTAAAGAAAGCCTAGCAATGGTAAAAGAAAGGAGGAGGAGGGGGGCATAAGGAAGAGAAAATGTGAAAAACTATCCATGCCCATGGTCTAAAGACACATGTCCACTATTAAGCTTGAATATCTCAGATATTTATTTAATGTAGAAATAGATATATTTTTTCTATTTTCTCCCCCCTCACGTGGCCTCCTACAATTTCTTTTGTCATTGCTATATTTTTTTAACTTTCTTTGCTCTCTTGCTATTGTATATCGATCTCAATCAGTAGTATATCTTTATTTTCTTCAAATCTGTCTATAGGGGAGACTTGGGAGAGTTGATCCCTAGGTCTAAAACCAGAGAAAAAATGCAATTAAGTCTCTGAAACTGGCAACACTAATAAAGTGATTCCTTATCAACAGATCTGACACCACAATTTCATTCACTCATTTTTATTTTTGTTGTAAGTAAAGAATATCTGATTTCTTACAATCAAACTTCTTTTTCAGTAGGTAGTTTATGTTTCTTATTTTTTGCTAAATATAACTAAATTACTTAATTTGATTGATATAATTTACTAACATTCCTTACTGCTTAAATGTCATTATTTAAATCCAATACAGTTTCTTTACTTTTGATTTAACAATTATTTTTCCAACACATGGACATTAGGGACACTGAAACCCCATTGTATGGGAAGACTTGATCCTGGGGATCAGGTGTCCCCAAAGTTAAGCTAAATTAATGTTAAATTTTATTAACCCCTACTCCTAATTGTGACTTTCAAGATACATTTAGACAATATCAATGTTAGTTAGACTATGGTTACCTTGATTTTGGATGGTTGACAAAGATAGAAAGTTACCATATAGCTGCACATGGTGGTTAGCAAGCACATGGTGACTGTGCAAGGTTTGTTTTGTGGTTACTTTTGGATTATTTTTAAGTCAGAAACCTATTTATAAATTAGAAACGTATAATTCCATTTAATATGTGTTATGAAACTAAGTCTTAAACATCCTATGTCCATATATTATTGAGCTAAAAATTTAATTTGTGCAATAGAGGGTTCATTTTATTGCAGTGATTAAGAACACTGTGTTTATCTTTACTTTTTACAGTGATGCCATGTATTTATAAACCTAAAGACGTGTTCAACCCAGAAAAAGCATCAATGTTGCAGACTTACAGGCAACAGTGAAGGCTGTAATAGATGGATCCAGTTTTAAAAGTGCAGAAAAACCCATTCATATTAATGTGATGACTTTAAAACGTTATGTGAGAAAACAAAAATCTCAAGAAAGTGACATTTCTTATGAATCAAATTATAAGCACTCCCAAATATTTTCAGTTAATAATGATCTTTTGTGTGTATATTTTAAAATGTCAAGTAAATTAGATCATGGACTTACTCCTATACACACTAATCATCCTGCTCAAATAATAAAAATTTATCGAATTTCTGAATTGAACGGAATTGCCTATCCTAAAGCCCATATGCCAACTAACATAATAAATGGATTTTAAATCACTCGCATATATCCCTTAAACAGGAATATTATTTCTAAAGATGATTTTTTATCCTCTTTCGTAACAGATCAACCATTAACGCATAAAAAACATAAATCAAGAAAAACTCATTTCATCTCAAGAAAGAAAAGTAAAAACATTGAAAATCTTCAATCCGAATCTTCAGAAAGTGAGAGCAGTTGTAGTGTTCGTTATTCAACCGAGCCATATTCACTTGATGAACATTCTGATGAAATCATCGAAGATCCACAAAATTTGTCAATTGATGAAAGTGACCTTGTCACTGGGCGATTTCTAGGAAAGAAAAAAATTAGTCATTTCAAAAAATTTAAAGCAGATTTCATCATCTGAATGCAAAATCAACTTTCTAAGAAAAAGAGGACTTAATTCCGACCAACTTATTTATCCAGAAAATGATTACATTAGTGTTGTGGGCAATGACGAACATTGTCAAAAAAATATCTAAATCAGTCATGCTTGGTGGAACTCTTCAAACTGCAACAATTTTAACATTTACATTTGACTTTTAAAGCTTTGAAAATGTTTTTTTATCATTAATTTTAGCAATAATAATCATTCATATAGAAAACAGTGATTTTTACCAAATGTAGAATTTTTTGTGTTTTTCTCCCTTTTTTACAAGTTAGTCAACAATAAATTTGATTTCTACAACTTAATTTGAATCATCGCAATGCATCTGTTTCAAGGATCAAGTCTCCCTTGGAAAGGGATCAAGTCTCCCTGTAAGTTGGGAGACTTGATCCTTTTTCTTCTTTTTTGGAAAATAATTTATATTTATTTTAAAAATGGTTTTTCAAAATTAAAAAAATTACTACAACATTAAAGACACATAAGCTTTTAATAATAACTAGAAACATTTTAAATTTTTTTTGTTTTTTTCCAAAATAAAAATTAAAAACTGAAAAAGGGATCAAGTCTCCCAAGTCTCCCCTATCAATGTATCGCATACATAGTTCATTGTAACAAAACCATTGTAAAATGTCGTCAATCACATAGTTTTTAGTCAACGTTTGCTTAAAATGGTTAATTCTCATGTTACAAAGACGTACAGGCCTGTAATTCCCGTTTTTTTACAGTTTTTTGTCCTTTACCCCCTCACAGTTTTACCTTCTCTTAGAGTATGAGCTCTCCGGACGAAGAGCACCCTTGACTCATGAGAGCAGGCAGAACTGCTCCACTGCTCTCACCTTCACCTGGCGCCGGATCAGCACTTTTCCTCTACCTCAAATGCATAAAATGTAGTCAATCATATAATCGTTAGTATCATTAATGGTTAACGCTTGCGTAAAATGGTTAGTTTCATGTTACATCGACGAACAGTGCAGTAATTCCCGTTTTTTTACAGTTTTTAGATGTTAACAACCATTTTCGCGGCACTCCCACGGCTAAACCATTGATCAGAGAAAAAACTTTCATTACATAAAATGTAGGAAATTTAATTCTCTTTAATTCATACATTGTTGACTTTCACGCAAAATTCATAGTTTTGGAATTATTTTGAAAAAACAGAAATAAATTCGTTTTTTACAGGTTTTTTGTAAAAAAAAGTATTTTCCGGGAAAAATTTTGATGGAAAAACTCTTCTTCGTGTTCAGCGACCCCAAAAAGCATAAAAGAACCAATAAATCAAAACTTTCCTTTATTTGTCCTTTTTTAGCCCCTAATGCCTGGACTAATACTTCACAATTGAAAGGGTTTGTAATGGAATGAGTTTTAATTTGAAAAAAATGTACCAACAACATAAAGGTTATCTTTTGTATACATAAAATAATGCATATTAAGCTGAGATATCATAGAAAATATTTTCTTCAGTAGTGCAGTCGTAAAATCCCAGATGGTATACACTATAGACAGAGTGCATACACCAGAGCTATATCCAGTATGCTATATCTATGTAGGGTACACGGAATTATCCAGAAGGTATGCGGATACTTTACTACTGTATACACTCCACTACATCCCTGCTTTCCTTGCATGTTACAAAGAAATATTTTTTAAACTAGTATGAATAATACAGTTAAAATATGTTTGTAAAACCTTACAAAATTCACAAACATATAAATTTAATTATTATGAATTGTATGCATATGCTTATTTAAGCTAGATTTATGAGCGAATCCTTTATTGCATACCTCACAAATGAAAAGTTTCTCTCACATATGAATAAAGCTATGCTTGTTTATGTGAGATTTTTGAGTGAATTCTTTGTTGCATATCTCGTAAATAAAGGGTTTCTTCCCGTTAGGAATAACAAGATGCCTAATTAAATTATTCTTTTGCGAAAATCCTTTATTGCAGACATTACAAATGAAACATTTCCAAGTACGAATGCATCGGTGGACAGATACATCAGGCATTTGAGAAAATCTTGTACTGCATATCTCACAACTGAATGGCTTCTCTTGAGTATGTTGACGCAGGTGCTCATTTAAACGAGGTCTCCTAGAAAATCCTTTATTGCAGGGGTTCTCAACTATGGTACTTGTACCAGTTCTGGTACGTGAAATAAAATAAAAATGCAGTTTCGAAATGAAAAAATGGTTCAGTCCCCCTCCCCCTCCGTTTTCATGATTTGACAGTTTACCAGCTCCGAAGTGTTTGCTCTCTGATATTACTGTTTTGACAGCATTTTGCTTATAATGTAATTTCGATAAGAATTTTCTGATAAATGAAATTAACGCTTCATCAGTAGATGTTGAGTTGAATTTTTATCGCCAGAAAAAAAAAGTTTACTGCGGTTACTAATATATATCTTTACTTCTATTACAACGAGCTCCGATCTCGTATTAATTAAGCAATTTTTTTCAGAAGGTTTGTTAATTTCTTATGTAGATTACATTTTTAAGTGTATCTTAATATTGACATAAACATAACATTCATGTAACAAAAAAATGGCGAACAAAGCGACTTCAAATGTGCATTTTTTTCCATGTTTAACAAAGCTATGTAGTATTTATGTTCTCTACTTAAATACATCTATCTGTATTTGTCATTAAAAAATTATGCACTTCAGATTGATAAGTACATTATAAATTATTATAAAAAATAAATTATTCCTTCGCATACTTTTCCGAAATCTTTCATTTTGTTTTCGTTTGTTCTGTTTTCAAACAGTGTCCGGAGAAATACTTTCTGTATTTGACATTCAGATAAAAGTAAGATTATTCTTATACTCTTATTTAATTTATGCGTTTGAAATTTATTTATTAATTGCATGGGCAGGAATGATTTGTTTTTATTGGTTGTAATGCTACTAATCGTGTTTATATCTATGTGTATGCATGTAAAAAAAATGCAAACTTTTCCAAACCAAGGTTTTTTTTTCTACGTGGAAAATGATAACATTATGTAAAACGTGTAGCTATGAACTTCAACTGTGGGTGGGGAAGGATGTTTAAATTATTATTACTCATGAAAATATTTTAACACGTAACAAAAATAATTTATATAGCAAATAGTTAGAATCCAGATATTTATAGAAAGGAAATCATAAAACAGCCAACTTGATTTTCCAGCAATTGATGTTTCAGTGCTTCATAAAAGGAGTTTCTTGTAAGGACAAGCCTTGACCACATCAGAGAGATTGCAAATTACACATATTATTGATTACAATATCAAATAGATAAAATGAAGTGTGAAAAATAAATGTATGTGGACGAAAATAAAAAAATATTATTTTATAAGTGGAACAATAGTTTTAATAACTTTAAATATGGAGAAATAAAGGTATTATAAAAAAAAGTTATAAATTTAATAACTGAAAATACAATCTACCCAAAAAGCAGACATAAGAATTTAAAGAATTCAAGGCAGTTGTGATTAACAATGAGTACATATATAGAAATATCCTATCTATGAGGACAAAAAGTTTCTTTATTAAACATTTATTATAATACAAAGCTGATACATTTACATCAAAAGTATGAAATACAGGTTTTTTTTCTTCCAAGGAATTCTGCTTCTTTCAAATTCATATTGGGTAAAATTACAAGTTTACTAACATTAAAATAAAAAACTGAGCATGTTGTTCGGTTCATTCATGGCCAATGTATGTAAGGTGAAAAAATATACTTGTGTCATTTTATTAATTCCATACAAATCTGAAGAGTAGCTATTATTGTAGTGCATATAATTTTGGTGTACTGGACATTATCATTAACTAAGTAACCTGAATTCTTCCATGTATGATAAACTTCCCAAAAATCAAGGTTGTTTTTGTCTACAAGCGTTCATTATATATATATATATATATTAAAACTGCTTCACAAGGCAGATGACTAAAAAAGCAGCCTGTGTTTTAGGTATAATCATAGTACACAAAATCATAGAATTGCTTTGACATATTGTAGAACTCCACAGCCTTTCTTCTTTAAGGGGTTTAAAAACTTCATTGCCTTAGGAGGATGTGGGGATGTCCTAATTCAACAACGGGTACTAGCAGAAGAGGAAAATTGTATTAAGAAATAGTTCATACTATCAATACTGCTTTAAGCTTTAATTAAGCATAAAATTATTTTTTCTACTTAAAATACAGGAAACATGGCACCCCCAGCCTCACCTCAATCCACCCCCCGTCCCCAAGAAAAATATATGTTTGTGAACTTTACAATAAAATAAATTGTCTGTAATATAGTCTATATATATATATATATATATATATATATATATATATATATATATATAGAGAGAGAGAGAGAGAGAGAGAGAGAAAGCGAGGGTGTAAAATATATGGTATGTTGGTAACTCACCTAAACAAGCGATTACGGTGTTGAAATTAGGAAAAGCAGTTTGCATTTTAATTTATAACTAAGCATTTCATGATTGTCCAAAAATGACACTTTCAAATATTATATAAAATAACTATAATAGTAATATATTTTTTTTTGAAAAAAAAAAAATACCATTTTTTAAGATATGAAGGTCAAAGGTCAAAATGTTTGATCTTGAAATTAAAAAATTTTAAAATATACATATTTTTAAAATTTTTGCATGCGATATATCATATGAAAGCCCAATTCATACACTTTTTAACGACACCAAAAGTAACTCATTGTGACAGTTAGGGAACCAAATACGACTAAATTTGTAATGCAAGAAATGCAAAAGTTTACGATTTTTGTCTATTTTTGAAGCTATTTTTCTCCAAAACCAATAGAGATTTATCACAAAGTATTTATTCATTTCTCTACGATCCTAACAACTGAGATTTATATAATAAAATTCTGAAGTGGTCAAGTTTTCAGCTGTGTTGATTTGACATGGAATGACCCAATCATCTCCCTTTTTCCAATCAGCCTGATGTGTTTCATGCTTATTACAGAGAGCAGTAGAGAGTGTTAGGCTAATTGGAATATGGTCATATATTTCTCAATCATCTTGAAATTTTTAAGGCTTACTTGAAAGAGCCTAGATACTGCTAGGCTAGCTGAAAAATGACCAATTGTTTGTCCAAATATCATGTTGTACCATACCCAAAAATTAAAACTCCATTTGAAGCAACCGACAAAGAAACCTATCAAACTGCAACCTGATCCTAACATGACAAAGTAATTTTCAATGAAATGATACCAGGAACAAACCTGAGAATTCCATCAGAGGTCAACATGACCAAACATGACAAAAATGTTCCATCAAACCGCAAACAGATCCAAATATGGTAAAAACATTTCTGCTGACATGTAATCCAACTCGGGAAATTTTTTTTATTGAATCATAATCTTATCCGAAGCTGACAAAAAATTAGGTTGACAAGCAACTGACCTGAACTCAACACATTTCAACCTCAACCTGAATACGAAATAAAAGGAAATTAATTCATCTTTTAATACAGTTATGAAAAGTAGTCTACAATTATATAACTAATACCAATTTTATCTGTTATATTGAAAAATAGACATACATATATTCTTTAATATTCAAATATGATAAAATCTGTGAATAGCAGACACCTGTGTATCGGTTTGGGTTGTTACTAACTATCGTTTTTCTGATCTGGGAGAGAGTAACTTTTTTCAGTCAGTCAGTTTCACTCTAGAATGTTTCATGCGATCAGATTTATGTTTTTGGAAGTCAGGATTTTCACAAAGAAATTAATGAAAATAAGCAGAACTTTGTTTCAGATTATTTAAATTTATGTGTTAAGTTTTTAAAACGTTTGCTATAAATAACGTTTTAATATTGTTCTTATATAAGATTTATCATAAGATTTAGTTCTTATATAAGATTAGTATATACCTCTTAATTATTAAAAAATATATTTTTCAATTTTAATCCAATGATTAAGTGGATCCCCTGAAGCATTTTTCTAATGCTACTAATTAAGTAAATGTTTTTAAAGAAGGTTTTCTCTAATACTATTTAAACAAACTATAAATTTTATTTTGGGCTCTGATGTAAATATCTTCTGTTTGGGTAGGGTTGCGCGTCGACAAAAATTATTTCGTCAGATTCGCGTTAAGTTGTGAGTTGACTTTGAAATGGATTTTTTCCTTTTGGTTCAGATACAACCCCACCCGCACAAGATTATACTCTTGAATCAGTTTGCTATTCTCAGATTTACAAATATTTAACAGTTAGGAATTAAAAAAGTGTTTGCTAAAAAGAGATGTGCACTCTTGTAGTAAGCCTGTTATGCATGTTTAATTCTTTATACATTTCAACTGAGAAAATTTTTGAATTTTCTTTTGATAATTTGGGTCAACTCAACTCCATCCTGCAAGAGTCAAAACCTAACCCAAACTGCGAACTATGAACGTCAATGCTACAAAAATAGTACAAAAAGAAGTCATCCAGACTTGAAATGTAAAAATGTAGCTCCGACCCAACGCACAGTTAAGGTTAATTTCATGTAAAATCAGGTTATCCAACATAATACCTGACTCTAATCCAGACTTATTTCAATATGTCTAAGATAGTGAAGGATTATGCATGATCATAATATAAATAAATAGGAGCAGGAACTTAAAATGCTGAAAGGATACACATTAGGAAACTTTCTTATTAGTATATTTCATTAAGTGACTGAGAGGCTAAAGATTAGTGATAACTTCATTTTTATTTTAAGGGTATGTTTTTCAGAAACTCTCCGTACAGTGATATAAAAAATATCTGTAGATGAAGCAAGTTTTTAAAGATTTCTCAGTATTATATAGAAAATAAGAAATGCTGAGTGAAAATAATTATATAACTATATAAGAAAAGTGACATTTCAATGGTATCTGAAGATTAAAAAAAAAATTAATATTATTCTAGCATTACATAAAGAAGATGGGTTGCTAAGTGAAATTTTAAAACATATATATAAATATCATGCAATAATGAAATTTGCAGATGAGGCAGTATTTTAAAGTTTTCTCAGCATCATGAGATAATTATAAATATTATTTTGTAAAATTAAAAATAAAATCCTGCATCATTCCCATTATCAGAGAAGGTGGATTGCTAATGAAAATAATTAAAAAACATGGATAAAAAAATTTTGTACCGATGAAATTTGTAGATGAGTTATATATGCTTTAAAATTATTTTTATTCAGCAACACATATTTTCTACATACGGCTGGGAGAACATTCAAAACCTTCTCATATGCCGATTTCATTAATACATAAATTTTCTTACATGTTTTTTATAATTATTTCCATTAGCAACCCATGTTTTCAATGTAATACTGTGAAAAGTTTAAAAATCTACCTTATCTGCAGATTTCAGTGATGCTTCTGAACAGGTCAATTGTGAAAAATAAGCCCTAAAAATAAAACTGAACTAACTTTAACTCTCAGTTGTGTAAATAAAATCTGTCAATAACACAGTTTTCTTATACATTTTGTATAAGCAATTGAAATTGGGACTCTTATTTTTTATACTAAATTATGCACAATTTCAATACTTTGGACGTACTGCAATAAGACTGGATTAGAGTCCTTCATCGCATTAGATAAACAGATTTTACTCGGAACTGGCATGACCCACGACTTGGGTCCAGTGCTGTTGGCACTACATTTTCTCATTTCACATCGGATTGACTTTTATTTTTTCAGGTTCGAGTCAGTTTTATTTTAGATTTTGATTCTTGCGGGTCAGATTGAGCTTAACCAAATTCTTCAAAAGAAAGTTCAAAATACTTTTTTTGTGATTTATGCAATGTACTACCTCTTACTACATACTGGACATCTCTATTTAACGAACACTTTTCACTTCTTAACATATTAGTATGCTTTTACCCCCCCCCCCCAATAGCAGACAGCTCCAAAGAGCAAACTGATTCATCTTTAGAATAATGCATAGTTGGAGTTATATTTGACCCAAAATTAAAAAATCCCCATAATTCAATCAGCACCCAACCTGAACACAACAAAATATTTTTCTTCAGTATGCAACACAAGACAAATCTGATACACTTCAACCGGAACGCAAAATGAAATGAAACTAATAGTTTGCTTAAATATTAAGTAAAGAAAATCTTTTCTTTTATTTTTTACTAAATTGGTAACAACAGACGTAAGCTTCAGAGGATAAACATAACATACCTTTGAAAATATAGAAAATATAATTTTTAATAATTAATAAAGTAGCTACTAATATGCATAAAAAAATTAAAAGGTTAATTATAGCAAAAATTTTAAAATCTCAATTCATCTGAGACTTTGCAAAATTAGTAGCAACAAATGAAAGCTTCAGGAGATAAACTTAACATTCATTTAAAATTAAAAAATATAATTTTCAATAACTAATAAAGTATCTACTAATATACACGAAAAATGTTAAAATGTTAATTATAGCAAACGTTTTAAAAACTCAATGCAACTAAAACATAAGTCTGTTCATTTTTATTTATTTTATTATGAAATTCCCAAGAAGTTCACTTGCAAAAACAGCAAATCTCATCTGCAAGAAACATTCTGGAGGGAACCCGATGCAAAGAAAAAAATATAGTCAACCTGACCAGAAAAAAGTAAGCTATGAACAACCTGACCCAATACACAGGTGCCTGCTACACAAACTTTACTACATTTGAATGTTAAAGAAAAGAAATATGTCAATTTTTCAATATAAAAGATAAAACTGGTGTTAGTCATGTAATTTTAGACTACTTTTCAAAATTGAATTAAAAGATAAATTATTTTTTTTGCAATTAGTGTTAAGGTTGAAGCATTTTGGGTTCAGGTTGAAATGTATCAGGTTTGCATTGGGTTGCATGTTGATAGAATTATTTTGTAGCATTCAGATTGCTTGCAGTTAAATAGAATTTTTGTCAGGTTCAATGTTCAGATTAAATGGTATTTTCTGGTTCAAATCGGGTTTCACATAGCCGGAAATTATTTTGTCGCTTTTGGATTGGTTTGCGTTTCGATGGAATTTTTTGTCAGTTGACTACAATTAGAATGTTCAGGTTCAGATCGGGTTGCAGTTCAACAGAAATTATTTTATCATATTTGGATAAAATAATTGGGTTACGGTTCAATGGAACTTCCCTTTTATAGGTTTGGGTTAGACTCCAAATGGAATTTTAATGTTCTGGTTAGATAGAACACAATATTTGGACAAACAGCTGGTCATTTACTAATTAACTTACAACTCCATGGACTCATTGCAATAAGACTGAAACAATCAGGCTGATTGAGAAACAAGTGGTGAATTGCTAGTTTAATTCAATAGTCTAACGCTATCTAGGCTCTTTGCAATAAGCCTAACAAAAGTTCAGGCTGATGGAGAAATTAATGTCCACATACCTAGGATCTAGGATTAGCATATGATTTCTCTAGGATATTCGCAAAAAGCCTGAGAAAAATATCAGGCTGATTGGAAAAAGAGATATGATTCTCCAATTAACCTAGCTCTTTGCAAAGCGCAAGATTTCTCGATTAGCCTACAACATATACATTGAAAGTATTTAATAGATACATAGATAAAACACAAAACACATGACATATCATTTCAAAGCTAAGAAACATAAAATTAGAATTTTTTTCATTAACAACCGTTTCAATTGTTTTTTTATAATGTTTGGCAAGAAATCACAATCTTTTCTGATTAATTTATATCAAGGCCTTAATAATAAAAAAAGAAGTAGTATCAAATAGCAAAGTTATTTGATATCAAACATCATATTATGAAAGCATAATTCTGTACTTAGTTTATTACTACTTTGTGAAAAAATTTTATTGCATGTTTCAAACACAAAGGTTTCTTATTAGTATGAAATAAGAGATGATATTTCGAATTACTCTTTTGAGAAAAATTCTTTTTGTATATCACACAGACAAACAGCATATTAACAGTATGATTTAACACGTGCCTTTTTAATTCACTCTTTAGTGAGAATTTCTTGTTGCCTCACACACAAGGTTTCTCACCAGTGGACTTTAGAATTCATTTATGTCAGAAAATTTCATATTGCATATTTCACACAAAATGTTTCTTACTTCTATGAACAGACAAATGTTTACATAAATACCTCTTTTGAGCGAATTTCTTGTTGCATACCTCACATACAAATGGTTTCTCAACAGTATGAACAAACACATGGCTCCTTAAACCACTCTTTTGAGAGAATTTCTTGTTGCATATCTCACATACAAATGGTTTCTCACCAGTATGAATTAACAAATGTTGGCTTAAGTGACTCTTTAGGGAGAATTTCTTGTTGCATATTTCACACACAAAAGATTTCTCACCAGTATGAACTACTAAATGTTCAGTTAAATGACTCTTTCGAGAGAATTTCCTATTGCATATCTCACATACAAATGTTTTCTCACCAGAATGAAGTAACAGATGTTTTATTAAATTACTCTTGTTAGTAAATTTCTTGCTGCATATCTCACAAACAAAAGGTTTCTCACCAGTATGAACTAACAAATGTTTGTTTAAATCACTCTTTTGCGAAAATTTCTTGTTGCATATCTCACATGTAAAAGGTTTCTCACCAGTATGAACTAACAAATGTGTGCTTAATGCACTTTTTTGAGAGAATTTTTTGTTACATCTGTCACATGCAAATGGTTTCTCACCAGTATGAATTAACAGATGTTTGTTTAAAGAATTCTTTTGAGAGAATTTCTTGTTGCATATATCACATGCAAAAGGTTTCTCACCAGTATGAATTAACAGATGTGTCTTCAAATTACCCTTATCAGAGAATTTCTTCTTGCATATCTCGCATGCCAAATGTTTTTCACCACTATGAATTAACAAATGTTTCTTTAAATCATTCTTTCGAGAGAATTTCTTGTTGCATATCTGACATACAAATGATTTTTCTTGATGCGTGTGAGAAGGTTCTTCTCCGAAATGCTCTTGTAAGGCAATGTTTTGTTCCATATTTCACACTTTAAATACTTTTGTCAGCTTTGAGTTATATAACGGATATCTAAGCAGTCTTTTCTCTTAAACTACTTTTATAGTTATATGCATCTGCAATAAATAAAATTGTTACTCTATCACATTTTACAATTCTTCCAAGAAATATATCAAACCAAAAGAGCTTCTTATGAGAAATTAAAATGAATGAACAAAATTTAATTTAAATTATTTTCTAACATAGCATTAAAAACTATATTAATTTCCCAAAACTATGGAAACAGAGCTGCCACTGCCACATGCAATCAAGCATAGTTCCTTCTGTAGCCTCTGATGAAAGAAATATCAATATTTGAATAAAACTAGTAGCCAAAATAGCTACATGCTTACTCAAAAAATGGAGGATATTTATTTGCCATAAAATAACCAAAATTACAGCAATGAAAATAATTTTTTTACACAATTTACTCTACCATTCCATTTTGACACTTTTTGTAATTTTATTATAAAATCCCACATTATATTGAAAAAATTAAGAAGCTTTTTAATTTACTGCCTGATATAGATGATCAGAATAATGTTTGGTGTATTCAGATAATTGAATTGGCTAAATTGAATAGATGTTTGTACTTGGGCTAAGAGGTTTTTTAACTGCAATTAAGGAAAATTTTATTGCATGTTATTTGGCCATATCCTTAAATCCATTTTGTAAAAAATAAATGAATTAAAGTAGGAAATCTATTATTGGAAAAAGATTTATTAAGTTTTATTGGAAAAAGATTTATTTGATAGTAGACATATCTGCAACTTTTGTGTGCATACCTCAACTATTCTTCATAAGAACTTTGTGTAAAATAAAATAGCAAAATTGGAATTAAGAGTCTTATTTTGTAACCACCAGTGGGTTAAACAGAGCCACTAAAAAATGAATATTCTAAGTTGTTATTAACAACAATATAACTTCCCGTAAGGCATGGTGACGTCACTGTGAAGTCACACTGTGACTTTGTGACAGTCGTCGTGACGTCAAGTGACGTCTATGTGAAGTCACTGTGACGTAAATGCGAGGTCGTTATGGCCGTTTTCAAGGCTTTCTGTGATCTCACAATGTGACTAATTTGTGAAGTCACCGTGCGACTTCAATGTGAAAAATGTGACGAATCTGCATCGGATAGGGTGACCAGATTTTACCCGAATCCTATACGGATTATTCGGATCAAAATTTTTTTATGGTTCAAGTTTGTGAGGTTTGTGACGACACTGCACCGGGTCGGGTGACCAGATTTTACCCGAATACAATCCTGAAACTTCGGATCGATCTTTTTGGATTTGTTTGGCTACAGAATAGATTTGGATTAGTTGTCGTGTGACCTGATTTTCGTGAACCCGATCTGACCCGAGTCGGGTATAATGTTTTTACTGTAAGTCTTGTTCAGAATAGAATCTTGCATACGACCAAGTAAGCAGATTTTATCAGAAATTGTGTTACGATACAATTTCTGATGTCGGCTCGGATCTAGAGTCATGCACGAATCCGGTTATATACTTCTTGAACATGAATGATGGTTGACTGAAACTATATTTACATTCAACCCGTAATCTTACCCTAACCCAACAACAACAACAACAAAAATTCTGTAGGCCCACAACCCGACCGAACCTGATAAATGATTTCGCATAGATTCGGATAACAAGATTTCACCAAATACGGATAAGATCGACGATAAGGATTGGATCGGCAATCATTTTTTTTTATGCAACTCGTATTCAAATTAAAACTTTGCATCTGATTGGGAAACCGGCTAATGTAGCCGTTAAACAAGAAAATTATAAATGTAAAAAACGCATACTAATATAAAGATAATAGATGAATCCATTAAAAATTATAATAAAATTAAATATTTTAATAATATGAAATTCTATTGTGCAAATAACCACTTTTAAAAATAACTTCGACTTCCATTTGTTTTATGTAACCACCAAAAATATTGACAATAATTAAAACTATGCTATTTTGCTTTTAAGTATTGAAGTTTTTAAATGTGTATACTTTGCCATATTTCCCCTCGTTCAGTATCACGAAACTTTCTGGCACATTTATGAACAAATTTTTAAACGCTTGGCACTTGCATGCCTAATTATTAAAGCGATTTGGAATGAATAGCGTTTTCCATTTTTAGATACATGAAATGCTTAAGAGCAATTTTGGTCACGTTTTTTCCGTTTCTGACGCTGCGCGTCGGAAATTCGGTTCAAAACACCGACTTTGATAGTGTTTTCTGAAACATCTTTTGTCAAAAATGGAAAATGCCATTCTATTACATATATTCAGAATAAGAACACCTGCCAATTTCATGTGTTTCCGAATAAAAATGAATTCAGAAATTAGTTATTTTGGATTTGATTATAAATTCAATGAAAATAAAAGTATAGATTTTTAAATAAGCATTGTGAAAAATTTATATTAGGAATCCATTTAAATAATAGATTTACCTATTGTGCGATATTATTAAATAATAAACATTGTATCAAGCAATAAAACATTTTTCGAAGCAAATGAAATTTAAAACTTAAGATCATAAACGCAAAGAAAAAAAATTTTTTTTTTCTTTACAAATTATTTTATTTATAGTTTTTGATAGAATACTAAATGCAGAGCTTAAATATCAATTTTTACTATAGAAAAAATTCGATAACATAACTGGAAAAATTACCTTAACTGAATAGCTGTTTTATTGTTTCATCAATATTAATTATTTTTGTGCACCTAATATTGACATATCTTGACAACTAAATTTGTAATGAGTTAAATTGTCGCAATTATTTCAAATATACCAGAAAATTATTTCTCAAAACCTCCACTAGCTAAGAAATTTTCAAATTGTAAATCAAATATTAATAGTTTTAAAAATTGCAATGTTTTTAATTACAATGAATAACTATGAAAATTGAACTGAGAAACGCAAAATATAAATAAATTCCTTGTTATAAATAACACTTTACATTTAGAATATATATTGTTAGTAAATACTTTAAGCTTTTTTCCAAACTCTCTATTTAAAACGATTTAAAACATTAAAGATAAAATTTTATACAAGTGATTAAAAAAAAAATATTTAAACATCTTAACATTTAAATAATGCACTATTAATGTACCATTACTAAATATGCACTATTAACAAAACTGCAAAGACATTAAAAGTTACCTGCTAATCTATAAGTAAAACCACCAGTTCTAGGGATTAAGTTTTAATGGTCGTTGACTGCTTCCTTTTCATTGAAAAATGAGACTCAAATCCACTGCTTTAATTTTCAAAGTGTCCAGCGTAGGTGTGTTCATAGATCTGAGATATCAAATATCACGCAGACCTTAATAACGCACCCAGCTAGACATAAGGATAGGTTAAAATGGATGATTCACTTTAAAACGTTAATTTATTTCACGGTATAAATTCCACAATATACTTCCACAAACTTAAAAGAACACCACATACTCTAATCCGCCGATGAAAATAATCGTCTGCCCTCAACATCTGCAATCATGATCTGCGCAGTAATGTTTACCACAAAGTAACATCTAGCAGGTGTTTCCAGAAAAAGAATAGAAAGAAAACAGTTAAATAAAGACATTTCAAATGCTTTATAGTTTATATGGCTGACAAATAACTTCTAATAAAACTATAATATTCTGTTTTTATATGAGAGAGTTTAATATTCTTGGAAATAAGCTGTGAAAATTTAAATTTTTATATATTTTTTAATCAGTTGCATTTCTTTTATTCGTCCAAAGTAAACATAAATTTTAAATAAAAATGGATTTAATAGTCTTTATAAAATAATTATGACATAAATATAAATACTATTCTGCAATCAGATTTCCTAAATACGATTTTTTCATTTTTTACACTCTATTGAAAAGAGCAATATATTTAACAGAGGTGATATCTTATTAAGCAGTGACCAGTTTTGGAATAAATTGCTATAGGAATGACATATACTTTATGACATATTTTTAATTCGTTTTTGTTCGGAAACGCATGAAATTGGCTTTTGTTTTTATTCAGAAACTCTGTAATTGAAAGACGTTTTCCATTTTTTAGTACAATCAGAAGATCTTTCAGAAAAGAATGTCAAAGTCAGCGTTTTGAACCAAATACCCGACGTAACAGGGAAAGAAAAGAGAAAAACCAGTCGTCACGTGACACAAATTGCTTATAAATCGATAAGTAATTTATTTATCAAAAAATGGAAAACTCATTTCGATTCCAAATTGCTTCCATAGTCAGTCCTGCTCATTTTATGCCTTTGCGTTTAAAAATGAGTCAGAAATTATGTCAGAAAGCTTCGCGTTGTGGAGCAGGTCAGTTGAGAACCACCTTAAATATTCAGTACAAGAAAAATCTTGAACGCGTTCGACGGTCACCCCGAGCACCCCCGATGTCGAACTCGCAAAAATGGTGTCCCACTTTTTAAACAGAAAGCTGATGATTGGGTTGAGTGGCCCCTCAAAATAATAAGAGATTGGAGATTTTTAAAATATTTTTAGTATCACAAAATTAGCAAATGCGTTCTATGCGGTGGTAGGAAAAAAAATTAAATGTTTGTATTTAAAATGCTAACAAATCTCTAAATCGCTAACAGTTTTATTAGAATGGGAGATCTATTTCTGAATTACTTTCCGCCAAAACTTTCCTACGTTACTAAATTTCTATTTAAGGATTTTTACCTGTGTATTATATAGTATATTTTGTTAAATTTCATGAAAATGGCAATGAAAATTGTAAAAAATATCTGCCTCATATATGTAGACAAATATTTATTTATTATTTTATTTTGGAAATACAATATATTTAAATAATGTGTGACAATGTTTTTATTAATGATTTAGGTACATGACATAATTCAATTCTATATTTTATGAGTTTTTTTCCAAATTCTCTCTCCGATCACAGCGTGACGTTACAAAGTGGTGTCATTTTGGTCACAGATGTGACGTGACATACGTGACTCACAGTGACGTCACAATGACGTCACTGTGACTGTGCATGCTACGCGGGTTTGTTATTAACTTAATAAAATGAGCTAAAAACAGGATTTCTCTTTTTAATCAAGGCCGATTAAAGCATAGCACAATGGTTCTGGGGAGTCTGGTTTTTAATAGCCCAAAATTTACTCTGCATTTAAAAAAATGATGAAACATTTAATCAGTTTTTTATTCTGTAATGATTACGCACAATATTTTAGACTTTTTGAATAGGATATGGTTAAAAACAAAAGATATAGATATTTATATAAAAAAAGAATTTTATATATTCGTATATGCATATCAAACTTTATCAAATATTTTGAGCAATTTTATCTAATTGAAAACAAGCACTTAAAAAACAAATTGAATGATAATCAGAAAACAGATTTTTTCTTTTGATAATTTCCATGCTGTGATAGTTTTCCATTTAAAGTAAATATATTCTTCTTTAATTATGTTATTATTACCACAAAATCTTGATTGTAAGCCTCCCTTTTTTCAAAATCAAACAGGGTTAAATTTGGAAAAGGGGCTTATAATTGAGATTTAAAAAAAATAATTTAAAGTACTGGTTTTATGATTAAATTGGAAGTAAAAAAGGGGCGAGAATCTTCCGTATTTCTGCCAATTTAAAAACAAATCCCCCACCCTATAATACTGCCCCCCCCCCAAAAAAAAAGTATTTTAAATTTTTTTAAATCTTTTTTTATATATTTTTTATTGCTTATTTTATTGTAACAATAAATAATCAATCAAATAAATCCCCCTCAAAATTAATGTTTTCCCTTTTTCTC
This sequence comes from Maratus michaelseni, assembly GCA_963931845.1. Classification (NCBI taxonomy): domain Eukaryota; kingdom Metazoa; phylum Arthropoda; class Arachnida; order Araneae; family Salticidae; genus Maratus; species Maratus michaelseni. The sequence continues at coordinate 277,111,135 of OZ007598.1, read as the reverse complement.
CACCCCCCTCTGGTACCAAAAACACATAATTGAACCTTTATAACTTTTCAGTTTTAAACTTCTTTTTAGACTTATTAAATACTCTATATTAAAAATATATAACTCCAATCTACCACCTCAATTAACCCGTCCTCCTAAAATATCTGCTTATCTCCCCCTCCAAATGCATATCATAAAATTTTAAATCTTTAATTCTTAATTTTTTCTGTTCTATTTATGATTTTTTTCGAACAATATTTAAAAATAACGATCTAAATTATTCCCCTCCCCCCCCGAAAAGTCCTTTTCATTTCTTTTGTACCCCCCAGTACATACTTTAAAGTCTTTAAAAAAGTTTTTTTCATCTATTTATAACTTTTTTGCAACAATAATTAAATAATTATCTAAATTACTTCTCCTGCCCTGACCCAAAAAAATTCTGCTTCTCCCTTTCCTTCCCCCAGCACACAAACTTTAAAATCTTTAAAACTATTTTTTAAAGATTTTTATGATGTATTGTTACTTTGTAGCAACAATAGATAAATGATCATCTTCCCTTAAAGTTCCATTCTTCATCCCCCAAAAAAGGGGTGAATTTCTAGACATGGAGAGGGGGGGGGAGTGCCAAGAGAAGATTTTACTCTTTTTTTCGTTTGGCTGTTCTCACAGCTGATATTTTATTAATGGAAGGGGAATTATTTTAAAGAACATCTTTATTTCAAAACATAAAATATACTCGTGATTCAGGGGAGAACAGCCAAACTGCTAAAAAGATGAAAGTTTTTGCTTTCCTCTCATATATTAAATCCACCCCTCTCCTTTGATGAAATAGGACAGGGCAAAAATTTCAAAAGGGATGATTTTAGATGAGTGAAACTTATATGAGATGATGTAGATGAGATGAGTTAGTTACCTTACTACAAAATAAGATATAGATCAGCATTAAAAACATAATAATAATGTTAAAGATTTTAAACTATTTGCTGGGTGAGAAGAGAGAGAGGGAAGTGGAACTTTTAGAAGAAATGGGAGTAGTTTAGATGATTGATTATTCATTAATATTGATACTAAAGTGAAACAAATACAACAGTTTTTTTAAATAGAGTTTTAAAGATTTTAAAATTTGTATGTGTGTGTGTGGGGGGGGGGGAGCAAACACTTTTGGAGTAGATAGAAAACTTAGGTGATAAATTATCGCTTTATTTTTACTAGAAGGCAACAACTAGATCATAAAATTTCTTCAAATAAAAGTTTTACAAATTTTAAACTTTGTATTCATGGGGATCAGAGGGAAATATGAATTTCGAAGGCAAGAGTTCGTAATTTAGTTGATTAGTTATTTATTTATTGTTAATAAAGAACAACAAAAAGGATAATTTTTTAATGTACTTTTTCCTGCTTGCAAGTAATGTGACAATTAGTAAAAAAAATCAATCCTCTAAACTACAATCGGTCCGTCCATCTAAAATTTATACTCCTCCACCTCAGCATATAAAGTTTAAAATCTTTAAAACTCTTTATAAAAAAATTGTGCTGTATTTGTTGCTCTCTACTAATATTACATAAATAATCAGCCATTTAAATTATCTCTCTACCACCAAGATGTCTGCTTCTGCACTTTTGCCTCCCCCAGCAAAAAATCTTTAAAACTCTATTTAAAAAATATATTCTATCCTATATGTTGCTCTCTAGTAACAATAATTAACTAATCAATCATATCCTCCAATCCACTCCTCTCTCTCTCTCTGAAACTTACACTACTGCTTACTTCCTCAAGATACAAAGTTTAAAATCTTTAAAACTCTTTAGAAAAAAGTATATGCTCTATTTGTTGCTGTCTAGCAACAATAAATAAATAATTAACCATTTCAATTATCTCTCTACTGCCAAAATGTCTCCTTCCTCCAATTTGCCAGCCCCTATTAAAAAATCTTTAAAACTATTTATAAAATTGCATAACCCTTCCTGCTTTTCAACGCTTTTCTTGCTTGTGGGGCCTACCGCCGAATCTGCAGAGTGCAACCATCAAATGTCTCTATGCTCTTTACTGACCAGCAGCAGGAAGCAAACTGAAGATGTTTGCCGAAAAATTCAAATGCCAAATTAGACAAGTTTAAACTTGTGTAATTTGGCACTGTGTGTAAGTTTTAAACTTGCGAAAAGTGGGAAGGGATGGGCTGAGAGCTCGGAGTACGTCAGACGACCGCTACGACTTCAAGCATAATATAGCACTTTTTTGCTACTTTTATGTGAAGGAACATAATTAGTGAAACTGTTTTTCATACTAAATTGTATAAAATTCTATTTTCATTAACTGCATTAGTAGCAATTGATGTTTAGGTACTAGATATCAAAATATGCAAACATTATTTCTTTTAATCTAAAACACAATTTGTGCATTGTTTTAACAACTAAATAATAACAAGAAAATTACATTCAATTTATCTTTCTACTAATATTTAGGAGCATAGTACATTTGGAAATGAAGAAAAACATACAGGGTAAAGTATTTTTCCAAGACACATTAGGACATTAATAATCTGTAAGAAAGGTGATTTTAACCAACAGTACATTTACATAAAACAAATTAACTTATGTTTTTGAAGGTAACTTTTAATTATTCATCATCAAATGTGTCAATTCTTATTTTTATCATAATACTTATAATTTACTCCAAATTAATTTCAGATAAAGATTCTATATTTTCCATTGACAGTTTCTGTCAATTATTTTAATATTAAAACAGAATATTTAATAAGTGATGAAAAGTATTCAAATATCTCTTGGTATTTATTTCATATCTAAAATTTCATATACTAATTTCTGAGAAGTGTAGTTCATCATAAATATCAACCTGTACTCGACTTAAAAGAATTAAAGCGCAACTCGAAAATAACTTGAACCTGAAACATTTAAGGTCAACTTGATCTGTAATAAAAAATTTGCATCAACTCAACCCGACCCACAGGTCAAGTCACATTTGAGTAATATTGGGTTACTAGACTCAATCCAGGAGTCTATTACAGAGCTACAAATATGCAAGGTTTAATTGTCATAGAGGCTTATGCCCATGCCTCCATTTACAGTTGGCCTCAAAATGCAGAAAAATGAATTTTAATTTACAGTTGGTAAAAAATGATTTTTTTGTATTTATCATCACTGAACTAGTGGGTAATTCGCCACAACCATGAAATGAGTTTATTAGAAACTGTGAAATTCATAGAGAATCAAATATTATTCCAAACAAACTTCAATAAATAGCTTCAGGTTTTAGACTGAAAATAGAATGTTGGGGATAAAATAGCTTATTTTTTAACATAAAACAATGGTATAAAATTTAAACTGGACATAATTTTGAATGTTAAGGTTATAATGCTTTAATTTTGTAATTTGAGATTATTTTGAGAATGCCTCACATAAGGCTGATCAAGCTCTGCAATAGGACATGAAAAAAATAAAGAGTTTCAAAGATTTTATATTTTGTACTAAGGGAAGGGGCGGAGGTGGCAGAAGAAATTTAAATGAGTGATTATTTATTGTAACAATAAAGCAACAAATAGAACAGAAAATGTCTTAAAAAAATTAAAGATTTGATATTTTAAACTTTGTGAGTTGAGGGGGGGGCAAAGGGAGAGCACCAGATAATATTGTGAGGTTGAAAGGTCTGATTTTATTATTGAATAATTATTTATCACAACCAAAGATGTACAATTAGGACAAATTTTAAAGACTTTAAATTTTATATGCCAGATATGAGGTAGGGGAAGGAAGAGGGAAGTAGCTATTTTGGGTGAGACAAGAAATTTAGAGGATTGAATATTTATTGTTACAACGAGATAAAAATAAAGAACATTAAAGATTTTAAACTTTATGAGTTCTGGGGGGGGGGGGGAGATTAAAGGCGAAAAGGAGAAATTTTGGGTGGGTTGGGGTTAAAAAATAGATTAATTATTTATCATTACTAAATATTTACAAATAGAATAAGGATAAAAACTTTAATCAGTGTTTTAATTATATTTTAAATCTTGTGTGTTTGGTAAAAGAAGAGGAGTAGAGGAATTTAGATGACTGGTTATTTATTAATACAGCAAAACTACAAATAGAGCAAAAATAGTAAAAGAATTATTTTTAAAAATTTTAAACTTTGGAGGGGATGTAATTACATAACACAAAATTTAAAACAGAAATCTGACAAAACATAATAGACTTATAACCCTGATTAAGAAATAATAAGAAAGTAAAATTAAGGACTTTTAAAGATCAAAATTTACTTTTGAAAGAGCTGAGGACTTTTGAGGACCATACACACCCTGTTGATATGCACCTGAAATAAATAAGAAAATATAGATAGGGATAGAAAAGGTGTGTTCAGGTAAGCGGTTATCGGCTAGTAATGCATTTTAGAATGTCTTGAATATTTCTTACTGTGTGATTGGTCCTGTTCTTTGCAACTGCATTTATGTCCCACCATGTATTTTGTATCATCACTATTTAATTTTTGGATACAGTGTTTTGTACCATTTGTGATTTTACATTTATAATCATCTTGAAGGCTCAAAGGAGTGAACTCGTGTATGTCAAATTCATGAAATTGATAAAAGACCAATCGAATTTTGATTCTAGGCCACAAACCAAAAAGAATGGTATGGAAAATATGCAGATGATAGATACTCCAGAGGTTCAAGTGACCATTCAGCACCATCTTCCACTTTAAATAAAAATGAAAGTGGAATAACACATAAATTTCATTTCTGATGTTTCTAAGAAGGTCAAAGCAGGATGTAGTGGAGGCTGAAAAATTTAAATAAGAAACAACATTATTCTATCCACTGATTGTGAAGAAATCACAAGTAATGGAACTCAGAAGATTAATAAATTACTTCTGGTAAATGAGCTCTACAAAATATATTTCAATAAAACTCTGATTTGAATCCTATGCTAAATGTTATGTTTGGAGAAATAAAACAACTTGTGTAGAGAGACCATTTATACATATATGTATATATGGTCTATTATATATATAAGTTATAAAAGGCCTGTTGAGGCAAAACTTAAATTTCAAACAACTCATGAAATATCTTATTAGAAAAATTAAAAGAATTGACATCCTGATGATATGTTGGAGATACATTAGCTGCATGTTTCTAATTTCAAGTCCAAAATGTTGGGCCCGATTTATTTTTACAAGAGCATGAGTACACACAGGCTTTTGCATTTTGATAATAAATCAATAAGGTTTATGCATGCCAGTTGCTATGTTCAAAAAGGATTTTGTAAGTATGATTCTTATAGTATTCTCTATAAATAAATAATAGATTTACTAAAATATTTGATTAATTTGCTTTAAAATGTTATTTTATAACAGAAATTAACATGAACATTCAAAATTTTTATCGTTCTTACATCTAAAATGTAACTGAATTATAACAAGATTTTTCCAACACAATTAGCTAATTATTTCCATATATAAGCACATTTACGACAATAATTACAATGTCATTTAAAGTAAATAAATTACAGTTTAATTTATATTGATTTTACTTTTACAAACATACAATATTACTTAATGAATTAATAAATAGTTTTATTTACAAAGCTATCATAATGACCTTTAAAAAAATTCTAGATATATAAAAAATACTATACTTCTAGTATTAATATGACATTTCATAAACAGTCGTCAACTTCCTGCTTATCAGATGCTCACCCATTGAAAAATCTAGTTTCCTCAAAAACAGAATGTCATTAAAAGTAATGTCAGTAGAGAAAGACTTGTAATCAACATGTCTTTAATTCTTTTCTGTTCATCTATCAACAAAAAGAAATTTTTTATTAAAACTGGCATTCATATTTTATTATCAAATATATAAAAAAACAATACTTTGTACTACTGATAAAGCACAATAAAAATTAAAACAATTAGAAGATTCTGATACATGATATTCTGTAGAAAAGACACTAACTCACTTGTATATTAAAACAGTTATTGTTTAGTCTCAATAGCAGGTACTGAAATTCAAGGTGAGAAGGTGGCATTCAAAATTAAATTTCAAATTTACCCAAGTTAATTTTGCAGAGGGAAGTCTCTTAATCAAAATATTTTACCAAATTTTGAAGTGATAATCAAGTTGGAAAAGGAATGCAAGTACACTATGAAGACCATAAAAACTGGATGAAATGCAGTTATCATAGGCCAATAATATTTAGTTACAATCTTCTAAACTGTTGACATAAACTGTTTTAATGACATTTGCTATGTTTTAATAATTTTGACTATTTTAAATAGCATATTAAAATAAATACTGGGTTAATGATAATTTTTCCTTTTCTCTCAACAGCTTTGCTCCTCACCATTTACAAGTGTTGCTAGTGAAACTCCCCTATTGGAAAAATAGCACTAATTTCAAGCCCTGAATAACTTTATCAATTAACATCATCTAAGATAAGCCTCATGGATAGTACTTTCTTTAATAGTTCTTTAAACATACACAATTAAAACAACAATATAGTACACTTTATATAGCAACAATGTAGACAAAATTGAGAGATAAAGCAAGCAAGGATGGAATGTTTAAGCTGTAAGAAAGCTTACAATTTTGCTTATTGTTTATAAATAGTGCTCATCAAGAGTTGCAGAAATAATATCAATGTTTAGTTCATAACCAAATGACTTGAGAAGAATGTAATGAAAAGATATGCTAAAATCAGACCATAAGTAAGAAATTTATGATTTGGGGTGAGGGCTTGAACTTGAAATATGCAACCTAATAAAGTAGCAACCCAAATAACTGGTTTTAAATTAAATATATAACAATTGAACCTGGAAAGAAAAAGGCCCTTATACAAAATTTGACAGCAGCTCTGCCGCTAAAATAGTAAAATTAAAGGAATAAATATATTGCTATGAAATTAGAGCCAGAAATATGGATTTATCCCCATTATCATGATTCACAATAAAATTTTCTGCCATTTGTTCCCTTAGTTTTGGACCTACTTTTTTAAAGCTTATCTGTGTGAGTAGTAATTCTATCTGATATTAGAATTTGGTAATCGATTCTCATTATGGCCAATGCTGTTTTATACATGTCAATATTTATCGATATTCGATTTTTCCAGAACCACTCATCATTAGTCTGGGAAACAGTGCCATATTAAGATAACCAATTTTAGCATTGATGATGTTTGTATACATTACAGATTATAAAGTACATGTAACAAAACTGCAAATCAGTTGGCACACAACTGGGAGATGTTGCCACAGCAACATCATAAAATACTCACCCACACCAGTAGTTGACATGCAATACAATAAGAAAAAACAGTGACTGGAGAAAATGAAAAGGACTAAAGAATAAATAAAACAAAAATCTACCTGAATTTTATTTTATGAGTTTGCTGTCCCAACATCAAATGCAACTGAGATGTTGTTGCTCAGCTGCTGGTCTGATATGCTTTTTGAGATGGTCAGCACAAGTTTTCGTTGAGTTCTGCAACTGTAAAACGAAAATCAGTCATTGAAATAGAAAAAAAAGTGAAAAACACTTGTAAGTCTTTGTAAGTAACAATGTTGCTAGAAGGACATAAATATAGGGTAAGAGCAGCAAGTCAATAATAAACAGCAATGTGATAAAATGCTTTATAAATACTTTATTTTTGCTTCAAATTGAAATAATATCATTTCCCAAGGCTCAGAATCAAATTACCAAACATTGGCCAAGAGCAATGCATTGAAGTAGAAGAAAATTGTGTATTTTTTGCAGTAGTAATCAGCCATTTTTTCTAGTAAAATTATTCAACTATTAAAAAGTTAATTGACCAACTACTGGTGTTGTTACATTACTGTATTTTTAAAACTAGAAAAGTATTTGTAAAAAGAATACAGTAAAACCCCGGTTATCCAAAAATCATGGGACCAAAGGATTTTCGGTTTACCGGGGTTCCATAGGAACTTTTGGATAACTAGGATGCTTCCTAATTTTATTCCACCAGATGACACTACTCACCTTTTCCACTTCCCCACAGTTTGGTAAAAGAGACATGCGCCACAGGTGTCCCGGTGCGGGATGCACTGCACACAATCGACCACCGTTCCCAAGTCCTGAGAGACTTTTACTGCGCCAGTAGCTTTGTCTCGCTACGGCGCTACGGCCGGCCAGAGAACCGCACCTCACTGCGGACTCTCTAACCTAGTACCCATGGTTCGATGACATAGGTCGCTAGGACAGTAACCCGACTCTGGGGAAACTCCCCACAGGACGAACCCGTGGCAAACTGGCAAAGACCACCAGCCGACCCCGTCGCCGAAACCCCAGTAGGGGAAACGGTTCCCAAGTCGTCGTGCTGCCGCGACAACTTTTGCTTTCCCACAGAGGTCGAACGTTGACATGCTATGTAAACGAGCAACTAGCCTCTTCCTCCATGAGGTCCCACAGTCAGGTAATGCTTTCATCCTTGCAGGTTAAGCAAGAAAGATTTCCCTTTCTCGTACATGTGTTTTAATTTCTTTCAAACTTTATTTACGATGAGTAATACTTTGCGCAACTGGGTTTTTATAAGTATGCAGAGCTCAACATGTTGAAAAGAGTCAATATTTGCCATGAATATAGAAATAGAAAAGGACTTCTAATGAAATAGTGTTTATAACATGTCGCGACCTTCAAACCTAATGGCAGCTGTGTGCACGGTTCTGTGCAGCCAGCAAGCATCTCTGCTGAGGTAGCACCACTTACAACAACACATCGAAACTGTATATTGGATACCCGCCAGAGGATAGCAGTCAAGCAGACAATTTGAAGAAGCAGACGATCTGGTGACATATAGAGCAACTGTGCTACACTAACACCTACTTGACTCTACAAAGCCTACGGACGAATTTGTGACATCACTGTTCGACGACCGACGACCCTTTCCCCCGCTGGAACTTCGCACTCTTCTTGTGCGTTATAAAATAATGAATTGTTATTTATCTTATGAATTTTTCCACTACAGGATTTTATTTTATAGACAATTAAATCAAACATTTATTTCTCATTTTCTTCCTACTTTGTAAACAAAAAAATAGGGTATTAATGTTTTTTTTTGTTGTTGTTTGTTTTAATAAATAAGAATTTGTTTAACGGTTTTTCAAATCTGATAAATTCAAATTTTGCCAAATACACATTAGTAAATAAAAGTTTAAATATTTTTCTGGACATTTTTTATTTACAGGAGTTATATCACATTAATTAATGTTTAAAGAAAAAAAGAATAAAACATTAATGCTTTAAAGAATAATTAAAAAGAGTAGTTAAGCCAATTTGTAAATTTATCAATAATAATTATAAAACAGATATATCTCACAGAAAAAAAAAATCTGTCTGTGAAAATACTTTGTATTTTCAACATTTATTTTTCTTTTGTAAAATTGTTAAAAGTTCAACTTATTTATTTAATTTTCTAAGATTGTTTATTTATGAATAAATATAATTGTTTATTCATTTCTGAAAAGTAATATTTAAATCTATTATTAAAAATTTCATCTTTTTTTGTATGAAAATAGTTTTTATTTTCACTTTTTCTTCATTTATTAGATTAACATTTTACTTTGATAATTCTTAAATTTTCTGTGTATTTATTAACATAACTTTCTTCAAATATTTTTATTTGCTTTTGATATATTGAACATAAATTATTTTAAATTATCTAAGCATATTCATAAGGAAATCCGAGGAATATCATTAAATATTGTACAATTTTATTATTATTATTTATATTTTTAATTTTTGTTAAACTTTCAACTATATAGGGGGAACTGGGGCACATTGATGCATGGGGCACCTTGATACACCTCCTCTACTGCTCACAAGGTCATTACAGGAAGTTTCCCAACAGCTCCAAAATATGGCGCTAGTGTACACAACTACCTACAGAACGTCTTGGTGTGATTCAATAGTTTGATGAAATGAGACGGGTGATTTAGTGTTTTTGTAGGTAAAAAGTATATTTGAGTTGTACATTTGCAATGGTATTATACAGCTGTTCCAGTATTTTCAACAGGAAAGAATACCCTCCCTGGTAAGTAAAAGAACTCTTTATCAGTTCTCCATCCTTTTTTGTTAGGTAAATTATGAAGTTTTGGATTTGAGATTCATGTTATTCAAAATGGCTACTTGGGGCACATTGATACAGCCTATGTTGGGGCACATTGATGCGTATCAATGTGCCCCATCATAGCTGCTAACAACCTATATTCATTTTAGTTCATTTTTTCATTATCTTTTATTATTTTTTTCTCGTATACCCCTTAATCCAATCATTTCCGACCAACAATTTCTAGTATTAGTTTTTATTGAAGTGAAAAAGCTCCATTATTGTATACTAGAAAATTTAATAGTACTTTTGAAAACAGTGTTTTTTAATTTTTCTTATTCCATGGTTACCACTATGATTAGCTCTTACAAAAAAAAAAAAAAAGACCGAGAGAGCTGAAATCAACGAGGATGGCATATCTAAAGCTATGAAAGCTGCTTTAGAGGAAAATTTGTCAATCCGGAAAGCTGCACTCATGTTCAACACCAAACCCGCTACTCTGCAGTATCGTCTGGAGAAAATGAAAGCAAGAAATGGTGAAGAATGAGTCAGGGGTCACATTCTAAGTATTCCTCTCAACAGGCACTTACCGCCAAACAAGAAAACAATTAAATGAATACCTTGTTAAATGCAATGAGTTGCATCACGGTCTAACGCTGAAGCAGATAAGGCCCTTGGCATATGAATTTGCTAAAAAACTACGCTGTAAGTATCCTGAAAGTTGGAATGGTAATGAAATGGCAGGGGATGTCTGCAGATTTGTTCTTAATAGTTCTGAGGCACGTGAAACAACATACAAATTCATCAATAGAAAACCTACTGTTGCTATGAACCTACTGAAACCTACTGTTGCTGAATATACTGTTGCTATGTGATAATCATGAGTCACACGTTTCTATTGATGCCATTGACAACTGTCATGCAAATGGAATAATTTATTTGTCTTTCTCCCTCACACACCTTTCATAAACTGCAACCATTGGACATAGCAGTGATTGGTCCCTTTAAAGCAAAGCTGAAAATTTCTAACAACGATTGGCACCTGAATAATCTAGGGAAACACCTATCAATTTATGACATTCCAAAGTTGGCTAAACTTGCAAACTTAGAATCATTCACTCCGGAAAATATTGTGTCTGGTTTTGACAGGCATAGTGCCCTTCAACAGATTGATATTTCCTGACTCTGATTTTTCTCCCAGCACAGTTCTCATACCTCATTCTCACTCTGATACAGTTGTTGTCACACCCCCTCAAACAGACTCAGCAACTCTCTCAACTGTCTCTCAGTCAGAAGATAGCAATGTTCCACAAAGTGCTGATGCTACCGAGACTCCATGGCCAACTACTCGTTCAAACAAATCTGTAACTCCTGAAGACGCATGACTTTACCCAACAGCTATTGGTAGTAAAACTAACAAAAGAAAAGGACGGCAGCCTGGTAAATCTCGAATTTAAACTGATTCTCCAGAGAAAAAAAAATGCTTTTCGACATGAGAAAAGTTCAAGAAGAGAAACAACCTACAGCACAGTAAAAGAATAGAGACAAAGAACTGAAAAACGCAAAAATGCTTCTGGGGATAGAAGACACCAAACCTTTGAAGCGACAGACAAAGAAAAAGAAGGTGGAAGAATTATATTTATCAGATAAATCTGAAACATCTTTAGAACAGTGGTGTGACTCTACATCAGATGATTTCAATCTAAGAGACCTGCTAGGTGAAGAAGCAGATACTTTGGAAGATGATACAATGTAAGATGCAGATACTTCTGACCAAAATATTGTTGATTATGACTTTGTTATAGTGCGGTTTGCAAAAAAGAGATCGGTTATTCACTTTGTAGGCCAAGTTAAATGAAAAACTGATGATAGTGACCATCTTGTCGGATTTATGAACAGAAAACCTGGTAACTTTTTAATTTTTCCTGAGAAAGAAGATAAGTGTGTGGTTGAAGTGCCAGATATAACAAAGTTACCCCAGTCAACAACCAGACAAGGAGCAGCAAGAACATCAGTTCGTTATACATTTAATTTTGACTTTGATCGCTTTAACATTCCTTACAAATAAATTGTGGGTAATCTGAATTTCTTTGAATAAATATAAAATGGTTTGCTATCTTATTTTCTATGGAAAATATTTAGTAGCTGTTATTTTTTCACCACTTTTCCCAAATGTATCAAAGTGCCCAATGAAGTGTATCAATCTATCCCGGGGACGGGGCACATTGATACAAATGACTTTTTTTAATTTTCTTTTAATTACACACAGAAATACTACATATAAAAAAATGATTGTGCCTGTTAATAACACACTACACTACTTTTGCTGACATCACATGGAAAAATAACTTGAAATTTTTGTTTTCTGGGTACCAAAAAATTTCTTAGAAAAAACCGCATCAATGTGCCCCAGTTCCCCCTATATTTTTCAAGGGTCGATCCAGGCAAATTTTCAGGCCTATTTAGGGCTCCTTCACAAAATTCCATTTAATGAAACATAACCCTTCACAAAAATCAATTTGATAAAATGGACCCCTTCACAAAATTCTTTGTAATAAAACAGGTCCCTTAACAAAATTTCTTTTAATGAAATAGGCCATTTCACAAAATTCATCCCACAAAAACTTACTATTTTTTTATTTATTATTTTGTGATGTTTTAAAATATGTAATTTGCAAATAAACAAGTTCACCAGAACACTTCAGCAAAAGGAATTAAAAACGATTTTGATAATAATTGCTTCATTCGAATTTGAGTAACTGGATTTCAACTTTTGTTACAAAATGTTATTTTAAAAAAAATACAATAAATTTCACAAAAATAACCTTACCTTTACTTTTCACAAAATGACCCCCCCCCCCCCCCCCCCGCCTTCCAAAAAAAAAAACCTGCATTGATCCCTGTTTTTTTATTGCATTATAAATTACATTTACCTATCGTACTAATATACTATTTTTAGTATTTAATTTATAATTTAATTAAAATAACAAAAATAAAATTCCCAAACAACTATATCATTTACTTCAAAATATTAATAAATATGCCAAATAATATTCAGGGTTCGATGCAGGTATTTTTTCTTGGGGCCCATTTTGTGAAAAGTAAAGGATATTTTTGTGAAATTTATTATATTTTTGTGAAAAATAACATTTGTAACAAAAGTTCAAATTCAGTTACTCAAATTCGAGCATTTATTGACGAATAATACTTTTTAAAATCCTTTTGCGAAACTTTTTCTCTCTAGTGAACTCATTTGTTTACAAATTACACATTTTAAAATGTCACAAAATGATAAATAATTTATAAATACAATATAGAACCATTTATCCAGAATGGTCGGGGCCAGATGTATTCCGGATAACTGGTTTTTCTGGATAACTGGTTGGACATTAAAACAATACCCATTTGATGAGATTTGTAGAATAAATGTGGTTATAACATTGTTACTGATTTTAAATTATTAGATTACTCTGATTAAGGCTCAGATCCTATCAAGATCAAAGATTAATTAGAGTTTGAAAGAAGGCAATACATTGGAAACAATAATACTGCATAAGAATCAAAATGCTCAATGTCTGACTAAATAGGCTTTCATTTCAAATACTAGATATTGGTCAAGTTGTACAATGCATGTGCTAATCTATCAAGCAATGCACATGTCAAACTGGCACTGCATGGCACTTTTTTCTGAAATCAGTCAGTTGGAAATATCATTCCGGATAACTGGTTTTTCGGTTAACTGGATTCTGGCTAAATAGTTCCATACTGTAATAAGTTTTTATGGAACAAAATTTTGTGAAAAGACAAATTTTATTAAAAGTAATTTTGTGAAGGAACCTGTTTTATTAAAATAATTTTGTGAAGGGTCCCATTTTATTAAATTTATTTTTGTGAAGGGAAACATCTTATCAAATTGATTTTTGTGAAGGGCCCCATTTTATTAAAAAGATTTTTGTGAAGGGGACCTAAAATTTGCTTGGATCGACTCTAAAGTAAATAAATCGACTTTAAAATAAATAAAAAGTACAATAATAATATTATGCAGCTTTAATGCAGTTCAAAATTTAGTTTGATTGTTAAAATAATAATGAATATTTTATGATCTGAATATGATATGTATTATACATAAAGTAAAATATTAAATTTTAATTAAATTAGATATAAATTTGATTGTGGATTCATTAAAAATTACCTGAAATTTTAAAATAGTGCTGACTTTAGACCAAAAGGACTGCTGGGGGGGGGGGGGGGGGATGATTTAATAAAAAGGACACACTTGCGTCCTGTTTTAAAAACATATTTTGAACTGATTTGTTTACAGTCCTCTTTCATCAGTAACACTCATACACAAAAACTTACTGGTTTGATGTCATCTTTAAATGATAGTGTTTAATCAAATCTTCCATTTTTATGGTTTGTGATATTTGTAGGTTTTTATCCACGATGCAATGAGATATTTATTTTTTTGTCTTTCTTTGTCTTAGGAGAAAATTTTGCATGAGAAAGCTTGCAAACTTTGTTAATTGGTTAATAGACAATTTTGTCCTAAATACCAAATGAATAAATCAAGATTTATATTTAAATTCGGAAATGTAAAAGTAATAGTTTTACAGGGAAAAAAATATTTCTTAGAAGTATTTTCGAAATTTAGAATCCATCAATTTATAGCAGGGGAGAAAACATAAAAATTGACGAATTTTGAGATTTTTCCCGGGATCGATTGACGAATTTCACGATTTTTTTGCACTCAATTGAAGAATTGACTGATTTTTTCTCGAGACCAATTGACTAATTTCGTGATTTATTTCCATGAGCGACTAACGAATTTCAAGATTTTATCCCCACAAATGGCTGAAGAATTTTGTGATTTTTCCCCAATCGACTGACGAATTTTGCGACTTTTTTTACTTCAAAGAATTTCACAATTTTGCACTTGCACCTGATTGAACTGATATGGTCAATTTCAGAAGTAAACTTGTTTTAGTCACTATTTTAGCTATATATTGGTATATAGTAGTTTTATATAACTTCCATACAAGTTACTAAAAAATCAGGGCTAACAAAGTAAAGATAACTAGAGAAACTTGACCCAATGATTAATTTGATGTTTTTTGTTTGATTTAATGAATAACTAAAACACTTTAATTTAGGCCTAATGATTTGTTTTTAATTAATAAATAACTAAAATATTGTTTAATATTTAAGGCCTAATGAATTGTTTTTATTTAATGAATAACTAAAATGTGTAATATTTTGGCTTAATGATTTGTTCTTCTAAGAAATAGCTGAAATATTTTTTTATTTAAGCGTAATGAATTGCTACTTAATAAATAACTGAAATATTATTATTTAAGTTTGATGTGATGAAGTATTTTTCTTTGCAGATGCCAATAAAATATACCAGACAGGATTTTGCTAAGCCCAGAGAAGCAATTCTTCCTGACATTTTGAAGGCGGCTGTAGACAAAGTGTTGACAGGAAATCCATCACATGCAACTGCAAAAGAATACAACTTAGACAGAAACAAGCTTAGAAGATATGTAAAAAAAAAATTCAACAAAATAAGTCTTTTTTATAGCAGGGTACACTTCAGGGGTGATTCTGTTCCCAATTTTCCGAAAAATTAAGGCAGTCATTTCCGAAGATTTAAAAAAATCGGTCATAAATCCGAAAATTCTCACATAAAATATATAGTGTTTTTCGACAAATGTCGCCAAAATAAATCAATTTCGTCAATCGTTCTAAGAGAAAATTCTAATATCGTCAAAAGAGTGCAGGAAAACGCAAATTTCGTCAGAAATTTCGTTAAATACTGTGTCGCCATTTGCTGTAATAAATTATAACAGGTATGATTTATTTTTAAATCACAATTTCTGATTGTAAATGTTGAAATAATAATATGATTCATAAAAATGACAGTTATAACATGAAAATTATTGTTAATGAAACTAATTTTCTAAAAAAGAAGTAAAATATTATGAGAAATTTAAATAAGATTTACAATTAATTTGAAAAAAAAACTTTATACATATTAACGTATTGTACGTAACACATTAACATACACTGGTGTCCAGAAATTCAGGGGCACTGACCAATTTCAGATGCTTCATCGAATATCTTACTGAAACTCGTGAGGAAAAGTCCAAAAAGTCCTTGAACTTTCAGGAAGTAAAGAATATGTTTCGCGTCATGTTTTTCAGTGAAGATTTTGTCGCAAGAACAATTAGGGAGGGGGGGAGAATAATAATTTTAATAATAAAATAATATTTTTGCTCACACAAGTAACAGAAAATGGTAAAAATGGTCTGTTACTGTAGCAAATGACTATGCAGGTCCTGTTCAACATTTGTTTGCATTTGTGTAAGCATAGCATCTATTTCGTGAAGATGTTAACGTTTCTGTGAAAACTTCAAAAGGTTTTTTTAATAGCATGCAGTTTTCATCCAAATTTAACACCACTTTCCAAAAACTTGACAAAAAACCATAGAAATAGTATGCTGTGATTAAAATATTAATATATTGAATATTTGATGAGATATAGGCATTTTTATGAAATTAATTTTAACTGCGCATGAGCAAACTACAGCAAAGATTTTTTGCCATGATTTGATAATCAATACTAATGGGGAACTCATATAAAAAGACCTGTGAAATATTGTGAAAACTCAAAAAAGTTACAGCAATAATTAATAAATTGAAAAATAAGTCCCATATAATCCTATGATTAATTAAATATATAATTAAATAAATTAATATATAATAATTATATTTATTCTATTAATTATTAATATTTAATATATAATAAATTAATTATATAATTAAATTCGGCTGAAAACTCTGCATGCTATAAAAAAAGAACCTTTTGAAGTTTTCACATAAACATTAACATCTTCACAAATATATGTGCTATGCTTACACAAATGTTGAACAGTACCTGCATAGTCATTTGCTACAGTAACAGACCATTTTTATCATTTTCTGTTACTTGGGTGATCGAAAATATTTTATTATTAAAATTATTATCCCCCCCCCCCTAATTGTCCTCGTGACAAAATCTTCACTGAAAAACATGACATGAAACATGTTCTTTACATCCCGAAAGTTCAAGGGCATTCCGGACATTTGCTCACGAGTTTCAGTAAGATATTCGATGAAACATCTGAAATTGGTCACTGCCCCTTAATTTCTGCACACCAGTGTATTTAAAATAGGGATACATAAGCCTAATGTTATAAAAAAATTAAGTATATAACACATAAAAATATTGAATTAAATCACAAATTCAATACTTAAAAAATAAAAATCAGATTTTGCATTATTTTGGTGCCATTGATCTTAAGGCTATATGTGAAGTGTTAAAATCTTCTTCTGTTTTGCTAAGATTTTAACACATAAAATTATAAATTTAGCACATATTTTAGAAAAAAATTGACAACTGAGAAAAAAAGAGAAATCCTTTAAGAAAAGTACACAGAAAACAGCAGTTAAAAATATTAATTTCCTGAGGAGATATTTTAAATGTACAAATGCATCTTTTAATAACAATAGGCTCAAACAAAAATGATACTTTGAAATATCCACAATTCTGAGATAAATTAAAAACTTTTCAGAAAAGAGAAAAAATGAAATCTGACTTCACATTGTTTTGGCGGCATCTGTTGTGACTTAAAATAAGATAATATTGAAAATTTTGTATTTATAGATTTAGTATTTATAAATTTAGCTTTCTGAATTTATAGAACTTAATATATATATATATATATATATATAAATACTATATTACTCAGAAAGTTCTTACAGTTTGAAAATGGAAAAAAAATATAGTAAATTAAATAGTCGCTTTTTTCTTAATCATTTTCTGAAACTCATTTATGTATTATGTTGTGGTGCGATCTATAACAGAATTGAAAACAAAAACAAAATAAAAGAATAAACATTCCGAACTGTCTGGAGTACAGAAGTTTCTGGATTAAAGATGTTATACTGCATATGTATTTTTTATTTTATGCACCAAGGTGTAAAAGAAAATACCTTTAAATAAAATAATAAATAAATAATAATAAATAAATAATAATGAATAATAAATAAATAAATAAATAATAATGAATAAATAAATAAATAATAATATATAAATTATTAATAAAAAGAATTTTAAATATTTTCCTTAATCTTTCAATGTCCCCCCCCCCCCCCCACCCCAAGATTTTCAACAGAGAAAAAATGCTATTAACAATATTTGTGCTTTGCTAACATAAAAATACAAAAATTGTGATTTAACTTTCTTTTTTATCATACATTACCTAGAAACTCCTAGATTTTTCAATGTCAAGCATTGTGATAAGGCTTAATAATAATTATTAAATGTAGATCACACTTGGTGAATAGAAAATAATGCTTTTAGATAAATGTCATAGTTAAGTCAACATTTATTCTAAAGCAAAAATAATCAAAATTTTCTAACAGAATAAATACATCATTGGTGTGTTAAATTTTTCTCCTCTTTTTAGAAAATTTTTAATAAAATCTTGTAAAAGGCCAATTTTACTAACATTCCAATACAGAAAATGAACATGAATCTTTTAATGAAATATAGTTACATAAATTGCATACAGTCATTTTATAAAATTGAAAAAGAATTATTATTATTTTAAATAAATAGTATACCATTGAATTATTTTTCCCTAATTTTAAGAAATATAAGTATAATAAGATATATAATAAGGATATATACAATAAAAAGCTCTTCATTCTTTTTTTATAAATCAAGTACCTTTAAAAGTAGATTTCATGATATAAAAGGAAAAATTCAAAATACTTACAGCAAAACTAAAAACATTCGGTCATTGTTTAAATATTTATTAGATGCAAGGATAATTAAAATGGATTCCACACATTAAGTTCTAAAATAATTTTCACATTTATTTTGTTAATTTAACATGAAATATTGGCAACTTAAATCTAGACATCTCCTGACTTGAAATACTAAATTCAGTTTGTAGATTAAAATACTGTTATTTTTTAAATATACTGTAATGACTAGTGTAATACAAAAATCCCTAACTTATAGTGAGCATCGACATTACTTTCCACATTAGGTCCAGAAACAAATAAAAATGCAATTTTATTTCTGGATATTCTCTTTTCTAAATTTTATGGTAACCCTAGTCTTTTCAAAGTAAAATGAGTGTAACACAACTATCTGCTCATGTTAGTAAGAAATTCTAGTCTTAGTAAAGCTTCGTATAATTGTTGGACATGGAAAATATTTTTTTGTTTTTAAAGTTATAATTTTGAAATGAAATATTTGTTAAAAATGCATAAACTTGGTTTTAAAGAAACAGTTTTCACTTTTAATTATTCTTTTTCTTATCTGTCTTTTTTAGAAAGAGATAAAAAATAAATGTTCAAATGATCAGACAAAAAAAAATTCTATTCTAATTAAGTAGAAAAAAATTAGGAATGTTAAACAAATTTCTCAACAGTGCCAGATAATATAACTTTGAAATGTTAAATTACTCTTTCATATAAATATATACTACAAAATTAAGAAAACATTATACAAATATGAGAATGATAGCCAGAAAATAAAGTGGTTTTGGAAAATTATTTTCTTGTATGAAAAATATTATTCATTATCATATTTTTTTTCTTTTGCTTTATTTTACAATTACTCACATTTCATGGTGATTTCTGGGCATTAACATAATAATATTAATATCATAATACTTAGATATTGTTCACCATTAATTTTGTATTGAGATTAATATTTACAAAATTAAATTATGCAGTAATATCCATAAGTTTGTTATAAGAATAACTGATAGTAGACTGCCATTATCTGTTTCCAAATATAAAAACACAAAAGTAAAGACAATGTAGGATATCAAAAAAAAAACCTCAACTCATAAATTCAAAATATTATGAAAATTTGACAATATGTAGGTCTTGAACAAAAATATAATATGCAAATGTTCTTGTTGCCTGAATTCACTTTAAAAGGAAAATTTTATCCAAGGTATATTTTCAACTTTATTTTATAACTCATTAATGGTAAGATACAGAGAAAAAGCTTTAAAATAAAAGTTATATATTTTAATTTGTTCTACTAAATTCAAATAAAAGTTTGAAAATTTATCTAAAACAATTCTTTTATTCTAGCAAAATGTATACAAGATTTAATTTTTTTTAAATGTTATCAACAACTAATGCACTGATAGAACTAATAAAAACAAAGTAACTTTCAATCCTAAAAGAAAAAGGGAAAGTCTATCTCTTACTACACTGGTGTGCAAAACTTAAGCAACAAACACTTTATTTTATAACTCATTCATAGTAAGATATAGAGAAAAAGATTTAAGATAAGATATATCAATTTTAACTATATCTATCAAATTCAAGCAAAAGTTTGAAAACTTCTCTAAAATAATTTTTTTATTCTAGCAAAATGTATATAAGGTTTTGATTTTTTTTAATGTTATCAATAGCTAATATTTTATTAGTATTTGATAGAACTAATAAAAAAAAGAAACTTTTAATCCTAAAAGAAAAAGGGAAAATCTATCTCTTAGTATTAATAAATTATTATGAAATAAAGTTGAAAATATTCTGGGAGTAAAATTTGCCTCCTTAAAGTGAATTTAGATTAAAAAATTAAACACAAAATCAGCAATTATTATAACAAGATTAATATGAAACCTTGAAACTATCTTTGCATTTCTACCTTTTTTTTTGGTAATTGTCCCAAAATTACAAAGTACTTCAGGTTGTGTCAATTAGCAAAACCTTTTACAGTGGAACTCCAGATATACGTTACCTCAGTTGTACGTTTCCCTCAGTTATACGTTTCAACTCAGCGGTCCCAACCACTTGACATTAAAAAATAGCTGAGTTGTACGTTTTGAGTTATACATTTCCCTCAGTTATACGTTACGTTTTTGCATTCCTGGACGAAATTTTGTCTCATTTATACATTCTGTAACCGGAAACACTGACGACGCATCGGATGAGTCTTGGAGCTGAAACTTTGGAGCTGAGTTCTTGTGACATAGAAAAGTGGTTCGTCAGTAGAAAAAGCAGTAATGATAAGAAGGCTGTATTATTAACAGAAGTGCAAGTTTGCTGTTCAGTGTTGGCTCTACCGAAAAGAAAAAATCGAACATTAGGGATTATTTCAACAAGATTCAGTAAACCACTGAAATGTCTTTTATAAATGATTTACATACCAAAGTGATTCAAATGATTTCTTTTAAGTACTCTATGTGTATTAAAATATTTTTAATAAAGCGTTTACGATGAAATAACTTAATGTGTACTTTTTCCTATGTACCTTTCTTCTATTACTCTGTTCCATTTCTGAAAATTTATGTCATGGTGCAGTAATACTTGGTGCAGTTCGATACAAAAGGTAACAAGCTCCTCAGCAGAATGATGTTTTTACGATGTATTTAAAAAATGGTTTTGTTAGACCATTAATTGAGTTGTATGTTTTACTGAGTAATACGTTTTCTTTTCCGGTCCCGAGCAAAACGTATAACTGGAGTTCCACTGTATAATCATTGTTGCAATATTTGCAACCCTTTCAGCAAAAACTCTTTGTAAACCATTTAGTTATTTACATGTTGGTGTTAGAAAAAGGTTTAAAAAAAAAAAGTTATCAGGGTCCTGTATTCCTTTTAAAATCTGCTGTTTGATTTATATACTTCTGATATACGTCCATAGATATCTTTGAATATTCCGTGAATCATACTAAACTGAATTCTTGCAGTGCACAGATTTATAGAACATCAGATAATCTGGGCATTAACAAAATATTCAGCAATGTTAACTGAAAAAGACAACAGTATACTAGCTGAGCAATGGAAAATTCATTATATTTGAAATTTTTGTGAATTTCCTCTGCTATTTATATTCAATAAATTACGTAGTTAAAAATAAAATAACACTTTTCATTAAAATATATATGTGTCAATTCATAGACAGAAAAATCAGTGTGCTGATTTCATAGCAGTGACACTATGATTAAATAGATCGTTTGGATAACTTAACGAAACACTTAATTTCAATGAATCATTACAAGAACCGGGGCATATAATGCTAAAAAATTTATCTTTAAAATAGTTTTTCGATCGAAATATCACAAAACTGCAATAATCTGTTTTCAAGGGTAAAGAAACAACATACACTAAAGAATGATTCAGTCTGAATGACTCCTCATTCATTCGTGATGCGCACAACTAGCTTGCAGGTCTGAAATTTTTTTAAGAATTTGCAGCAGAACCTAAACAAATTTTAAATAGTAAATTTTAAGTTAGCGTTGAAAGTCTGATATTTAAAGATTCTTATTGTGTACAAGTAAATCTGGCCATATAGTCACGCAACATTTGCAGACTTAAAAAAAAAAAATTAACAGTATACTAGCTGAGTAATGAAAGATTCATTATTTGAAGTCTTTGTGAATTTCCTGTATAATTTATGTTCAATAAAATATGTAGTTAAAAATGAAATAATACTTTTCATTAAAATAATTGTGTGTCAACTCATAGCCAGGAAAATCAGTGTGCTGATTTCAGAGCAGTGATAATATAATTAAATAGATCGTTTGGATAACATAACTAAACACTTATTTTCGATGAATCAATACAAGAACCAAGGCATATAAAAAATTTAGATTTGAAAAAGTTTTTTGACCAAAATATCACAAAACTGCAATAATCTCTTTTCAAGAGTAAAGAAACAAGATAATCTAAACAAAGGATTCCGCTTGAATGACTCGTGAATCAATCGTGTTACGCTGAGCTAGCTCGCAGGTCGGACATTTTCTGAAGAATTCATAGCAGAACTTAAACAATTTTTAAATAACTAACTTTGCGTTGAAAATCTGTTTTTGAAGATTCTTATTTTGTATACAAGTAAATCTAGCCATATAGTCTTACAACATTTGTAGACTTTGAACAAAAATTCCATCCAGATCCAACCAATTTAGGGTTAGCCAAAGCGTTTTCTAAAGTTTGATGCAGCATAGAGCTTAGCTTGTCTTTTTAAAAATAATTTACAGAAAAATAAAGGTAATCAAATTTCTGTGTTCTATATTATCTCATGCAGATGTAAGTAACTTTACGGTATCTTTTGTGCTTTCCTAATTTATAGATTTTGTTTTTAAATGTAGTATAATAGAGTCTGTTGACATTTTCGTTAGTATTTAATAGAGAGTCCTATTGCTACATTCAGATTTATAAAATCTAGATATTCATATTTTTTTTACCGGATTTTCCGGTGTATAGGTCGACTTTTCAAACCGTCAAAACGCAAAGAAAATCCAGGGTTCGACTTATACACCAGTATAATCAAACATCTGATGATCCCTATTTATAGCTGTAGCCATAATTACCAGATAAGCCTCGATCTTTACCTCACTGCTACGTTTAAAAAATATATTATTTTTGATGTATTTTTCAGTACAATTAAAAATAATTATTGTTTTAAAAACATTTTCTTATAGAAAAGAATATCTAACTTAGAAGACTTAGAAGAAATTTTATAATCTTGAAATGAACTAGAGTTTGTAGCAGAGCTGAAAAATATGTTTTAAATAACTAGCTTTCTGTTAAAAACTTTTTATAAAGAACTTGATTGTTTAGACAGGTAAATCTGGCCTTACAATTTTGCAATATATTTTTGGTAAAAAAGATTGCATCCAACCAGTTAACCAAGTTAAACTTAGCATACAGAAAAAATATATTGTAATGAAATATGCATTTACAATTGCAGAAAAATTAATTATAAAGTATAAATTTATGCATTTTCAAATATCTTAAACAAAATGCATCAATCAATACAAATAAAGATTTAGTTCTATCTTGATCTCGAAAATAATTGTTAAATCTGAGAACAAGTGAGACACTTAGCAGCATTACATGATAAATGAATTTGTCTACTGTGGTTTTATCTGGAAATTAGGGTACTTTTCGGTTAGCCGGGCGCCAGTGATATATGCACATATATAAATACATATGTATATATGTACATACTATGTATATATGTACATACATATATGTATATTTATGGGTATGTATATATATGTATACGTAGATATGTGTATATGTGTGTGTGTGTATTTATATATGTGCATATATCACTGGCGCCCGGCTAACCGAAAAGTACCGAAATTAGATTGGTTTATCAGGAAATTAGAATAATTTCATCGGATTGGTTGTTTATTGTGTGTTGTGTCATATGACACTTGTTGGAATGTGTTTGTGGGGTTTTGTGTTGAGTTGTTTTTTTATTTGTGTGTTTTGTAAATTGAAGTGAAGTTTAATGGTTTGACATGTTACATTTTGAACTTGCTAATTCATGTAAAGTTATTTTGGCCTTTTTTTGTTGTTATTTGTTATTTTATAAAATGTTTAATTTTATTTTGATGTAATTTTTTTATTTGTTTATGAGAAGACTGTAAATAAGGATATTTAAGGATAAATTTAAAAATTGCCCACCTAGCTGAGTTCATGTGTATGAAGCAGGACAGAAATGGCTCTTGTGAAGTGATTTAGTCATGGGGGGGGGGGGGTTGCAGAGAGAGTGTAGAAGATTAATGTAATGTGTGTGCGTCATTGCTTGTTGAGGACAGTGATGAAGATGATATTAATAAACTGGGATCCTGATGATCAAAAAAAGAAATATGAGAAATAAAGGTAAGGGAATTTTTATTGAGTGCATTAGATAAGATGTATTTTAGAGATTGCTACAAAGCGAGTTTCATTTGTCTAATGATGTTGTTTTTTTGTTTTTTTTGGGGGGGGGGTGGGGTTTAATGTACGCAAAGCATGCATACATATATTACTGACCTCAGTGTGAATGAATTTCGTGCATTCTAGAGATTGCTGAAAAGTGAATTTCTTGTATCCAGTCATGTTTCTTTTTGTTAATGTGCACATAGTGCTCATACATAAGTTTCTGACTGCTGCTTGAATCAATTTCGTACATTCTAGAGTTTGTTGCAAAATGAGTTTCATTTGTCCAGTGATGTTTTCTATTGGTAAATGTATGCAAAGCATGTAATTGGTGTATGTAAAGCATGTAATTGGTGTATATAAAGCATGTAATTGGTAAATGTATGCGTAAGTTTACTGACTTCTGCATGTATTGGTGTATGTTGGTGCATGCATTGGTGTGTAAGTTTACTGACTAAAGCATGTATTGGTGTATGCAAAGCATGTATTGATGTACGCAAAGCATGTAATTGGTAAATGTATGCGTAAGTTCACTGACTTCTGCTTGAATGAATTTCTTGCATTCTATAGATTGCTGTAAAATGAGTTTCTTGTGTCCAGTGATATTTTTTTTTCATGTAATGTGCACAACGCGCTCATATATGTTACTGACCACTGTTTGAATTTCGTGTATTTTGAGTATTATGAAAAAAGAAATTTTAATGTATTATTTTGGAAAAATTTGCAAAAATGGAAAAATCTGGAGGAAAAAATTGCTAAAATTTTATTAAAATTGGAAAAATTTTCCAAAAATGAAAAAATTTGGAGGAAAAATTGTTAAAAGTTTGCAAAAATTGAAAAATCCAGACAAAAAAATGACTAAAAGTTTATAAAATCAAACAATCCCGAGAAAAAAGTTATTAAAACTTTGTAAAATGTCACAAAACAGAATAAAATCAATGTTTACTTTGTAAAAAAAATTACCATAGGAAGTGTGTAAGTAGCAAGTTTTCCAGCACTGTCATAAAGGACGGATTCTGATTGGTGAGAATTTAAAAGTTGCTGTATTTTCAGTTGGTACACTTCAAAAAATTGCCAAATCGAGTGTCTCGCTTATTCTAGGATTCTGTCAAATTTATTTATCTGGACTATCTAAATGTTTATCACTGTTAATTTTGGTACGTTGAAAAGTTTTCACTATTGTTAAAGTTATAATAAAACTTCCGGTAGAATAATTAAAACTATGTATTATGAATAAAGCTTCTGATTGCCACTGAATTCAAGCATAGAAGATCTCGGTATATTTGCGGAAATCACCCTTTTTAAAAGTCACTGTGATAATTTCTGAGTCTGATGCAAAAAAAAAAAAAAAAATGAGCAGTAATCAAAACAAAACGATAAGGGTAAAGGAGGGTATAAAAAGTACAAATACAATGTGGCACATATGCTTTGTTTTAAAATTATTGTATTTATTGTATTAAATAAAAAATATAATAAATGTTATAAAAAAAAGTTATTAAATATTTTTTAGAATCATTTCCATTGAAAAGTCTGGAAACAGTCAAATAACTCGAGAAATATACATCGGATTGAAAAACAGAAAAATATATATTCAATATTTTAGAAAAATCTATTTAGGGGTGTAAAAGTTACCATTTTTCTAAATTATTGAACATGTATTTTTCCATTTTTCAATCAGATTTATATTTCTTGAGTAATTTAACCATTTCCAGACATTTCAATGGCAGCGATTCTCACTGCATTTTACTCGATTACACTGCCATCTACCATTTTTCAAAGAAAATATTAAATACAAAAGTTAAGTATTTTTTCTCGTAGAATCTGAATCTGCAAAAAAAAGGAGGTATTGGTATCATTTAAGATTTCAAAGTTTCCCCCCTTTCTTACCAGGAGGGCAGAGTTGGGGGAGACAACTTTGATATCCCTAAATAGATTTTTCAAAACTATTGAAAATGCATTTGTACATTTTTTAATACCATTTGTATTTTTCGAGTTATTTGAAAGTTTCCAGACTTCAACACCTTGTATATAATTACTATGTATACTTTGTTCTTGGTTGATGATTGGTAAAGAGATTTTGAATATTAGAAAATGATATTATTTCATTTTATATTTATTATTATATTATATTTATTATTTCATACACTTAATCTATACTTATGTCCTTCCAGCAGCATGGGTATTTACAAAGTCTTAAAAACATTTTTTTACATATTTTTTTTAAATTTCAATGATTGATTTTTTTTACAGTTATTGAACTCAATGAATATTTGTTTACTGTCTCTAGAAGCATATGAGAATAGCAGTCCAGGCAGCTGAACAACATCTCAGATGCATTTGACATAGAGACAGCTAAAGCATAAAATAAATTTAAGGTAGATTTTTTTCATTTATTCTTTAGTGCTTTTCCATTTTCACCAGTCACATTTTATTTCTTATTATATTGCGTACCAACTACTGGTGTGGTGTGTGTGAGTATTGTATGATGTTGCTATGGCAACACCTCGCACTTGTGTGCAAACTGATTTGCAGTTTTGTTATATGTATTTTCTAATCTATCATGTATACAAACATCATCAACGCTAACATTGGTTGCCTTAATCTGGCATTGTTTCCCAGAATAGTGATGGGTGATTCTGGAAAAATTGAGTACTGATAAACATTGACCTCGTATAAAACAGCATCAATCATAATAAGAATCGATTACCAAATTCTAATATTGGATGTCTTAGAATTACTACTCACATAGATAAGCTTTTAAAAAGTAGGTCCAAAACGTCGGGATCAAATGGCAGAAAATTTTATCATAAGTCATAACGGGGATTGATCAATATTTTTGGTTCTAATTTCAGAGCAATGTATTTATTCTTTTAATTTTACTATTTCAGTGGCAGAGCTATTGTAAAATTTTGCATAAGGGCCTTTTTTTTTCCATGTCAAATTGTTATATTTTTAATTTAGAGCCTAGTTATTTATGTTACTACTGTATTAAGTTGTATTTGTCAAGTTTGTCTCCTTTCCCCAAATCATAACCTTCTTAATTATGGTGTGATTTGAAACAGACCTTTTTTAACATTCTTTCTAAGTCATTTAGTTATGAATTAAACATTGATACTACTTTGGCAACTTTTAGTGACTACTATTTATGAACAATAATCAATTTTTTTTTCTTTTTTAAATGTTCCATTCTTGCTTTAGAGCCATGTTATATAGGGTTCTCGTTAGTTAAGATGTATCTCTCAAGTTTGTCTCTATTGTCTGTCTTTATCAAGTGTACTAAATTCTAATTTAATTGTCTATGGTCGAAGGACTATTAAAGAAAATACTATCCATGAGGCTAATCTGAGGGGATGGTAATTGTTAAAGTACCTATCCAGGGCTTGAAATTAGAGCTTTTTTCTAATAGGGGAGTCCCCCTAGCTACACTTGTAAATGGTGTGGAGCAAAGCTGTTTCAGAGAAATAGATAATTATATTTAACCCTCTTTAAAATAGCCATAAATATTAACACATAGCAAAGGTCATTAAAAGAATTTATGTCAAAAATTTAGAAGATTTTAACTAATTAATTATTAGCGTATGATAATTGGGTTTCATCCAGTTTTTATGTTCTTCATAGTGTAATTGCATTCCTTTTCCAACTTGTTTGTCACTCCAAAAATGTTACTTTTTTCAAAAATTTGTAAAATATCTTATCAAGAGGCTTCCATCTGCAAAATTCACTTGGGTAATTTTGAAATTTAATATTCAATGCCACCTTCTCACCCTGAATTTCAGTCCATGCTATACAGACTAAACAATAAAAATTTTCCTAGACAAGTGAGTTAGTGGCTTTTCTAAAAAATATCATGTATCAGAATTCTCTAATTGTTTAAATTTTTATTTTGTTTTATCAGTAGTACAAAGTATTGTTTTGTTATATGCTTGATCATATAGTATGAATACTAATTTTAATGAAAAATTTGTTTTTGTTTATAGATGAACAGAAAAGAATTGGTAACATTTTGATTACAAGTCTTTCTCTACTGAAGTTATATTTGATGATATTCTGTTTTAGATAAACTAGGTTTTTAATGGGTGAGCATCTGATAAGCAGGAATTTGACCTCTGTTTTACTAGAATTATGCTATTTTTCATGTACCTTAAATTTTTTAAAAGGTCATTTGATCCCTGTGTAAATAAAACTACATAATTCAATAAGTAATAATGCGTGCTTATATAAATAAACTCAGTATAAAATTAAATCATAATTTATTTTAAAGTACATAGTAATTATTGTCTTAAATGTGATTATATATAGCAAATAATTAGCTAATTGTGATAGAAAATCTTACTTCAATTTAGTTATATTTTAGAAGTAGGAACAATAAAAATTATGAATGATTGTATCAATTGCGGTTATAAATAATATCTTAACGAAAATTAATAAAAGGTCTTAGTATTTCAATCACTTATTTTTTTTTCTTTTACAAAGAATATTGTAAGATATAGACAAAGATATATATTCTTTGTCTATGAAATGTCATATTAGATTTTTAGTAGGTGGGCATCTGATAAGCAGGAATTTGACTTCTGTCTATGAAATGTCATATTGACACTAGATTTATGCCATTCTTTATATGTGTAGAATTTTTTCAAAGGTCATTTTGATCCCTTTGTAAATAAAACTACAATTTTCATTAAGTAATATTGGAAGCTTGTAAAAGTAAAATTAGTATAAGTTAAATTATAATTTATTTTAATCCACTGACTGCTGAGCAAAAGGCCAAATTGTAATGTTGTTTTCTTTGTAATTTTTTAATGCTAAAAAAATGGTGATTTTTTTTCGAACATAATGTAAAAAACTTAATTATTTATATGAATATAGTCCTTGAGAATATTAATCATTACTCAGGTTTTTAAAACTGCATATATTTGTAGAACTAATAGACTCATGTGAGGATTTCACACTGCAGTTTAATAGTTTTTAACAATAATGTAATATTTCTTAGATGCAGATTTAAACTTCTAAAGAAAAATTAAGGTTAAAATTATCTGGAAACAACATTATCTGAGCCAGAATATCATCTCTCCACTAAAGTTACAGTAAAAATTGATGAAAGAAACTAAAAGGCACATGCCAGAAAAAAAAAATTAACTGTCGTATTTTTCCATGGCATACATAATTATATGTTATTATATTTCTTTTATTACATATGCCATGATTTTAACGGCATTAGGGGATGAAGTCATCCACTTCAAAAACATGGACAAAGAAAAATAAATTAAATACATTGAAAATACTATTTCATCATTAAATATATTATAACAAAGCATACATTTTAGGCTACCTGTGAAATACCATTGCCTCAATAGATCTATTGTGTGTTCTTTTTTTTAAACCATTTCAATTAG
The DNA here is from genome assembly GCA_963931845.1 of Maratus michaelseni. Lineage (NCBI taxonomy): Eukaryota > Metazoa > Arthropoda > Arachnida > Araneae > Salticidae > Maratus > Maratus michaelseni. Next base: position 277,080,966 of record OZ007598.1, on the reverse strand, counting down.
AATTTTGCTTTTTAACCATAAATATAGAATAGATTCATGGAGAGATGTCTCGCTTCATATTTCTTATACTACTTATTTTTTATAATCATTCTTTAGTACGGTATATTGCAGTATTTTATTTTGTTTGTAAAACTGATTTGAGAAAACCTTTCATTTCATTTATGAAAACAATGCTGTTTAATTTTCAATTAACTGCAATTTTTAATCAAATAACATGTTTTAACAAAATCTGAATGTACTTTGTAAAGAAGCCTGTTCAAAATTCTTTAATATGGTATCTCATTTATCGTTCTGCGTTTTGTATTTGATTAGAAAAAGGCATGTTGACAACAGAAATAACATATAAGATTATATTAATTTAAATAATGCTTCTGTTGCAGTGAAACCTACAGTTTAGTGAATGGATATAGCAGTTCACGGCAGTGAGAAAGTTAAATGAAATATCGTCTGAAATGTGCTGAAATCATTGTCTGAAATGTGTTTATATCTAGAAATAATTAACTAATTGCGTTGGAAAATCTTGTTTCAATTGAGCTACATTTTAGAAGTAAGAACGATAAAAATTATGAGTGTTTATGCAAATTTCTGTTGTACACTGGCCTCCAAAATTTAAGGTACAACCGGTTTTTTGCATCTAATTTGCAAATGAATGAATATAGAAACAACAAATTTGGAGAAAATGTGTGCTAAACTGTTATTTATTAAATGTGACATAGAAATTTAATTAAGTTAAACGTGTAAATGAAATTACAACAAAAAAGCATTCATGGTGGAAAATCCCATTTATGGAGAAATCAGTACATCACAGTATTATGCAGTAACATGTGACAGAAACATTAAAAAACTGGTTCTAATACAAAATATGTCCACCCTGGACTTGAATGCATTGGCGGCATCGACTTTCCATGCTCTCAATTAAATTGTTGGACACCAAAATAGGTAACGCTGACCAGACTTGGAGTAAGCCTTGTTCCAGCTCATTTAATGACCTTGGAAGAGGACTCAAAGCCGCAACCTGTCTTCCAAGATAGTTCCAAAGATGTTCTATTGGATTCAAGCCTGGAGAGTGAGCTGGCCATTCCATTCTCAAACCGTGATCCTCAAGATAATCCTCAACAACCACAGCTTGGTGTGGTCTCGCATTATCATCCATTAGAATGAAACCAATGCAGCTCCGGCATATGGGTGCACATATGAATCAAGCATCTCATCCCGATATCTCGCACCAGTCACAGATCCTCCATGAAACACATGCAGGTTACTGTGGCCTCCAAGTGAGATCCCTGCCCAAACCATGATTCCACCGTTTCTGTACCTGTGTGTTTCGACAGTGTTTGATTGATGGTATCGAGTGCATTGTTTTCTCCAGATCAGAAGACGTCCTGAATCGCTCTCCAGTGTGAATCTAGACTCGTCTGTGAAGAGTACAGAAGCCCACTGTTGTCTGGTCCAGAAAAAATGTTCTCTTGCCCAACATAAGCGGGCCCTTCTCTGTCATCTGTTGAAGGGGACTCACACAACTGGTTGCCTTGCATAGAGATCTGTATTGTGAAGACATCTTTGCACCATAATAGCGGAGATTCTTCTCCCAGATGCTGCAAAGTGGACTGCAATGAGTTGCGGCACAGTAGTGTGTTTTCTTCTTCGGGCCGAAAGAGACAGAAACTGGTCTTCTGTTGTAACACGTGGGCTGCCTGGAACATGTCTTCTGGACACAGAATCTTCGGATTCTTACTGATCCCAGAGTCGTTGGACTACACTGCGAGACACATTGAGCCGTCTAGCAGTATTGGCCTGTGACAACCCAATTTTCATCCATCCTACCGCCCACCACCTTAATGAATTGGACAAGTGACTTCTTCTAGACATTTCTAGACTCTACTGGCTGTTGTGAACAAAACTGACAACAATACTTCGAATACAACACAACTTACACTTGAAATTACAAAAGCTTCGTAATTGCATATTTTTCTTTCATTCACAAATACCTATTCTTTTCTATAAAATAAAAGTGATAGCTGTAATTTTTGCATAATTTTTTTTAAAGCTTATTATTTTCATTCATATAAACTATAAAGTTTAATCTGACTGCCAATTTTTATCTGGTGAGCTTCGAAAAACATGTTGTACCTTAACTTTTGGAGCCCAGTGTAAAACAACATTGTAAAGCAAATTAATCAAATGTTTTAGTATTTCAATTAATCATTTTATGTTTACAAAAAACTTACAAAATTATTTTTGAACATAGCAATTGTCATGCTAAAAATCTTGTTTATTATCAAAATATGAAAACTTTACTCATGCTCTTGTGAAAAATAAATTGGGTCCAACATTTTAGATTTGAAATTTGGAACATGCAGCTAATATACCCTAACATCGCAAAAGATCTCAATGCTTTGAATTTTTCTAAGATATTTTATGAGTTTTTTTAAGTTTAAGTTTCATCTTACCATAAATGAGTCTATTAAAACTTATGATTCTTTTTTCATTTATCTCCAGCATAAATGGTTTGCCTGCACATAATGAAAACTGTCTGCAAATTGGACATTCGTGAATCACTCACAAACATATTTTACTTTTGGAGAATGCACCCATGTATCCTCACTGTCACTTTGAATTTCTTACTAATCATCTTTTAACAGACTGTCCAGGCTGAAGACACGTGTGTAGAGTTTACTTTAATTCATCAGCATCTACTTTGATAAATCTCATTGGCAAAAAAATCACTCTTTGCTTTTTTTTTTAAACACAGGCAGAATTTTTTTTTAAAATCATAGTTGCTTGAGGTCTTCCTAATGCAATTTTATGGTTTATTGTTTTTATAATTTACAGTTTTAACTCTCTATGCTTGTATGACTATATCTGGATGAAAGACACCATTCAGATAATATTTCTTTATAAGCTTTGTTTTTATTTTTTAATTAGATTTATTTTTTAATTAGATTTATATTTTAGCATAACTTTCTGAAGTTAGTCCAATGTTTAATTTTTATTTTGATGTGGCATTTCCCTAAAAGGAATTTGTGCCCTTAAACCATAAAACCAGCCACACCTGAAAAGTAACCCTGACCAATCAACCTGGATATATTTCAATTGGCAAAGCATATATACTATATGAATATAAATGAGTATATATTACAATGAGTATATGCTCTTTTCTATACAAAAAAATTAAATTAACATTGAAGATGTATTTAAATTTATAATTGCTTAAAAGGCATAAAGCCAACATAGTGAAAAAAGTATTGAACCCGGGAAATCAGTATAGTGCACTGATGTTCTACCAATTGAACCACTTGGATCAACACTCAGCTCTGCACTTCTCACTATAACACTTATACTATATTACTTCTCGCTATAACACTTCTAACTATATAGGTCCCGGCTTGGATACTTTTTCACTATGGTGGCTATATGCCTTTTAAATAATTACAATTTTAAATATTATGAATGCAAGACATGAGAAATTTTCTATGGAAAAATCTCCAGGTATTAAAAATTGAAGATATAGTTTTTGGCTATTTTTTCTTAGTGTCATTAAAATATAAATTATTTTTCTTTCACTTTGACTCCAGGTTTTAATATTTCAGGTGCACATTGAAGTGTGCCAGGTTTCAGGGTGACAAAAATTTTGTTTCTTGTATTTGTGTAAGTACAACCTAACCTGTACGACACTCTACTATAATAAATAATTATCTATTCAAACCTCTCCTTTCCCCCCAAAAAATTCCTTTGTCCCACTTTCACTTCAAAAAGTTTTAAAATCTTGAAAACTCTTTACATTTCAGAGTGATGACAATCAGAGTGATTGACAATTTTCATTCAGAGTGGTGACAATTTTGTTTGTGATATTTGTGTTGGTACAACCAGACCTAAATAGCACTCTACTCTGTAGTACTAATAAATAATCCTCTAATCAAACCTCGCCTTTCCCCCCAACAAAATTCCTTTGTCCCACTTTCACTTCAAAAAGTTTTAAAATCTTGAAAACTCTTTACATTTTATTAAATATTTTTCTTCCATATTTTTATTATTTTGTAATAAATAATCCTCTAAATTCCTGCCCAAGTCAGAGATAGCTCATTGGTAAGAGAAAGGCAGTGACATAGGGGCATTCACGGGAGCCAAGGGAGTGACCATTTGTTAGATAGGACAAAGAAAGGAGAAGAATCCTACAAAATTTATGTGATACAATGAATGCAAAAGAGAAAAAAAAACATTTTTGTTACATCACATGCTGAAAATGAGCCTTTTCATGTGAAATGTGAGATAATAAAAAGAAACTGTGTGATGTTTTATTACTGTTTCAAAAGATTTTTTAAATGATACGAATATTAAAGGAGTAAACATCCTTGAAATGTATAATTTTATAAAAAAAAAACAATTGAAAGTTTTTCCTAAAATTAACTAGATATTTCCATATGAAAATTTTGTGTGTCTCTTTATTTATATTTATGTCTATTTCTTCATTTATATTTATATCTAACAAGAAAAAAAGTAACTGGATGAAAATTCATGTTTTCTTATGTTGTTTAAAAAATTTTTGTTATTATTTGAATATTTTTAGGCAAAACTGTCTTTACAGCCGCTATGTGGTTCATCTATTCAAATAAATATATAAAATTACTGTTTCATGACTCTGTATCGTAAGTAATGTATTATTGTAGAATAGGGATATTTTCTCTTCATAGTTAAGAAAGAGTCAAATATATTATTTGTTATAGGTTTGACTAATATCTCTAATAATGATTACTCTGCTGAAAAGTGTAATTGTGGTTCAATAACATGCAATAAAGGTTTTCTTGTTGTCACTTAAGATACCTCATGGTAATGCTGAAGTGCAAACATCTATTCAATTTTGTTAGGGTAAACCAAAATTATGGTTTTTGTCAAACAATAAGTTAAAAAGATTCTTTTTTTTTCAAAATAATTTGTTATTTTATAAGTTGAAAAAAGTGTTAAATTTGAATGCTACTATAAATTGTGGAAAATGATTTTTCTGAAAACAATATTGGTTATTTTATAACAAATGAAAGGCTCTCCACCTCTTCCTTCAAGTAAGCATGCAACTATTTTGGCAACTATTTTTGTGCAAATACTACTTATTGTTTCATTGGAAGCTACTAAATATGTTTGATTGCACTTGGCAGTAGTAGATTTTGTTTTTATAGCTGTTGTGAATGATTATAGGTTTTAATCTTGGTTAGAAAACTATTTAAATACTGTTTTCTTCATTAATTTTAATTTCTTGTCAGAAGCTCTTTTGCTATGAAGTTTGTTTTTGATAAATTGTAAAATATGATAGATTAATAATTTTATTTATTGCAGATTCATATATCTATAAAAGTAGTTAAAGAGAAAAGGTTCCTTGGATATCCATTACATCACACAAAGCTGAAAAAAGTATTTTAAGTGTAAAATATGGAACAAAACTCTTCTTTACAAGAACATTTTGGAGAAGCACCTTCTGACTCACAACACGGGAAATCATTTGTTTGTAAGATATGTAACAAAAAATTCTCTCAAACAGGTAATTTAAGCACACATTTGTTAGTTCACACTGGTGAGAAACCTTTTGCCTGTGAAATATGCAACAAGAAATTCTCTCAAAAGAGTCATTTAAGCAGACATTTGTCAGTACATACTGGTGAGAAACTATTTGTATGTGAAATATGCAACAAGAAATTCTCTCAAAAGATTTCATTAATGAAACATTTATTAGTTCATACTGGTGAGAAACCTTTTGCATGTGAGATATGCAACAAGAAATTCTCTCAAAAGTGTGATTTAAGCAAACATTTGTTAGTTCATACCGGCGAGAAACCTTTTGTCTGTGACGTATGCTACAAGAAATTCTCTCGAAAGAGTTATTTAAATGAACATTTGTTAACCCATACTGGTGAGAAACCATTTTCATGTGAAACATGCAACAAGAAATTCTCTCGAAAAAGTCAATTAAGTGAACATTTGGTAGTTCATACTGGTGAAAAACGTTTTGCATGTGAGATATGCAACAAGAAATTCTATCAAAAGAGTCATTTAAGCAGACATTTGTCAGTACATACTGGTGAGAAACGTTTTGAATGTGAGGTATGCAACAAGAAATTCTCTCGAAAGAGTCATTTAAGTGAACATTTGTTACTTCATACTGGTGAAAAACCTTTTGTATGTGAAATTTGCAACAAGAAATTCTCTCGAAAGGGTCATTTAAGTGAACATTTTTTTGCCCATACTGGTGAGAAATCATTTGCATGTGAAACATGCAACAAGAAATTTTCCCGAAAGAGTCATGTAAGTGAACATTTGTTAGTTCATACTGGTAAAAAACCTTTTGCATGTGAAATATGCAACAAGAAATTCTCTCGAAAGTCTGATTTAAGTAAACATTTGTTAGTTCATACTGGTGATAATCCTTTTGCATGTGAGATATGAAACAAGAAATTCTCTCAAAAGGGTATGTTAAACAGATATTTATTAGTTCATACTGGTTAAAAAACGTTTGTATATGAGATATGCAACAAGAAATTCTCTCAAAAGAATGCTTTAAAACAAACATTTGGTGGTTCATACTGGTGAGAAACATTTGTGTGAGATATTAAACAAACATTTTTTGACATGAATCATTTGAAAAGCCAGCTGTTAATTCATACTGGTGAGAAACCATGTGTGTGAGAAATACAACAAGAAATTCTCACAAAAGAGTGAATTAAAAAGGCATCTGTTAAATCATACTGTTAATAAACCATTTGTTTGTGTGATATGCAAAAATAATTTCTCTCAGAATACTAATTTTAAATGTCATGTCTTAAGTACTCATTTATGCTCTCATAATATTGTTCACTATCAACTAACTTCAGGACTTCTTTATATAAGTGTCTTAATATAAATTAATTATATATGAGTAAGATTTCTTGTAAAACATTATAAACAACAAAATGAAACAGTGGTCAGTGATAATTTTTTTAACTTATGTTGATTATATCTTTGTAATGATGTGTAATATATTTCATTTTGTATTATTCCTTATGTATTTATATCTATACATTAAATATTTTCTGTATATATGCTGTAGACTAATTGAGAAATCTCTCTCTTGGCAAAGAGCCGTTTTAGTTGGAGAATCATCTCTGTTTTTCCAATCAGCCACATATATCTCTTTGGCTTATTGCAAATATCCTAGAGAGGGTTATTCTTATTGGTATATATCCATTTATTTCTCAATCAGAAATTTTTGTTGGCTTATTAGACCGGTTAGCGTTAGACTATTCAATTAAACTAGCAATTAATTACTTGTTTCTCAATCAACCAGATTGTTTCAGGCTTCTTGCTGTCTATGCTATTTTAGGCTAATTAGTAAATGACAGCTGTTTGTCCAAATAGTGTGTTGTATCTGACCCGAATTTGAAAATTCTTTTTGAAGTCTACATGGAACCGGACAAAGAAAAGTTCCATTGATCCTTAACCGATCGAACGTGACAAAATAATTTCTTTTGAATTGCAGACAACATGAACCTGAAAATTCCATTTGAAGTGAACCCAAGCCTAACAAAAAAAATTCATTGAACTGAATTCTGATCTAAACATGGCAAAAGAATTTCCATCGACATGTAACCTGACCTGAACTGGAAAATTCTATTTGAAGTCACCCCTGACCAAACTTGACTAGAAATTCCATCAAACCGCAAGCCAATCTGAAAGCGACAGAATTATTTGTCAATGTGTAACACAATCTGAATCTGAAAATTCCATTTGATGACAACAAAACTGATGTAAATATTTAATCAAACTGCAAACTGATTTGAACATGACAAGATAATTTCCGTTGACATGCAACATGACCTGAACCAGAAAATTCCATTTGATATAAAACCCTGAACCTGACAAGAACAAATTCTGATGAGCTACAACTCGATTTAAATGCAACAAAATAATTTCCATCAACATGCAACACAATCTGAACCAACACATTTCAATCTCAAAACAAAATGCTCCAATCAGAACACTAAAAAGGAAATTAATTCATCTTTTAATACTATTTTGAAAAGTAGTCTACAATTACATGGCAAACACCAGATTTACATTTTATGTTGAAAATGGACATCTTAATATATTTTTCTTTAATATTCAAATATAGTAAAATCTTTTAGTAGTGGACCCTCTGTATCGGTTTGGTTGTTCATAATTTACTTTTATTTGGTCAGGGTGACTGTGATTTTTTTTCTCAATATGAGGTTGACTCTAGAATGTTTCTTGCAGGTCAGATTTAGGTTTTTGCGAGTCAAGTTCTTGGGATTTTTCTCAAACAAATTAATAAAAATATGCTGTACTATGTTTCAGATGAATTGAATTTATTGTCTGGAAATTTTAAAACTTTTGCTGTAATTAATGTTTTAACCTCTTTCGTACATATAAATAGATAATTTTAATTATTGAAAATTATATTTTTTCATTTTAAAAAACTATTAAATAGATTGCCGGAAGCAATAGTATATTGCTACTAATTTTGTAGAAATTTAAAAAAAGGTTTTATTTACTTAATAGTTAAATGTTTTATTTAATTTCGGTTTAGTTAAAAAAGTTTTTTTTTACTTAATATTTAAATGAACTATTAGATTTATTTCATTTCAAGTTCAGGTTGAAATGTATAGAATTTGTCTCAGGTTGCATATTGAAGAAAAATATTTTGATGTGTTCAAGTTTGATGCCATTTGACTTAATAAGATTTTTTGGTTTTGATTGAAATACAACTCCACCCACATATTATTCTTGAGCTAAATCAGTTTTCTCTTTGGATCTGTCTGCTATTGAGGGATAAAAGCAAAAAAAATATTTAAGTGTTAGGGATTGAAAAGTGTTTTCTATATAGAGATTGGGGAAAGTCTGCTATGGATGTATTACATTGCATAAATCACATAAAAAATATTTTGGACTTTCTTTTGAAAAATTTTATCAAACTCAATTTGGCCTGCAGGAGTGAAAACCTAAAATAAAACTCACATAAACTCAAAAAAATGAAAATCAATCTGATCTGAAAACATAGCACCAACAGCACTGGACCTGAGCCGCACGACATGTCAGTTTCGGGTAAAATCTGTTTATCCGATGTGATGAAGGACTCTAAACCAGGTTATTGTAGTACATCCAAAGTATTGAAATTATGCATAATTTAGAATCAAATAGGAATCCGAATTTCAAATGCTTATAAAAAACATAGACGAAAACTGTTTTATTGACAGATTTTATTTGCGCAACTGAGAGTTTAAGACTGTTTTTTAATTTTACAAAATTAGTATTTATAATTATCTCATTATGCTGGGAAAACATTAAAATACTGCCTCATCTGCATATTTCATTATTGTTGAAATTCCATTTATGTTTTATAATAATTTTCATTTAGTGAGCCATCTTCTTTATGTAATGCTGGGAAAACATTAAAAATCTTGTTATCTTATTACCATTGAAATAGCACTTTTGTTATATAATTATATAATTGTTTTCCCACAGCATTTCTTCTTTGTTTGTAATACAGGGAAATCAGTAAAAACCTACTTTATATGCAGATTTTATTGATTCTTCTGCACAGGATGTTTCTCAAAAATATACCCTTAAAATAAAAAAGAAGTATTCACTAACCTTAAACTCTTAATCGCGTAAATGAAATATGCCAATAAGACAGTTTTCTTATACCTTTTTATAAGCATTTTAAATTCATGATCCTATTTATTTATATTAAATTATACATAATCATTCACTACTTTGGACGAATTGTAGTAAATCTGTGTTGGATATACATTTTGGGTCGGTTGACTTCTATTTTTTGCACTACTTTGTTGTATTGACTTTAATAACTTAGCATTTGTGTTAGGATTTGACTCTTGTCGGACGGCGTCGAGTTGACCTGAATTTTCAAATGAAATGCTAAGTATTCTTTCAGGTGAAAAATGTATATGATAAAACATCATAATGAACAATTCACAGTAGTGAACATATCTTTTCAGCGAACACTTTTCAATTCCTGACTCTTACATATTTGTAAGCTTTTACCTCTGAATAATAAAAATCTTCGAATAGCAAACTGATTCAAGAGAGAAAGCTTTGTGGATGGGGTTGTATCTGACCTGAAATTGAAAAATCCATTTTGAAGTCAACACGCAACCTAATACGAATGCAACAAAATAATTTTCGTTGACCCGCAACCCTGCCCAAACACAACATAAATCTGAACCCAAAATAAAATCTAACTAATAGTTTGTGATTAATTCTACGGAGTTTCCACTTAATCATTTGATTAAAATTGGAAAATTTAGTTTTCAATAATTAAAATGTATTGGCTAATATATAAGAATAATATTAAAACGTTAATTATAGCAAACATTTTAAAAACTTAATACATAAATTTAATCTATCTGAAATATTGCTCTTCTTATTTTCATTAATTTGTTTTTGAAAATCCCAATGTCCAGACTTGAAAAACTTAAATCTGTCCCACAAGAAACATTATAGAGTGAACCAACTGACAGAAAAAAAAAGTTAGTTTCACCAAAATAAAATATAACTAATAGTTTGTTTAAATAGTATCAAAGAAAACCTTTTTTTTAAATATTTATTAAATTAATAGCATTAGATTAATTCTACGAGGCTTCCACTTAATCATTTGATTAAAATTGGAAAATTTAGTTTCAATAATTAAAATGTACTGGCTAATATATAAGAATAATATTAAAACGTTAATTATAGCAAACATTTTAAAAACTTAATACATAAATTTAATCTATCTGAAATATTGCTCTTCTTATTTTCATTAATTTGTTTTTGAAAATCCCAATGTCCAGACTTGAAAAACATAAATCTGTCCCACAAGAAACATTATAGAGTGAACCAACTGACAGAAAAAAAAAAATTAGTTTCACCAAAATAAAATATAACTAATAGTTTGTTTAAATAGTATCAAAGAAAACCTTTTTTTTAAATATTTATTAAATTAATAGCATTAGATTAATTCTACGAGGCTTCCACTTAATCATTTGATTAAAATTGGAAAATTTAGTTTTCAATAATTAAAATGTATTGGTTAATATATAAGAATAATATTAAAACGTTAATTATATCAAACATTTTAAAAACTTAATACATAAATTTAATCTATCTGAAATATTGTTCTGCTTATTTTCATTAATTTGTTTGTGAAAATCCCAATGTCCAGACTTGAAAAACATAAATCTGTCCCACAAGAAACATTATAGAGTGAACCAACAGACAGAAAAAAAAATTAGTTTCACCCCAACCAGAAATAAGAAAATTAGGGACATTTCAAATCAATGCAGAGGTGTCTGCTATTCATACGCTTCATTATATTTGAATACTAAAGAATATAGATATGTCTATTTTGCAATATAACATATAAAATTGATATAGGCAATATAATTGTAGACTTCTTTTTATAACTGCATTTAAAGATGAATTAATTTCCTTTTACTTAATGTTCAGGTTGAGGTTGAAATATATCCGGTTCAGGTCGGTTGCTTGTCAATAATTTTATTTTGTTATGTTCAGGTAGTGTTGAAATATATCCGGTTCAGGTCGGTTGCTTGTCAATAATTTTATTTTGTTATGTTCAGGTAGTGTTACGTTTTAATAAACATTTTTTTGGAATGGATTTGGGTTAGGTTGCATGTTGATGAAAATTATTTTGTTGTGTTTAGGTTGGGTTGCAGTTAATGGATATTTTTCGTTGTGTTTAGTCGGGTTAACTGCAGATAGAATTCTCAGGTTCAGGCTCAACATCTCTGCCTAATTTAGCATCTCTGCCTAAATTACTTTGTTGTGTTAGGATCAGCTTGTAGTTCAATGCAGTTTTCAGGTTTGGGTCTGGTACATGATATTTGGACAAGCAATTGGTCATTTTTCAGTTAGCCTAACACTATCTAGGCTCTTTGCAGTAAGCCTTTAAAATATTAGGCTGTTTGAGAAATATATTACCATATTCCAATTAGCCTAACACTCTGTATTGCTCTTTGTAATAGGCATAAAAAACATCATGCTGATTGTAAAAAGGGAGATGATTCTCTAATTAGCGTGGCTCTTTGCAAAGAGCCTGATTTCTTAATTAGCCTATGTCATATATATTAAATTTTTAAATATTGAAAAATTGCTTATGTGTTTGACACATTGATTGTTATTTTATACAGTAATAAGTTGGATGAGGTTTCAAAATGTTAGTAAATGTTGCTTGAAAGGGTTTTAAAAGGTTTCTTGTCTCGTCAAGCTAATTGTATTATGATGTCTCTATTAATACTCTATTGTGTAGTTAAATTTAAAATTCCTTATTTTCAAGTTGTGTATCAAGTGTGTTTTCAAGTTTATATTCAAGTAATTATGCAAATGTTTAAATATCTTTAAAATTATATGCACTGCAATAGCTACTCTTAATGTTTGTAGTGATAAGAGATGTGTATTTTTCTTAACCTTTCATCCATTGGCCAAAGATAAGAAGGAAAGATAAACATTGAACAACAAGCTCAATTATTGCTTTTTAAGTTAGTAACCTTGTAATTGTACCTAATATGAATTAGAAAGTAGTAGAATTCTTTGGAAAAAGCATCTTTCATATTTCGACGTAAATGTATAAGCTTTTATTATAATTAATATTTAATAAAGAAAGTTTTTTTGTTCTCATAGATATGACATTTTTATATATGTACTCATTGTTAATCACAACCACTTTAAATTCTTATGTCAGCTGTCTCGTTGACTTGTATTATCAGTGTTATTAAAATTATAAAACATCTGTTTGAATACCTTTGTTTCAAAACTCTATTGTTTTACTTATAAAATAATATTTTTTTATTTTCGTCCATACGTCTTTATTTTTCATATTTCATTTTATATATTTGATATTGTATTTAATAATATATGTAATTGGCAATCTCCCTGATGGGGTTAATGCTTCTCCTGACTTTAACTCTGCAATAAATTGCAGTCACTCTTTGTTTACTTGATAACAAATGAACGGTATTTCAAAATTATGAGGCAATTTTTTTAATCTTTGTATTAAAAGAGTAATTAATTTTAATTTTTCTTTGCATTCATATTAATAGATATTTATCTTGCTTTGTTTACTATTGATAAAATCGGAACCTTTTTCAAAGTGTGTTATCTTTTTAGAAGGAAGTGTAATTCTGATTAAAATCTGATCTGCTCACTTATTCTAAGATGAAATATATTGTACATGAGCTGTGTTAAAAAGAAATTTTAGTATATCTTGAAAAATATACATCTACGTTAGTATTGGAGAAATTCTTGATGCTGAAAATGTAGATAGAACTAAATTTTGTCTCAGGAAATGAAATTCAAAATTGGGAGATTCTTATTTTACTAAAGTTTTGTAATAGTAACTTATATCTACTCTATATGAAGTCTTTTCTATTCTGTGATGTGTATCATACTGTAAGAAAAGCCGATATAACGATTTACTGGAAGTATGAATTTATCTATAGCATCTGTATTTTGAATAATATTTTAAATATAAATGATCTGTATCTATATTTCATTCAACTTATAAATACCATGCTACTATAACTACATGCATTTGTATATTTATGACAGGTTTGTAGTAAATTAAATATCTAAATAATAGTTTTAGAATAAACAGAAACTTTAATGATTGGTGTTTATTTTTAAAAATCAGTTTTAATCATAGTACAAGACAAGTAGAAAGTTTCTAACTCAATGGAAGACATTCATTATTCCAGAAATATTTCAATCTTCTCTTGGATATCCTACTTGTATTCTCAGTGGTGGTATTCAAATAATTTAACAACCGATTCTCTGCTCTTCTGAATTTTCCAAGTATAAACAAGACAAGAAAATAGTGCATTAACACATATATTATGAAATATCTTCTAACGTTAGAAGAACTCTGTTACAAAATATCTAACTATCTGACTATCAAGCATTCCTATTTACACTTTTGCTTTTCCAAAAATATTTGCAACTACTTCAATATAAATTTGGAATGTTCTAAATAGTTCATGTCCTGTAGATTGTAGCAGCTTGATTACTGGATTTTTTTTAATTTCTGAAATGAAGTTTTGTTAATAAAGTTCTTAATTTGTACATTCTGTCTGAATTAATCACAATTATAGTATTAATGAGGCAATCATGAAACTTGAAGCTGCTGCAGTCGTCCGATGATCTCAGAGCCACAGGTCCAATTCTTCCCACTTTTCGAAGCATTAAACTTATCTTACCTGGCTTTTAAATTTTACTGGTGCTGTCTTTATTTCACGTCTGGATGTTGGTCAAATGTGTCAGTTAAAGGGCATAGGGAAGACGTTCGATGGTTGCTCACTGCCTCCTCTGTAAATATGGCAGTCTCCCTGCCCAATCCGTAGTCATATCAAATAGTGTAAGACATAATTTGAAAATTGTAAATATAAAAATATGGTAGGCTGTTCAAACTTTATGAAAACGATTTTCACAGTTAATTTTTGCACATAAATGCCTTATTTTTGTGCCAATTTGGCTCACAGTCTTAGCTATAAATTCTGGCTCGAAATTTCCATCATAATACAGTTTTCTTATCACATTCATGTTATTTTCCTCAGTACTTCATGGGAAACTTTATAAAGTCTGCTCAGTTTTTGTGGACATCATCTCCCTAACACTCGCTTTTACAAACAAGTTGCTCTTGATATATGGAAATTTGTAGAAACACTGGAGGATACATTATTATTTTTGAGTGATTTTGGCAAAAAAGGGAGCATTTCTTTTAACAATCAATGTAAAAAAACAAACACTGAAATGGGTTTGTGAATATAAAGAAAAGTTTTAAAAATGACTGGCGCTTAGTGCTAGATTTTGTTATGAAGGTAAATTAAAGTTAAAAAAATATCAAGTACAGCTATTATTATTAAATTCATTTTATTATCAGTGAAGTATTTTAGAACCCTTTTTGAAAAAGAAATTTTGATTTATATGGAGAAAACGTCAATAAACTTTAGCTTCATATAGACAAAGCTTTCAGTCACTCTTCCATTTCCAATGTTGTATATTCAGAAAAGAAAAAATCACATATGGAAATAAACTGTATACAATTTGAAGAAATACATTTAAAATCACCTGATGCCTTTCCATATTTGTGTTACTAAATCAAGAGTTATAAAGACGGCATTCACAAACATTAAAAAGACTAAAAAGTTTGCCAAAAAATGTGGAAAATAATTGACATGACTGTAGTACGATAAATTGCATTATCATGCAAGTTTTGAGACAGAGCTATATTCAAGAGTCAAGGCTGTTCAACAGAGTCAAATAGTTGCAAAGAATATGGCATTTAT
Organism: Maratus michaelseni; assembly: GCA_963931845.1. Classification (NCBI taxonomy): domain Eukaryota; kingdom Metazoa; phylum Arthropoda; class Arachnida; order Araneae; family Salticidae; genus Maratus; species Maratus michaelseni. Next base: position 277,065,628 of record OZ007598.1, on the reverse strand, counting down.
ATGTAAAAATTAACTGTGAGACTCGAATATATAAAGTTTGTATGACTTGTAGTATTCTCTCAAAAATGAGCTTATTAACTATTGCTAAGCTCAGTAACATAAAACACCATAATTTGGACAAAAAATCGAATCTTATAATTCTCTCTAATCATATGTCATTACTCTTCTGAAAAGATACCCTACAGATCACCAGTGCATTTATTTAATAGGAATTTTGGCAAAACACAAAGCTGAAACAAATAAGAACCCATCACAATGTTATGTTTATAATATGTTGTTTCTCGACATGAACATTAGAAGAGAGTAACGAATAGAAGTTTATGATATATGCATTAAAATGCCATTTTAACAACTGGTTCACCAAACTCAACCAAAAATTATGTAATGATTCTACCAAATCATTGCAAACTGCCTGAATCCCACATCTGCTTGTGCTCATACATAAGCTACATTTTTTAAAAGACTGAAAAAAATCACCCTCTCGGTTAGGTAATCTACTTGCCTGTGGGAAGTAGATTCTTTTATTTCCACACGCTGATCATGGCCATAATTTTATAAGTCATATATAATCAAATTCAGTGGATTTTAATTTTGTTCAGCATCCTGGACATTTTATAACAAAGTGGAAAAATAACAACACAAACATAAATTGAAACCTTCGGCAAAATTACACAGCACGTTAGGCATAATTTAAGCAGCACCAATTAGTAGGCATTAATATAAACACGTTAATACAAGTCACATTTTTATATGATGATTTGCAACACAGTTAGTAGGGAGGTGTTTTTTATCCATAACAGTTTCTTAATCAGTATTAGAATTATAGCTATATATTCCAGAAGATGCAATAGAGAAATTTAGGTACTTGCTTTCTATATTGGGCTTGGCGTAACTCAGGCTTAATTAAGGCGTCCGGATACAACGAATAGCTTTTGAGTGTGAAGAAGTGAAACATTTACATTAGTTGATAATTCATGATTTCTGAGAGTGGAATAACACTAGGGCCAGGAGAGGGAAAAGTTTGCCAATAGATCAAAGAAGAAAGCCAGACACATTATATCTTTGGCTCATTATCAGAGTTGTTCTTTATCATGTATTTGCATTTATAATATAAAATAAAAAATTATTCCTTTTGACGTGTTAAAATTGCTCTTTTTCCATTTGAAGGTTACAAGGTACCGAATAATATAACACAATATTTTTAATTTTATTATCATATTCCTTTCATTTTTCGTTTTGTTTTCATTTGAAGTTACAACTTTTTGATTAGCTGTGTTTGTGACTTGCCTATCAAATACTATGGGAAATCCCAGAAATAAAAAGTACTGTTTTCTTGGGAAAAAATATGTAACAAAATCTCACAAATAGCCTCAATTTTTTCTCACTTCTTAGTATTGGAACGTTAAATAACATCAGCTAGTTTTTTTTAATTTGATAAAAATTATTAAATAATAATTCTGTACCACCTTCATTTTCTTATGAAGTCAGAGCAAAAATATCACTTGTTCTTAATAAGGCTCCAAAATTTTAGTTCATGTTTTATTATTAATAAGGGTAAAAATTTTCAAAGCTATATTGAAGTACAGTCTTTAATCTAAAAATCATTCAAAGAAGTTTGAAAATCATTGTTTTACAAAATCAAAAACCTTCTCTTTTCAACAGAAATAGTGCTTTGTATCACTAGCATCTCTTGTACCTTTACAACTTTACGCACATAATTATATTTCAGGCAGGCACAATCATTTGGACACATCTGAGTTCTCATAATGTTTTATCTGATCACATGCAGGAGGTACATTGAAAACATTTCTCGAATATTAAAATTATTCTCGCAATACCTTGAAGCAAGGTTGTCCAATTTTCCACCTTCTCGAAGTACCGTAAAATCCCGTTAATCCGCCCCCTAAACACAGCAGAAAATCGTAAAATAAGCAGGGGGGGCGCTTACACGGTATTAAAACTGTAGTATATGATATTTATAGGCGGTGGTGGCGGGGGAGATGCTAATGACTGATCATCGCAAAGCATGCATTATTTTAATAAAGTAACAAAAGAAAAACATTTTGAAAAAAAAATGATAGACAAAATAGAAAAACAGTATAACTTCACGATTAATGGCGATTTCAGATTACAGAAAATTCTGGATTTCAGAAGCTTTGAAACTGGAATGCATTTAGATAAATAATAACACTAATATCTGTCATTAATATGGTAACAGAAAAATAAAATGAACTTAATAATTTAAAATAATTTAAAAACACTGAGAAATTGCAGTTGAAAATGTTCTGAAATACTTTCTAGAATTAGTAACATTTTATGTGGTGTCGCCATCTGTTGTAAATTTGAAAGATTAAATAACAGTTTTTTTTAATCATGATTTCGTATCTATGCTAAATAAATAATACAAATCACAAAAATTGAGAACATACAGAATGAATTGGTAGTGTTGCCAGATTTTTAAAACGAAAAACATTACTACCACAAAGATAGCACAAAATATGCTACAAATTTGACTGTGGCGCCATCTACTGATCAATCAATTGATAATTTTTTGTGATAGTTTTCATTAGTAAATTCTTTAGTAAAATAAATAATTCTTTTTTAATCAAAATATTTCACACACAGCATCAAATACACATTTTTAAACTTATTTCATGAGAAACTTTCACTATCAATATTTTTATTACCTTCATATCGCCATGGAGATAAATTTACAGCAAAACTAATGTTTGTTTATATTGCTTTTTCATATTGACAATAGTTGAAGTTGTGTATGTTACTTTTGTGTTTGTACACGTTTGCAATACATCAAAGAATCGTCATGCCTTTCTGATCTGTTGGAAAAAAAAAACACTCGTGAGATAAAATTTTTGGTGTTGATTCTGATGTGCAAGGCGAAATTTTTTTGGGGGAGGGCGCTTTCTCGGGATTTTTTGAATTTTCCAATTTGTTTACAAAGTGGAAGGGGGGCGCTTAATCGGGAAGGGCGGATTAACGGGATTTTACGGTAAACCTATATTTTAACATACAATATAAAATGCAAATAATATTCAACAATTGATTTATTTTGTTAACTTTGATCAATTGTATATCAAAGTATTTCATAAAATTAACTGTACCACCATCTAATTAACATATGCTTTGTGGATTTATCAGATTATTATTATATGCAATCACATTTTTTTAAATTATTTTTTAGTTAACATATATTGATGTTGATTGTTAAAAATACAGCTATTTTTATAAATTAAGCGAATTTTAGTTTTGTCCAGCGTCTTTGACTTTTATTTTAAAAATAAGATGGAAAATATAAGAACCTGAAGCAGCATTTTTATCTAAAATAATAAACTTTGCTTTAAGATAACAATTTGTAACTGTGCCACAATTTGGTTATTTTATTTTATTTTGTTTTATCACTCTAAACATTTCATTTTTTTGCAATATAAAAAAAACTTCATCATTGATAGATTAAATATAGAGATAACAAAATGGATTATTTCTGTAACCAAATGTACAGTGAATGTATGTAAAGCAAGAAGGTCATGGAGGTAATTTGTTAATTAAATCACATGTTGCTGCTTTAAAAAATCTGACATTTCTAATAAAGAAAGTCTACATTAAAAATATTATATCCACTAGTGTTGCTTCCTTCTTTAACATATGCACTCATATTAAAGTAGTAAAAGGAATGCCACAGATTTTGTTTTTGATAAAAAGTTTACGTTGCTGAAATGCAGTGCTATATATTGTAATCTGAGTATATGTATCAACAGTGATAGTACTTATGCCAAGAAGTCGAATTCATTAGAATGTACGACACTGGAGTCTGGTGTCAGAATCTGTGATATCGAAAAAAATCTGACAGAATTGCATTTTTGTGTAGAACAGTTAGTAGTTTCTGACAGAATTGCATTTTTGTGTAGCTGTCGTTATCTACAAGATCAAGCTCTTTTATATGACAAGGGAATCATTTCGACAGTGCTCAGAATAGGGCACATAGATTAGACTTGACTTTGTTATGTATTTTGAAATATTTGCTGAAATATAAAAATTAGTCCAATATAAACAAGAAAGAAAAATCATGCACCAAGGATAGATCTTGAAACACTTTCCAACACTAACAAGCCACCGCTGTTTAATAAGATAAATAAAGTATCTAAGTAAGCATTTTAGAAAATGAAGAACATATTTGAAAACCAGATTTAAGAAATTACAGGTAGCCAGAAAGTATTCCAATTCTTTGGTGCAGCCCTGTATATAATTTATAGATTTGTATATACTGCATATAGTATGCTATAATTTAGTTTAGTTAGAAAACCCATAACACAGTGGAAAATTCACTTTCAGCAATTTATATTAATAGACAGAAATATGTTTGAATTCTTTTATATGACCTGTATATTATGTTAAGATTTTTATGTGTGCCACACATTAAGCTAGAATTTAATTCAGCCAAAAACAAGCTGTAAACTATTTAAATCACATTTCCAGAAATTACTATACATAAGAGGCCACATATCCAGTTATTTACATGGCCCTGCATGTGATACAATTTATATTCAATAAACATCTCTTAGTATACTAAATATATTTCATGTTTAAAATGAATAACTCTATTGAAACATCTTTTAATCAATTTATGCCAAGTCACCGAAATGCTTACGAATTTTTGTTGTGTAGTTTTGTATATGATCTGTAGCATTTATACATCCTTCATAGCAAAACTTAGTTAAAGGCATACTTAACTGAAAGCACACTTTCAATTGTTTCTTATAGACAATACTTCGGATACAGTACTGTACCTGAATTTTTTTGTGTGTCCCTGTAAATGAACAATAAATGCTATGCACATCATAATATAAAACAAGTATCTTGTAGTAAATCTCATTAATGTATATCAATTTCATCATATTTAAAATAGTGTAACATAATTAAAATACGCTGCAAACAGTTTTTCTCCATAGGCCATTATGTGACATGATACTTTTGTGTGGCACTGTAAATGAAAGAAAAAAGCTTTACACTCCATATTTTACAGAAAGCATGTCTAGTGAAAATCTTAGTGAAACTCAGAAATTGATATCAATTTCATTTATGTTTGTAATAGTGTAACATGATTAAAATGCACAGCAAATGATATTCTCCATTAGACCATAAAATAAGGGATTTCTGTGTAGTCTCTCTGTAAACTAATTATAAGTGCTACACATACCATATTCGATAGTAAGCATCTTGTAGTGTACTTCATTGATGTATATCAATGTCAATATATTTGAAATAGTGTACCATCATTAAAATACACTGCAGAGGACCATAATATAGCAGCATTCTTTTAAGTGACCCTGTAATAAAATATCAGTGCCACATACTTCATTTCCAATACCATTACACACCTCAATAACACATACCAATTGCATAACAATCCGAGTTTGCTGGAATGTGTTAAAAATCACCCCTTCCTACATAGAAATAATGTTTTTCAGCATATTTTTGTACATTCGCTTATGGTTAAACTATTGCTTTAATGCATATTTTGATTTAATTTATATGAGCATATTCAATAAGAGTTTGGATATAGGTACACATTGATAATTTTATTGGCTTAAATGGATATGCATGTTTTCACACACATTCTCAAATTTGTTGAATAAGTATTTTTCCACAAATGCGCATATTAAAACATACCCTCAATTTTTTTCGCCATTACAATCGCCATTGATAGGTATTTTTATACAAGTGTGCATACTAAAATATACCCACTTTTTTCCACATAAAGAGTTTTATCTTTGCATTGAAATGCTTTAAAAATATAAAATCCGTGTCATAATATTATAATTTTTACAAAAGAAAATTATTCCTGTATGTATAATTAATTTTAACCTCTTCATTTTTTAAGGATATTACAAAGTTCCTGTAAGTCACGAAAATAAATAATTTAATGTTTCATACACAGTTATAATAAATGAATAATAACTGTTTTAATTGAATAAGCTTCGAAGCATATAATATTTATTTTATAATTCATGATGTTTTTTACTATTTTTATTTTTTATACCAATTTATTTATTCTAAAAAAACATGAACACTTAAAGACGTATTTATTATATTTAGTCAAACATATTTTTACTTTTGAGTTATTTTTGCAAAAATAATAAGTTTATTTGTTACAGTTTGTTAAGCATTGATAGTTTGAGATATATTCTAAAGGGATAATATAGTATTGCAAATTCAACAATAAAATAATTAGAATGGTTAGGTTTTCACTTTTTCATAGTATTCATCCTAATTAAATATAATTATTTTTTTAAAGTAAGCTTGATGATAGTTCAGAGAAGAAGAAAATCATTTCTATGTGTTTATTTTAATACAATATCTAATATATATATATATATATATATATATATATATATATATATATATATATATATACTTTTAAAAGTTTATGAAAGTGCTACAAGTCTATGTGTGAATAAAAATATGTAAGAGTAATATGTAAGTATGATATTAAAAACGTTCCTTCATTTGTACTTATTGTATTTGTTTGACACATTCAAAGGGGATGCTATACCCTTTGATTTTTTTTCTTTTACTTTTAAATTTTTTTGTACCGTCTTTATATATTATAAAATGAAATTCTTAAATAAAATAATTTTATCATGGTTAACATTTTGAAAAAAAATTAAAACGTTTATTTTTTTTATTTTTAATATTTTTAAACTATTTTTTAATATTCACAGGAGTATCCTTCATAACTTAAGGAATTTATTTTCTTATAAACCAATTATTTTTAAGAAGCAAAAATTTAACATCTTTATTTATTCTAAAACTAAGCAAAAACATGAATTTCTTCATATTTACATTAAAAGTTTTTTTTTATTCATTCTATTGCAAAATCTATACCTAATTCTATTGAATATAAAATAGAAGTTAATAAAAAGAACATAAACTTATATTTTTGGGAAATTTTTTACATCCTTGTACTGATGTGTTGAACACATTAACTGAATTTATTTTTTACTTATAAATAGAATATTGCGACTAAAAAAAATATAACTGAAATCTTAAAGATGTATAAGGAACAGTATTTATTTTTGAATTTATTTAATGTAATTGAAATATTTGATTTTTAAAACATTAATTCAAATATCACTGTAAATTTGTTAGCTTTTTTCATTGATGTTTATATGTCAGGTTTAAAATGCATGGCGAAGTTATGATGTGCTGCAAAAAAATGGCCATATATTCCTAGAAAAGAAAGAGATCTACACAGATCTCGATCAATGTCCAAAAATATACTAAATAAAATGGATTGTTTTTGAAATGAAAGAATATTTAAGGTTACTAAATTCACTATTTTGTTTATCATACAATAAGAAATTATTATATAAAATGAAGTAGTGAATGTTGCCAATAATTACCTTAAATTGTATGATTGAGTTTTATACATCCTCAACATAACCATGCTTAACCAATGCAGCTTTATCTCACATTACTAAAAACTATAAGTTTGTGAGAACCAAATTTAATTAGTATTCTGTTATTATTTTTATAAAGAGAAAGCTTAAAAAATTCTGATAAGAAATAGTTGTCCAAGTTTGAGCAATGCCTTCAGAAAAACATTTGTGGAAAAGTTATGAATTTAATATATAAAATAATTTCTACATTGTACAGTCTCGGGGAAAAATTTACCACCACCAGAGTTACTAGCTCTGCTGCAAATCATCATTTAAAATGTGACTGGTACTAATCGAGTAGTAATTATATATCTACGAATTGATGGTAAGCTTATATTTTTCTTAAGGGGTCATGTACATATAAAATTTGTAACAAATTAAAATTTTGAAAACTGACTCCTGATTTTGAAATCATATTTAGATTTTGTTTTAATAAATTTTTTCTTCGGTTATCACATGGGAAGTCATTCAATCCATTAATTTAAGAATTATACAAATTTAAAGTTTAGAACACCTATTATTAAATTTATTTTAGTCGTAGCAAAACAGGTTACAATGTGGGTAGTTTGTAAGAATAACTCATAAACTAATTGGCAGAATGAGCTTTAATTTTATATTTCTATGTTTGAAGTTTCTAAAAACTTCTAAACTCTAAAAACTAAATTTATATTTCAGAAAATCATAGGTTACATTTCATGTTTAAAAAGAATTATAAATAATTAATTTTTTGACATAACTTGATTTGCAGATGTTACAAACATGCAAATCCAAAATCATATATCATTCTGCCAACTTGTTTCTGAGTTATGCTTAAAAAACTATTCGTATTTAAATCTGTTTTTCAATGACTACAAATGAATTTAAAATTTGGAGTTCCAAACATTAAATGTATGTAATTCCTGAACAATGGTACAATTTCTATGTGTAGGTAGATGTCCCCATAAGCAAATTTTAAGTATAAGATTAATTAGTAGTCGCCATTACTAATCGATTGCCACCAGTCAGAGATAATTTGCAATATTTATAGTAGAGTTAGTAGGGAATGATGCATTCTTTTTTCCCAAGAATGTATAATATGGTATTAGGACATTAACTGTAAACCGTCACGGTACAAGAACATTAACTGTAACTTAGATTAATGGAACGCTAGCCGCCTGTCAAAAAAACATGTGCGAAGTCATAAATTTGTAAAAAAATTGTAGCAGAACTGAAAATAACATAGAGATAAGAATCTCGATGAATTTATGAGTTCTGTGATTTTATATCGAGTTAAAATGTATCCATTAAATATAATGGAATAGTTTGTCCTTTGGAATATGGCATCACAGGGTATTAGCGTCTGTTTGCCTGCAAAATGCTTTAGGTAAAATTCACATTTGCGGAAGTGAGGAACAAACTGAAGATCACTTGGTTTTGAGGTGCAAAAAGTTTTCAGGGATTCGAGATATGGTGTTTGGAAAATTACGGGTGTCGAAGAGTATGAGGTATGAGGATATTTTTTCGGCGATGGGGAGACAGGGAAGTGTAGACCTGGCTCTGTTTTCACAGTTCTTGAATGAGATTTATAGTCACATTAGTAGTTGGTTTTGATGTTACCTAGTTATGGTTGCTTGTCAGTAGTCGTTATATCGGAGTAGGACTGGTTTGACGGGTTTTTATAGTTTATGGTCTCGGTAGTTGGTACGGTATGTGGATTAGGACAGCTATATAGGTATAGAAAGCTGCTCACCGGGCCTGAAGGGTCAAACAACAACAACAACAAATTCACATTACTTTCATTGAAATTTTCTCTTAAACGTAAGTTTATTTATCATTAATTTCTACCTAAAATGAAATAGTAACGTTTTAGGACTACTTGGTAAGATTTAATTCGATTGTATGCTGCATCACACTTCAGGTATTATAATTTATCTTGAGATAATTAGAGGATTCTATAAACCACCCTCTATTTCTGATTAGCAGTGATGCAAGACTTGACATTTGCTTGCTCCCTCCCCCCCTCTTAAACTGGAGATTTTTCTTCTTTTTTATGATGTTGAGAATTGTAAGGTTGCGGCATGCATTATTTCATTTCTTTCTTGGTTAGATCCTATTTGATTCACCACTTGGCGAAATCTCGCCAAATCGTCGATAGTCAGCCAGATATATCTCTTTTATTATTTGAAAGGCTGAGCTTCCTATTTTTTAGTGATGGCGTTTGCTAAGTATATTGGGCTTGCTACATTATCAGATGATTCCTAATTCAATATTTATCTGTATTTTTAATGATTTATTATTTATTTTTTTAATCGAAATAACAATTAATCATTAAGCGGTAACGTCATGATATTAAAAGAGAAAAAACGATATCACAAGCTGTTTATTTAAAACATGTTATTTTTTCTACTTTTGCTGAGGTAGTAGGTGTTAAGAAAAATATTGTAAAAAAAAATAAATATCCAAGATTATTTTTTTTAGTATTCAATAATGTTGTGTACATTTTATTGTTGAAAGTTGCTAATTGTTGACATTTTAGTGACTGTTGTATTTCTGAATTTCTTGTTCGTTTTGGGATTCCAATAAAGCAAGGTCACTGGATCCAGCAATGTTTTTTATTGTCTTTTCATATAGTATACGAAGCTCTGATGCATGCAGTACACTGCTCACAGCATTAGCAAATTTCATGTATTTTTATGGATTCCACTATAGTAGTGACTGATGTCACTACTATAGTGGAGGATATTTATTATATTAAGGATATTTTTCCTTAGTTGCTGCATCCAGTGATATATTTTTTATTGTTTTCATGTGCACTAAGCATTCATATATGCAGTACAGTGATTGCAGCATTAGAAAATTTAGCGTATTTTCGGGGATTCCAATACAATCATTTTGCTGTATTCAGTGATAGGGTTTTCTTTTGTTTTCATGTATGCGACTTTAATGTATTTTTCAACTTTGCAATGATCGTTATCATTTTTTGTAGTAATATGGATGATATGTTTGAAAAAATGTTTATTTTTACTACTCATATTATCTTTTTATTTGTATGTTATTAAATTTGTGAAATGAAATATTTATATTTTATTCCAAAATGCAATATCCAAAAGAACTCCTTAGTTTATAGTTTAATTAATACTTACATATTATTTGGGCCAGGTTTGAGCTAATTGCACCATGCATGAAGCCAATATTACTAATTACAGCAACCCTTATTATTTTTTATTGTAATTGTATTATTAAAAAAATATTAGACTATTTAATACGCCTACTATTTTGAAAAGTTATATAAATAATGCTTTGAAATATCCAATTTTGACGCAAATTGAAAACTATTGAGGAAAGGGAAAAAATGAAAGCTGATTTCACATTGATTTGGCACCCTCTGTTGTGACTTAATATAGGATAATGTTAAAAATTTAGTTTTAATTCTGAATTTACACAACATTATATTAAAAAAAAAAAAAGATATCTGCCGTAATATCTGGAAGGAATGCTGCAGCAGCATACATGCCACACACGAAGAATTACATAAAAGAAATAAAGAAATGGTCGTAAATGTCGCAGGTGAAATTTCAGCATATAGCCTGTATTCATGAATGACGTACAAACAGAAATACAGTAATATGATGTATTTACAAATCATAAAAATGAAATTAAAAATTTGAAAAATACAAAATTCGAAATTATTAATAGGATTTTAAAAATATAAATAAGAAAAAACCTACTAAAATTACAAAAACTCTTCTATGGATATATCATAAATGGTATAAGAATAGGAAAACATTAATTAAACTGAATTTAGAAATCACAAGCTCCTAAATTTGAAATTATTAATTTGATATAAATAATATAAATATGATATCCAAAATTATTAATACACTATAAATAATATTTTAAAGAAAAAAATCTGCTAAAATTGCAGAATATGGACTCTAATTGCGCATGATATACCAACATTACATTACCATTTTAAACCAAATTTAGAAAACAAAAATATAAACATGAAATTATTAATTTGTTATAAAGAATAAATACGGCATTTAAAATAAAAATAAAAACTAAAAGTATATAAAATAGTAAAATTCCGATTTTATTTTTACATTACGGATTATAACAGTAATTTTACTGAAATCCATGAAAATCTGATTCATCACTCTGAGATAAAAAGGTTTAACAAGTCCTCATTGATGCTGCTATCCAAAAATAAATCATTGTTTATTTTTTATTATAAATTATAGTTTATTTTTTTATTATAGTTTATAGATTTTTGTTTTTTATTTATTAATGTCCATTTACTATATTTTATTTATTTATTTATTTTATATTATTTACCATTTTCAACAATGTTATGTTTTTAATAATGTTAAATTACTGTTTTGAACATGATTGGTAAAGATAAACAAGATTGGAAATTAGCAACCATTTTAAGCAATCTATCTCATGGCCTGGATAATATGTAAGTACCTAAAAGACTATTAATTTTGTTACATTTCAGGTTGACAAAAATTCTATTTTTGCCTTTGGCCCAACAAAATTTTTTTTTGTCATGTTTCGAGTTGACTTTAAAAGAAATTTTCATGTTTAGGCCGAGTATAACCCAACATATTCAGAGCTCTAATACCAATCAACTGGAAATTCTGCTAATTAATGCTATGCATAAAATATAATTTTGGGGCCACCTACATGTTAAAAACAACACCAACTTTAAGTTTTCAAATGGCAACACTCACTTTTGACACTTTAAGTTCCTTCGATCAATCATATTGAAGCATCTTGTTAATTTTCTAGTGGTTTGTAGTATACACTACATTTTCGAAAATTGTTATGTAGAGAATGGCGCGATAGAAAACAATCAATTTGTAGTGAACAAGTTGCTACTTTCAGTGCTATTTCAGGATAAAAAAATAATAGTCTATTCTTCAAATCACATGATTATAACTTTCTTTTGTGCAAAATGTGTACTGCAGAATGATTTGTGAATGTCCATGCAAAATATCCCCTTCAGTATTTTGCATTGCATTCATTATATGATATAGATTTTTCCATTGACACTTGCTGGTAAAATCAAGCACTGACCCACCAAAGAAAATACTTTTGTTATTCGTTATATTTGTCTATGTATTCATTGTTAAATTTCCAATTAAATTTCCACCAAGACTGAAACTGTACATGAATTTAATAACACTCACAAAGGATGTGAATTAATTTATTAGATCTTCATGTTTTAATATCAGGTTGTTTTTTTAATTGCTTTTTTATATATTTATTATTTTACAATGTAAATAACCCATGAGCCACCTCTGCCTCAGTTATATTGTATTTGATGATTTTCTGGCAAACATACAATAACAAGGAGCCACTGTGTTACTTAATCTGTGTCCTCACTTTCGACTGTAGAATAAATCCTTTGATAAAGTCTGAAAGTAGCAAAGTAGTGACTGCATTTGTAAAATAGTCTGTAGTCTCTATTTTTAAAAACAAGCTGTAGTAGTTAACTAGATTTGTAATATAAAGTACTTGTAGTTCATTACAATACTCGTAATTCATTAAAAAGAAAATTAGTTTTTCTGACATTGTTTGTCTTTTACATTTATTACTATCCCTAAATATTTGTACTAATAAATTCGTGACTTACTTTATAAAATAAAATACAGTGTAACCCCGATTTTATGTTTTTCATGGGATGAGCAGAAAAAAACCGTACAAAACAGGAAAACGTAAAATCGGGGTCAAATAGAGAAATCACTTCAAGAAAACAAATTATACAAAATAAACTTACCAATACCATATTAGTATTTAAAATAATGTGTTATTCTTTATTGCGTTTTCTTTTTAAGTGTAATTTCACATGTATTCTACTTTCAATTTTTTTCTTAATTTTCATGTCCAGTTAAAATTTCTTTAAAATTTTTAAACTCGCAATGGTCTTTGCCGATGAGGGCACGGTGCCTTCTGGATCTTCATCAATATCATCCTCACTTCAATATTGCGAAATCAAATCGTCAATAGTCTGAATGACTGTGGTAGCAATAACATCCTTATCGCGATCAATGTACTCATCAACATTGATGTCTGCAAGTATAAATTCATCCTCTTTTGTGTAGTCTTCCATAGAGAGCTCTTCCGGCGGCGCTTCACTGTTAATTTCAGATTTTGAAAATTCTCCTTCAGAAAAACATTTGACATGCATTTTTCCTCTACTCAGTTCCACAACAATGAGATGAAATGAAGAGCACCCGGCACATTTAGCTTTCTTTTCCAAGCATCTTGAAGCTCACCAGAATCAAGTGAAAAAAGTTCTTTTCTTACCAGTTGCTTTCTATAATGCATTTTGGAGGATCTGTTTATTCCCAAGTCACATGGCTAAAGTAAGCTGGTACAGTTGGGTGGGAAAAAATCCATACGCACATTCTCTAAATTCAGATTAACATGAGTGCACTGGTCTACGAATAAAATTGCTTCTGTAAGCTCATTTTTATATTCAGTTTTCTTACAAAATCTTCAAAAAGATTTAGAGTCATCCAAGCATTGTGGTTGGAATTGAAATCTGTCAGTAAACTTTTGATGTTTTTGGAGCATCGGAGCTTCTTGGATTTACCAATCACAAAGGGTGTTAGTTTCTCAGTTTCATCTGTAGTCGTAAATAACAAAACTGTTTATCGCACTTTTGATAGCTACCGACTGTGACACGTTTCTCCTTTCACAGTGTATGTTCTATCAGGGAAGAGATTAAAAATCAATTCGGTCTCATCTGCGTTAAAGATGTCTTTTTTAAATAATTATACACAAGAGAAGGCAAAGTTTTTTTCATCCATTCCTCAACAACCGCAGTATTTACTCCATCTGCCTCACCACAAATAAACTTATAAGACAAATTATACCTCTTCTTGAATCGGTCGATCTAACCATTGGATGCCATGAAATTCTGCATTTTAAGTCGAGAAGAAATTTCAAGAGCCTTTTTTTACAAAATTGAACCATTGATTGGAATCTTGGCTGAACGGGCTTGTGTAAACCAGTCGTACAAAAGATTTTCCAGTTTCTCAAAAAGAGAGGTTTTCAATGTTTTTTTTTCTATGACAAATTTCCCAGTTTTTCAGATTTTAATTACATAGAGACCATTTGTTTTAGGATGGTTTGTAACGTGGAACAAGCGATACCGAATGATTTTATGAGATCCACTTTAGATCCTTTAGAACGTTTGGATTTTTCGATAATTTCTGCCTTTTCGGCTACAGAGAAACATTTTCTTTTAGACATCCTACTTTTGACAAATAATAGTTCATCATTACGTTCTCACGGGAGTATTAATGGGAAGGGGAAGAACTGTTTTTGATAACAAACAACCAGTTGACCAAGTGGAAATCATATTTGTTCTTTTGAAAAATTTTCCATGAGTGAAAAAAGGAAAAAATTCTGAGGTACTTGGCCTAAAATGACGTACCAAGCGGGAAACGTTAAGAGTAAATAACGTAGAATCGAGGTGCTTTTAACATTATCAGAATAGGAATTTTTTGGGACCGACAAAAAATAACGTAGGAAGTGGGATAACATATGAAATGGATTACGTAAAATCGGGATTCCACTGTATTTTATTCTTATAAATTTATTTTGTCTGAATTGATATTTTAATTTTCCAATTATTCTTTTTGCAAATGCTTTTCTAGTTTTCAAAATACAATAGGGTAAAAACAGCAGTAGTCAGTCACTTAAGTTTTAGTAGTCGACTAATTGTACTAGAAAAAAGGGCTGATTACTACTACAAAAAATACTCCGTTTTCTTCTACCCACTCTTGGCTGATGATTGGTAAAACGATTCTGAATGTTGCAAAATGATATTTCATTTGGGACAAAAAATAAAGTATTTTTAAAGCACTTTATTTTATTGTTGCCTACTATTTTTGCACTTACGCTATATTTATGTCCTTCCATCAGCATGGTTACTTATAAAGTCTTAAAAGCCTTTTTTACAGTTTTTTTTAAAGCTTCAATGACTGAATTTTTTTTACAGATATAGAACTCAATGAACGCTTGTGCTGACCATCTGAAAAGGTTATGAGAAAAGCAGTCCAGGCAGCTGAATAACATTTCAGTTGCGATTGACATTGGGCATAAAATAAAATTCAGGTAGATTTTCTTTTTTATTTATTCTGTACTCCTTTTCCATTCTCTCCAGTCACATTTTGTCTTATGCTATTGCATGCAGCCTACTGCTTTCTGTGAGTATTGTATGATATTGTTATGGCAACACCTCCACTTGTGTGCCAACTGATTTTCTGTTTTTGTATTTTTCTGTTTATATGTATTTTCTAATCTATCATACATACAAATATCATCAGTGATAACGTTGGTTGCCTAATGTGGCATTGATTCCCAGAATGGTGATGGGCGATTCTGGAAAAATTGACATTGTATAAAACAGCATCGATTGTAATAAGAATCGATTCCCAAATTCTAGTATCGTATGTTCTGGAATCGATACTCACACAGATAAGCTTAAAAAAAGTAATTCCAAAACTTAGCAATTAAATGGTAAAAAATTTAATTGTGAATTGTGATAACAAGGATAGATCAATATTTCTGCATCTGATTTCGTAGTAATATATTTATTACTTTGATTTTACTATTTTAGTGACAGAGTTGCTGTGAATTTTTATAAACGGCCTTTTCTTTTCAGGTTAAATTGTTATATTTTTAATTTAGAGCCTAATTATTTATGTTACTACTTTATTAAGTTCTATTTTTCAAGTTTGTCTGCTCTGCTCAAATCATAACTTTCTAAATCGTTCTGATTTGAACCAGGCCTTTTTTAACATTCTTTCTAAGTCATTTGGTTATGAATTAAATATTGAAACTACTTTTTCAATTCTTGGTGACCACTAGTTATGAACAATAATAAAAATTTTTGGCTTTTTATATCTTAAATGTCCATTCTTGCTTACGAGCCATGTTATACAAGGTTCTCGTTAGTTAAGATGTATCTCTCAAGTTTGCCAATATTGTTACTGTATCAAGTGTACTAAATTGTTATTTTTAATTATCTATGGTTGAAGGACTATTAAAGAAAATACTATCCATGAAGCTAATCTGAGGGGATGTTAATTGTTAAAGTACTTTTCCAGGGCTTCAATTTTGAGCTTTTTTCTAATAGGGAAGTCTTTCTAGCAACACTTGTAAATGGTGTGGAGCAAAGCTGTTTGAGAAAAATGGAAAATTATCTTTAACTCTGTTGAAAATAGCCATAAATATTAACACATAGCAAAGGTCATTGAAAGAATATATATAAAAAATTTAACTAATTAATTATTAGCTTATGAAAATTGGGTTTCATCCAGTTTTTATGGTCTTTATAGTATAATTGCATTCCTTTTCCAACTTGTTTGTCACTCCAAAAATATTATTATTTTTTCAAAAATTGGTAAAATATCTTGGTCAAGAGGCTTCCATCTACAAAATTCACTTAGATAATTTTAAAATTTAATATTTAATGCCGCCTTCTTACCCTAAATTTAAGTCCATGCTATTGAGACTAAATAACAACTATTTTCCTATACGAGTGAGTTAGTGGCTTTTCTACAGAATATCATATATCAGAATTCTCTAATAATATTCAAATTTTTTAATTGCTTAATAGGCGTATAGCCAACATAGTAAAAAAGTACCCAAGCCGGGACTCAAACCCGGGGCACCATATTAGCACACTGACGTTCTACCAACTGAACCACTTAGGAACGATACTCAGCCTGGAAATTTTTCACCATAACATGTTGGCAAGACTACAAATGCAGCACAAGATGGAATATTTTCTGTGAGCTGCCAACCCTGGGGGCAAACATGAAATAAAAAAAAATCCAGCATCGACAATTGAATAAATTCATATTTAATACTTGGAAATTTTTCCAGAGAAAATTTCTCACGCCCTGCATTCATAATAATATTCCAAATTTTTAATTGCTTTCCAGGCTGAGTATTGTTCCCAAGTGGTTCAGTTGGTAGAACGTCAGTACGCTAATCTGGTGACCCGGGTTTGAGTCCTGGCTTGGATACTTTTTCACTATGTCGGCTATACGTCTATTAAGCAATTAAAAAATTGGAATATTATTATGAATGCAAGGCGTGAGAAATTTTCTCTGGAAAAATTTCCAAGTATTAAACAGAATTCTCTAGTTGTTTTAATTTTTATTGTGCTTTATTAGTAGTACAAAGTATTGTTTTGTTATATGTTTGATCATATAGTATGAATGCTAATTTTAATATATTTTTCTTTTTGTTTGTAGATGTACAGAAAAAGAATTAGTGACATGTCAGTTATTAGTCTTTCTCTGCTGATTTGATGGTATTCTGTTTTAGAGGTAACTAAATTTTTAGTAGATGAGCATTTGATAAGCAGAAATTTGACATCTTATCCACGAAATGTCATATTAACACTAAAATTATGATATTCTTTATATATATAAAATTTTTTAAAAGGTCATTTTGATGCCTTTGTAAATAGAACTACATTTTTTATTAAGAATTATTGGAAGCTTATAAAAGCATAATATCAGTATAAGTTAAAATATAATTTATTTTAATCTTCTGACTGCCTAGTAAAAAGGCAAAATTGTAATGTTTCCTCTGTATTTTCTTAAATTCTAAAAAAAGTTGATTTTTTAAACATGAGTAAAAAATTTAATTATTTATATGAATATAGTCCTTGAGAGTATTAATCATTACTCAGTTTTTTAAAACTGCAATATATTTGCAGAACCAGTAGACCCATGTGAGGATTTCAAACTGCAGTCTAATATTTTTTAGCATTATCTAATACTTCTTAGATGCAGGTTTAAACTTCTAAAAAAAATTAAGGATAAAATTATCTTCAAACAACATTATCCAAGACAGAATATCATCTCATTTATTCCCTAAAGTTACAGAAAAAACTGAGCAGAGATACTTAAAAGCATGTGCCAGAAAAAAAAATTACTGTCGTATTTTTTCCATGGCATATATAAATATATTTTTTTTATTATATATGCCATGATTTTAACTGCATTAGGGGATGAAATCATCTGCTTCGGAGAAAAAAAAAAGGGACAAAGAAAAATAAATTGAATATATTGAAAATACAATTTCATCATTAAATGTATTATAACAAAGCATACATTTTAGGCTACTTGTAAAATACCATTGCTTCGACAGATCTATTGTTTGTTCTTTTTTTTAATCATTTCAATTAGAATTTTGCTTTTTAATCATAAATATAGATTAAACTTGTGCAGAGATGTCTCTATTTATATTTCTTGTACTGCTTATTTTTTAAAAATCATTTTGAAGTACGGTATAGTGCAGTATTTAATTTTTTGGATAACACTAATTTGAAAAAAACCTTTCATTTCATTTATGAAAATAATGCTGATTTAATTTTTACGTAACTGCATTTTTGAATCAAATAGCATGTTTAATGAAATATGAATGTACTATGTCAGAAGCGTGTTCAAAATTATTTCATATCGTATCTCATTTATCACTGTGCATTTTGTTTTTGATTAGAAAAAAGGATGTTGACAACAGAAATAATATATAAGATTACATTAATTTAAATAATGTTTCTATTGTAGTGAAACCTACGGCTTAGTGAACAGATATAGCAGTTCACCGCAGTGAGAAGGTTAAAAGACATAGTAATTTTTGTCTGAAATGTGCTTATATATAGAAATAATTAGCTAATTGTGTTGGAAAATCTTGTTTCAATTTTGTTAAATTTTAGAAATAAGAATGTTGAAAATTATGAATGTTTATGTGAATTTCTATTATAAAACAACATTGTAAAGCAAATTAATAAAATATTTTAGTATTTCAATCATTCAGTTTGTTTTTACAAAAAAATAATGTAAGAATCATAGTATACTTACAAAAATTATTTTTTAACATTAACAATTGTCTTGCTAAAAACATTATTATCAAAATATAAAAAAGTGTGTCTACTCATGCTCTTGTGAAAAATAAATCGGCCCCGCATTTTAGATTTGAAATTAGGAACATGCAGCTAATGTACCCCTAACATACCATAAAGATATCAATGCTGTGAATTTTTCTAATAAGATATTTTATGAGTTTTTTTAAGTTTAAGTTTTATCTCAACATAAATGCAGTCAATTATAACTTACGATTTCTTTTTTCATTTATCTCCAGCATAAATTGTTTCCCTGCACATAATGAAAACTGCCTGCGAATTGGACTTTCGTGAATCATCCATAAACATATTTTACTTTTGGAGAATGCATCAATGTGTCCTCACTGCCACTTTGAATTTTCCACTAATCATCTTTTAACTGACTGTTCAGGCTGGAGACACATGCAGTGAATTTACTTTAATTCATCAATTCATCAGTACCTACTTTGACAAATCTCATTGACAGCAAAACTCTTTGCTTTTTTAAAAACATAGGCAGTATTTTTTTTACACTCACATAACATTCCTTTTTAAGTTTTTTTTTATTTTTAATAAAATTTGTTTTTTAATTACATTTATTTTTTAGCATAACTTTGAGCATAACATTTACTTTTAATTTTTACTTTCATGTAGCATGTCCCTAAAAAGAATTTTTGTCGTTAAATCTTAAAACCAACCTTGACGAATCAATCTGAATATTTTTCAATTGGCAAAACCTCTATACTATATGAATATAAATGAGTATATATTATTATGAGTACATGTTATTTTCTATTAAAAAAGGATAAAATTAACATTGAAGATATAGTTGTCAGATACTTTTTATTAGTGTCATTAAAATATAAATTAATTTTTTTTCACTTTGGCTCCAGGTTTCGATATTTCAGGTACACATTGAAGTGTACCAGTTTCAGGGTGATGAAAATTTTGTTTGTTGTATTCGTGTCAGTACAACCTGAGATGTACGGCACTGTACTATGTAGTAATAATAAATAATCATCTTATCAAACCTCCCCATCTCCCCCCCAAAAAAAATCCTTTGTCCCATTTTCATCTCAAAAAGTTTTAAAATCTTGAAAACTCTTCACATTTTATTAGATATTTTCTTCGGTATTTATAATTACTATTTTTTGTAGTTGTAAATATTCCTCTAAATTCCTCCCCCAGTAAGAGATAGCTGATCGGTTAGGGAAAGGTAGTGACTTAGAGGCATTCATGGGAGGCAAAGGAGTGACAATTTGTGAGATAGGAGAAAGCAGGGAGAAAAAAACCTACAAATTTTACATGACATAATTAATGGATGAACGAAAAAGAAAAAAAATATTTTTGTTACATCACATGCAGAAAATCAGCATTTTCATGTGAAATGTGAGGTAATACAAAAAAACTGACTGAAGTTTTATTCCCGTTTTAAGATACTTTTTAAATTATACGAATATTTAAGGAGTAAACTCACTTGAAATGTATCATTTTACTAAAAAAGCAATTGAAAGTTTTCCTAAAATTAGTTACATATTTCCATATGAAAATTTTATTTTTTGCTTATTTATATTTATGTCTATTGCTTCATATATATTTACAACTAACAACAAGAAATAAAAGAAGTAAATGGAAGAAAATAATTTTTTTTCTTATGTTGTTTAAGAAATGTTTGTTCATCCATTATTTGAATATTTTAAGGCAAAACTGTCTTTACAGCCGCTATGTGGTTCACCTATTCAAATAAATATATAAAATTACTGTTTCATGATTCTGAATCACAAGTAACAAATGATTGTGGAATAGGGGTATTTTCTCTTTATAGTTAAGAAATGTTCAAATATTTCTTTGTTATAGGTTTGTTTAATATCTCCAATAAGAAATACACTGTTGCAAAGTGTAATTGTGGTTCAATAACATGCCAAAAAAAATTATTGTTTGTAGTTAAAAAAAAAAACTCATTGTAATGCTGAAGTGCAAACATATATTCAATTTAGTTTGAGTGAACAAAAAATATAAATTGTGTCAGACAATAAATTAAAAAGTTTTTTTTTTCAAAATAATGTGCTATCTTACAATAAAAGTAAAAAAAAGAGTCAAATTTGATTGCTAGTATACATTGTAATGAATTGCAAAAATGAAAAACTAGTATGAATTGTAAAATATGATAGATTAACAATTGTATTTCTTGCAGATTCATATATCTATAAAAGTAGTTACAGAGAAAAGGTTCTTTGCATATCCATTACATCACGCAAAGCTCACAACAGTATTTAAAGTGTGAAATATGGAACAAAACATTTCTTTAAGGGAGCATTTTGGTGAAGCACCTTCTGACTCACAACAAGGAAAATCATTTTTTTGTAAGATATGTAACAAAAAAAATCTCAAAAAAGCTATTTAAACAAACATTTGTTAGTTTATACTGGTGAGAAAAATTTTGCATGTGAGATATGCAACAAGAAATTTTCTCTCAAGAGTAGTTTGAAAACTCATCTGCTATGTCATACTGGTGAGAAACCTTTTGAGTGTGAGATATGTAATAAGAAATTCTCTCAAAAGAGTAATTTGAAAACACATCTTTTATTTCATACTGGTGAGAAACCTTTTGCATGTGACACATGCAACAAGAAATTCCATCGAAAAAGTCATTTAAGTAACCATTTGTTAGTTCATACTGGTGAGAAACCTTTTGTGTGTGAGATATGCAACAAGAAATTTTCTCGAAATTCTGATTTAACCAAAAATTTATTAGTTCATAATGGTGAGAAACCTTTCGCATGTGAGATATGCAATAAGAAATTCTCTCAAAAAGGTCATTTAAACAGACATTTGTTATTTCATACTGGTGAGAAACCATTTGTATGTGAGACATGCAACAAGAAATTCTCTCTAAAGAGTCGTTTAATTGAACATTTGTCAGTTCATACTGGTGAGAAGACTTTTGTATGTGAGATATGCAACAAGAAATTTTCTACAAAGAGTCATTTAAGTAAACATTTGTTAGTTCATACTGGTGAGAAGCCATTTGTATGTGAGATATGCAACAAGAAATTCTCTCAAAAGTGTCATTTAAGCGGACATTTGTTAGTTCATACGGGTGAGAAAAATTTTGTATGTGAGATATGCAACAAGAAATTTTCTCGAAATTTTGATTTAACTACACATTTATTAGTTCATACTGGTGAGAAACCTTTCGCATGTGAGATATGCAATAAGAAATTCTCTCAAAAAGGTGATTTAAGCAGACATTTGTTAGTTCATACTGGTGAGAAACCTTTTGCTTGTGAGATATGCAACAAGAAATTTTCCCGAAATTCTGATTTAACCAAACATTTATTAGTTCATACTGGTGAGAAACCTTTCGCATGTGAGATATGCAATAAGAAATTCACTCAAGAAGGTGATGTAAGTGAACATTTGTTAATTCATACTGGTGAGAAACCTCTTGTATGAAAAATGGAGATATGCAACAAGAAATTTTCTCGAAATTCTGATTTAACCAAACATTTATTAGTTCATACTGGTGAGAAATCATTCGCATGTCAGACATGCAACAAGAAATTTTCTCGAAAGGGTATGTTAAACAGTCATTTATTAGTTCATAATGAGTAATATGAGATATGCAACAAGAAATTCTCACAAAAATGTGAATTAAAAGGCATCTTTTAAATCATACTGTTAATAAACCATTTGTTTGTGTGATATACAAAAATGATTTCTCTCAAAAGAGTAATTTAAATGTCATCTCTTAAATCATATTGAAACCTTTTGTTTTTGATACATGTAATATAAAAATTTCACAAAAGTGTAATAAACTAAGTACTCATTTATGCTTTTATAATATAACGTTCACTATCAACTAATATCAGTACTTCTTTTTTTTATATAAGGACCTTGATAATATATAATAAATTAATCTTATGAAAGTATGATTCCATGTAAAACATTATAAACAACAAAATGAAACAGAGGTAAATGCAAAATTATTTAATTTATATTGTTTATCCTTATAATGATGTGTCACATATTCCATTTTGTATTATTTGATGTTTTATTTGTGTATATATTAGATACTTTCAATGTATATGTTGTAGGCTAATTAAGAAATCTGGCTCTTTCTTAATTAGCCAATAATTTTGCAATATAGTCAAATCTTAGAGTAGTGGACACCTCTGTATCAGTTCAGGTTGTTACTAATTTACATTTCTCTGGTCAGGGGGACTGTAATGTTTTTACTTCACATCAGGTTCACTCTAGAATGTTTCTTGCAGGTCAGATTTAGGTTTTTGCAAGTCAAGTTCTTGGGATTTACACAAACAAATTAATAAAAATAGGCAGTGCGATGTTTCAGATAAATTGAGTTTATTATCTTCAGATTTGAAACTTTTTTCGTATGTATTAATAGATAATTTTTTAATTATTAAAAATTATATTTTTTAATTTTCAATAAATATTAAGTGGATTGCCTGAAGCATAAATCTACTGCTACTAATTTTGTAAAAAATAATAGAAAAGTTTTTTACTTAATATTTAAACAAACTTAGTTTTAATTCTTTTCAGGTTCCGGGTCAGGCTGAAATGTATCGAATTTGTTTTGGGGTTGCATATTGAAGAAAAATATTTTGATGTGTTTGGTTTAATGCCATTGACTTAATAGGAATTTTTTTGGTTTTGATTGAAGTACAACGCCACCCACCAGGGTTGGCAAATTTTTGACATTGTGATGGTTTTATCCGGTTTTAACCATGGTTTTAACCGTCATGTCAAAACCCCCTTTTTGACATAGTTTTTGACAATGGCTGTCAAAAACCTAAAATTTAGTTCAAAAACTGTTTAAAACTATTTTTACAACATTAATTTTACATTTTTTCATAATTTTTAGCGTTGGATACATGGGTAAACTTTTTGTCAGTTTTTTAGACATTAAAAACCACATATCCTGTATAAAATCAGCGGTCAATCCAGGAAAAAGTTAAGGCCTATCTAGAACTCCTTCACAAAATTCCTCTTAATAAAATTGGTCCCTTCATAAAATTCCATTCCATAAAAACATACTCTCCATTAATTATTTTTATTTTGTTAGGTTTTAAAATGTATAATTTACAACGAAAACAAGTTCACCAGAAATGAAAACTTTAACAGAAGTACTTAAAGAAATTATCATTAAAATGCTTGGTTTGAATTTGAGCAGCACGATTTCAACTTTCATTACAAAATGTTCACAAAATAAATTTCACAAAAATAATTTTTAGTTTTCACAAAATGGGCATCTAGAAAAAAAATCTGTGATGACCTCTGAAAACTCAAAACATGATTTTGATTTAACAAATTACTTAGAAAATAATTGTAAACTGTAAATATATAATAAAAAATAATTAAAAGTATTGTTACATTAAAAATATAAACTAATCAAACTATTAAATAGTACTTGCAGTTTCCCCCAGGCAGTTTCAGAAGGGTGCTGCACCCTGCCTACCTTTTGATTTACAAAATAGTACCCTTCTTGCCCTCATAAAAAAATTAGCACCCTTCTTGCCGCCCCTCAGTAAAAAAAGTGTATTTTCTCCTTTTGGTATTAAATTTGCTTTCATAGTAAAAAAATACTCAAAAAAGTGCCCTGACTTTTAACCCCTTCGGCCCTGATCTTTTTTTCAATTTTGGGAAAAAATTACAGTTATGTTAACAAAATTAAAAATAGCCATCGGAATCACAGAAGTTAGGGTTTAATGAAAATTAACGAATGCGTTCTTTACCAAAACCTCACAATTGTAGTTATTTTGCATGTTTTTCATATAACAATAGTCTAAGGAAGAATTTTTTAAGATGTTTGGAAAATGTCGTATGACAACTGAATTAAACAAGCATAAAAATTTAGTAATATTTTTTATCTTTTATCACAAATTACCAATTCGGAAAAGGATTCCCAAATTTTAATTTAAAGAGTGAAACGTATGTTTTAATTAAAAGAAATGCCAACGGCTTGCTAATAATTATGAAAACTAATAATATTATTACTAAATGCTAAAAATAAGTGAAGTCATAATAGACAATGTACAGATTCATGCTATCACTATTAGGTGCTGAAATTAATAAAAATGATGTCTAAGACAGAATAATACTCAATAAAAGATATGTCCTATTAGTAGGACATCAGGGCCGAAGGGGTTAAACATTAAAAGTGACTTTAAAAACAAAAAATAAGCCTTTAACAGTAAGTGCCCTTAAGAATCTGAAAAGTGCCCTGAAGAATCCAAAACGTACCCTTAAGAATAAAAAAAAGTGTCCTTTTCTCACCAGCAGCACCATGCCCTCTTTTAAAGGGTATTTTGGTAGATTCTAAAGGGTATTTTCTGGTACTTGTATAATTTAATGTATAAAATTTCATATAAAGAATATACTTATTTTTTAATTGTTTAAATATTTGTCCCCCCCCCTCAAAAAAAAAGTACTAATGAAAAGAGGAATGTTTTTACAACTAGGTAAATTATATTCAAAGGTTGGTGTATCATATTTATTCCAACAGAGCGAAAAATGCTGGGACCAGGACTCGAACCTCGGTCTGTTCATTATGACCTAATTACATGGTATACAGGAGTTAGTTTCTGTGTTGTATCACATTCATCATGTAAAAATGCTATAGTTATACTTTGGATAAATAAAATTAGCGCTGCAGTTCATAGCCATGTCCAACAAATAAGAGTGAATTATGACAACCATGATATTGTGGGATAGCTTAGCAGGAAGAGCGTTGGCATGACAAGCCAAAGTGCCCAGGTTCGAGTCCTGATCCCAACATTTCTCGTTCTGTTGGAATAAATCTCAACTGTGAAACTCCAACCTTTGAATTAAAAAAAGGTACTATTTTATAATGTATAAAAATGAAATTTAACATAAAGAAATAGTTCTAAATAATTAAACTGGAACTAACATAATAAAAGGAAGATATATATGTGTAAATATTGAAAATAACAAACCCTCTTCTTTTAAGTTATTCATTTAAAGAACATTTAGTTGTATAGATTTCATATTATAATTCATTTAATTACTCAAAGAACATTTGTGTTGCAATTCTGGGTTATATTTAATGTTTATGTACAAAGCCAAACATTTAGAATCATTAAAAGTCTAGGTAACTTATGATCAGTCATTGAATAGTGGCCACTTTAGCTTTACACAAGCCTTTAGTTATTTTATTTTTTAAGCATAAATTATATTGCTAAAATTTTTTATAATAAATCGAATATTTAATAGTAATAAATATATAAGAAGTACTTTGAAAAATGCATTTAATAGTAGTTTCACAACTTTTAGCTATTTTTCTTAGCATGGCAATTGGCAAATAATTTGAAATATGATATATAATTTTATTACAACTTAATTATAATATGACTAAATAAAAAATATTTATATAATATAAATTATAATTTAATCAGTTTTTAGCTTGATATAATATAAAATATCACTAATGATTACTAAAAAAAATATGTTTAAGGTTTTTGACACTTTTCAACAGTTCTTGACACTTTTTGACACTTTTCGACGGGATGTCAAAAACCCAACCCTGCCACCCTCAAATTATTCTAGAGATGGATCAGTTTGCTCTTTAGATCTGTTTACTATTCGGGAGTAAAAACAAATTAGGGAATTGAAAAGTATTTTCTAATGGAGATGTCCGCTATTGGGGATGTATTACATTGCATAAAGCACATAAAAATTATTTTGGACTTCCTTTTGAAAAAATTAATCAAACTCAATCTGACCTGCAGAAGTCGAAACCTTAAATAAAACTCACTTGAACCCGAAAAAATTAAAATCAAACATATATGAAAACATAGCACCAACAGCATTGGACCTGAGCCGCAGGTCAGGTCAGTTTCCAGTAAAATCTGTTTATCTGATGTGATGAAAGATTGTAATCTAGGTTATTTCAGTATGCCCAAAGTATTGAAATTATGCATAATTTAGTATTAAAAATTGGAGTCCGAATTTCAAATGTTTATATAAAACATAGAAGAAAACTGTTTTATTGACAGATTTTATTTGCGCAACTGAGAGGTTAAGGTTAGTTCATTTTCATTTTTATGTCCTATTTTTTGCAAAACATCTGTATAGAAGCATCAACAAAATCTCCAGATAAGGTAGTATTTTAATCTTTTCCCATTTTACATAGAAAAGATGGTTTGCTAATAGAAATAATTATAAAAGACATGCAATAAAATTTTTGTTTTAATGAAATCTTCACCTGAGAACAATTTTAATGTTTTCCCAGCCTTATGTAGAGAAGATGGGTTGTTGAATAAAAATAATTATAAAGCATATATAACTCATATGCAATTTTCATTGGTAACAAAAAAAATTTATTCATGTTTTTTAGATATTTTCATTAAAATACCATCTTCTCTGACAGTGGGAATGATGCTGGATTTTTTAATTCTAATTTTACAAAATTGGTATTTATAATTATCTCAAGATGTTGACAAAACATTAAAATACTGCCTTATCTGCAGATATCATTATTGCTGAAATTTACATCTATGTTTTATGATAATTTTCATTTAGCGAACCATTATGTTTACGTGATGCTGGGAAACCATGATAAAAATTATCATCAGAAACCATTGAAATAGCACTTTTCTTACATAGTTATATAATTATTTTCACGCAGCATTTCTTCTTTCCTACGTAATACTAGGAAATCTGTAAAAACCTACCTTATCTGCAGATTTTATTAATTCTTCGGCACGGGGAGTTTCTCAAAAATATACCCTTAAAATAAAAATGAAGTATTCATTAATCAATCATCAATGAAGTATTCATTCATCAACTCTCAATCACATAAATGCAATATGCCAATAAGACAGTTTTTTATACCTTTTTTATAAGCATTTTAAATTTATGTTCCTATTTATATTAAAATTATGCATAATCATTAACTACCTTGGACGTATTGCAGTAAGTCTGGATTAGAGTCCTGTATCATGTTACATATTCGTTTTGGGTCATGTTGGCTTTTACTTTTTAGAACTATTTTGTAGTATTGAGTGTAATAGATTAGAATTCAGGTTAGGTTTTGGCTCTTGTGGGATGGGGTTGAGTTGACGTGTATTTTCAAATAAAAGCCCAAGTATGTTTTTCTGAGGTGAAAAATGTATAGAAAATACAACATGCATAATGGACAATGCGCAGTGGTGAACATGTATTTTTAGCAAACACTTTTCAATACCTAACTCTTACGTATTTGTAAGCTTTTACCTCTGAATAATAAAAACCTTTAAATAGCGAACTGATTCAAGAGTAGAATCTTGTATAGGTGGGGTTGTATCTGACCTGAAATCGAAAAATCCATTTTGAAGTAAATATGCAACCTAATGCGTCAAAATAATTTTGTCTGCCCGCAAAACTGCCGAAACACAAAACACTTACATTCAAACACAAAATAAAATTAAAATAATAGTAGTTTGTTTAAAAAGTATTAAAGAAAACCTTTTCATTAAATATCTACTAAATTGTAGCATTAGATTAATGCTACAGGGGACCAACTTAATCATTTGATTAAAATTGGAAAATATATTTTTTAATAATTAAAATGTACTGATTAATATATAAGAATAACATTAAAACATTAATTATAGCAGACGTATTAAAAACTTCATGCATAAATTTAATTTTTCTGAAACATTGTTCTGCTTATTTTCCTTAATTTGTTTGTGAAAATTCCAATGTCCAAAATTAAAAACAGAAATTGGACCCGCAAGAAACATTCTAGAGCAAACCTCAGTAACAGAAGAAAAATTAGTTTCACACCAACCACAGAAATGAAAATTAGGGATAAACCAAACCAATGCAGAGACATTTGCTATTTAGAGCCTTTATTATATTTGAATATTAAAGAATAGAGATATGTCTATTTTTCAGTATAACAGATAAAATTGGTATTAGCGATATAATTATACACTACTTTTCATAATTGTATTAAAAAATGATTTAATTTCTTTTTATTTAGTGTTCGGTTGAGGTTGAGGTTGAAATTTCTCAGGTTCAGGTCGGTTGCTTGTCAATGGAATTTTATATATCTTGTTTGGATAGGATTATGGTTCGCTAGAATTTTTTTTGTTTGGGTTGGGTTACGTGTTGACAGAAATTAATTTGTCATGTTCAGATCGGTTGCAGTTTGATAGAACTTTTTTGTCAGGTTTGAGTCAGGTTGACTTCAGATGGATTTCACAGGTTCAGGTCTGGTAGCATTTCTGCAGAAATTATTTTGTCATATTAGGATCTGGTGCAGTTCGATGGAATGTTTCTTTGTCGGTTACTTTAAATGGAGTTTCAACCATTTGTAATTTTTCAGTTATCCTAACGCTATCTAGGCTCTTTGCAGTAAGCCGTAAAAATATCAGGTTGATTGCGAAATATATGAACATATTCCAACTAGCCTAACACTCTCTAGGCTATTTGTAATAAGCCTGAAAAACATCAGGCTGAGTGGAAAAAGGACAATGAATCACTAATTAGCCTTGCTGTTTTTATGAGCCTGATTTCTCAATAGCCTACGACATATATACGAGGGTTGTAAATTAAATAGTGGCAACTTAACCTTGAAACTCGCAGAAGGGCGGGCATGCGAAAATAGGATATGGGAGTTGTGAGGTGGCGCTGTTGTCGATGTGTAGAGTGCAAAAAACAGTCGATCTGCTTAAAAGGGTAGTTGTTGTGTGGCGTTAAAGTGAGGAGTTTCGTTTCCATCGCTCTAAAGCATGTTTTCAAAAGGTGATCAGCAATCGTGGCTTAAAATCGAGGTTGCCCATGGCAAAAATGCAACAGAATGCTATCGAGGATTAGTGGAAGCCTGTGGCATAAATGCTTTATCGTATAGGACAGTAGCACGATGGGTTCAAGCATTTCGTTCAGGTCAGAATGAGATTGTGGATTTGCAACTGTACTCCACACAGTAGGGCGCTCGGTCGCTCACATCAACAATCAACACCTTGTCACTGGTCTACAACGGCTTCCCGACATTTGGCAAAAGGTTATAAGCTTTGCTGGTGATTACATAGAAGGAATGTAATGCAGTTGTACTTGTAAGTTCATTAAAAATTGATTTATACCTATGTTGCCATTACTTAATTTACAGCCCTCGTATTAAAGTTTTAAATATCGAAAAATTTGCTTATGTATTTGACACATTGATTGTTATTTCATACAGTAATAAGTTGGATGAGGTTTTAAAATGTAAGTAAAAGTTGGTTTTGAAAGTGTTTTAAAATTTTTCTTTTCTTGTTCAAGCTAATTTTATTATGATATGATCACTACTAAAATGTGTGATTAAATTTAAAGTTCCTTATTTTCAAGTTGTGGCAGCATTTATATTCAAACAATTATGCTAAGGTTTAAATATAAAATATATATATATGCAGTGCAATAATATCTACTCTGCAGATTTGTATTGAGTTAGTGAAATGATATTTGTACCTTTCTTAACCTTCCATCCATTGACAATGGATGGAAGTTTAAGAAGGAAATATAAATACTGAACAACATGCTCAATTTTTGTTTTTTACGTTAGTAATCTTGTATTTGAACCCAATATAAATTAGAAAGAAGTAGAATTCCTTGGAAAAAGACCCTGTATTTAGTACTTATGATATAAATGTATAAGCTTTGTATCATAGTTAATATTTAATAAAAAAAAACTTTTTTGTTCTCATAGATATGACATTTTTATATATGTACTCATTGTCATTTCTCCTGCTTTAACCTTTTGATTACAAGATTATGTACATCCCAGCAACTATTCTTTTTTTTTATTCCATATGCACCACTCTTTGAAAACTTTAAAAAAATCTCTCTCATACACTTGTATTAGGATATTTTCAAGAGATATCTGCCACAGAATACTTTTTGGTAAATTGTAGTACAATTTAATATAAAAATTGTCGCCAGTCCTGATGCATAATCAAAAGGTTAAATAATACAACTGTCTTACAGGTATTTATATAAACTGGGGTTTTATATATAAGGTATATGTACTCATTATACAAAGTTATTATGTTACTCATTATCAAAGTATATGTACTCACAAATTATATAAACTGTACTTACTTTTTCTGTTTCTTACTTTTATTGTGTTCAATTTTTATAGGAGTATGAAATATATTTTACTTGTATGTATTGTATAAACAAAGCTGGACAGATATTAAAACCCTTGACAACATCCAGGTACAGCACATGTACATAGTTGAAAGTATGCCGATTTCATACAATGCTTGAACATGAATACCATTCTTTCTGTTTCATTTCAACTATTCACAATAATAACCAAACTGATGTAAGATTTCTGCACACTGTCAGTTCAGTTTTTGTAAGTTTTATACTTTGAAAAACATATGAATGTTAATATTTTTTTTAATAAAAACATTTTAGTGAAATTATATAATTAAATAGAAACAAATAAAAAAGACAGTCAATCGCAAATACATTTTAATTTGTCTGTGACATTGCATGAGTTAAATTGTGAATATATTCATTACTTTGTTTAATTTTAATGGCTACATAAAACAAAAAAATAAAATAAATGTTTATTCATGGTTAGCTTGGCCAACAGACATGTAATAGAGTTGTCCTTTAATTCTTTTACTTTTATATTTGAAAACCAATCTTAAATAAATAAAGTTTTTACAATATCTTGTTTAAACTCAAATTTCTTAAGGGGAAAAAATAAAAGTTTTATTTAGGTGAAAACCTGATTAACATACATCATATAAAACAAGATTTATAAATAATAATAACTTTAAACAATCTAAATGAAATCAAAATAAATCACCCAGATAGCTTGAAATTTTCTTTCTGTACACCAATATAAATGTTGCTTCAATTTACATGAAATGCATTTACATTGTTAGATGCAAAAGTTAAAATTTAAAAAAAGAAGGAGATAATGCAGAACTAATAAATACTTTTGATATTTTGCTATATTTAAATATATATATACATATATAAAGCCCGTCTTCATTATTATTATTACCTTACTATCTGAAAATTCAAATATAATTTATTATAAACCTTTAAAGGAATGGTCAAAATACTTAAGAATTGTGCATTACAGCTGCAAATTTCATATGCACTCATAAAAACTCATTGAAACGGGCTTTGAAGATGGCTAATTTTATCATAGCTGTAAAAGATATTGCCCGTTTCAATATTTCCAGATAACAAAATATTCTCATTTTCACTTATCCTCAAATATTAAATAAACTATTGGAGGTATCGATTCAAAACTCGGAGTATATAAGTACAGTAGAGTCTCCAAAATCCGCACAGCTTGGGACCAGAGGCTGTGCAGATTTTAGAATTTTGCGGATTTTAGAGTTTTGCAGATTCTGGATTAAATGGATTTTTTTTCCAACTTACCTGTGTTCATTTAGAAGAAGATGTAATAATTCAATTTAAATAAATATAAACTTGAATACCTTTAATTTACCTGCATAATATTATTTTAATAAACAAAATTTTTTATTACAACTTTTGAACATTTCCTGTATAGTTTTTTGCTTCAGAATTTTCCCTTTTTCTTGATGAAGTGTTTTTTGCATCCTGTAAACAGTCATTATTTCGTGCTTGTCTATGCAACTCTGCTGCTTCAAGAACATCAAAAAGTTTTCACAAAAATACAAACCTGAGAGAATGTTTAGCTGTATTGAAGTTCTTAGATTTTTTTATTATGTTTTTAATAAATTATAGTTACGTTTTTAAACTTTGCCATCTCTTAAAGAAATTCGTACCCCATATTTTTTTTCAGGTGTTTGTTTTAAGATAGGGTGTGAAAAGAGTTGTTCGCCATTTAAAATATAAACAGTGTAATATCTTGTGCCATTATATATATTATTATTTTTTCAAATAAATTTACGTTAAAAATAATTTTATTTTCGTTCAATAATATTTGAAGCAAAGATTATAAAGATTACTTCTTAACTGCAAATTTCATTGTTTACATTTTGCAACGAATGCGGATTTTGGAGTTTTGCGGATTTTAGAAGTGCGGATTTTTGAAACTCTACTGTAGTTGATTTTTCTCTTTGAAAAAATACAAATTTTGTAAAAATCAGACTGAATGTTTTCTTTATTCTGGCAAAAAACTGACCAGATGCAAATCAAATTGACCCAGACAGAAAAGAGGTTACTGTAAATGGGAGGATTGCCAGATTAAAAAACAACTTCAAGTTTTCTGGACCTATTCAAATAAATAAAACTATTATGTTTATCGATCGAATAGAAATGTTTGTAATTTTTTTTAATTCACAGGGATGGAGAGGAGGTTGGGCAACTTTTTAATAAATATCGCATTGAGTGAACACCGCCCCCTAGTGCCAGATGGATCGTTACTTGACACCATTTTTAATATATACGTATCTAATGACCCAATTTTAACAGAACTAATTCCATTTAACAAATTTAACTTTTTTAGGTTCATCCGTAGCATTTCATTGCTGTGATGTATATATAATTACCACTATTACCAAATAATAACTTCAGCAATTTTTTTTAAGTCCTAAGCTTTTCTCCAATTCTCAGTCTTTGAACAAGAAGTCCGGTAGTCTTACTGAGTTGATTGATAAAAAGAAGTACCATCTCCCCGCCTCTACTACCCCCTTCAATGTTTTTTCTGTAATTACGCCCTGTTTCCATAACTCAGCAACAAACTTTCCAATTTCAACACAACTTATTCTAAACATTATAATTAACTTAATAATACCCCTCTATAACCCATATAGCACATGTGCTTCCCTAGGACGTCCCCAGGAAGATTGATATTCATCCTCCAGGCATCCCTGAGGATGCAAAAATTTGTCATCAGGAGGTCCTCAGGAACCGAAAATGTCCGCCTCATAGCATCCCAGGGAGCTCCCCAGGACCTCCTTCAGGTTGTTCTAGGGAAGATTTCAGGAAGTAATACCGGAAGAATTTGGGAGACTTCAGGGTCACTTAATGTGCATAAAAAACATCCGAAGTTATTATTATTCGAGGTAATGTAAAAAGTATTTAATTTTTTTCTTTTCTTTTTTTTTTAAATTAATAAATACGGACATTATCTTTTAAAAATTTACATAATACACATAACTTTAATTAATCACGCACACAGAATCACATGACAGTTATGACACAGATTTTACGGAATAAACTTTCTTACCGCCCATTGGATTTGAACCTGGGTACTTACGCATACGAGAAACATGCTCTAGTGATTACGCTACACGGCCGTTGTACCTGAATCGTTTATAAGGTATTCATGTATATCTTTCTCTTCTTATGAAAGTCAGTAAATAGAAAAAATGCATATTTTTATGCTTCGTATAGCAGGAATTCTGTAACTTTTATTGCAAATAAAGATGCATACCCTTTGATATATATTCAATACAATATTAAATTGATAACTAGAAAAAAAGCATATCAATTATTTAAGGCTGTTCTCAAACCCAAAGGAGCTGTTTTCTGACACATTTTTTAACTCGTTTTTGTTCAGAAATGCATTAAATTGACAGGTGGTCTTATTTAGAAGTTATGTAATACTAGAAAAATGTTTTCCTTTTTTTATTATTATTTATTATTATTATTATTATTATTTTGTAAACGCAAATCTTTTAGAAAATACTGTGAAAGTCGTTGTTTTGAACCGAATTCCCCACGTGGCATCACAATAAAAGGGAAAAGGGAAGGGGTGTTTTATCATTTTAGTTAGGAGCCACATATATCAGGGTCAGGGGTCTATGATAAAGGGGCCAATTAAATAAAAATATCTAAAATTAAATAAATTAAATTATAAATTATAAATAATCACAATTAAACAAAGTAAGAGAAAAATTGACGTTTTTATGAACCAAGAATTGAAAGACAAATTCAAAATGCACTTTTTTTAAAATTAGAAATATTATAATTTTAAATTTAGAATTAGAATAAGCAAAACTCAATTTGATTTCTAACATTGATATTACCATATTACAAGTTGTTAAACGATATATCTATAAAAGCTTTTCTGAGTTTATGCATGCTAGGCTGTTCTGAAATTCAAATTGGCTACTTTATGACATATTTTTTAGTTCATTTTTGTTCGGAAACGCTTGAAATTGGCAGGTGTTCTTATTTATAAACTTTGTAATCAAAAGATGTTTTCCATTTTTTTGGTAAAGACAGAAGATCTTTCAGAAAATACCATCAAAGTCGGTGTTTTGAGCTGAATTTCCGACGCCGTAGCACGAGAAAGGAGAAAAACGTGTCGTCATGTAACATGAATCACTTATAACCCGATAAGTAATTTATTTATCAAAAAATGGAAAATTCATTTCGATCTCAAATCAATTCAATAGTCAGGCCAGCCAATTTTATGTCTTTGCGTTTAAAAATAAGTCAAAAGATGTGTCAGAAAGTTTCGCGTTGTTGAGCAGATCATTTGAGAAACACCATAAGATACTTAAATACATCGTTTAATTTTCAATTACCTACATGAAACTGCTGTTTAAAATGACAATAATATTTCTTTAGCTCTTAATTTTTAAAGTATGGGCATTTCTACTCTATATCTGTAACTAGTTAAATATGAAAAAAAGTACTGTTAATAAAATTTGTGTCTGTAACAAAAATATTTTTTTTTCTTATTGTAATAAATAAAACTAATTTACAATTAAATCTCCATTTAGCGATCTTTTGAAATCCTGTGAAAACATTCAATACATAGAAATTTCATTATGCACTATTTTTCATTGAAATATAATTTCATTTTAGCTAACAAAACTAATATTTCACGAGATTTAAAATGCCTAAATATACGGATACTTTGACATAAAATTTGAGTTCTTTGTTATGATTGTCAACGAAGTATTGTGTAAAAATTCTAAACAAGGAAATCCTTTAAAAGCAATACTTTTGTATTTTATAGAATCATTGGTCGATTGCTTTAAAGATTATTTTTCTATTGTACCGACAATTGTTTATTTTAGTTATCTCAAAGCTAAATTTGAAATAGCTTACTCCTTATTCTGGGAAGAAGAACGTTTCTCTCCTTTCAACCATGGAACTAAGTTCCATGCTTTCAACTACTTTTCTTTGCAAGTATTGCATGCATTCCAGTAAGCATACATATCCATTCTTCATCCATCAAAAGGAATTGGAGGTTGCTCAGTACTATTCATGTTCTTATTGTAGTTAAAATTCTACCCTTACCTGACTAAACATATTTTCATTATGGGACTTTAGCAGCTGATTATATAATCGTTCTTGACATCTGGATAGAAGTATTTCCTTGCTTAAAAAGGAGTGAAGAATTTGCACGAAAAATAATCTTTTATAAATATCCTAAACTAAAAAGTTTGCCAAATATAAAATAGGTTTCTTAAATGAAAGTTTTAACAACTAAAGCAAAACACAACTCAGTTTTAAATTCTGGAGAAATATTTGTTATTTAGAAAGATAAATATTTATTTATATTTTCTGAATCTGTATGTTGTTAATATTTCTTAAGTTCACTAAATTGAGATTTCACCTTCATTATTAAGAATTAAAAAATATATACCATGTATCGTAATTTGAAAGAGGTAATAGAAAATAACTAATTTGTATTTAAAAAATAAAATAAAACTAATATGGTAAAACCTCCAGAACAGACGCTTCATAAAAATTCATACATATTTAAAAATTGACATCATTTAGTGAACATATGCTCATTACCAACACATATATAAAGTATATTAAATGAGACAATTGGTATTGACCAGGTCCGTGATAATAATCAGCACGAATTCATATCTTTAACCCGATTTTGTAAGAATGTATAGTTTAAAATAAAAATATTTCAAGCAAAACTCTTATTCAGGGGGGAGAAGGAGGGGGGGGGGGTATGTTTGTATTTTTTAAAACCAAATGTGCCATTTCAATAGAGCATGTAATCTCTTTAAGTTGGTGTTATAATTTAGACTTAAAAGTAAATTATTGATTTGATAATGACGATAAATATAAAAGTATTAATTAGTTGAAAATGTAATAATAAAATACATAAATATATATGTAATTTTTAAAAAGATCAGAAAAAATAATTAATAGAAGAATAATAATAAAAGTAAATATGCTCGATATGACTTAAATATGATTCAATTTTGAAACTTACATGAAAATTAACTTTTACAATCGAAATAAGATTTTTTTAAATAGATTGTTTAATTTAAAAATGCTTATCTCTAATCTATTAACTATCAAATTCTGAATAGATACAAATATATAAATATATATTAAATTGTTGGTAAAACTATTATTTGTAACAAATTTTTGATTCCTTTTGATTTCTTACAGTTTCAGAAGAAAAACCCTCATTTATTAGAAATAATAATAATATATATATATATATATATATATATATATATATATATATATATATATATATATATATATATATATATGATAATTTAAAATGGTCAGCGAAAAAAAAATAATAATAAATCTAATTTATATTTTAAAATTAAATAGTGATCCAAAAATTATTTATATATATAATTTAAATAAATATGAAATGATTAATTATTTAATACAAATAATAATAATAATTCAATATATAAGGCTATATTTAAAGGATCAGAAGAAATAATTTTTAGTAGGTATCTCTAATTTTTACTTTATAAAATAAGATTTATATACAAATATATAAATATATATTAAACTTCGTGTTTCGAAAAAAATAATTATGATTTCTTATAATTGAAAATAAAAATAATTTATTAGGAGAAAGTAAATCAATTTTATATTTAAAATTAAATTATTTCTATAGAAACTAATAAAGTATATAAGTGAAATCAATGTAAAATTATTAGTTAGATGAAAAAGTAATAGTAAAAATATATAAGTAATTGTTGAAAGTTCAGAAAAAATAATTAATGAATGTAATGATAAAATGAATTAATATATA
The DNA here is from genome assembly GCA_963931845.1 of Maratus michaelseni. Lineage (NCBI taxonomy): Eukaryota > Metazoa > Arthropoda > Arachnida > Araneae > Salticidae > Maratus > Maratus michaelseni. Next base: position 277,027,332 of record OZ007598.1, on the reverse strand, counting down.
AGTTAATTTTTAAAAGATCAGAAATAAAATAAATAATGAATTTTCAATTTATATTTAAAGATTAATTTATTTTAATTATTTATTTAACTACATTTTGATTGCATTTTATAAATTAAAAAAATATCTAAATAAGGATAATTAAATATTGTAACAATAATTAAAAGTTAAACAATAACCAGATGTGCTTAGGAATTAAAATAAATCCAATAATAATATAAACTTTATTAATTAAAAAATCGAACCACATCAAATCAAATATTTTTTTTAATAAAAAATTATAATAAGTTATTTTAGTGTCAAAATCACCCATGAGATGGCACCAGCACCGTCTCTTCCTAGGTACTTCCTTGGGAATATCATTCCGAGGACCTTGCTCCCTGGGAGGGATCTGGGAGATCAGTCCTGAGGAGCTTGCTCCCTGGGAGGGATCTGGAAGATCAGTCCTGGAGAAGTGATGAAAGAATCTTCCCCAGGAACGCCTGATAGCGTCATTACAGTTTCAGGAGGAATTTGGGATGAATTGGAACTCCTGGGGAGGTTTTCAGGAGCTTTGGTGCTATATGGGAAGATAAAAGGAACTTATCAATTGTATATATCGCTCTTTTCGAATAATAACTTCAGATTTTTTTTATTTCATTTCAGAGTATCTCAGGTTCTATGGGATCGATTACGACGGATAAGGCTCATTCGACTTGATATTGATAGTGTTAAATATTTTAGTTCCCTTTTTACTGCTATGTGGTGCTTTGCTATCTCGGGTTCTATGGGCTCGATTAAGACAAGATTTGGCTCATTTGACTTGAATTTAATATCCTTACAGATTTCAGCCATGTTCATATAGAGCAAATTGCACCCCCTGGCTTTGGAAGGTGGAACTACAGGAGTATCTCTGGTTCTATGGGTCTGATTACGACAGAGTTTGACTCATTTGACTTGATATAGATAGCCTTAAATACTTTAGTTACAGTGCCTAGAAGTAACTAGTGTGCTTATCGCCAATACAACCATAATAAAAAAAATGTGTCAGAAAGGAGGAAAAACCAGATTCTCCGCCAGAGGGCGTCGAGTTCCCACCGTGGTTAATTACATTTGAAGTTTCATGTAAAAGGCTTGATCCTAATGTGAGTTTCGATATAATTACCGCTATGTTTTCAAACAAACTATACGAATTTTTCTATTTCTCTAATATTTTAAAGTAAACATACATTATAACATATACTATGCTTCTTTAATGATAAATTAATATGGATAATTCCGCAAATACTACGAAAAGAAAAGCTGATCGAACATGCTTCGTTCCTGGATGTTCAAGTGGATATAAAATTAACAAAACTAAAATAACTCTATTTTTCACCCTTAAAGACAAAAAACAATTTGAAAAAATGGTTAAAAGCCGATAAAGACTTGAACCAATATTCAGTTGTGTGTGAATCGCATTTTGATGAGCGATTTATTGAGAGGAGTTACAAATACACGATTTATTAATTATTGATATCCTAACTTTTAAATTTATTTTAACATGACTATTTTGAGAATGGTTAAATATTGTTGATAAATTAATATAATATTAAAAAAAAATTAAAATATAATGAAAACTATTAATTAAAAGAATTTTTTTGAAGGATGATTAGCACATCTACCCCAATTTAAAGAAAATGCATTCTTGTAATATTTTCAGGAGAATATTTTTTTTTTTTCCAGATTTGAAAGAATTATAGATTTCTCATTTGATGTTTTGCTGGAATACCTTGAATTATTTTACCCAAAACTACGCTCTGAAACAACAGAAATTTTTAACAACTAATCATTATTAATTAAATTTATTATAGCTTAAAATGTTTTTTGAGCTTGAATTTACATAGCTGTGTTATACAATTATTTTAAATTTAGTATTTTAACTTTTTTCTATCTAAATTAATTAAAATATTGATTTTGTGATAATGACAATAAATACAGACTGAATTATTATCATAAATATTTTATTAATTATTGATATCCTAACTTTTAAATTTATTTTAACATGATTATTTTGTTTCATTAGTATGCTTTCATTGAATTTTGGTTTTAATACATTCACAAAATAAATTTCTTACTTTTTGTAGGGTGTCTATTGTGGAATTAAAAGTGTTTGATTTATTTCTTTTATTAAAAATTTGATTCACATTGGGAAATGTGAGTATGAGAATGGTTAAATATTGTTGATAGATTAATATAATATTAAAAAAAACTAAAATATAATAAAAACTATTAATTAAAAGAATTTTTTTAAAGGATGATTAGCACATCTACCCCAATTTAAAGAAAAAGCATTCTTGTAATACTTTCAGGAGATTTTTTTTTTCTAGATTTGAAAGAATCATAGATTTCTCATTTGATGTTTTGCTGGTATACCTTAAATTAGTTTACCCAAAACTAAGCTCTGAAACAACAGAAATTTTTAACAACTCAATTTACTCTTAGTTTGGTAAGTGGATGTAAACAAGTTATGTAATAATAAATACCGATTAAAAAGTTGTCAAAATAGGGGTAAAAAAATTTAACTGTATAAAAAAGGACATGTTTTTACAACAATTTATCATAGTATGATGTATTTATCCAATATATTGTTTTAGAAATAACTAAATGTTGTTGGAAGAAAATCGTCCTATAATAAATTTTGTAACTGTTTGATTTCATTACAATTAGTTGTTATGAAAGCAGTTACATTTCTCCCCAACTGCATTTTCATTATTAGAATTTTTTTTTCTTATTTATTTTTTATCTAGAGCATTGTAAAGTACTGATTTGTTACCGAAAAAATTAGATTTAAAACGATGTTTATATACAAACGAAAGTTACCATAGCCGCGGCGAGAACACTGGCGCCATCTATCCGCGTCCTCTATTTCAAAGATATAATTTTGACGCCGATAACAACACTATTTACTTCTAGACACTGTACTTTAGTTGCACTCTCTACTGACAGGTGACACTTTTCGATCTTGGGTTCTATGGGCCCGATTATGACAGTAATTGCCACATTTGACTTGTATCAACAGCCTTACAGATTTCAGACATGTTCGTATAGAACAGATTGTTATTATCAATTGTTCAGGCAACACCGGTCTGGTCAGCTTGATGTAGAAAAAAATATTTTCACAGAGATAAAAGTAAATCAGTGGGCCGGCCCAAGGTTTTCACACTTCAGAAATTGAGATTATTTCCTGTGGCAAATTTTCATTAATTTAGAATTAACTTTATTTTTTAATCAAATAATGTGTTTTAAAGAAATGCAAGTGCTCTATGACAAAAGTTTGTTCAAAAACCTTTTGTATGATACCTCATTAATCATTGTGTATTTTCAATGTGTACAGATAAAAGGGATGCTGATATTGGAAATAATATATATGATGACTGAATATGAAAAAATTAGTTAAAATTTTCATGCAGATGAGATAAAAAGAAATCTTCTAGTCTTTTATAAATTGAATGTAACTAAAATTTTTGTCAAATGCATAACAATGCGTCAAAGAAGAATTTTAATCCTAGGCATGTTTTTGAACAAATGATTTTGATTAAAAATCTTGTCCTATTTCAAAACAGTGGTTCTTGGCCAGAGTGTCACCATATAGTGATATGTTGCGAGAGGATTTCAAGAGTGCCGAAACAACTTACAGTCAGGTGCTGACAAGATTTTATGAAGAATCAAAGATGTGTTAAACATACAACATTCCATATTGTAGTATTTACTTTGTAAAGAGGTTTAGTGTCATAAAGTTAATTTTCTTAGAAACTATTCACACTTTAAAAGACTATGTTGAGGAGGAAGCCTGAAAATGGTGTCGCATATCTAGATAAATTTAATATTTTCAGAGAAAAGTTACTTTTCTAAGTGGAAAGGTATTTCAATGTAAATGTTCGTATGGGCCACTTGAATTAATCTACACAAAAATCTTATAAAACAAATTTCACAAATTGAGATTTGCATTTTTACCATTATAATTTAAGTGTGCCAAAAAAAGTTTAACCGGTACTTTTCCACTATAGGGGCCTTGGTGTTTAATTAAAAAGCTTGGTGCAATTCGGACTTCAGAAAATGAAATTTTTTGCCAAATGTTATAAACACTTATAAAAACAAACCTGATGAAATTTTATTCTTACGTAATGTATTATAAAAAAGGTTAATATATGTATTTAACATTTTATTAAAAAATTTACTTCTGTTTGCATATAAAAATAGATAAATGGCTTCTTGTATAAATACTGAAAAAAATTCATGTGTATATGAAAGCCTGAATAGGTTGCCATAAAATATGTTACCAAATTTCCTTCTCTTACCAAGGAATTTTTTTTCTATCTTGCCAAAGCTCTTATAATGAAAAAGTACCATTTAAGCATGAACTTATGTGTGTTGTGTGTTGTGATCAGAAAATGATTAAGAAACACTGTTTTAACATATTCTGTCATTTAAATAGATATCTATACACTTTTTATGAATGAAAATATTACATTTTTAAAATTGAATGTAGTGCTATTTTTTATTGTTTTATTTTAGAAATTTAAACAAAATTTGTTAAAGAAAGCCTCATTTATGGTCTAAATTCTGAGTCTTATCAAAATAACTCTCATACCTTATAAAAGAGCTTGATCTTGTTGTTGGATGAAATGTTTTCAATTTGTCTCCTATATTTGATCAGATAAACCTTTATGAGAACTCAAATGAGTTTAAATGAGTGTGCCTGCCTGAAATATAATTTTGTGCAACAAGTTGTAAGGACTTAAGAGATGCTAGTGTTATAAAGCAATCTTTCTGTCTAACAGAGAAGGTTTTTAATTTTATAAACGTGATTTTTCAAACTTGATTAAGTGATTTTAGATAAAAAATGTACTTACGTAGAGCTTTTAAATATTTTAGACTTATTAATAATGAAACATGAACTAAAATTGTGGAGTCTTATCGAGTACAAATGACATTTTTGCATAAGGCTGTGTGAGATTTTGTTAATCATGCAATTTTTTTCTAAAAACAATACTTCATATTATACTGATCTCCGTATTCGATAGGAAAGTCATACAGATAGCAAATCACAAAGTTATAATTTCAAATGTACCAAAAAGAAGATTTAAAAAAAACTTGCTAATAACATTTAACGTATGACATAAAATTCCAAACAAGATCTTCAGGCATTAACTAAGAATGTATGATGTTATATTATTCCATATTTTGAAATCTCTCTGATGAGACCAATTTTTAACTGGCCAAAGAGGAATCATATTTTGTTTTGTATAATAAATGCAAATGAAAGGTAACAATCAATACTGCTAAGCAGGGTTAACGAGCCAAAGATATCATATGTTCAGCTTGTTTCTTTGATCTCTTTTGGTGATCTTTTCTCTTTCCTGTCTCTAGTGTTACTGCACTCTCAAAAGTCATAAAATATTCACTAGTGTAAATATTTCATTTCTTCACAGACAGAGGTCACTGGTTGTATCCTGGAGTGAAGATAATTTAAAAAGCCACCTTTAAGCCTGAGTTATGTCAAGCCCACTATAGAAATCAAATACATAAATTTCTCTATTGTATTTCCTGGAAAATATAGCTATAATTCGGATACTGACTGTATGAAGGATACCTTAGTAGTAAGGTATCTTCCTACTTCCTACTAACTATGCTGCAAATAATCATTTAAAAATGTGACTGAATTTAATGGATTTGTATTAACGCCTACTAATTAATGCTTCTTAAATTATGCTTAAGGTTGTTATGTTTAACTGCTGTCATTTTATTCACTTTTTGTAAAGCGTCTTGGATACTGGACAAAATTAAAAACCATTAAAATTGAATGCATGTGGCATATAAAATTATTGCTTTGATGAGTTTTGGGGAAATAAATGAATCTACTTGCTATTGTCAAGCAGATTATCTTTCTGAGAGATTGATTTTTTTGCAGTCTTTTAAAATCTGCAGTTTATGCATGAGTTGCAGCAGTGGTGGGATTAAGGAGGTTTATAAAGGTTTGGTAGAACCATTATATAACTTTGGTTGAGTTCGGTGAATCAGTTGTTCAAATGGTCATAAATTATATATCCTAAACTTCTATTCGTTACTCTCTTCTAACGTTTATCTATCTGAGCAACAACATATTCTAAACATAACATTATGACATGTTCTTGCTTGTTTCTGCTTTGTATTTTGTATAAAATTCCTGTTAGATAAATGCACTGGTGTTCTGTAGAGCATCTTCATAGGAAGGAAGTGCCATATGCTCAAAGCAAATGATCAGGGGCAGTATTCTGCCCTTAACGAAACAAACCGACTCGGAACCAACCGATCCCGTAATTCATAACGAGATTTGACAGTTTGCAATTCTGCCCTGCTTTCGGATTTTTCGACCGACGTTCAATCTCCCTGCTTTGAGCTTACCAGTTTCGACCAATCATTTCCAAAGTCACGCGTGGTTTGTTTATTTACGCGAGATGTGAAACGTGTGTTTTATACCTATTTAAATGCAGACTTTTTTGAAATTTTTTTTCAAATGATTAATTTTTTTTTTTTTTTTCCGAAGTTAGGTTTGCGGGAATTTAGAAGTCAATGATAAATATTATTTATAAATATTAATTAAGAAATAATTTTAAAATATTAATTAATGATGAGACTAGGGAGATTAGATGGGATATGGATTTTAGGTTAGAATTTAAATATTTTGATGAAATAAAGGAGAATACACCAAATTTAATGAAAAAAAATATGAGGTATTTGTCTAAATTCTGTAAATATACATTGTTGTTTAAATATATACTACATTTTCTTATGACCATACAGCAAAGATTTTATTGCTAATTTGTAAATAATGTAAATTATACATTTATTTTTTTTACTATTCAGTTAATCTGAATTGTTGTAACGCATTTTTTTATTGTAACTTGAATTTGAAATTAAATCTTCGTAGTCATGTGACATTTCCCTCTCCCCCCCCCCCTTTTTTTCTACTTTTCAGCGAATATGAATTGTTCTTATGCCTTTTTCATTAGACTTAAAATTAAATAAATATTTTCTATATAAATTAAATATTCATAGTCATATGACACCTTCCCTCCGCCCACTCGCTCCTTTTAGGTAGATTTTGTAAGAAATACTACCTATTACATTCTCACCTAAGTTGGAATTTTTGAAAAATTTTTGCAGATCTACGCCGATCATGACTCCCAGAACCCAAAAACACTCCCAGTTCAAAACTTTATCTATCTATCTATGTCACTTTTTTATGGACACAATAACTGGAAAAATTCTGCATAAATCTCTTCCAAACAGATACATAAAAACAAGGGGCATAAAATCTCGTTTAAGTTCGTTAATGGGCAAAATCGAACCAAGGGGGGGTGAGGAAATGGGAGGGGGGCTTTTTGTAAAAACAGAAAAAAACCCATAATTACTTAATTATGATACGTATAGAATCCATGTAAAGTTATTATTACTTCTAGGAAAAGGGCCGAAAATTTATGTATGACAGATTTTAGATATCATTAAAAATGGCCCCAAGGGGGAGAGAAGGAAAGGGGGGGGTAGAAGAAAAAAAATCATAACTCCGTCAATTCACAAGATATCAAATCCGTATAAATGTATTATTAATCCTCTTAATATTATCTACAACTTTTATATTGACAAATTTTTTATTGAACCAACCCTTATAGCACAAAAAAATTAAAAACAAAAAAATCCCTGCCGGCTCTGCCTGCAAACAAGTTAGGTTTCGAAGTGGGCGGCTCCCATCTGCCGTATCATGGCAAAAAGGTCATTTCTTCCGTAATTCCCAACAAACAGGCACCCCACGGTCTGCATCTTCGAAATCTACCTGTGCCTGTAGGTCGAGCCGTCAGGGATTTTTTTTTTTTATCTCGTGTAATATACCTTTTAGATTTCATTTTAAAACTTGAATTATGTCTATTGCAAATTGTATTTCCTTTCCACAATTTGAATTACATTCTGCATAATTATGAATGCAGCAAGTATATTTCAAACTAAATAAGATTTTTATGAGGTGTTTATCTAAATTTTATAGATATACAGAGTTATTTAAACATATATTACATTATCTTATGACTTGTAGCAAAAACGTTCGCAAAGCGAGTTTTTTTTTTTTCCCCGTAGTTTTTTATTATGTTAATTAGTAAATTATTAGGGATCTGTTTAGGAAGAAATTGGGTCCCTTTAAAGAACCCTTCACAATCATTCTTCATTTCAAAACTGGACCCTTGACAAAAATTTTCATCTCAAAACAGGGCCATTAAAAAAATTATTTGTCTTAAAAAAGAGCCCTTCACAAAATTATTTGTCTTAAAAAACTTTTACAAATTTAATTATTTAAAAGTAAAATCTAACTGTCACTTTTACATAAAGAAACTGTATATTTTACATACACATATCTTCCTAAAAATGTATAAACAAGAACCAGAGTATGACGATCCTTTCAAATTCACAAAATTATGACTAGATTTTTCACAAATGTAAAAAGCTGTTCATAATTTACAAGGACAGGACCCAGGGAGTTAAGTCTGGACAGACCTCTGATTATGCTAAGTATGCTATGAGATTTTGGAAAATATTAATGCTGTTAGCGAAATATATTAATTAAACTATATACATTTTTAATGTTGTTTGGGAATTATGATTTAAACTAAACAATTTTTTAGTGTTGAATAAATATTTAATGTAGGCAAAATCTTTCATTAAGTTATTTTTATTTATTTATTTATTTATTTTACGAATTATCTTTTTAACGAAATGTGTTAATTACATTTTGGAAACAAAACGAAATAAGTAGTAATGCTTTCCCTTATTAGTTTTCAATAGAAAATATGTTTCAATCTTTATGTATGTATTATGACTCACACTATATTTCATACATATACAAGACAGTGCAAAAATATTCCGGTAAATTTCATTAGTATATAAATTCTATCGGTAGTGTAAAACTGTTTTCTTGTAACATGCAAAAATAATTTCGTAAGCAAATAAAAATCTTTTCACTCTAGTGAACTTTTAACTAATTATTAGTACTATTGGATTAGGGCATATTTTTTTCTTTTCCTAACGGGTCTATAATACTTTATTATTTACAATTCAAAATAGTATTAAAATAAATTTTAACTGAAAAATAATTTATGTTTAAAAATTTCGTGTAAACTGTATTCATTAGAAAATGTACCTATTCTAAAACACTGTCTTTTTGCCCTGTATCCTCATATACTAACGGATAACTATCCTCATATAACTATCCTCATATATAACGGAGCGCTGCATATATACGCGCGCCATCTTAAAATGATAAAGGGAACGCTTTCCGGCTGCCTAAAGCAGTCGGAAAAATTACCACATAACAGCCCCGAAATACAGGAACGAATTCCGAGACGGTAGGGGCAGAATGCGAAATTATCACTTCGTCGGCGCATTACGAGAAAGTCTTCCGTTCCGATGAGGGGAGAATGCTGCCGCAGATTCGACTATTTTGTCCAAATTATGAGTTTATATTACTGAACTTAGCAATTTTTAATTAGCTCATTTTTCAGAGAATATTACAGCAGATTTTACAAACCTATTATTATTTTTACAGTTAATTTTTACATAAGAATATCGTATTCTTTGCAGCAATTTGACACTATTGAACAGACTTGACCATAGCTCTGTGCAGAGAAAACTTCCTTCACACAGTTATGTAAAATACCTGGGTATATATATTTTTCAACAGTGTGAAACACTCACATCGCTATTAGTCATGATAGATAAGTGTAAGATAAAGAAAAAATTAGAACTTTAGATTTTTTATAACTGTTAAATTTAAAAGACACTCAATGTTTTACATTTAAATATTGAATTGAAATGTCTCTTTTAATTATAATAAAGAATGTTAGAAAGCTATTGTATTTATTGTGAAGCATTACATTAAAAAATATCTTTTTTAAAAATTTAAAATAGAAAATACTCTTATATGTAAATGACACAGAAATATGTAACATATAGAATTTTATCAACTTAGCATATTTAGGCTCAAGAGAACAGTTCAATATTAGACACAACTTCAGAATATGAATTTTCCTATCATCTACTTCTAAGCTATCACAACTTGAATATTCCCACAATCACTCATTTTCATATTCTTTACGATTGGGTGTTTCTGGGATGATTTCATTTATTTCCTTTATATCCATTTTGGGGTTTTTTTTTCCTTTTATAGTGCTACTATGGCTGACAAATTCCCAACGAATGTTCCAGCTAACAAAGATTTGTTTCACTGCCTTTTTGATTCAGGTAACAAATAGGGATTTAGATAACAAAAGTTTTAATGAATGCGTGAGCTGACATAAAATTGCTACGTTGTATTTTAATTGGACAGAAAAGTGCATTTGAGTTAATTAAGATTTCTGCTAATGAATATGTTTCCAGAATTAATTAACTTTGTTAACAGAGATATAGCAGTTTCAACTATATAAGAAATATACGAATTTAGCTGCTCTCTAAGATGTCAAATGATTTTATTTTTACTGTGGATCCAGCTAAGTGTTGGAGGTTCTTTTAATCACATTAGACGTAATAGAGGTGTACTTAATATGCACAAAGGAACTTCATCTAATGTATTAGTACTATGTAAGCTTTTCCACTACAATGAAGGAGGCATATTCTCTAATTGTTCCCACAAGTATTTTCTTCTCTCTCTTTTTCCAAGTAAATAAATTTAATTTTTTTAACCTGAGCACTTCTTAATTTCATATGTTGATTAACTTCATAAATAAAGGTTAAATGACCAAATAAATTCGAAAGTTTTGAGGTACCTTCTTGCAGCACTGGATTAAAAATATGTGTTGCAAGATGGATAAAAGACCAACACCAGATTCTGTTCATTTCTCAAAATGTGTCCAGAATAAGTTTTCTTCATATTTTTATAATGAAGATATGGAAAGTAGTTATTACAATATATTTTTTAAGTTATTAAATTTGTTATGAATTAAATGGATCAGAGGATAATTTGATTGAAGGGATTCAATAAAAACTATAATTTAGTTTAAAAATGGAGACAATTTTTTTAATACAAATTCAAAACACATCATCTAAAAATATCTTTATCACAGAGAAGACACATTAGCTTCTTCACTAACTGGGATAGTTCGTAATATTAACTTAGTATATTTTTAGCTTTTAATATAATGTAAATAACTTCATCTAGGTTTCCCTGGCAATTTTAAAGAATAATTTTTCTTGCCTTCTTGATACTGAATTCGATTAAACATTGCATGTAAAAAGTTATTTTGTTGATGATCTTCTTCACTATATAAATTACATTTGTAAAACAAAATGCTTCCTAAAATACCAGACCATAGTAAATGTAAGAAAGGGGAAAGGGAGCCCAATGGGACAGCATGCAGGTATTTTTCTATAACTAATGTGAAATCTACTATCGTATTTGAAGCATTGTCAGGTAGAAAAAGATGGAGCACACTGATCCATTTTTGAAGTTTTTATTTTTTTTCTGAAATTCAGAGATCAATTAACATGAATTTTTTTTTTAATTGTACCTTATCTTCATTTATTTTCTCAAAGCATAAATTTTAACAGTGTTTAAAAGGAAAAAAATATTTTTCATGCTTAAAACCTGTAATCCCTTGTCTGGGATACAGCGGTATACCTCACAAAGCACAGTAAAATGTGAAACATAAATTACAATATTAATAACTATTTAAAGGGAAAAGTACATTATTAGAAATCTTTAGCCACACTTTTCAATATATTAAATAGTACAGGACATCAGGATTAACATCAAATGAATAAAAACATTGAAAAGAATTTTTGTGTACAATGTCCTTATATGCCCATAGATATATTTAACAAGATTTTACATATTTAAGTTTAAATAAAAATTATTTAGCATGTTTTAAATATATGTGAATAAAATAAATTAAAGAAAAATTTTCTTTGCAACATCCTGATTATTTTAATTACAGTACATTAAAAATACTCAATTAGGCTTATTTCTATACGCCTTAAATAACATATGTGTTATGTTCTTAAAAAAATATATCTATTAATAACGTTTTCGTGATTTAATGCCACATTCTTCAAGATATGAAAATTGCACAGAAGTAATTGAACTATTTTTTCCTTTTTAAATGCAAAGTAAAAGAACAAAATATACAAGAACCTATTTTTAACAGAAGTTTTCATTTTAAATGAAAAAAAAAGAAATGGTGATTTGTTTAACTTTTTCTATTAAAATTTTCACTATTAAATTAATATAAAAGAGTGGAATACTGCAACTTGGTTTTGTGTGACCCGACATATTCCACTATGTTGATATAGAATAAGAAAATATTCTATAATATTTCAGTTTATATAAAAAGGTATATTTTGCATAAATTTAACAATAAATGAATGCCTTAGTTATATTTAAATTTTAACAATTTTTTCCTCTCCACTTATTTTTACAAACACAATAACACTAGATTTAAAATTATAAACAAACAAAATTTTACATTTGGTAGCTAAAAGCAACAAAATAAATAAATTCTTCTTTGACCATATGATTTAACGTTGAAAATATTCTTTATTATTTAAGAGTACAAATATGAAATTAAAACATGCAAGGTAATTATATTTTTAAATGATGTTACACTGTGTCCCGTGTTATCCTGTGATTATCAAATATATTTCATAATTATGATTTCTTACAGTGAAATATGAAAATAGCCAGTTTTGAGTATTTACCCCATACTTGGGTATATACTATTCCCTCATCACTGTATACAAGCTCCATTTTTCCTTATTAACCAGTAGCAGGAAAATAATTCTATGGATAATACTACACATAGGAAAAATATCACTAAAAACTGAAATAATCAGCTGTACAAAAGCCAACAACAACAAAAAATAAATAAATAAAAATAGAAGGAATGAAAGAATAATGACACAAGAAAGAGCAAAATGAATAATTAAGAATGTTTGTTTTTCATCAAATTCTCGAATACATTTGAGATCTTTGAAGGCTTATTACACATATTTTAATGTGTAAAGCAAGTGAAAAATGTTTTATATCAAAATGTAACATTTGTAGAAAATAACATTTAGACAGTTTCATGTCTCATAAAAGGCTTTACTCCAATATTGGATGTCCTTTATTGCATATCTCACAAATGTGAGGCTTCTCCACAGTTTAAACTAAGAGGTACCTCTGTAGGTGAGATTCACCAGGAAATCCTTCACTGGATATCTTGGAAATGAAAGGCTTCTCGACAGTTTGAAATAAGAGGTCCCTCTCTATGCAGGGCTTGACTAATGCAGAGGCATGCGCATAGCTCCCCCCCCCCCACCTTATTTGAGGGGTCTCCCATAGTGGTAATCAAGATTTTCGTTAAGGGTGCCAAATGGTTAAAATTGTCCAAAAGTGACAAAACTCTTACATTTTCAAAGATTTAGGAAGAAAGTGCAATCTTACTCTACACCATCTTCTCTCAAAAAGGAATGAACTATATCAATAGAAAACTAATGATTAAAATTTATTCTAAAAACTTAGTATTCCATTGTTTTCAAGAGAAGTTCATTATTTATGTTTTCCTCATCAATAGTCAATTTAAAACCATTAAAAATTGTACCAATTAACCATTGAATAGTACCTGGTATGAAATTTATATATACATACAATATGTATGATGTTTAGTATTAGTCACTTTAGCATAATTCATGAACAATTTCTATGAAAAGCAAGAATTCCACCCCTAGTATAACGCTTGTCCCAGAGTCCTAGATAGTCTACAAATTCTATGAATAGATAGAAGTCTCCCACAGTATTATGCTTGCCCTGGCGCCTTGTCTCTAAGTGAGATTCACTAGAAAATCCTTCTGCACAGTTTTTACTAAGAGGTCCTTCTCTAGGTAACATTCACTAGAAAATCCTTCACTGGGTATCTCACAAGTGAAAAGCTTCTTCACAGTACGAACTAAGAGGTTTCTATCTCTAGGTGGGATTCACTAGAAAATCCTTCACTAGATATCTCACAAGTGAAAGGCTTCTCCACAGTCTGAACTAAGAATTCCCTCTCTAGGAGAGATTCACTAGGGAATCCTTCACTTAATATCTCACAAATGAAAGGCTCTAGTGTGAACAAGGAAGTGTCTATCTAAAAGACACTTTCTATAAAAACTTTTCTTTCAGAAAATCGCCCACTGTATGTCTTTTCTTCAGTATGAAAACGATAATGTCTATTTAAAACAGATTTACTTGAAAATCTGTTATTGCATACCTTACAAATGTGAGGTTTCTTCACATTATGAAAAGGGAGGTGCTTGTCTAATTTTGATTTATTCAAAAATTCTTTATGGCATGCCCTACAAATGTGAAACTTTTTCTCAGTATGAACCTTAATGTGATTATTTAAATTTGATTTCTGATTAAATCCTTTATAGCATATTTTACAAATGTGAGGTTTTGTCTCAGTATGAACAAAGACGTGCCTATTTAAATGATATTTGCTAGAAAATGCTGCATTGCATACTTCACAGGTATAAGGCTTCTCTCCAGTATGAACAAAGAAATGCTTTTTCAAATAATATATGCTAGAAAAGCCTCTATTGCATATTTCACAAATTTGAAGCTTCTTCCCAGTATGAACATTGATGTGCCTATTTAAATTTGATTTCTGATTAAATTCTTTATTGCATACTTTACAAACATCAGGCTTCTGCCCAGTATGAACAAAGATGTGTCTTTTTAAATGACATTTTCTAGAAAATCTTCTATTGCATACTTCACAAATGTGAGGCTTCTTCCCAGTATGAACACTGATGTACTTGTGCTTATTTAATCTTGATTTCTGATTAAATCCTTCATTGCATATTTCACAAATATGAGGCTTCTTCCTATGATGAACAAAAGTGTGTTTATTAAAAATATACTTGCTAGAAAATCCTATATTGCATATGTTACAAATGAAAGATTTTGTTTTTGTGTCAATCAGTTGTGCATTCATACTTTGAGGTTTGTTTTAATGCCTTCCTTTAAAATTAAGGACAGTCATTTCAAATGTACAATTACTTTTCATGAAGACTGTTAAATTTATCTTATTTTTCAGCACTGATAAAAAAGTGCAAATATACACAGATACTACTGAAGTCTTTCTTCCTTTTTGTAGATAGTGTAATAACTGTAACTGTAGTTATATCATCCTTGTATTAATCGTAATCGTTTGTATCGTACTTGTTCGTTGTTTATGTCAATAAATGTCGTCTTCCGTGTTCTAAGCTTCGGCTATTATTAATTACACTATACAAGTTACCACATGGTGTCAGATTAATATTTTAACTTGTTTTAATTACGAAAACGAATTTAAATTGCATTCGATCATGTCGGATAGCGGACTTCGTCCTCCAAAGCCGTTGCAAATTACTGCAGATACAAGAGAACAATGGGAAGATTGGCTCCAAAGCTTCGAATGGTACGCGGAAGCAGTTTCGCTTAGTTCGAAAGGTAAGAAAGTGCAAGTAGCTACTTTTATGGCATGTATAGGCCGTGATGCTCAACAAATATTCAAAACCTTCACCTTAGAAGATGACGAAAAAGAAGATTTACAGGTCATCAAAGATAAATTTCAAGGATACTTTACGCCAAAAGTAAATTATACATTCGAGCGGTATAAATTCAGCCAGATACATCAGAAGTCAGGTGAGTGCTTTAAAGATTTTTTAACTCGTCTTAAAATACAAGCATTTCGCTGTAAATTGGGCACTATGGAAGAAGAATTACTTCGCGACCGAATAGTAGTTGGAATCGACAATAACGATGTTCGCGAGAAACTGTTAAGTGATCCAGAACTGAACCTAGACAAAGCAGTACAAATCTGTCTCGCTGCTGAAAGTGCTTCCCTGCAACTAAAAAATATTGTTAGTGATAGCAAACCCGATTCATTAATTTCAAGTATTTCCAGTAAATTCGCGAAAGGGCAGAAAAACAATCATTCGAAAAATAAGTTAAACCCGAAAATCACCAAATATATTAATGATTGTAGAAATTGTGGCTCTTCCCATAAATTGAATGAATGCCCGGCTTTTGGCAAAAAATGCAACATATGTCAAAAACTTAACCATTTTGCTAAAAAATGCAGATCAAAGCAAAAATATAAAGTCCAAGAAATAGAAAAAATTGAAACAATGGCTGAGAGAGATGAAGACAACTATGTCATTGGAGCAGTAGACACAAATAATAATGACGATTGGTTTGAAACAGTTGTTATTAAAAATAAATCCATTCCCATGAAATTAGATACAGGTGCGCAGTGTAACGCTATGCCATATAAAATAGCTAAAGAACTGGGGTTGCAAATAAATCCCTCAACTGTCCGCAAACTTCTTACCTATTCTGGCCATGCCATAAATGTTGCGGGAGAATCGATAGTTCCCTGCAAAATTAAAAATAAAGAAGTGCAGTTACATATAATTATCGCACATGGCGGTATAAGCCCAGTGTTAAGTCGCAAAACATGCACAGAAGCAGGCCTGATTCAGAGAATAGATTTAGTAAAAACACTAGAAGAAGAATTTCAAGAACTTTTTCATGGAATCGGCTGCATCAAAAATTTTGAATATACAGCAGATTTTTCCACAGAATGTCCCCAAACTGACATTAAACCCCCTAGGAGAATTCCATTTTCTCTTCGTCCAATGGTCATAGTAAAGCAAAAAGGAAAAATAAGGATTTGTATTGATCCGTCAGAAGTTAATAAAATTCTGCTGCGAAGGCATTATCCTTTAAAAACGCTTGAAGAAGTCACTGCTAATGTGAAAGGCTCCAAATACTTCACAAAATTAGATCTGAAGAAAGGCTTCTGGCAACTAAGAGTTTCACCCGCCACACAACCTTTTTTCACGTTCACAACACCCTGGGGAAGATATTCTTTTCTGAGAGTCCCATTTGGCATAAAGACAGCTCCTGAAATATTTCAAAACCATATGACTAAAATTCTTCAAGGCATTCTAGGTGTAGAAAACTCGATGGATGACATTCTAATCCATGCACCAGACATAAATACCCTCCGGTCTAGAACTAGAACAGTTTTTGAAGCACTCAAAGATGCAGGAGCAAAGTTGAATCGAGACAAGTGTGAGTTTGAAGTACAAAAAGTGCAATTTCTTGGTCACGTGCTTACTCCTGAAGGTATTACGATTGATCCTGATAAAGTCGCAGCTATTGATCGAATCAAAACTCCGTCCAGTAAGAAAGATTTGCAAAGACTACTTGGAATGATACAATATCTTCAGAAATTCATACCTAACTTGTCAGATAAAACCCACAACATGAGGCTACTGTTGAAGAAAAATACCGCTTGGGTTTGGGATAAACAATTAGACCAAGACCTCTGTGAAATTAAAAATTTGGTGAAAGCATCTCCTACTCTTACATACTTTGATCCGAATAAAAGTTTTACAATCTCTGTAGATGCCAGCTCTTACGCTCTCGGTGCTGTTTTACTACAAGAAGGCAGACCCATCGCTTATTCATCCACAGCACTAAATTCATCACAACAGGCATATCCACAAATCGAAAAAGAGGCCCTAGCCATGAAATTCGGGTGCCAGAAATTTCACTTGTACATCTACGGAAAAGATGTGGTCATCGAAACAGATCACAAGCCTCTAGAATCTATTTTTAACAAGACCATCGATCGAATTCCCCCAAGACTCCAAAAGTTATTCTTAGAAGTTCAGCAGTACGGACCTAAAGTCAAATACAAATGTGGTAAAGAATTATATATAGCAGATTTGCTAAGTAGAGACTGCCACTACCAAGATTCTTTAGAAGAAAGCAATCTTCAAATCTTATTTGCAATTCCAACTACCAATAAAGGTTTAAAAGCTCTTCAAGAATTCACAAATACAGATCCAGAATTGACTTTAGTAAAGCATTTTATTTCAACTGGGTGGCCTCAAAATAAAGATTGTGTACCAAATTCATGCAAGAAATACCTTCCGTTTGTCGATGAACTATCCGTTCAAAAAGATCTAGTTTTGAAGGGACTAAGAATCATCATTCCAGAAAAATACAAATCCACAGCACTAAGGAATCTCCACGAAGGACACTTAGGTATATCGAGTTGTCTGAAAAGAGCTCGCGAATGTATGTTTTGGCACGGCATGTCGCAAGACATAATTTCCATGATAGAAAACTGTGAAACCTGTCAAAGAACTCAGAGAGCTCCACCAGCCGAACCTCTAATTCCAAAGGAAATTCCAAAACTGCCTTGGGAAATTCTCGCGTCCGATGTCTTCACATTTCAAAGTACAGATTATCTACTTATTACTGATAGCTACTCAGGCTATATAGACTTTAAACCCTTAAAGGACATGACAAGTAAATCCACTATCGAAATTCTGAAGGACTGGTTTAGCGTACATGGAATACCGAGAATTCTAGAGACTGACAACTGCGGCAATTACAAATCTTGGGAGTTTGAAGCATTTTCTCAACAGTGGACATCTAGCCCTCAAACATCTAGCCCTTTGTATCCTAAAGGAAACGGTTTAGCTGAACGTGCAGTCCAGACAGCAAAGAATCTCCTCCGAAAATGCAAACTCTCTGGTCAAGATATCAACATGGCTCTCTTGAACTTCCGAAATACACCCAGAGATAACCTCGGATCACCTGCCCAAACATTGTTTGGCAGAAGAACGAGAACCACAACTCCTATAAGCGAAGATCTCCTAAAACCTATGCTCATACAAAATACATCTGAACATCTTGCTGAAGCTCGTTTGAAGCAAAAGTATTATCATGATGCTCATGCGAAACCAACACAAAGCTTGCCGCTCCAGCCTAATCAAAATGTCATGCTTCGAAAAGCACACAGAAATTGGATCCCTGCTAAGATAGATTCTCAAACTGCACCCAGATCTTATAACGTAGTTACTCCATCTGGCACATTAAGACGCAACTCTAGTCACATAAAGCCAACTGAAATTAAATTCAACATAGAAAGGAAGAGGAGTCTACCAATGGATGCAGGAAACTCAACACTACCAGACAAACCACCCAATCCTTCTCCCACACCTGACTCGTCCAGTTCTGTCACACATAATGCTAAACGCCATCCCGCCACTGTCACCACAAGATCCGGCAGAGTCATCAAACCTGTAAAGAGACTTGATCTCTAAAGTGAACACAGGATGATAGATACGAGCTTAACTTTCTAAAGAAGGGAGATGTAATAACTGTAACTGTAGTTATATCATCCTTGTATTAATCGTAATCGTTTGTATCGTACTTGTTCGTTGTTTATGTCAATAAATGTCGTCTTCCGTGTTCTAAGCTTCGGCTATTATTAATTACACTATACAAGTTACCACAGATAGAACCTACTTCAATACAAAGGGCCAAAAAATCAAAATCACAATATATATAAACAAACTCTTTTTTTGCTTCAAAACATCATCCAATTTATTCTGGTGCATCACAAGAAATAATTTCCTTTTCTATAAAACACTGGTTCTGTCCATCAACATTGCAGAAGCTTCAGTGGTTTCATCTGTTAAAACGAAAAAAAAAAATTAAATAAAACATAATCAAATTAGGTATGAAAATTATTTTGCAGAAAAAACATGCATCTAGAAATACGTAGTTATACACTGAAAACTTACAAGAAAGGAAAAATCCTTTTCAAAATGAGAATAGAAAAATTTAATTGAAATATTTCCGCATAATCTTTTTTAAATATAGTATATTGTATAACTAAATATTCAAGATATACAATCTTTGTCTCAGGTTTATATTCATACCAATTGTTGCACCAAACAACAATATGATCCTTTTTTCATGTGTGTATGTGCCTTAAATAACTTTTCTTTTCTCTAACTGAAATAATGTGCATGCAATTTGCTATTGACTTTCAGATTTTATTTAAACATTGAAAATATTTCATATAACATTGAAATTATAAAAAAACTAATGTTAAGTAAGATGCTGTGACTCAAATAGTATACAGGTATTATTAAGATAATAACTGAATCAGAGGCCGATAAATATAAGTAATATTTAATTAAGATTAAGAATAACTAGATCACGCACATGGCGGTACTGCTACATGACATATCACTTCTCACAACACACAGCTTGGTGTTGCCAAACAGTATACACAAATATATAATACAGTTACGGTTACATATAACATACAGATACACCAAAGAGTAAGTGTGATTACTTTCAACACCCTCCCTTAATCACACCTTATTTTACATTTGTATCTTAAATCACATAATCTTGGTTTAGGTAAACATTTTGTAAACATATCAGCTAACTGATTTTCTGTAGCAACATTCTCAAGATTTATATCATGCAATTTTATAATATCCCTAACATATTTCAATTTAATATCTAAGTGCTTCAATCTAGCACAGTTGTTTTCATTTAATATAGCCTTAATGGCTGATTGATTATCCTCGAAAATAAAAATTTTAATATTTTGATACCCTAAGATTTCTGAAGTTACATTGTAAAGAACAATTAAATCCTGGACAGCTTTTGCTAGAGCTAAAATATCTGCCTCGGTTGAGGACAGGGCAATGGAGGTTTGTTTCTTTACAGACCAAATAACTAGACAATCATTAAAGAAAATAATATACCCAGAAATAGACTTTCTGTCCTGTGCATCAGCCCCCCAATCTGCCTCAACATAAACATTAATCACACTACTGTAACTATCAGATTTACAAAACAGTAATTTGAGTTCAGAAGTCCCTTTTAGATATCGAAGAACTCTTTTAAGACCAGCCCAAGCAATATCAGTAGGCTGCTCTTGAACTTGACTAAGGCAGTTAACAGAGTACAGAATATCAGGACGAGTCATCATGGATAAGTAGAGTAGAGCCCCTACGAGCTCACGATAAGGACCATAAAAACTTTTGCCTTGCATAAAATCTGACGAAGTTGACTTAGGCACAAGAGGAGTGTCTGATGGCTTACACTCTGCCATTTTAAACTTATTTAAAATTTTCTCAACATAGGCCTTTTGACCTAAAGAAAGTTGATTTTGGGAATATTCTATACATATTCGTAGGAATTCTTCAGCAATCTCAGCTTTGGACATCTCGAAATCATTTCTAAGTAGTTGAATCACAACTTTAACTTCTGAATCACCAGAACCAGCAATGAGCAAGTCATCAACATGCAATACTATGAGGATTTCATTATGTTCAGATTTTCTTACAAAAACACACGCTTCACTATTTAGCTGCTGGAAATTTAAATGAAGAATAAAATCTGTGAAACGTTTGAACCATTGTCTGGGTGCTTGTTTGAGCCCATACAGACTCTTAAGTAGTTTGCATACACGTCCACTATTATCATTATAGCCCATGGGTTGCTCCATGAAGATTATTTCATCCAGTTCACCATTCAGAAAAGCCGTTTTGATATCCAAGGCATAAATTTTGAGATTTTTTGGACAATGATGGCAAGTTCAAGTCTAAGTGATTACATACTGATGACAGGAGCATAGGTCTCAAAATAATCAATTCCTGGCTTTTGTTCGAAACCCCGAGCAACCAGTCTGGCTTTGTAAACATTATTTCTTTTGATACGCAACACCCATTTACAGGACACTGTCTTTTCTTCCTTTGGCAATTCAACTAGCTCCCAAACTTTATTTTTATTAAGAGACTCCATTTCTTCATTCATAGCTCTCTTCCATGGGACTCCACTCTTCTTCGGGTAATTTTCCTACATCCTCAAATGATATAGAATCAACAGATGTCACATTAGCTTCATATCCAAAATAATCATCTAGTCTGGCAGGTAGTCTAGTATTTCTTCTTGGTCTGACTTCTCTTCAGGAGTTGTAGTTTCCACATCACTTGTGTCAGGGATCACTTCTTCATTAGCAAAATCTTTAACTTCTATGGAATCATCTTGAATTAAATTCATTATGCATTTCTTTTCTTCATTGAATTTTATGTTGCGAGAAACCACAATATGTTTTGTGACTGGATCTAACAGACGGTATCCCATAGTTGAATATCCTATGAAAATCATCTTTTTGGATTTTGGATCCAGCTTCTTTCTTAAAGTGTCTGGTATTCGCATATATGCATCACAACCAAACACTTTGATAATGCTGAGATCAGGTGGTTTAGCATATTTAAGCTTAAATGGCACATTTCCAACAGTTTGATTTGGAATTCGATTTTTGAGGTATGCAGCTGTCTGCACAGCATAGCCCAAACAAGTTTCAGGCAACTTGGATTCAAATATTAGGGCACGGGCCTTCTCTAAGAGATATCTGTTTGCCCTCTCAGCAACACCGTTTAAAGGAGCTGAATATGGCAGAGCTGGATCAATCAAAATACCACTTTTCTTGCAGTAACGGGCTAGTTCGCCTGACACATACTCTTTGGCATTGTCACATCTAATTTTGTAGAGCTCAGGGTTTTGCTTGATGAACAGTTTGAAAACTTCAGCAATATCACTTTTGTGCTTCAAAAGATGTACTTCAATGAACCTTGAGTGGTCATCTATCAGTGTAACAAAATATCTTTCACCCTCCCTGGTAGGTGGATCAATAGGGCCACATATGTCACTGTGGATCATTCTCATTGCAGCATGCTCTCAACTTCTAGGACTCTTGCTCACTGGAGTGTTCGAATGCTTTGCAGTAACACACTCTTCACAGAAATTGGATAAAGATTCAGAAATTGGCAAACCCATTTCTTTTAATACCTTGTTAGATGGATGCCCCATCCTCCTATGCCACAGTTCTGCATCATGATTCATAAGATATGCCGAAGCTTTAACTGGTTGGAAATCACTTATATATTGTCCTTTGTTGTTAAGCCTAGCAATTTCAAACTTATCACTGCCTTTCTTAATAACAGCAAGGTAATTTTCAAAAGTCACACTGTATCCTCCTTTTTGAATGTTTTTAACTGATAATAATTCACCATTCAGCTCAGGAACAAATAGCACATCTGTTAAAGTTATTTTCCTACCATGTAATGTTCCAGGTATGTTGCCGATACCTTCTATCTTCAAAACATCATTTTTGGAGGCACAAGTAACAGTTCCAGAATACTGTTTAATTTCTTCAAACCACTCACTTTTGCTGCACATGTGTGTGGATGCTCCAGAATCCAATAGAAAACCTTCAACAGGCTCACCTGCCATGAATGTTACTGCTGCTGTTTCTCTGTAATCCGCTTTTAAGCGAACTTTACAATCCTTTTTAATGTGTCCAGGGTGTCCACATTGAAAGCAAACCATTTTCTTTTTACAAAATTTGGCAATGTGGCCTTTGGATTTACATTTATGACAAATGACGTCACGTTTATCTGCACTGAAAGCTATGTTGTCCTTTGAAACAGGGGCACGAACATTATCTGGATTTCTTTCAAACTTTAATGCTTCAGCATTCAAAAGTCTCTGCATAACAAAATCTAAAGTCAAAGTTTCATTTGGCTGGTTTTCAATCGTAGCTTTAACCACATCATATTCTGCAGGTAAGGACATTAACAAATAAATAACAACATCCATGTCTTTTACTTCTGCGCCTGAAAGTCGCAATTCATTTACGATGGCCAACAGTTCATTAATATGTTGCTGCATGCTGCATTCCCGACATTTCTGCAAAGTCGCAAGTTTTTTTCGCACTAAAATTTGGCTCACTGCACTGTTTTTCGCATATTTATTTTTCAAATTTGTCCATATTTGACACGCAGTTGTTTCCGTAGCTAACGTTGCTAACACCGTGTCATCCAAAAGGGTTAGCAGTAAAGCATATGCTTTCTTTGAGTCTTTAACTTCCGCTTCTTTTGCTGGATCACATTCCTCATTTAAATATTTATCAAGATCTTTAGCTGCAAAGACTGCTTCAACACGTCGCTTCCATAGAACAAAATTTTTACCGCTAAAAGATTCAACACAGTACTTAATATTTTTATCACGTACCGCCATTTTGACTTCCACGTCCGCGTGTTTCAGTTCAAAGCAACAAGACATTTCACTTTAACACAATCTTAATATATTTTTACTTCTAGCGTGTTCAGTTTCAGAACCACGCTCAGCTATTAAGATAATAACTGAATCAGAGGCCGATAAACATAAGTAATATTTAATTAAGATTAAGAATAACTAGATCACGCACATGGCGGTACTGCTACATGACATATCACTTCTCATAACACACAGCTTGGTGTTGCCAAACAGTATACACAAATATATAATACAGCTATGGTTACATATAACATACAGATACACCAAAGAGTAAGTGTGATTACTTTCAACAGGTATATAGTATACTCAAATAGCATACCAAAAACATTGCCCTTGGCTTTTATTCCTTAGATATTGCTCATAGACATAAAATTACCTAAAAATAGTACAGAATTTTATGAAATCGATTAAAATTTTCCGGAGATTAAATTTGAAGAAATATAAAATTAATTTTTTTATACGCCCCATACAAAAAAAAAAAAAAAAAAAAAAAAAAAAAAATCCCAAGGAGTAAAATGTGCCCCATACACTAATAAGGTCATAAACAAAATTTCAGCATTTTGTTATACAGAGATATGAAAATACATAAATACTGACTGAAATCACATTTCAATGCCTGAATATGTGTTCGTAAAGGGGAAAAAATCATGTCAAATGATTGTGTTTCAGGGGTCGTACACAAATTTCGAAAGAAAACAATGGTTGCACTCTAGCTGTAAACATTTACGTTTTAATTTATGATTAACACCTCAGTAACTTTGTTTAAACATATCTCTGCAACTTTTTATGATAAAATGCTGAAATTTTGTGTATGAACTTATCAGTGTATAGGGCACATTTTACTTACTGAGAAATTTTTTGATGGGACTGTATAAAAATTTAAATTGCGTATTCCTTCAAATTTAATCCCCAGAAAATTTTAATAAATTTCATAAAATTCTATACCTTTTTTTTACATAACTTTGCAATTTATAATATACATGTCTGTGATCAATATTTAAGGAATAAAAGCTGAGGTCAGCGTTTTTGGGACAACCTGTACATATAATTTTATTAGTAAAATGTTTTTGCAAGTAGTAGGACTAAAATTTTTCACAGTTATACTTACAAATGATAAAATGTAGCAGAAAAGTATATAAATTAAAATATCTTAGAGAGGATGAAATGTCTGCAAATAATATTTTAAGTATGAACAATGTAATTCCTTCAACAATACAATCATACAGCAAAAATTTTATTACCGCAAATATATATGATATATTACAAATTTCTCATACATCTAGTCTAATATTTAGAGCTTAAAGTTATTAAAACTTATTTTAAATTCTGATTTTTTCCCATCTTAAATTCATTATTGTCAGAATGCTATTATTCTTCAAACAACTTCATACTGTATTTATTCAAATTCTTTTGTAACTGAGTAGATAATTTTCCTCAAACATTTTTCTAAAAGCAATGCCCGTTTAGCAGATTATGCATTCATGTACTTTTATTCCTGCCAGAGTTTAGAGGATAAAAGAGATGAAAAGTGCTGCTTTTGTTTCAAGCTAAACTTAACAGCTAGGGCAACCAACCCTAAAACCAGTTACAATTCAGTCCAAACACTTTTTACTCGCTGTGACTTCCTGTTTCCATCTCACATCCGTATACAAAACAGTTTCGAGCCATATTAAAATATAATGTAAAAATAATAATTTATAAAGCAAATAATACATTCGTATAGCGAACAATGTTAATTTGATGCTGGTACAGACCGCAGCGCCGCATGCGATCACTTTGGCGTTAGACCCAAGTTTGCTTGGAGGATGCCATAGGCTAAATTTCTCCTAATCTGTTTATATCTCCCTGATATAAACAAACAAACACTGTTGTGAGCAATATTGTTTTGGCGCCATATACAGGCTTTAAAATGTACTTTTCTATATACAAACCTTTCAATAATAAACCTTCATGGTGTTTGTTTGTATGAAGTCTTATGAAAATGGAACGCAGATCAACAATCTGTCATTTTTGATGTGGGCTATATACTAGTAATTACATAAGAATCTTTGAAGAAATTATTTTTATCTATAATCACAGACATAATTTTCAGATTCGTATACAGTAGAAGATCTTTATAATACAATGCTCTGTATAAGACACAACTTCTGAGATGTAAACAATGAATTTTGCAGTTATAGAGAGCATGCAATTCATTTTGTAAAAATATTGGTATCCTTTAGAGCAGGGGTCAGCAACCTTTTTCGGCTGCGGGTCACAATCAACCAAAATATGTGTATTAAGAAGACATTTCGGGTCAGTGGTATTTTCATTTTAAAAGTCTTTTTTCGGTGAATAACAAGATACATTTTATTGAGGAAATAATCATCATGCGCCATTTTAAACTTTAAACACAAAAAATAAAATTATAATTATTATAAAAGGAAACATGGCTGAATGAACTTTACTTTCTCTTCAATGGCTCTCCTGATGCAAACATATATTCATTATAAGAAATAAGTGCAATTTTCTGTTATGTTATTTAATAGTTCGGAATGTCTGAATTAAAATTAAACTTTTTTAAAGTTCCGAAATAAACTCAAAATATTTTTTCAATATAATTTTTTTATACTTTTTTTGGAGCTCAAGTGGGTCACTTGAAATTATGAAATGGGTCACTTGGTGACCCGCGGGTCATAGGTTGCCAACCACTGCTTTAGAGGACTAAATTTCAGACTTTTTAATTTTATCTCCTTCAATTCTGAGATTTTTAATGAAAAAATTGCTATCATTATATTAAAAATTTTTGGAAATATGTAATGTAATAATTTTTTTCCAAGCAAGTTTGATCTTGTTTACAAGGTAGTATTTTAACTATTTGTGAAATGATCTATATTATACAAAAATTTATCTTATGCACAACTTCTGCTCCCAAAGATCGCAATATAAAGATATATTTGACCATGTAAGTTTAATGATATGTAAAATGTGATCTATCTAACAAAAAATTTGGTACTTTTCCATTATACGGACATCATCATCGCTAAGCATAATAGTTGGCGCAAAATGAAAATCAAGTGAATTGAAACATTTGAAAACTAAAAGAAAAAAAACATTGTCGATATTAAAGTAAGCATTTTAAAAATATAACATTTGAAAATTATAGCTTTTTATGAACTATTTCATTAAATCACAAATATATACAGTTGGCCCGCTTAAACGAATATGCGTGGTTCCAACATCTATTATTCAATTAAGCGGGAATATTCGATTAAGTGGGGAAATTTATTCTACCACTTATTCGATTATCACATTGTTAATAATATCTCATGTCAAGTCAAAGTAAGTTAGTCCATGGAGTGCCTACGCGGGGCGTAATGCCCGCGTTTATCTCGTATCTAAGCTGGAATGATATAAGCAGGAAATATCAGGCTTGTACTTGAAAACTAGAAAGTTCTTCTCACAGTCCAGGAGCAGGCTGCGGTATTGTGTAACTCAGGTAGGAGAGTTTTCAGGATGGAGTACTAAACTCTATATGCTTTGACAGAGACATGGCAGTGCCTCAAGGGAGCGGGAGTGAAGGGAGTAAAAATAATAATAATAAAATAAAATAATCTAAAGAATCCTGCAAAAAAGATTTTTCCTAACAATGGTACAAACAATAAATAATAAAGTAATAAAATTTAATAACTAACTAAATAAAATTAAAATATGAATTGGGAAGGTGAACGAAACCTGGTGCCACATGTAAGGTGGGAAGACGTCATAAAAGAGTTAATGGAGATATATCAGAATGAAAAATAAAATGCAACCAAATTAAATTTTTTAATTTGGAAGGCCGCAATGATACATTTAAGGTGGCTCTCTCCTCCTCCTTTTGGAAAGTGGAGCAAAGCTTGGCTCAAGATGGCCAGCGGTCTTTTCTTAGCTCGAGAGTCATTAACTCTGTAAAGTCGGATGGACTGCAATGCATCACTGGATATCAAGATACGATCCCTGTGGAAATTTTGTGCAAGTTTTATAATAACTTGCGAGATAGGCCTAATTTTGAGATCAGCGTGAATGACGTCATTCCGGACAAACATTGTCTCCTTACAAATCCTATGCAAGAAAGAGTTCGGAAAAGTTTGAAGTTTTTGCATCTGAGTTTCACAGACAGTTCCCCAGACAACAGACCCGTAGGTCATGGTTGATCTGATGAATGATTTATACAGTAATAACTTAGTTGAAATTGATAGATGGCTGTGGTAAGCTAATATAGATTTAAGGAAGCCTTGAGCTTTGATAGATTTGGCTAATATGTCCATAATCTGCCTAGCCCAGGTAAATTTTTGAATCTAGATAAATTCCCAGATAATTATAGTTGGTGACCCAGGGTATTTCGTCACCATTAAGAGAAAAATCAACATTGGGGGAAATAGACATATTTGAAAAAATCATGGCCGCACTTTTTGCTGTGTTGACTTTGATACTCCAATTACAAAGCCAAATAAAAAAGACCTGAAGATAGGACTGAAGTTGTTCAATCACGTTGATGAGTGATATGTTGCTGTACATTATGGCGGCTGTGTCATCCACATATAATGCTAAGAGGATGCCGGGAATACGAGGAATATTATTAATGTAGATGTTGAACAGCCATCGGTTCAAAATATACCGACTCCGAAAAGGACTGATTCTATGGAATTAGTCCAAAATGGAGCGATTCCCAAAAGGAAGAATTCCTAGTAGCCATTCAAAATATATTGACTCCGAAAAGGACTGAGTCCTCGGAATCGACTCCGAAAAGGAACGATTCCTGGGAATTAGTCCAAATTGTAGTGAATCCGAAAATGAACGATTCCTAGGAATCGCTCCAAAATATACGGATTCAAAAAAGGAACTTCAGTTAAAAGATTGTCTATTATTTAGTGATGTACTTATCACCTGCGAATTAATTACATTGCTATTGAAACTTTTTGTGCTAAATTGAACAGAAAGAAACAAATTAATATAAAGTAAATGCTTGTTTAAATAATAGTGGGAAATATATATGTTTTTTAAATCTGATTAGAAACAGTTTTGAATAATATAAGAAATACATCGCTATGTCCTGAACAATTGCATTTTAATCAGTTAATAATAACAGATTTTTTTTATTTGAAAGAACTTATTTTCGATCAATTTTAATAATTGCATGGTTACGCACTTTCGTGTATGTTTCACTGTTTCATATGTTTCAAGTATAATTTTAATTTGAGGTTCCTCTCTGTCAAAAGAAAAATAGAAAACTCCCTGACGGCTCGGCCAGCAGAAACAGGTAGATTTCGAAGACGCAGACCGTGGGGCGCCTGTTTGTTAGGAATTGCAGAAAAAATGACTTTTTTGCCATGATGCTGCAGTTGGGACCGCCCACTTCGAAATTTAACTTGTCTGCAGGCGGAGCCGGCAAGGATTTTTTTTGTTATAAGGGTTGGTGATATAAAAAACTTGTCAATATAATATTAGATAATATTAAGAGAATTTATAATAAATTTAAGCCGATTAGATATCTTGTGAATTGACGAAGTTATGAATTTTTTCTTCTGAAACCCGCCTTGCCCCCCCCCCCTTTGGGGCCATTTTTAATGTTATCAAAAGTCTGTCATGCATAAATTTTTGGCCCTTTACCTAGAATTAATAATAACTTTAAATGGATTCGATACGTATCATAATTAAGAAGTTATGGGGTTTTTTCTGTTTTCACAAAAATCCTCTCCATTCCACCCTTTTACTCCCCCCCCCCCCCTCCCATGGTACTGATAAAATGTTTAAGTTTGAAAAAGTTTTTTAATCAAACTATCACTAAATGCAATAATCTATTTTCAGGTGTAAAGGAAGGAAATACATGAATGATTCAATTTGAATGATTCGTTATCAATGCAATGAATCACTCGCAAACATTCCCCTTACTGTGCAACTAGACAGGCGGCTAGCCCAAGCAGTTAGCATTACTCTGATTGGCTCTTCAGATGCCGTTAGCATTGCTCTGATTGGCTCTTCAGATTTTTTAGACATTAAAAATCAGTATGGACAGAATATGTCAATCTGAAGAGCCAGTCAGAGTAATGCTAACTGCTGGGGCTAGCCGCCTGTGCTAGCTCATAGGTCTGAAATTTTCTCAAGAATTTGTAGCAGAACTTAAACAAATTCTAAATAATTGACTTTGCGTTGAAAATCTGTTTTTTAAGGTTCGTATTGTGTATACAAGTATATCTGGCCACATAGTCTGGTAACATTTTTGGATTAAAAAAAAAAAAAAATCCATCCAAGATCCACCCAATTTAGGGTTAGCCAAAGTCTTTTTTCTAAAGTTTGATGCAGTGTAGAGCTTGGCTTGGGTTGGGTTTTTTTTAAAGATTTTACAGAAAAGTAAAGGTAATCGTGTTTCTGTGTTTTATATTATCTTATGCAGATGTAAGTAACTTTATGGTATCCTTTGTGTTTTCCTAAATTATAGATTTTGTTTTTAAATATAATATAATTGAGTCAGTTGACATTTTGGATTGTATTCAGTAGAGAATCCCATCTCTATATTCAGATTATTAAAGCTACATTTTTCATATTTTTTTAATGTATTTTCCGGTGTATAAGTCAATTTTTAAACCGACAAAACACAAAGAAAATCAAGGGTTCAACTTTATACAACAGATTACAGCTATACAATCAGATATGTGATGATCGCGATTTATATCTGTAGCCTTAATTACCGGATAAGCGTCGATCTTTTCCTTACTGATACGAAAAATAAAATTATTGTTTCTCTATGTATTTTTCAGTATAACTAAAAATAATTATTTTTTAAAAACAATTTCATTTTTGAAAAACTTAATTTTATTACATTAAAATTATTTGACTTAAAAGAAACATTTTGGTTGAATCC
Source organism: Maratus michaelseni (assembly GCA_963931845.1). Lineage (NCBI taxonomy): Eukaryota > Metazoa > Arthropoda > Arachnida > Araneae > Salticidae > Maratus > Maratus michaelseni. Next base: position 276,996,463 of record OZ007598.1, on the reverse strand, counting down.
TCAAACAAGGGCGGTGCTTGGCGGCGTCGAAGTTGGTGAAGCGATAAACGAGATTTTCTTGCTACCAGTTCGTTTGTTATGTTTCTTCCACGCCTACTGTGGTTGATTGGTTGGTTTATTGTTGTTTGTTCTGGAGATTGGATTGTATTTTGAGCTCAATGCAAAGATGTAGGAAGGTTATGATTGGATTATTGTGTGTCGGATTTGTTGAATTACGTTTGTGGAATGTATTTTGTGAAGTTTAATGATTTGTCGTATGTCATAGAAGGATAATTCCTGTGAAATAATAAAAAAAAAAACCGAAAGATGAGAAATATGAGTGTTATATAGTTATATATATATTATTGTAGTGCCAACACTATTTTTCTATAGACGTTTTGGCAACAAGACCGTTTATTTTTTATTCCACACATGCCGCTGCGTTTGCTTGAATATGTTTATTATTGCTAATTAAAATATGGGTTAAATAGAAACAAAAATAGCAAAAGGTAAGTTAATTTTTGTTGATTTTATTTGATAAAATGTATTTCACGTATTCTAGAGACTACATCAAGTTATCGTTCATACATCCAGAGGTGTTTTTTTTTTCGGAAAATGTACGCTAAGCGTACATGTATGTTACTAATTGCTGCTTGTATGAGTTTCGTATATTCTAGAGACTGCTGCACACTGAGGTGTTTTTTTTCGGAAAATGGACGCGAAGCGTTCATATATAAGTTACTAATCGCTGCTTGTACGAGTTTCGTATATTATAGAGACTGCTGCACATAGAGATTCATGCATCCAGTGGTGTTTTTTTTCGGAAAATGAACGCGAAGCGTTCATATATAAGTTACTAATCGCTGCTTGTACGAGTTTCATATATTCTAGAGGTCGCGGCACGTTGAGTTCCATGCATCAAGGGGTTTTTTTTCGAAAAATGTACGTGAATCGTACATATATGTAAGTTAATAACTGTATGTTTGTAAAAATTGAAATATTCGAAGGAAATATTGCTAAAAGTTTGTTAAAATAGAAAAATCATAAAGAAAATATTACTAAAACTTTGTAAATACTCGAAAAAAGGAATAAAATCGATGTTTACTTTGTAAAGAGGCTTGCCGTAGGAAGCATGCGTTCCGATTGGGTGGAATTTGGAGGTTGCCGAGTTTTGGGTTGGCGCGCGACAGTGCTTGGCGCGTGTCAAAAAAATCGCCAAATCGGGGGTCGCCCTTGTTTGAGGATTTTGCCATGTATTTTTAAATATCTTAAACAAAATGTATTAATACAAAAAAAAGATTAAGTTCTATCTTGATCTCGAAAATTATTGTTAAATCCTAGAACAAGCGAGACACTTAGCGGCATTGCATTTGGCAAGGCGATAAATTAATTTAAATTATTGCTATTATTAATTAGAATTATTGTTATTATTAAAGAATTAGAATTATTATTATAATTAGAGTTATTATTATTAAAGCAATGCACAATAATTTCTAATTTAAAGAATTGCATTACAAGTCCATGCTTCCTTCTAGATTTCTGTATTGTAAGTTTGCATAGATCGTGTTAATTCCATTCCATTGACAATCTAGCTCAGTGTTGCTTAGACATGGATGGTGGCCATTTTAATCTCTTCTTGTAATGTCTTCACAGTAAGGTATGTCTGTTGAAATGTCTTTTTTAAATCTATTCATTATTGTTAAAATTATAATAAAACTTCAGGTAGAATAAATCAAACTATGTATTGTGAATAAAGCTTCTGGTTGGCACTGAATTAAGCATGAAAGTTTTCAGTATATTTGCTGAAATCACCCTTTTTAAAAGTCACTTGGAATTTCTGGGTCTGATGTAAAAAAATAAGAAGTGATCATAAAAAAAGCAATAAGGGTAAAGGAAGAGAGATTAAAAATACAAATACAATATGTGGCACACATGCTCTGTTTTAAAATTTCTTTGTAATGCATATTCTTATTTTGTGTATTAAATAAAAAGAATAATAAATGTTACAACAAAAATTATAAAATAATATAAATTGCAAAGTTGAAGCACTGTAAAATCCTGTTAATCTGGCCTTGATTAAGCACCCCCCTCCCACTTTGTAAACAAATTAACAAATTAAAAAAATCCCGGGAAAGCATCCTCTCCCCAAAAAAAATTTTGCCGCGCACGTCAAGATCAATACAAAAAATTTTTACCTTGCGAAAGTTTTTTTTATATATATATCGCAAACGTGTACAAACACAAAAGTACATACACAACATCAACTGTTGCCAGTCTGAAAAAGCAATATAACCAAACATTAGTTTTGCTGTAAATTTATCTCCATGGCGATATGAAGGTAATAAAAATATTGATAGTGAAAGTTTCTCATGAAGTAAGTTTTAAAATGTGTATTTGATGTTGTGTGTGAAATGTTTTGATCAAAACACATTCTATTTTATCAAAGAATTTATGGTCATATTTAATGTTATTATCAAAACCAATCACAAAAAATTTATCGATTGATTGATCAGTAGATGGTGCCAAGGTTGAATGTGTAGTGTATTTTGTGCTACCTTTGTGGTAGCAATGTTTTGAAATGCAATGTCAAAAAGTGGGTGTGCAATTACATGACATCAGAGATGACTATTATTATAAAAATGAGACTTCCTATCTTGGAACATTGAAAACAGATACTAAAAGTTCTGAATGCTTTCTTTCTTAGAAAAAAAAACATCTGTTGTGAAGATAATAATAAATTCTCCCAGTTAAGGCTGTTTTCAAATCCAAACTTGCTACTTTCTTCTGACAAATTTTTTAATTAATTTTTGTCCGCAAATGTATCAAAGTAGCAGTTGCTTTTATTCAGAAACTATGTAATTGAACTGTTTTTTTTTTTTCGTTTTTTGGTAAAGGCAGAAGCTTTTTCAGAAAATACTGCCAAAGTTAGTGTTGTGAATTGATTTTCCAGATGTTGCAGTGCAGGACAGAAAAAACTGTTTAGATTATAAATCTCTTCATTGTTGAGGGAAAGGAGGAATATATTTTGGTGAACTGTGTAAGATAATGATGAAATAGAAAATTAATTTTTAAACCTCTTTAATTCAAAAAGTGATGATTCCAATTTTGATGCCTTTGAATAAGTTATTTTGAATAAATAATTCGTGTGTAAAAATGAAACATATTATTTCGTAATGTTATATAGGAAGTCATGGATGTTTGCGATTACTTATAGATCATTTTTATTTTATATTTATTTATTTAAAACCTTGAACATTTCTTTATTTAATGTTCGTTTATAATTATTTAATAATTTTATCATTTACAATTGCTTTATTTATAATTATTTCAATTAAAAAAAAATATTTATAACATGTGAATATTCAATATGGTAAAATTTTGTGTAGCGGTGTTTCTGACAATGTGGCGTATATATGATGAATCTTTAAGGGTTTTTTTTTTTTTTTTTTTGTGATAATTTCATCAATCCCATAGTTCATCGAGCTCAGAAACTGCTATTTCTGTCACCTTAATTAGTGTTCTTTTGAAAGCATTTAGTTTAAATGCTCATAAGTACATTTCAGTCACGTCATGGTGTCTTGTCAAGCTAATTTAGTTACTTTGTTTTCTTTAATGAAGTTATAAATATCATGAAATACCAGAGCTGTGAATATCATTTACCTTAGGTTTAGTTTTATTTAAAGTTTATTGTAATGCATGTGTTTGTTCTTTTTAAGTTTTTAATAAATAGATTTATATTTTAAATATGTCATCATTACTTTAAAACCACCATACATAAGTTTTTCCTTTTCAGCTGTATTGTTATTTTGGGTATAAATATATTTAAATTTTTACTTACTTGTTTGTCCTGAGGTTACAAACCAGCTTAATGCTTTTCCATTATTTATATTTGCATTAGCTCTGCTACTTTTATTTAAACCCCTGGCTATTAAATTTGTGATGGTCAACACTTCCCACCCCATCAGCAGCTGAGATGTTCTGTTCTCAAAACTGATAGACAAAAGGTTCTGGGTTTAAACCCATGCTGTGCTCCTAATTCTAAGTGTTTGGAGTATATTTTGTAGATTTTTTTAACATTTCTGTAAATACACATTAGGATTCATTAGAAAGACACCCCTCCTTCATGGAGGTCATTTCTTCTTTGTGCAGAAAATTCCCCATAACAAATACCTTCATCACCACCCATACTGCAACAGTTATATTATAAACTTGGTTGATATGAAATTTTACTATAACAGATTATTGCATATGCTAACAATCCTTTGGGTCTGCTGCAGCATAAGCACGATTAAAAATATTTGAGAAGTTATAAAACTTATATATAGAATTGACTTAAGAAAAAACCTTCTCTTTATGTAATATGGTGTTGTTGTTCTTCATATAATTTATTTCTGTTTGTTTGTTGTTTTTTAGGATTCTGTACTTAAAAAGTAAAGATGGAACAATTATAAGATCGCTCCTGTGTCTGTTTGTCTGTCTGTCAGAGCCCTTTTTTTCATAAATTGTGGGACATGGAAAGTTCAAACTTGAAAATGTTATAAAGCCTGTTTACCCACATGTTTTCAGCTTATTTGTCACTCACAAATATGCTTAATAAAACTGTCGGGGATAATTAAGTTACTTAAAAATATTCTATTGTGTGGGATATTGCAAGCAAGATCTCGTAATACCAAACTCAAAAATATATTTGTTTTAATTTTTGGTATTATTTTTTCAGAGATATTGTCAAAAATATGTTCCCCTCCTCTATTTCCGAATCAAGTTAAACTAAAATTATGAAAAAAAACTGAGATAGTAGGAGTTTATATAAACCTTACAGGAAAACAATAGCGATTTTCCTAGGTAGCATAGTTTTTGAGAAAACACATTTTTCCATTACACACAGACTTTACTTTCTGGCTGTCAGCAAGGGAGTTGGTGGGAGCATGAGGTATCTATCGACGCAGAATCATCCAAGGATATTTGATAATAACTTTTGAAAATATTATTGATAATTAGTTGAGATATTAATTAAGTTAATCGAAAGAAATTGTTTTTATGTATCGTGTAGGGTATCGAATGATCTCGCAACGTCAAACTCAAAAATATATTTGTTTTAATTGTAGATACTATATTTTCCGAGATATCTTCGATACTGCAAAAGTATTCCCCCCAGCCTCTCCTATTTCCTAATATACTGAAACTAAGATTATGAAAAAATTAAGGGTAGTAGAAGTTTATTAGGCAGTAGAACCTCGATTATCTGACGTAATTGGGACCAAACCTACATCGGATAATCGAGAATTTATCAATAATCAACTAATTTAATATATAACATCTTCATCAAACTGCTATTATGACTATTTAAACTGCTAAATAAATATATAAATTCAAATTATACATGAAAATAAATTTATTTTGAAGTAAATTATTTTATTGGGTAGGCGTGTCAATCGTAATAGAGCAGTAAGCGAATGCTTTGCAAAAATATGACATTGATTTCTCTCCCCTTTTGAAATTCTGAAGCTGTTAAAACTTCTGTTCGTGAAAAGAAGAAAAAAGGGGTATTGTTTCCTTACACTTGCTTACAATCAGAGGGTGCAATAACATTCGAATATTGTGGCACTCAGCAGTACAGCCTTGCAAATTTCAAAATGGAAGTCTTTTTCTTTAGAATATGGACACAGGGCTTGCGGGTGGGGAAAGATTACGCTTATACCGAAATCGGAGCTTTCGGAAGCTCAAGCTAATTTCGAAGGAATTCTAAGAAAAGGAACCAAAATGTTTATCTGTACTCATAGTTTGGAAAAGACCGCTGAAGGAACATGAAAGTGAAAAAAATTGTCAGGAAACGAACGTCGGTGTACAGAAAGTTCTGGTTAAACGAGGGTTGGATAATCGAGGTTCTACTATATATATAATAGTGCAAAGTGTATAACACTTCCACAGTGAATTCATCCAAATCCAAATAATTTTTTGTGAAAATCAGCAATTTTATTTTAATTTTCAGAGATTTAATTCTTTTCAAGAAAGCTGCATAAGATAAACCTTTTTAGAAAGATTGTGAAAAACAAAAAACAACTTGAGTGATGAGCTACCTTGAAATATGCTTTTTTTTTCAATATATCTTGTGTTGAAAATCGTATCCATGAACATAGATTTAAAGAAGAACTTCTAACGAAATAGCCTTTCCAAGAAGAAAATCAATCCTGGAAAAATGTCTTAAAAAGATATCATTTTTAGTATGTGTAGGACACCTTCTCGATACGTCACCAGTTCGTCTGCTTCTTCAAACCGTCTGTTGTCTGGTGGGTATCTCATATACAGTTTCGGTTTGATGTAAAGTGACGCTGCCTTAGCAGGGATCCTCAGCGGCTGCGCAGAACCGTGCATGTAGCTGTACCGCTGCCATTTTGTTCCAAAGTTGCAACACGATATTAGCACTATTTCATTAGAAGTCCTTCTTTAGTTCTATGTTCATCATCTTATCACTCAGCAATCAGTGATGGTAAACAATATGCGATACATTCCTTTGATATTCATTAAAATACAGACCATGGATGCAATAATTTTGCTCAGTGGCAATATAAAACATCCTCTATATTTTAAGATCACAGTGGTTCTTCATGATTAAAATGAAAAAGTAATTCTTAAGATCCATTTTTCCAGTGCAAAAAAGACATAAATGCACATGTATAACAAACATCTAGAACATTTCCAGTTTTAGAGTAAAGAAGCGTGCGGTTCACTTGGCTGAGCAGTCTAAGGTGCTATTTTTAAGCTGTGTTTCTCTATTCACAGCATAGGTTCGATAATCTCTAGGCAGCCTGATTTTTGTTGCTTTATTGGCGATAAGATAATTCATTTCAATAATGTCTTATTTTACTTAAGGAGAAGTTATATGATTTGTAATTTGTTTTATTCAAATGCTTTATAGTTAGGTAAATTTTAATACCCAACAATATATTTTTTAAATTACCAATTTATATTTAAATTAAAAGATTGTATATGTAATTATCAATTAAATACGAAATTGAACTGATCTACAATTTTTGATATATTTGGTATGACCATTATCAAGAGGTCATATCTATATTAAGATGTATACTAATAAAAGTATGTTATTTTTTCTTATAAAAAATCATATAAGAAATCTAAAGTAAATTGCCTTGATATCCATGATTTAATAATGAAATAATGTATGAAAATTTTAAATAAAATTCAAGCAATTACAAAGTATGTATTTTAAATCGGTAGCTGCAAACAACAAGTTTTAAGTTCAAGGTTTTAGAGTAACACTTATAAAAATTAATAAATAAATAAAAATAGTAAAAAATAAATAAAGTTTGCGTAATTAAAAATTATTCAGAAAATACTCAGTATCATTATTTTTTTTAAATATTGTGACTGTGGTAAGTAAAATTTAACATTCGACAATATATAATTATTTAATTACAAGTTTTCTATTAAAAATATTTAAATATAGGATTTTGCATGTGTTATCGTTTAAATAAATTGACCTAAACTTTTATCTATGTTTTGTCTGACCATTATGAAAAATATCTATTTTTATACTAAGAAAAGTATGTGATTATTCTCCATAAAAAAGAAAAGAAGAGAAAAGGGAAAGAAGAAAAAATATTCATATAAGAACTATAAAAGAAATCACCGTGATCTACGTGATTAAAAAAATAAATAAAGTTTTAGCATCAAGCTGGTAAAAATAAAAGTAGTGAAAAATTTTTAAAGGACGCATAGTTAAAAAAAATTAGAAAATGTTAAATATTGATATTTAAAAAAACAAAAACAAACATTGAGATTATGGTAAATAAAAATAAATGCCCTCAATGATGGTCATTAACATTTTTAGTTAAATTCCTGCTAAAAAGCAAGCTTATGTTACAAATTATAAGCTTAAAATCCTTTTACTTCATTAGTTGAGTACATTGGACTGACAGCGCTATCTATCGCTTTATATGTATTGAAATCGCTAACACAGTACAACAATTCATCAAGTTTTCGATACTTAATTAAGTTAAATGCAACTAATTAAAAATTAAAGCATATTACTAATGGAATTTTGAAGTTGTTTACCGTCAAATCTTGATGGGTACCATCTAATTAATTAATAAATATAATGTATATCTTACACTTGACTGATTTATTTTTAATACAACAGAATGACTCTATATTTTATTAGTATCACAATTTTCAAACTATAATTGTATCTTTCTTACACATGTAGAAATATACAGATGCAGATATACTGATATATGTACAGATTATTTTGGCTCGGGGAGGTTCCAAGGTTGGGGACATAGAATACAGCAAACGTTTGCGTATCGATAGAGTATCATTAGTATATAAATATGTGAAAGTCATAAAGCGCAATACCCAGGGGGTCTTCAGAAAATAAGCCTCTTATTTTGTGATTCATAATAGGATAAATTACTACTTTTGGTAAGCAGCTCACTTGCATAATTGGCAGCATGCTGGATTTTTGAATTTTTCTTAGACTTTGAATCCCAGTGGATTTTTATTTTTCACACCAAAAATTTTTTATCAATTACTAGCAAGTTTCGCCCGCTACGCTGGTCAGTTTCTTCAAATGAACTTTGAACCAAAGAAAATGTTCATTGATTTAGCAAGAAACGATAAAATTAAAATTAAAAAAATTAAGATAATAAATTATTTATTAATATAAAGGTTTCTGCATGTCATGTTTATTTTTAAAATGGTTCATGTTTATTTGTATACTTTTTAGCAATGCAGAAAGAAGTTCCAGGTAAAAGTCCATATTGCTTTAAAACACAAGGTGAAATTTATCGATATACTGGGTGATTATAATTAAAGTTGCACTTTCAAAAGGCTGTAAAAAGAAGAACCACTGGCAGGGTTCGTTGATATATATCAATGGATATATATCGACGATTATTTTCAAAATATCAAGATGTTTGTTATTTTCAATATTTGATATTTATTTTCAAAATATCAGTGTGCAAGATATTTTTGATATTTTAATTCAAAACAAGTGTAAATGAAATTTTCAACTGATATTGACTGTTCCATTCTGTAGATAACGAATATTTGTCTCTGGCAATTAATTTTTTTGCTAAAGAAAAAAAACAATTTTATCCCAGCTTTGTTTGAAGTTTTTATTTTTGAATGTAGATTATATGAGACTAATAATTATGTAGGACATAACTAATTCAAGACTGATATAGAAAGATAAACTGTCTAATTTAAATAATCAGTTCTATACAGCTTCATTAGTTCATTAGAAAAGAATCCATTTCTGGTTTTAGTAGTGTTGAGCTTAAATTGTACAACATGTTAGGGAATAAAAAAATAAGCTGACATTTATTAAATTTTTCCATTTAAAATATTTCCATTTTTTTTCTTTTAAATTTTTCCATTTAAAAAAACTATTTTGTATTTAATTTTTTGTTTTATAATTTTCCGATTTCTTGATAGTTGATACTGAATCATATAGTTGTTTTATTATAAGTGCGTAAAGCAAATTGTTTTTGTTTTGTTTATCTTCAATTTTGTTCAAAAAAAAGAAAAGAAAAAGGGGAAAAAAGAATTTTTAGTATATTGTTTAAGCTTTCATGTTAAGTGCATTATATTTTAGTTTCTAATCTATATTATTGCTTGAAAATATTATCAGCAGTAAGTTAACCATTTTGAAAATATCGGATATATATCAAAATATCGGATATTTTTGATATTTTCGAAAATATCATGATATTTACGAACCATGACCACTGGTCAGAATGACCTGATAGTGCATCTGAGTATACATGAAGCAATGGTAATTTGTTTTGTGAAAAAAATAAGAGTTGACCAATAGATAGTGCTGTACTCATCATAAGATGCTAATTAAAAGACGTAACATGCTGTCATGGTACTCTTTGCTCAAAGTCTATCCAGCTGTTGAATCTGCATTTTGGAAATGACAGAATTATCAGTCACCATTTCCTAAAAACCTGGCCATCACGATTACTTAATCTTAAATCCTTGCGACTTCTGGCTGTTAAATACAGATTCTTGTGACCTTGTCCCCTTATGAACACATGTTTACTTTGGCTCATGACGGTTATTAAAAATTTGCATCCTGTTTGTTCATTTGTTTTTATAGTGATTCATACAAAGTTATAATATTTAATTCTGGCTGTGGGGTTACCTAAAAGATGTTGTGTACGGGGGTCCACTTCTAAACTTAGATGAATTAAAAACATGCATTATGCAACACATTCCCATTATTACTCCTGAAACATTCCGATCTCTTGTGGAATATACTGTTTTGCACTTTCAGCTCGTAGGAAAAAATAGTGGCCAGTATATTGAACATTTCTTAGGCAAGTTATAACTAACCTTTTCTTTATGGTTTTATCAGTTTTTGCCCTAGGGACAGTTAGAAACAGATTTCATTTTGGCTTTTCGTATGGTTTTTGGCCTAGGAACAATAAAAAACCAATTTTTTCCTATCTGCTGTGGCACCTCCTTGTTGTGGTGGACAAGCTTTAAACAAAGAGTACCACAACAGCATGTCACATCTTTTAATTGGCATATTTTGACGAGTACATTGCTATCTATTAGTCAACTTTTGTACTGCTGCAAAACAAGTTCCCATTGCTTCACATATATTCAGATGGAATATCAGGTCATTCTGACCAGTTGTCCTTTTTTTACAGCCTCTTGAAAGTGCAACTTGAATTATAATTACCCTGTTTTTCTTGGTCCCGGAACTTTCCAATAATGCGAAGTATCAGGGAGAAAAGATTAAAAAATGTATATTGGTGCTGCACCATCATATTAAAAATGTGATATGAAATATTGAAACTTAATAGAAAGTCTACTTTCATTACGATTCTTGCAGTTGTATAAAAACTGGCTGAAAAGAAAGAAAAGTAGACTATAGTAGTGGCTTTTATGAGCTTTAAACATTTTTTTTCTTTTTTTGGCTATAATTGTCATTTTTTTCTGTCACAATATTAGCTTTGATTAAGTAAAGCTTTTCATTTGTAAACCAGTTATTTTTAAATAATAAGTTTTCTAATTTAACTAATAATAAAGGTATTTTATTGAGCTGAGATTTGTTATATATTTTGCTGGTATGTATTATTTGATTGTTGTGTATCAAAATAGCATCTAAAACTTGTTACATTTTACAATTAGAAATTGAAAAGTTTCACTGCTTTCAAATTTCTAAGTTATACGTCATTCCTAATGTATAGGTTTTAAGTTATATTTCTTGGTCTCAGAACTTTCCAATGATGTGAACTAGTAAGGGAAAATATATATGGATGCTGCACCATCATATTAAAAATGTGAATTGAAATATTGAAACATGATAAAAAAAAACTACTTTCATTATTATGATTGCTGTAGTTGTATAAAAGCTGGCTAAAATGAAAGAAAAGTAGCCATACTAGTGGCTTTTATTGGCTTTAACCACATTTTTTGCCATAATTGGCATTTTTTCTCACATTATTAACTTTTATTTAGTAAAGGTTTTCAATTATGAACCATTAATTTTAAACAATAAGTTTTCTAATTTAACTAATAATAAAGTTATTGAGCTAGAATGTAATAAATACAATTTTTTTTCAATATTGAAAATATTACTTAGTATTCAAATAATATAAGCATGGTAGTGACATGTAACCAGAGTTATAAAATATAATGTCATTAAAAAAATTTAAAAAGCTCTACTATTTGTAATTCTACAAATTGTCAACCAAATTTTTATAATATATAGAAATATGACTTCTAATAAAGTTACTGTTTCTCATTTCGATGTTGATTACTTTTATACTGCTACTTGATTTAACACTAATAAAAATACCATTTAAATATTATATTACAGTGTGTTAGCTTACATTAGACACTGCTGATGTTTTTTTATGTGTCAAAAAGTAGTTTCTCCATATATTTTTCATTTTCATTATGTGTCTGTTTAAATTATTTGAATTTTTTTAAATTGATAATTAATATGTATTTAAATCCACAGATAAAAAAAATAGTTCATTATTTATTTTAAAAATTTCAGATTAAAATATAGAAAATAAATATATACTCTGAAGAAAATGTCAGTGCCTCAGATTCATTCTCAAGCAAAAGATATAACTTTAACTTGTAAAATATGTTCCAAAAAGTTTTCAAGAACTGGAACTGTTAAAGTGCACCTGCGCACACATACAAAGGAAAAACCGTTTGTTTGTGAAATATGCTTAAAAGGATTTTCACAAAGTAGTAATCTAAAAGTACACTTGTGCTCCCATGCAAAGGAAAAACCGTTTGTTTGCGAAATATGCTTAAAAGGATTTTCACAAAGTGGTGAACTTAAAGTACACTTGCGCACCCATACAAAAGAAAAATTATTTGTTTGTGAAATATGCTTAAAAGGATTTTCAAATCGTAGTAATCTAAAACAACACTTGCGCACCCATACAAAGGAAAAACCGTGTGTTTGTGAAATATGCTTGAAAGGATTTTCACAAAGTAGTGATCTAAAAAAACACTTGCGTACCCATACAAAGGAAAAACCGTGTGTTTGTGAAATATGCTTGAAAGAATTTTCACAAAGTAGTGATCTAAAAAAACACTTGCGTACCCATACAAAGGAAAAACCGTTTGTTTGTGAAATATGCTTAAAAGGGTTTTCACAAAGTAGTCATCTAAAAGTACACTTGCGCACCCATACAAAGGAAAAACCGTTTGTTTGTGAAATATGCTTCAAAGGATTTTCACGCAGTGATGAACTCAAATTACACTTGCATACCCATACAAAGGAAAAAACGTTTGTTTGTGAAATATGCTTAAAAGGATTTTCACAAAGCTGTCATCTAAAAGTACACTCGCGCACCCACACAAAGGAAAAACCGTTCGTTTGTGAAATATGCTTAAAAGGATTTTCACAAAGTAGTAATCTAAAAGTACACTTGCGCACCCATACAAAGGAAAAACCTTTTATTTGTGAAATATGTTCCAAAGGATTTTCAGAAAGTGGTACTCTGAAAAAGCACTTGTGCACCCATACAAAGGAAAAACCATTTGTTTGTGAAATATGCTTAAAAGGATTTTCACGCAGTGGTGAACTAAAAGTACACTTGCGCACCCATACAAAGGAAAAACCTTTTATTTGTGAAATATGCTCCAAAGGATTTTCAGAAAGTGGTACTCTGAAAAAGCACTTGCACACCCATACAAAGGAAAAACCGTTCGTTTGTCAAATATGCTTAAAAGAATTTTCACAAAGTGGTCATCTGAAAGAACACTTGCGCACCCATACAAAAGAAAAACCGTTTGTTTGTGAAATATGCTTCAAAAGATTTTCACGCAGTGGTCAACTCAAATTACACTTGCACACCCATACAAAGGAAAAAAACGTTTGTTTGTGAAATATGCTTAAAACGATTTTCAAATCATAGTAATCTAAAAGAACACTTGCGCACCCACACAAAGGAAAAACTGTTTGTTTGTGAAATATGCTTAAAAGGATTTTTAAAATGTAGTCATCTAAAAGACCACTTGCGCACCCATACAAAAGAAAAACCGGTTGTTTGTGAAATATGTTCCAAAGGATTTTCAGAAAGTGGTACTCTGAAAAAGCACCTGCGCACCCATACAAAGGAAAAAACGTTTGTTTGTGAAATATGCTTAAAAGGATTTTCAAAACGTAGTCATCTAAAAGAACACTTGTGCACCAATACAAAGGAAAAACCGTTTGTGAAATATGCTTAACAGGATTTTCACAAATTGGTCATCTGAAAAGACACTTGTTCACCCATAAAAAGGAGAAACCTTTTGTTTCCAAAATATTTTAATATGTCATTAAGTAGCAATTTAAAGAAACATTATCTTACCGATTCAAACTGAAAGACTTTTCATTTGTGATGATTTTCAGAAAGTGGCCATCTAAGAACACATTCGCATGTTCACACAAATGAAAATATCATAGTTTGTGAATTATAAAAACATTTTTATATTTTCTCACAAAACCATTCTTTTATGAAATATGTTCTAGAGAATGCTTTCAAAGACTTTTTATAAAGGCATCCTACATCCTATGTAAATAAGAAAACTGTTCATATCTGAATGTACTGTAAACAAATGCCACAAGCTTATAATTTAACACTTTGACCTCTGTTGTGTTAAAAGAAAATCTCTCTTTTAAGTTGCAATTTTCAAGACTTTCATATCATATTTCTTTTTTTTAACTAGAATTTTATTAATTAAAATGCCTGTTAAGTGCAAGTAATATTTATTTCATCTTTGATACTAATTTAAATTTCTGAAATGAAGCATATTTAAGGAATAAGCTTTCTTGTGCAACACCAATGTAATTCAAATGGAGTAAACAAATGTAGTTTGAATTGAGTATGATTCATAAAATATTTAATGCTAAATGCATACTTACTCATACAAATAAAAAATTGTTTTCTGTCAATTTAAGATTGTGATAGGAAAAATGTTTATGAAAAGTTTGTCTTGATGATAGGAGTGGAAAAAGAACCTTTCTTTTCTTGATACAAAGAATTATTTATTTTACAGAGGATTTTTCATAAAGGAAATATAAGTATTTTTCATCGTACCCTTACAGAAAAAAATTATCTTCATTTATCAAATTTGTTAATCCTTCACCTGTCTTGCCTGAACTTAGTGCAGATTATACAATACCATTGGCCCCATGAGTGGATTTCGCACTGAAGTCTAATATTTTTTTAGCAATACCTAATATTGCTGAGATGCAGGCTTAAACTTTTTAAAAAAATTAAGGATTAAAAAAATTTTCAACCGACATTAGTGAAGTCAGATTATCATCCCATTAATTCGACCAAAGTTATAATAAAAATTAATCAAAGTTAGCAAAACGCACGCACACGAGAAAAAAATTAACAAATGTATTTTAACTGCATTAGAAGATGATGTCATCTGCTTCAGGAAAACTGTAAACAACCTTTCATTTCTTTTATGAAAACAATGCTGATTTAAATTTTAATTAAATGCAATTTAACTTTGATCGATTGATGGTGTTTTTTTTAAACATTTCAGTTTTCCTTTTTTTATAAATGTAAAATAAACCTGTGCGCTGTCATCACACTTTATACTTGTCTTGTGTTTTTTACTTATTCTATGCATTATGTATGACGTAAATAATGTATTCGTATTGTGTATGCCATGGTTGTACTATTTATTTTTTATAACTATTGTTGAGCATCATATAATGCAGCATTTTATTTTTGTGGCAACACTCATTTAAGGAAAACTTTTCTTTTCATTTATGAAAACAATGCCCATTTAATTTTTAATTAACAGCAATTTTTAATCAGAAAACATGTTTGTCATGACAAAATACAATATTCCAAAGCATTTGCACAAACTTTGTCCTCCTTTGGGAGGACAAAGCAATTTGCAAACTGATAATGTTTAGAAAGTTGTTCTCTACCCATTATAGAGCACACAATATCTCATCTCTCTAAAACACTTACCAAGTGAATATCAATAGACATGGACACTTCAGAATGAATTCCAGAAAGGGGCAAGATTTTGAAAGATATGCCTGTGGTCTGCAGCTTTTCTAAAAGTGTTATTAACTTATCTTTTAAAACAGAATGTCAAGTTCCTGAGGGAACTTGGCTTTCTAACCATTAAATAAAGCATAAAACATCAAATCTTCCGAGGGGGAATGCACCAGGGAGAGTGCCCCCGGTTAAACCGGAATTCAACACTTCGCTAAAACCTTGTAAACCATAAATTGTAAAAAATAAACACAAAAACAAAGACAGAACTAAATTTAAGTGCCATGGGGTTTTAGGGGGGGGGGGGAAGCTCTCCACCCCCTATGCAAAATCATCAGTTCCTCTTTCTCTTAGTGTATTACATTATTTTATTTTAATTTACTCAAAACGGATAAGTTTTATTATATCTTAATCAGGGAGTAAAAAAATAGTTAATTAAATTTCAGTATCTGGGGGCCCTCTGAACTCTTCTTTGAACCTGCCCTTTAAAATACATTTTAAATACATGAACATAAAAAAGACCTAAAATTAACTGCCAGTGAGGGGATTTAGATGCAGCCCCCCCCCCCCCCCAAACCAGAAAATATTTTTATTTCTCTCTAATAATATTAAAAAAATTAAATATATAAATTTTTCTGTTTTTCAAAATTGGATATAATAATATTTAGTTAATCAAATTTCAAACTGCAGGAATGAGCAATGGGTCCTCTGTGCTCCCCCTCCCCCCTATTCTTAACGAAAAATATTTTATTTCCTTTTTTTATTTTAAGTTACTCAAAAAGAATAAATTTTACTATGTTTAAATATCTGAAAAATGAATATGCCCCCCACCCCCTTCATCCTTAAGGGAAATTTTTTTAGACCCTCTTTTATTTTAAGTTACTCAAAAAGAATAAATTTTACTATGTTTTAAAAATCTGTAAAATGAATATGCCCCCCACCCCCTTCATCCTTAAGAGAAATTTTTTTAGACCCTCTTTTATTTTAAATTACTCAAAAAGAATAAATTTTACAATGTTTTCAAAATCAGGGGGAAAAATTGTTATTTAAATTTAAAAATCCAAAGGGTTAATGGCTTTCCCATACCACTCCTCACCTTAACAGAATGTTTTTTAGTTTTTATTTTGAGTTACTCAAAAAGATTTCTATGTTTTTCAAAATTGAAGAAAAAGAAAATGTAGTTACTTAAATTTCAAAATCCAGAGAGGGACAGTGGACTTATCTTCTTTACCCTTTCCAACTTTTGTATGGCACATCCATGATTAGAGCTTAAGAATACGAGTAAGGTTGTGCAAAATGCAGAATTTTCTCTTCTTTCCTATAAGATATGGCTCCCAGTTTTTATGAAAATTGCCTCGAATTAAAAAAAAAATGAAAAATGTGTATTCACACTGTCATGTCTGCATTTCTGACTTAATGTTTTCATCTCAGAAGGAGTAGTACTACTCAACCCTCGTCTCTCAGACTGTTTACTTTACGTTTACATGTGACTATCATAGTGGTTTAGTGACTCTGCGTTCATCTATTATTTTTTTATTCACTTTATCAACATAGCATTTATGATTTAATTAATTTTTTTAATTGATACGTTCCAAGCTAGATATACCTGTTTGATTAGACAAAAAAACTTTCAAAACATTGTGTCCTCTTTTAATAGATTTAATGTATTTAAATCAAAATATCTAGGCCTATGAGGCAAAATATTTTGTAGAGGGATTTATTTGTAGGCTATAAATGTTATTCATATTTTTAAATTTTTTTTCTCAAAATTTATAAGTAATATATCATTTGGAAAACAATTTTCAAAAACGTAGGTTATTACATTTTCAAAACATAATTACATAACTAAATCATGGGTTAATTTAGTTGCATAAATTTAGTCTTTTAGAAACTTCTAACAGAACTTTACTAACTTTAACACCTTTTAATTTAAATGAAAATAACAAGTTCTTTTTCTAAATAAAATATCGCTTATCAAAAGAAAGTAGGTGTTCTCAGAAAATATGAAACATTTTGCATTCTTCACGGAATTGTTACTGCAAGCAATAATTATTTTTGATAGACAATTTTCAGGTATCAAAATGAGTAAAGTTGGGTTGAAGAATCAGTTTTAATTTCATATTGGTTAATTGAACATTTTATGTATGAATTCTTATTTATTTACGTTTGCAATCAATGGCAGATGGGTCTGTTCTGGCCGGGGGGGGGGGGCGGCGTTCATACCGACACATCGGATTCCCGCTTGTTGACGTTGTGTAAATGTATAGGCACGGCCTAACTCGATTTTCTCCTTCCTTTTATACGGCCGTAACAAAAAGTCATTTTCCCTTTGTTCAAAAGGAATAAGAGTTTCTCCCCGGAAGAACGTAGGGGGCGCTATTACTTACCATTACTAGAGAACCTGGACTATGTCCAGGTTCTCTACCATTACTAATGGATTTCCTTATCTTTGCGTTTCGATCGTCAAAACTATTTATGAATTGAGATATCCAAGACTAATAAAAAACACTTTAGGGGAATGTGACTTAAACGAGCATAAAATAAATATATGCTCATTAATATGTGCAAAATTCTTGTCCATCATTTAAAAAAATATGGCAAGGTATTTTACAAATGAAACCAATTTATCTGCATGTAAGAACTCTTTATCAAGAAAAATTTTAAAGTTTACTTAATTTTAATTTTATAATATTTAATGTATATTTCACTGTAAAAATTATCAATGTTTAAAGTCTAATCAAGAAATAGAATCTGCATATACCTATAGATACATATATCATATATTCTAATACGAGCAAATCTTGTGGGTGGTTATATATATATATGCAAAAATTATCTTAAAAACGGCTCTAACGATTTTGACGAAATTTCGTATCCTACCGTTTTGGGGCACCAGAAAACCATTGGGCTAGGTCACATGCTCGAGAAAATTCGATTAGTGGGTCATTTTGGGTCATGGTCTAGCTAATTGTATCTAAAAAACGGTTCAAACGATTTTGACGAAATTTTGTATCCGACCATTTTCGGGTATGAGAAGTCAATTGGGCTGGGTCACACGTTCGAGAACTTTCGATTAGTGGGTCATTTTGGGGTCAACGCGGGTCAAATTAATTTTATCTAAAAAACGGCTCTAACGATTTTGATTAAATTTTGTGTCCTACGAGTTTCGAGCACGATAAAAGCATTGAGCTAGGTCGCATGTCCGAGAAAATTCGATTAGTGGGTCATTTCTGGGTCATTGTGGGTCAAGATCTAAAAAGCGGCTCAATTTACACTAAATTTTGCATCCAATGGTTTTCGGGCACGAGAAGACTGTTGGACTAGGTCACATGTTCGAGAAAATTCAATTAGTGGGTCATTTTGGGTCATGGTCAAGCTAATTGTATCTAAAAAACGGTCCAAACGATTTTGACGAAATTTTGTATCCGACTATTTTCGGGCCCGAGAAGACTATTGGGCTGGGTCGCATGTTCGAGAACTTTCGATTAGGGGGTCATTTTTGGGTCAAAGCGGGTCAAATTAATTTTATCTAAAAAACGGCTCTAACGATTTTGATTAAATTTTGTATTTTACGAGTTTCGGGCACGCGAAAATCATTAGACTAGGTCACATGTTCGAGAAAATTCGATTAGTGGGTCACTTCCTGGGTCATTGTGGGTCAATATCTAAAAAGCAGCTCAATTTACACTAAATTTTGCATCCTATGGTTTTCCGGCACGAGAAGACTGTTGGGCTAAGTCACATGTTCGAGAAAATTCAATTAGTGGGTCATTTTGGTCATGGGTCATGATATTTGAACTCAAATTTAATTTTGACCGAGCATAGCTCGGTCTTCACTGCTCGTATATATACAAGTAGGGTGGATAGATTTATGAATTAATATTTTAAAAATCTGAAAAAATATTCTGTAATTTCTGTAAACACACAATATTCTAAAATTTCCACAAAAACTATTCTCTCATAAATGGAGTACATAATGCTACAGCAAAAAAAAAAAAAAAAAAAAAAAAAAAAAAAAAAAAAAAAAAAAAAAAAAAAAATTGTTCATTCTCTAAAATAATAAAACCTGTAAAAATTATTATGAATTTGTTAAATAATCCATGTTTTGAGAAAAAAAAAGCGATGTGAGTTGATTGCCGGATATTGGCGAAATATGTTTTCTTATTCTGTTGATATTATGAAACATGAAAGTATATTTTTATTTTTATATACATACTTTTATACCATGACTTTCCAGAACTAGAATATAATATTTAATTTTATATGTAACTCTATTATATTTCTATATGCTTATATATTTCAGGTCAGTACCTATAATGGTTAAATTTATTAAAAATTGTTTTGAATGTACACATATATACATATATTTTAAATAATTCAGAATCGTGTAAAAATAATCCATGTTTTGAGAAAAAAAAAATTCGATATGAGTTCATTGCCGAATATTGGCGAAGTTGCTTAATTTTCTTACTACTATTATGAAACTAGTAATTATTTTTTTTTATTTTTTACTGTGTATTTTCCGCTCAGAATTATCAATGTTTCAAGTAATCCACAATTTTAATGTATTGAAATTTACTTATAATGTTTGTTTTACATTTTGTAGTAGGATGTTATTTAAACTATTTTTAATTGCTTAAAGCATTGTATTTAGTTATTTTATCTCTAAATCTTTTAGTTTTTCCTGTTTGTTTTGTTTAGTTTTTTCCTTTTAGTTTTTCCTGTTTGTAGTAAAGAAAACGCCAAAGTAAAAGATAGATATGTTACATATAATGCTTATATATTTCAGATCAGTACCTATAATGATTAAATTTATTGAAAATTGTTTTGAATATACATGTATATATACATATTTTAAATAATTAAGAATCGTGTAAAAATAATCCATGTTTTGAGAAAAAAAAATCGATATGAGTTCATTGCCGGATATTGGCGAACTTGCTTAATTTTCTTACTACTATTATGAAACTAGTAATTATTTTTTAAATTTTTTATTGTGCATTTTACGCTCAGAATTATCAATGTTTCAAGTAATCAAGAATTTAAATGTATATAAATATAGAAATTTACTTATAATGTTTGTTTTGCATTTTATAGTAGCGTGTTATTGAAACTATTTTTAATTGCTGAAAGCATTGTATTTATTTATTTTATCTCTAAATCTTTTAGTTTTTCCTGTTTGTAGTAAAGAAAATGCCGAAACAAAAGATACATATGTTATATATACCTTTTATAATGAATATATTGCAAAGATTCTTGTAAGCATTATTTATGGTAAGTATATCGCGCCATCTACCGGCGAAGCAGCCTTTTAACGATTCCGAAAGTAAGGAGTGATTGTGAAGGCCGTATGAGGGAAGGCAGAACCGAGTTTGGCCATGGTATAGGTAAATAGCATCTGTTTTAAAATATTGCGCAAAAATTTTAGAATTGTCGTGAAAATATCAGTAGGAAAAATAAATATCGAAAATTTGAACTGTTATAAGTTGATTAAGTCAAAGAATGGCCTAAAATACATCGAATAATTTATTTTAAGAAACTAACTATATATCGTTGCTAAATCTCTGCCGTAATGAAACAGATACTGATGTGGATTCGGTTTTGCAAACTTGTAAAAATAATAAAAATTAGGACAGCATTTGAACTCTATTATTTAAACAGAAGGAACACAGAGATCAGGAATATATATGGAAATAAATTTCTAGATCATTAATGCAGTTATTACATTAATATCGCTGCATGCTTATATAATACTGCTTTTTTATTTAATTATTATTGCTTGTAATTTATCTAAATAAATAATACTCTTTAAAGTATAAAAATATTGCATTTTTTATTATTTATCATTTTACATGGTAAAAATAAAAGGTACTATTTGCGAAGTTAAACGATTTTGTTTATTCTCAAATGTAGTCTCATGTTGATTGTGGTAGTTTATATGTATCATATAAAGTTGTGAATCAATCACTGGCTTGGTTATTGGATATATTTTTAGAAGTTACAAACCTATAAAAAAAGCACAAAACCTATTAATACAAATAAAAACTTTTTTTTTTTTAACAGTTTGTATAAATTTGGCAAAAATCTTTAAAACATGCATTTTTATTGGCTTTAAACTTAAACAAGAACGAAAAATCATGCGTCAAGCATAGATTATGTAACACTTTCTAAGGCTTCCAAAGTAAATTTACACATCATTACCTTTTAATAAGCTGAAAGATAACATCTGAGTAAACAATTTGGAAAACGCATAACAAATTAAAAACGTAATTTCAGTAATTTCCAACATATGCAATATTTGGAAAATTATCAGAATACATTTATTCAGCCCTGTATATGATCTATAGATTTGTATATATACTACATAGGATGCTAAATTTTAGTTTAGTTAGGAAACGCATAGCACAGTTTAAAATTCTACTTCTGGAGTTTCTGTCAATAAACGGAAATGTTTTGCGAACTTTTGTGATGCCCTGTATATGAAATACAGAATTTATACAAACCAAGTAATAGACAAAAAGTGAGTTAAATTTAAAATCGCGTTCAGCAACTTAAAATGCACTTCCAGGAATTATTTTTAACAGACAGTAGAGAATTCTTTTGTGTGTCCCTGTAAATGAACGATGACTGCTATACACACAATATTCTGTAGTAAGCCTCTTGTAATGCACCTTAGTGATACATATAAATTTCAATGCGGTTAAAATATTGAAACATTATTTAATTAAACTGCAAACGATTTTTTTCTATAGACGTAATGTAACAGATTTCTTTTGACTGTCCCTGTGAAGTAATAAGTGCTATGCACACTCTATTTCATATTAAGCTTCTTGTAATGCAACTTAGTGATATATATCAATTACAATGTATTTGAAATTGTGTAACATCATTAAAATAAACCGCAAATGATTTTTCCCCATACACCGTAATGTAACAGAATTCTTTTGAGTGTCCCTATAAAAAAACTATTATAAGTGCTACACACTTCAATTGAAATAGGGAACATGCTATAGATAACGACAATAACATATAAAAATAGCAGGGCAATCCGAGCCTATTTACTGGACTTAGAGCACGGACAGACAAACCGAAGTCATAAACACTTTTCAATTAGGTTGGAAAGTGTTAAAAACAAAGGTCATATGTTTTGTTTTCATGAAAATGTATGGTTTTCTCCTCCACATTAGCAAGAAATATCCTGCAACACCAGAACATATAGAATTTATTGTTTCTACATGTTGGAGATTTACTGAAATATCTGTATAGATAATTTAAAATAATAGATTAACCCTTATATATATATATATATATATATATATATATATATTCTCTTAAATTCAATATTTTAAATCCAAATTTCTATTTATTTTGTACATTCTGCAATTTACCTCTAATACCTTTCGTCCGAGGTGAAGGCCCCCTTCAACTCATTCTTCGCATGGTCCTGCTGTCATTATAACTTTTAATTCTATATTGAATAAGTCGTTGTTTCCATGGCAACAATACAGTGTTCAAACTAATTCAGTAAGAAGCATAAAAACAGTTTTTCCTGTATGCCGAGTATTCAGTCTGTGGTCAAAATCACTATTCGGTGATCCCTACACTATCCAGTACTGAAAGTAAATTATCAGGAATTCTGAAAGACTTTTTAAGAGAAGAAGTATACTTTTGATTAACTATTTTCAAGAGCTTAAAAAAATATATATACATATATATAGTATATATGTGTAGTATTTTATAAAATATGTTTTAATAGACCAACAAAGGAGGGCACCAATTCAATCTGCATTTTTCGTTTTTGTTTGTTATGAAGGCCTTGGCAAGATAAGAAAATTTTTCATAAATATTCTCTGGCAACCTTTTCACTGTTTCATACACCCAAGCGCTTTTTTTTTTCAATTTATATATATATACAAACAGAAGTAAATCATCTAATACATGTAATTGGTGGTAATTTTTTATATAAAAACAAGCATAACATTTCATCAGACTTGTTTTCATAGCTGATTATATTGTTTGACAACAAATGTCACTTTCTGAAGCCCAAATCATGTCAAGCTTAAAAAGAAAAGAAGAAATCAAAGTTATTTTAACAAACAAGTACCAATTTTTCTGTGGTTATGAAAAATTCTTTAATGCAGGAAACAGTTTGAATTATTTTCCACAGGGGATTTCACATAAATTTAATAAAAGCTAAAAAATAATTTTATTTTTTTATTTTTTAATAGAAATTTCTGCTTAAATCTGTAGTATGCATTCAAAAATATTACTGCCTGCAGAACTAAAATTTAAGAGTTTGAAACGCTTTTAGAAAATTAAATGTCACTTTATTTCATGTACAATAATAAATAAAAAATTACACTTTGCACATTAAAATTGTGATTGAAACAGTCTTGACAGCAAAGAGATTAATAAAATTAATAATAACAAGGACTATGAGTTACAGGTAAAGAAATAAAGACTTAAAATTCCTCAATTGAATCTCCCCTCCCACCATCCAACTTTAAAAAAAATAATAGAAGGTTTGAAAAAGTGCATCTCTAGATATAACGAATCCCTGTTTATAATGCTTTTAAGCTTTCTTTTTTTTCAAAATTAGAACTTAGCATTGCCTTTTGAATAAATTTTACTTTTACTAATTTATGGGGGAAAATGGTATTAGTATTTTAATAGGAATATAGGATTTTTTTTTGCATTTTTATTACTATATAAGCAGATGCTTGATTTAGAAATATTGAAGTAAGAAATATAAAGTCTAAAGACACATTTAAAATTTTGCATTTTGCTTGCACGTTTTAATATAAGAAAACTTCCCTTCTGCACTGTCCTTTATATAATCAGACATTTGCTGTAGAAAAGTTCACTTGACTCTAACGTGTGTTTTTGAAACTTCTCATCAGCTTGCTGGTAAAAAATATCTCCTCTTTGGTAATATTGTTAGACATCTTTAAAACTTTTTGTATTGTATAGTTTTTTACACAATCAGATGTTGTACAGCAGAAAAGCTAGCATGTGTTTTATTTACTGAATATGAGATGGATGTAGAAATATACTATTTATGTGACGGTAATGTTCAACTGATTTGCATTACACAGCTGTTTACAGATTGTTTGTTTGGAGTTTGCATCGGAAATAGTACTGTATTTCACTGTGGGGGAAAAACTTTTAAAATAAAATATTTGAAAGACTGTTTCATACTCACCCCTTCTTAAATAATAAATAAGCTCATTTTACTGATATTGTTATAGCATTTATTTCCGTCAAGCCTTGATGGGTTCCAACTAGTATTTTTTTATAGTTACAGTCAAAACAAGAGTAAATGAATTTTTCAACTGTTACTGACTGTGTCGTTCTGTAGATGAAGAACTTTTGCTATGGCAGTTACTTTTTAACCGAAAGGGAAAAATATATTTTCCAAGCTTACATTTGAAGTTGAATTTTAGGTAGCTTTCACTGCAAAAAGTAAAACACTACCTATAGCAGCTGTTTGGAGGAAAGCAATACCGGAAAATTTTGGTATATTTTAATCAATCATAACCCCAAGACCCCAAAACCATACTCTGTTGAAATGTTCATTTATATATATATCTGTTCTTTGTCATATGATAGCTCGATTTTTAAACCGATTTGGATGAAACTAATGATGTATATTAAGCTCACCAATATCTTGACAGAGTTTGTTGGCCAGTTTGGTCTGCCGACTTCCTTCAAAATGGCAGGCACTAAAAAATTTAAAACTAAAAATATGTACAAAAAAATATGAAATTCAAATTTATTTTTTGCTTGTTAGGCCTTGATACAAGGATTCCGGAACGTTTTGGTTTTAGTCTCTATCTTAAAAGATGGCTGAGATATAGCAGTTTGAAATTCTAGGCTGGCTAACATTTTGAAACAAGATAGCAGATTACAAAAAATCAGGGATTAATTTATGAGTTTTAGTGAGCATGATTTCTCGCAAATTATTATCTTTCATTGTTATAATCATTTTTCCAATCATATGCATAAAACTATATATTTATATCCAATAGCATCAAACATTTAAAAATGAAGATATAGGAAAACTACTTTCTCCTCCCGGTACAGTCTGGAAGGACTTTTTTTTCTACCAGGCTATCCAGATTAAACCAACATTGAACATTTATGATAGCTTTTTTAAAGGTTTGTTAACTTTATAAGACAATAGAAAATTTTATTCTGGGTATCTGAATAAGAATATAATAGTTGCCAAAAATCTGGTTTTCTACCAAAGATTGCCCTAAATCAAATAAACAAGTTTTGAACCAGAAACATTATTTAATAAAATGTGTCTTCTCTGTTATGTACTATATAATCAAATGCTGAACTGAATTCTGAAATGTAATTAATCTATATCCAACAACCTAGTTAAATTCAAGACTAATTGCTTGGAGAATTATAAGATGGATACAAAAAATAATATGTAGAGATGGCAAAATAAACTGTACATCGCTTACATGTGTTGGTTTTAATGGAAAATTTGCATCTGCTTTATAATACCATATTTCTACATGCAACCAGTTGCAAATTTCAGCTGGTGATTGGATATAAATTAAGGGGCTATACTTACTTGTAAACTTTTAAAATATGAATATTTTAATCACATTTTCTGAAAGTACAATTGTAGTAAAGATTATTCAGTTAGATTTTTTAATTGATCTGATAAAAATTAAGAAAGTTATACTGCTTTAATGCACTTTGTTCTATCACACACAAATCATACCTTGAATCTTTAAACATGATTATCACAAAATTATGTTTTTAAAGGCAATGATCCTGATAACCTGAACGAAACTCAACTAATCTTCATCCAGTTTTGAACAATTTCTAACAACAATATTATCTAGACAGTAATCGTTCATTTTGAAGGTTTAATGATTTTTTCTATTTTTTTTAAACAATCAAATTAAAAAATTTTGTTGGAAAATAGGTATTTTAGCTTTGAATGGACACTTTTTTTGTTGAAGATCAATTTTTCGAATATACCTGAACGATTACTCTCCAGTTTTAAATATTTGGATTAAAGACATTTTTTTTTTTAATTTCATATAGAGTGTAATCACTGAGGTAATCATTGAGGACGACTACCAGAATGTTGTCATCTCATGGGAACAGATCTGCTGGCTACACCCAACTTTATTACGTCATTAAAACTCTATTTTTCCCCTTTAAAGTGTAATAAACAAAATACAAAAAGAATTTTTCAAATATATTGTTTCATCTTCGCTAATAAAATCCCCAAAGATAGACTTTTTTTCCCTTTTTTAACATTGCCAAATAGGTATTAATTAGATTACAATTAATTACACTTTGGAGCTTCTAATAACGTTAGTTTCACTTCACTCTACAACTTTGTAATTGACTTTTTCGTACCGTTTTTGCAATAATAGCAATAACTCCACAGTCTGCCAAAGTCTGTCCAGATATTTCAGTGTGTAGGTTATATATATCTGTTTTATTACACATAGTCACTCTGTTCCTGACTGTAGTTAAACCAGTACATGAGTTATTCACATTTTTTTCCAAGGAGTGATGGACAAAAATTGCGGCATTTTTTCCAGCAAATTCTAGTTAGAAGATAAATTACCAGCAATTCTGTTTTTTTTCCTTGCAATCTTTCTCTTTTGACCGATTGTTGAAATGCGTGGCTCTTTCCCATGACTGATCCATAAAATTTACAACTATTTTTCTTACGATTTATTGACGAATTACAGAATTTTTTCCCCTGCATGCAATTGGAAAATTTTGTGTGTTTTTTTCCACTTTATACGGACTTATCGCCTTATTTTATTTCTATTGATGAAACGGAGTGTAAAAAAGAAAGGCCAGCAAGCACTGTGCCCTGCTAAATTAGCCCAGAGTCAGCACAAATGATACATATTCAACTACCAAAAAGTGTTAAAAATGGCATGGCATTTTAATATTTACTATATAGCAACCATATAAGTAATATTATTAATGGGAAAGAAAGAAAAATTCTGTTTGAAAATAAGTGAACTTTTAAATATGTATACTGAAATGAAAAAGAAATCGGCAAATATTTTAAAAGTAAAATCTTTATTTTAAAACGGGAATTTTACAAATTAAGGCACTGTTAGAATATTGTTCGAATAAAATAAGTTGAAACTGGTGTGAAACACTAAGAACTAAAATAACTTCTTAAAACACCATAAAAACTTTAAAATGCGCTAGGCCTTTCGAAAGATCTGAGTCTTTCTTCGTCAGGCGCAAAAAGACGTGCGTCTACTATGAAAGCATCTTGCTGCTGCTTTCATAGTAGACGCACGTCTTTTTGCGCCTGACGAAGAAAGACTCAGATCTTTCGAAAGGCCTAGCGCATTTTAAAGTTTTTATGGTGTTTTAAGAAGTTATTTTAGTTCTTATTGTTCAAATGTTCAGTTTCAGCAATAAACAAAATTACTTCAATGATTAAAATCTAAGAAAAAAATTACATCATTTGATTCACAAGGAGCTATGCATATATAACTTTACCAATTTAAGAAGGAGGGGGGTTCTGGTATTTGATACTGTAAAATATTTGTATGGGGGGAGGGTTGATATTGTTAACATGTCTAATCCCGAACAATTTTTTTGTATTTTTTTACATTAAAATAGTTTGGGTTTTTAGTTTGTATTTTCATGAAAATACAAATTTATTATTAAAACCGTTAAATGATTACAAAATTATTTAATTCCAAAATATAGAATATCCCAACATTTGACATCCTTGTTCATCTGCCATACATGCATATAATCTACTGTTTGAGAAATCAGATGTCAAACATGTTTGAAAATATACTTGTTGTGTTTACTAGAAACAGAAAAGAGAAAGAATGCTGTCCACCTGTTTTGTTTATAAGAAATTCTGCTTGCCCCCTCCCCATACAGGGGACAAGTGAAAGAAGACAATATTACCGTTGAAAGCATTATGTAATAAAAAGCTCTAAACAAATACTTTTAAATAGTAATTTTTTATTTTAAGGATTAGACGATATAAAGTTATTTCATATATAATAGAGATATTTTATTGATTTCTTCTCTTCATTTGAATCAGTAAAGTATGCAAGTAATAAATGTAAAACCATATCTTTATATCACTGTAAATATATAAAAAGAAAAACAAAGAAAAAAATTGTAAACATAAAAAGAGTTTTCAGACATTGATTACGATATCGTTAAATAGGGGAGGGTTCGAAAAATTAAAACGATATATTTGATCAAAATTGGCTCAAGGTATTCAAAATTGCAAAATTCAAGGGAAGGTAATCAAAATTGACTCTTAGAATTTTATTTTTTAACAAAATTAAAACTCTAAGAGTTAATTTTGATATATATTACAAAAAAAATCTATGCATTTGTTTTGCAATATTGATTTATTAAAATCCTTAAATTAGTAATAGAGAATATTAATATGGGAATGTTTATCGAAAATTCACTTTCGTGACATTTTTTAAATTTAAATAGTAACTATAATCTATACGAAAGTGTAATCTTGTAATTTTAACTATAATCTAATCTTGTTTCCTGTTTGATTAAATTTTTTAATAAAGTCTATTTAAAAAAGTTTAAAAATGTAAGAATGGAGGAAATATTTTGAAAATTGAAATCCAGATAGTTTTATTTAATTTAAAAAATAATAATAGCTTTAAAAAACACTGGTCTGTTAAGAGACCAATTTCAAAGCATTAGTCATGATAGACTAGTTCAATTTAATAAAGTTTCTGCCAAAATGTGTTGAGTTAGCGAGTTTCTTCTTCATTAAATTTAACATTGTACCAGAAATGTGAATAATAAACGTCGAATGATGATGGTTGTCAAGTTATCACGATTCATTTATCTATCCAAGTTTGAGAAAATTTCTAACTAAGAGACTGAGAATTTAGGAAAAGAAAAATTCAAAGAGACCTGAAAATTTTTTGAGTACCCATTAAAACAACCCACCTCTTTATGTCAATTAGAATTGTTATCTTATAAAATGATTTGAAACATATTTTGTATGGAGTGAGCACTTTTTTTCTCTTCTAATAAGTAAGCGAATATAACAATACAGATTTTTTGATAAAAATTGCTGAAAATATACCTTCTTCAATGCTATTTTTAATTCATGAAAAACTTGTGAATGTGATTATAAAACAGATACCAACTCTAATCAAAATTATCACATTTTTTTGGAAAATGGAAGCAAGAACCTATTGTGGGTTTCCCAGGTAGCACAAAGATACTGGCCAATATCAAAATTTGATATTGGCCAACGTTAAATGACCCCCTCTAAAATAATATTTGTGAATATTAGTTTTTGACATCTGTGAATGTTGGCCAATATTTCCCAACATCTCAAAAGCGTGACCAATAGAAACCCAGGGGAAAACGTGTTATAAAAAGCTGTTAACAAAAGCTGGTGGGAGTAGATTTTTTTGTTACTGGAGTAAAAAATGTGTGACAAATGACAAAACTATCATTTATTTATCTCGCATTTTTCAATCACAATCGACATATTTTTTTTTACGTTCTTTTAGCAAAGATTTATTTAAAGATCACTTTTTATTACTGAGTTTGTTGGAAATTTTGTAAAAAATTATTTTAAAATAGGTAAGAAATTTAAAGGAAATAAGAAATTTTAAAGCTTGCTGTGTTGAAACTCATGTGTCCCCTCTAGCACAAAACTATAAATACAGTTTTAACAACCCCATTACTTTGAATTTTGCTTTGTGAGAAATTAAATATATATATTTTTTAATTAATTTTAAGTCAGAAATATGTGTACATTTTTTCAAAAATTGATGCACTACACGAAAGTTAATACGTGCATAAATTAGCCCAAAAGCTTATTATATAATAATAAAAATAATTACTTAGAGAAATTGTATAAAATATATATTATTCATAGTGCCTAATTAAAAATTCAGTGACCTAATTTTAAAACTAAACTTGTATTGTTTCAATAATAAAAAATAAAATTCTTATAAAAGTTGGAAATCCGAAAGCATTTTAAAAAGTTAAACAAGCATCCATTTAACAATTATATAAAATGATTTTTTTTCTTGTAAAAACATTTTTAAAATTAGTATAAAATATATAGTATAAAGATAGTATAAAACATCTTTAGTTTCTTATAAAACACAAATTTTCACATTTTTTAATGTATAAAAATAACTATAGATTCCTATAGAAAATATTTATATATGCTTTTTCCTTCTGTGCAAATTTCATGCCCAACGCCTGCATCAAATGCACATTGACGAAAACTACACTACTCAAATGGGCGGTCCTTGAGAACTTTCCGTTCACTTCGGTCAAGATTACAAACTTCGTTAGACTCTTTTGAATGTTTTCTTTTTAAAACTAATTTTAAGTTATGTCTGTCGGCAAATGTTGTAAATTTGACGTACGACATTCAGCGACTTTCAAAAATTGGCCAATATTGCTGTGGATATTGGCCGATATATCTGTGCTACCTGGGATATATAGCATAAAATACATTCATAAATACGTTTATAGGGACATGACTGCGCTAATTTACAAGTTGTATAATTGAAAGAGACGTTGTAATTGATTATGATGAAGTTTCGTCTATCCTCATCACTCGCTATTTGAATCCATGTAACTTCCTAATCAAAAAACTATTTATGAGTGAACTCTCAAATACATTGAAAAAGCATTAAAATCCCATGGAGTTTCTCTTTCTACTTTTGAGTTACCAATTACTAAAGATAGTAATGATGTATTAACTGCTAATATGGAATCTTCTGTAAACCCAAATCTAAATTATGATTTAATGATACAGCAAGCTAATGACAAACAACTGATTTTCATTAATGCAATTGTTTGTGTGATGCAACAGAATAATACGAATAAAAGTAATGTGTACTTCGTAGATGGCCCAAGAAGTGCAAATCATTTGTATATAAATGTTTAATCGAAAAGAGTTTTGATTTTGTATTATAAGTTATGCCAACTGCATGGACTGGTATTGCTTCTATGCAGATACCAAATGGTCGTTCGTATAGTTCATAGCAGATTTCAATTACCTTTAAATCTACATGAAACTTTTATATTGTCTCTGTCATGCAACCAACACCCTTACAACCCTTTTATTAAAAGTAAACGGAAGTGAAGAGAAGAAAGAAGAAATGGTGGTTTGTTCGGAGGAGTAGGATGTGGAAATGCATCCGAGTATATTTTGGTTGTTGTAAAAAGTAATGTGGTTTAGTGAAATTTTTATGAATATTAGTGAAAATGTATATAGTTTAAATATTATTGTAAATACTAGCTCTCGTATTTAATAAACTCTATATTTCAATTTTAAAAAGAAGAATCGGTGTGTCATTCGGCTGTCATGATATTACAGTCTCTAAACATTAATTGTAAGGCTGCATCTGACATTGACACTAAGTCTGCATGCTTAATTATATGGGATGAAGCACCCATGGCCAATGCATATGCATTAATGTGCATGGATATTATAAACAATAATGTTCTTTTTGGAGGAAAAGTAATTCTCCTTGGAGGAGATTTTTGGAAGTTCCTACCACTGATTCCCCATGCTTCAAGACAAAG
Organism: Maratus michaelseni; assembly: GCA_963931845.1. Lineage (NCBI taxonomy): Eukaryota > Metazoa > Arthropoda > Arachnida > Araneae > Salticidae > Maratus > Maratus michaelseni. Next base: position 276,964,406 of record OZ007598.1, on the reverse strand, counting down.
TATAGTTCAAAACTGCACCAAAATTTCCCCTTTTTTGGAGGAAAAGTAATTCTTCTTGGAGGAGATTTTTGGAAGTTCCTACCACTGATTCCATATGCTTCAAGACAAAGTATAGTTCAAAACTGCACCAAGATTTCTCCTTTTTGGTCAGAATTTCAGGTATTTAAATTAATAAAAATTAGGGGATTAAGACCAGATAATTTCGAAATTTTAGCTTAAAATAAGTAATGAAAAAAATGTTTGCATGAATGAAGAACTCCCCCGAAGACCCAAATAAAGTAGATTTACTATCACCATAGCATAAAATGACACCACTCCCCGAAAATTTGGAGAAAGAGTTTACATCTTCAAATGCTAGCATGAAATTTGCTAAAATTTCAATTCTAGCTCCAAAAAAAAAAACGTACATTGCGATGAAATTAATTATAAAGTTATGAATGAATCGAATACTCGTTACGGCCAGAACATAAATGAGCGTAAATAACTTAATAATTAAAAATGAAAAATAAATATTTCAATTTCCAGATCAATTTTTAAATAGCTTAGAATTAAATGGTTTGCTTCATATTCTAACTTTAAAAATTTCAGCTATTGTAATTTTATTAAAATTGAAACGCAACCCAAGGTCTTTTAAATGAAACCAGATTAATTGTGCAAAACATGTATAAAAATTGTTTAGATCTAGAAATTATTACTGGAGAAAGAGTTGGGCAAATGATCTGGAATTGGTCTAATACTATCAGACACAACTTTTCCCTTTTCATTTAGAAGACGTCAATTTCCAATTAGTATGATGATTAATAAAGCACAAGGACAAACATTGGATTGTTTGGGCATTTATTTACTTAGACCACTATTTAGCCATTGCCAGATTTATGTCACGATGTCTGAAGTACGTTCTTTTAAAAACTTGAAAGTGCAAATAGTGTCAAAAGTAGTACAACTAATGTGATATATAAGGAAGTACTTAAAAAAAGGGGGGGGGGATGCATCGTTAAACCAGCATGAAATATGATTACACATTTATTATATAAAATTAAATAAAATTAATATTTTCTTCTAAGTACATGTTATTTTATTCATGAGCTTAAATTGTAACACACTTATTTAATATCTTCTCTTCCGTCAAATTTTGACAGGTGCAACTACTTTCAAATAAACGAGTGGAAAAAAGTCTAATCTATGAGCCTGATTCTGAGCACTGTCAAATTAACTGTCATATCGTATAAAAGTGCTTGAATTTGTTGATAATGACAGATTCATATTCAAAATGCGATTCTATCATATTTTATTTTCAATATTGCATATTCTTACACAAAGGATCCTGTGTCATAAATTTTAATGAGTCAGTTTTTGGAATTAAATAATATCACTCTTGAAACGCATACCTAGATTGAAATATATAGCATTGGCTTTATTAGCTTAACCTTTTCAACAATAACAAAGGCTGGTGTGTTCATTTTCCTAGTTTATATGAATGCTTACACTAAAGAAGGAAGCATCATGACTGGATATATATACTTTGTTTATCACATGCTTCCATTATAAGAAGGTTATGATTTTCTAAAGCAGCAACATGTGTTTTAATTAACACATTCTATCCATGATACCCAACATGTTCTTGCTGCTTTAAAATTATTATATTTATAAACATTTATAAAGATGATTGTACATTTGATTACAGAAATCATCCATTTTGTTATCGTCCTGTTTAATCACTCAATGATGCATTTTTTAACTGTAAAGAATGAATTTAAATTTTTAGAATGAGTAAACAAAATAATATAAATAACCAAATTGTGGCAGAATTACAAATTGCACTCTTAATACAATGTTCATAATAAATTTGTTGAAATTACAGCTTAAAAACAGGGTTGTTATTTTTTCCACTTAAAAACAAAATTAAAAAACGCTGGACAAACCTAAAATTCACTTTATTTGTAATGATGAACAATGATATATGTCAAATGAAATAATTAAAAAAAGTATTTCCATATTAATCCTAATGTGTTAAATTTCGAAACCAAATCTTAATTGCAGGTGGTGCAATTAATATTATGATATACTTTGATATTGTAAAATTGATCAAATTTAAGTTATATCAATGCAAGCTAGAGAAGGAAGCATTACCGGTAGATATATACTTTGTTTATTGTATTCTTTTTAATAATAAATTTCAGATTTTCTGAAGCAGCAACATGTGATTTAATTAACAAATTCTCTCCATGGCACCCAACTAGTTCTTAATGCTTAAAAATTATTATGTTTATAAATATCACTGTACATTTGATTACAGAAATCATCTATTTTGTAATCTTTCAGTTCGATCATCTAATGACATACTTTTTATAATAATGAATTTTTTATATAATGAATTGAAATATTTAGAATGAATAAACAAAATAATATAAAATAACCAAATTGTGGCACAGTTACAAATTTTAACTTTAAAGCAAAAACCATAATACATTTGTTGAAAATTCTGCTTCAAGACAGGGTTGTTATACATTACACTTTTTTATAAATGTCAAAGATGCTGGACAAAACTACAATTCACTTAATTTGTAAAAATAGCCATATTTATAATAATTAATAGCCCAGTCAAATAAGGTGAAAAAGGGGTGAACCTCGGAATGAAAGATAACAAGCTGAAAATTTGCAAAAATCTTTGTTTTGACATTCTAAAAGTAAGCTAAAAAGTCTCATATAATCTCGTGTCCGCGTCTCGAGATATTGAAGGTCAAAGGTCAAGAAAATCGTTTTTTTGTTTATATCTCGAAAACTGTGCATTTTATTTTAAAAAATCCAGTTACAAAATTAAAGTAGACAAAATTTCCTATAAAATACATATATTAACTTTAATTTTCTGACAAAGGGCTTAGGCGCTAAAGCGCGCTGAAGAAAGACAACTTTTTGACCTTCAGACCAAAACGAGAGAAACTTCATCTTTCACCCTCGATTTCTCAAAAACTATGCATTTTATCGAGAAAACATCTATTACAAAATTAAAGTAGGCAATATTTTCTACAAAATTTATAAATTAACTTTAATTTCTGACGGAATGTTTAGGCCCTAAATAGCGCTGGAAAAAAGCGACTTTTTGACCTTCGAGCCAATACAAGAATAACGGCCCTTTCCTACCTTCGATTACTCGAAAACTGTTTGTTTTATCAAAGAACATTAATTACAAAATTAAAGTCTACAACATTATCTAAATATTTCAAAAGTAACTTTAATTTTCTGACAAAGGGTTCAGGCGCTAAAGCGCGCTGAAAAAGGGCTAGTTTAAAGCCCTCTGCCAAAACAAGAGAAACATCCTTCAAGATTGTTTCCTACACTTCAAATAGTGTTTGAAATATAACAAAATTAAGAAATTTAAAATTGTTTACTTATTTATAAATGACATTCATAAATAAGACATTCGTATGATAATATTTAATTAATTTATATAAATAATAAGATATTGAATACGGATACGGAGATAATACGGATGTAAGTAAACTTGTTGAATGGTTCACTCTTCATAATCCTTTCCCAAATACGAAACAAGTAGTATCTATAGTTACTGGAATTGTGGGAAATGACCAGATAAACTGCCACAGAGCGCATAATATTGGTCTTGAATGAATGGTCAAAATAACTGGTTTGAAACTTAATGAAATAAAATTAAAGAAAACAAACAAAGTTCTTCCAATTTCTGCAGTTAACAAATCCATCGAGGTAAATAACTCCAAAGTTGCTGTCGATCCATTGCTACTCTCCCAAAGAATAACAGTAAACAAAAAGTTTGAACATAATCTCAAAGAATACCTGCAGTATGAATTAATTCCATACCCAACATCGCTTTTTGATAATGCCGGCATGCGAAAAACTACAAAAGCAAAATTGTATAACAATATGGAACCTCTTAATATTGAGTTGGATGAAGATAATGTGACTTACATTATCGATGATGGATTTCTTCTGCATCGCGTCATATGGAGCAAAGACGATACTTTCTCGATTATTCTTCAGAAATACGTCAAATATTTGCAAATACAGTTTGGTTCAAATATTGTTGTTGTATTCGACGGTTATTCAGAAAACAGTAAAAATATAAAAGCAATGGAACAACTCAGAAGAACTGTTGCTGGTGCAACATCTTACGAAGTTCGTTTTGATGAGACAATGATTGTGCCAATCAGCCAGGAAAAGTTTTTATCGAACCGTTGCAGTTAAAAAAATTTTATTGAAATGCTTATTGAGCAGTTAAAAACTGTTAACATCACTACAAAACAAGCCAGAGATGATGCTGATAACCTCATCATCAAAACAGCCATTGAAGAATCGAAACATCGAAAGACCGCCATCATAGTTGGAGAAGATGTTGATATGTTAGTTATTTTAATAGGACGAACACAGTCACATCAGCGAGAAATCTTTTTAAAAAAATTGGTAAAGGCAATGTGGAGACACGAATGTATTCGTCTAAAAGCTTCGACAAATATCTTCGTTCTAAAGAACATATTTTATTTTTGCACGCTATCAGTGGATGTGACACAACATCTGCGCTGTTTAAAAAAGGAAAACTGACAATTATAAAAATGTTCGAGAAACATTCCAATTTACACGAATCAGCTCAATTGTCTCAGGAAGACAACTGCCCTCCAAACACATTATTTGACAATGGAATACGTGTTCTTTTAGCAATGTATAATGCTCCAAAATCAGAACATAGTATTGACAATTTTAGGTACACACAATTCATTAAATCAACAAGACTCAATAAACCGGTGCAATTATCATCTCTTCCACCAACAAGTGCAGCAGCTCGACAGCATATTTATCGTGTCTACTATCAGATCCAAACTTGGTTAGGGAAAGATTTAGAACCCAGAGAATGGGGGGTGGGTAATACAAAACGAGACTCTGGAACACACAACAACATTATTACCTTTAGCCCCAGAAGAACTACTCAGTACGATCATCTGCAATTGCAAGAAAGGCTGTGGCGCGAACTGTGGAAGTAGAAAAGTAGAGTTGCAATGCTTCTCAGTTTGTGGCCAGTGCAACGGACAAGCATGTCTCAACGCTTCATCATATCCAAATGATCTTGATGAAGAAAGTGAATATGTACCTGAGATTCTCGAGATTTTAGAGCCAAGTATTACGGACAACGAGGATGATGATAACGATCTGGAAATTTTATATGGGCGACTAGAAGAAGGAGACGACGACGAACAAGAGGAAACGTAAGCTGTATGCCTGCTATTGATAATCAGGATAATTCTCTACAAGTTTTGTAATAGCTTCAAATATCATTTGAAATATAAGAAAAAAATCTTTAGTGGGTTTTTCTCTCTTTTAGGCCAGAGGGCCAAAAACTAATTAAAGTTAATGTAGGCATTTTTCAGAAAATGTTATCTACATTAATTTTGTAGCTGGTGTTATTCAATAAAATGCCTAGTTTTTGGGTAATTGAGGGTAGGAAAGGGCGTTTCTCTAGTTTTTTGGCTCAAAGGTCAAAAAGTCGCTTTTTTCAGAGCTATTTAGCGAATAAAAATTTCGTCAGAAAATTAAAGTTAATTTATGAATTTTGTAGAAAATATTGCCTACTTTAATTTTGTAACAGATGTTTTCTCGATAAAATGCATAGTTTTTGAGAAATCAAGGGTGAAAGATGAAGTTTCTCTCGTTTTGGTCTGAAGATCAAAAAGTTGTCTTTCTTCAGCGCGCTTTAGCGCATAAGCCTTTTGCCAGAAAATTAAAGTTAATATATGTATTTTATAGGAAATTTTGTCTACTTTAAGTCTTGGAGGTTTTTTAATAAAATACACAGTTTTCGAGATATAATCAAAAAACCGATTTTCTTGACCTTTGACCTTGAATATCTCGAGACGCGGACACGAGATTATATGAGACTTTTTAGCTTACTTTTAGAATGTCAAAACAAAGATTTTTGCAAATTTTTAGCTTGTTATCTTTCATTCCGAGGTTGTATCCTCATTTGACTGGGCTATAACAATAATATATGTTAACTGAAATAATAAACAAGTGGATAAGTGTGATCGAAGATCGCACAAAGGGTTTCGTTTAATATTCCTTTCAAAACACGCTATCCTTTAATTGATAAATCCAAATAAATTTCATTTTTCCCCAAAAAGTCATTTTTTTTATAAAGTAAAAATTTACCGATCTATTTTTCCGTTTTATCGAATATCTGAACCAGCCCAATAGTGGGCGAATCCTGCTATTCTGTTCTGTCATAATGATATCTGTCATGTGGACTAAATGCAATATTTAAAAAAAAGTTCCCTCCTCTGCCCTTCTTTATAAATAATCCCTATTCACATTATTAATTACATCATTGTCAGTTAGTGTTTATTTCTTTTTTCTATACAAAAATCAGCATTTTTTTATAAAATATAAATTCGGTTCTAATAATGTGACCTTTATAAAAAAAATTAGACTTGTGGATTCAACGTAAAAAAATATGCATAGATGCAAAATTTTCATATCGGTAAATGCAATATTAAAAAATATTAATAATAGAGCTTTTAATCTCTTATTAACCTCAAAATCTGCAGGTTTTTAAAATTTTCCTCCCTTCAATAGTTGAGACGAAAAGCGAAAAGCTGGGATGTCTCGCTGATAAATGGCATGAGTCTCCGATTTCACAATAAGCTGCCAATGTTCTTTTGATTTGGATAAAAATATTTTCATTAACGCAAAATTAATTGGTAATTTCTGTTCTAATTACAGCATCTTTTAAAAATCATATTTCTCTGTTCACCGTAATAAATAGGCATAGATGTGTAATTTCAAATCGATAAATGCAATGATAAAAGAAATTCTAGAGAGTCTGAAAAATGCCTAGTCTGCCATTTTGGACCTTGGGAACAGGTGCAGACTATTCGTCTGTGGTTTTACAATGTAAGGAAATTAAAATTTATTAAAATTAATTTTAAATTAATATTTACACTTCTAGTGGGAGTAATTAAATTTTGTTTGAAATTCTGAAAGCTATTTTTTTGCGTGTGTGTTCGAAATTTTATGTTCCTAGGTGGAATAGTTTATGAGATAGGGGGTGTCTTTGAAGCGTTCAATCTGTTATCACCATTGCAATGTTGTGACTATGGTAACCCTTTCCCCTCTTCTTGAGAATCTTAATTTACATTTTGATTAAATTCTACACTTTAGTTGAATAATTTTTCCATTAATGAGTGGGTTGTAATTAAAATCTTGCATTAATGAAGACATTTTCAAAATTTTATGATTTCCATTGTGACAGTAGATATTCAGCTGTAGGCACATAAAATTTCAAGTGTCTAACTTAAACAATTTCCAAGAACGGACTCTGTGACGGATAGACAGTGAAGCGAGATGAATAGGGTTTTGTAAGATGCACAAAACCCTAAAAAAGAGTTTCCATATTATTCATACTCAGATAAATGCACAAAGCAAATGTTCATTACATGATGGTGCAACTAATTTTATGGAATACTTTGATATAGTAAAATTGATCTAATTTAACAAAATAAATTCGTTTTTTATTATTATTTGCATCTTTATATTGTATAATAAAAAATAGGTGTACTTTAGGAAGGTGAAAAAGAAACGGAGATAATGCAAGTATAATTTTTTTGTTCAAAGAAAAGTTTTTAATGTATCTGTTATATCTGATCAAATAATGCATTATGAGAACTCAGATGTGCACCTGCATGACATAAAATTCTGTGTGAAAAGTTGAAAAGGTATAAAAGAGGTGCTAGTATTATAACGCAATCTTTTTGCTAAACAGAGAAGGTTTGTGATTTTATAAAACAGTGATTTTAAAAGTTGACTGAGTGATTTTTTGAATAAAAAATGTACTTAAGTATAGCTTTGAACATTTTTTACTTTTCTTAATAATGAAACATGAACTAAACATGAACAATATGAACTAAAATTGTGGAGGCTTATTGAGTACATATTACATTTTTGGTGTAAAGTCATGGGAAAATTAAGGTGATACAGAATAAGTATCCTTTAGTAATTTTTGTTCAATTAAAGAAATCTAGCTGATGTTTTTTAATGTTTCAATATTAATAAGTGAAAGAAAATTGAGGCTATTTGTGTGGTTTTGTAACATAAGCCATTTTTCACTAAAAAAACAGTATTTCATAATACTCTGATCTCCCATAATATTTGATAGGAAAGTCATAGACATAGCAAAGTTGTAACTTCAAATGCACGCAAAAAAAATCAAAGTAACATGCTAATACAATTTAAAATACGACATAAAAATCCATACAAGCTATCCAGGCATAAATTAAGTATGCATTATGTTATATTATTCAATATTTAACCTCCCCAGAAAGACGCATTTTTATCTGGCCAAAAATATAATAATTTTTATTTTATAATATAAAAGCGAATGAATGATAACCAATTCCACTAAACAGAGACAACTGAGCAAAACATATGTAATCTGTTCTACAACTTTGATCTATTAGCTACCTTTTCCCTCTCCTTGTCCTAGTGTTATTCCACTTCGCATAAGTTATAAATTATGCACAGGTGTAAATATTTCATTTCTTCACAGACAGAGATCACTCATTGTATCCTGATGTTAAGATAATTTAAAAAGCCACCTTAAGCCTGAGTTATGCCATGCCGAGTATAGAAAGCAAGTATCTTAATTTCTCTATTGCATCTCCTGGAAATATAGCAATAATTCTGACCCTGATTAAGAAACCGTCAGGAAAATAAGAATACCTCCAGACTAACTCTGCTGATAATTATCATATAAAACTGTGACTGGCATTAATGTATTAACACCTACTAATTAAAGCTGCTTAAATTATGCTGATGGGTTGTCATTTTGTCCATTTTTTTGTAAAAATTTCAAGATACTGCACAAAATTGGATGAAAAGGACAAAATTAAAATCTTTTGAATTTGAATATATGTGCATTTAAAATTATTGCCATGATCAGAGGAGGGGAAGTAAATGAATCTACTTGCCAATGGAAAGCAGATTATTACCTAACTGAGATTGTGAAGTTTTTGGCAGTCTTTTGAAAACTGCAGCTTATGCATGTGTACAAACAGTGGAAGGATTCAAGCAGTTTGCACCGGTTTGGTAGAACCGATACCAATGTTTAGGTTGAGTTCGGTGAACCAGTAGTTAAAATGGCATTTTAATGTGTAAATCACAAACTTATATTTCTAACTCTGTTCAATCGCCCATCTGAGAAACAACATATTCTAAGTATAACATTGTGACATGTTCTTATTTGTTTCAGCTTTGAGTTTCGTCTGAATTTCCTGTAAGATAAATGAACTGGTGGTACAAAGAGTATTTTTATAAGATAGAAGTGAGAGTGACATACGATTAGAGTGAATTATCACATTAGACGTTTAGTCAAAATTATGTCAGTTTCCGTTACTGAACTTAGCAATAGTTAAGTAGCTCATTTTTGAGCGATTATTACTGAAGATCGTACAAACTTTATGGGAAAGATTTTCACAGTTTATTTTTACATAAAATTTCCATATTATTTGGAACAATTTGAATCTATTGAACAGCACTGACACTTGAAAATAACTCTGGCTCGAAATTTCCATGCTAATACAATTTATCATAGTACAATCATGTGAATTTTCTCCAACACCTCTCAGAAATCTTTTCGTAGTTGTTTCAATGTTTGTGAATGCTGTTTTTATACTCTTGCTTTAACAATACAAATGAAAAAAGACAGTGAGGGAAATATCAAAGAATTTTACATGTATTTCTTTAAATAGGACAGTTTATTTTCATTCATGATTCCTTCTTTTCTGAATATAGAGCAGTTGACTTGTCAGAGTGATTGAATGTTTTGTCCCTATGAAGTTCGACTTTATTGATGTCTTCTCCATATAAAACTGAAATTTCATTTTTTTAAAAAATTCTAAAATATTTCATTGATAATAAAGTGAATTTAATTTAGCTTGACTTTTTACTCTTTTCCATTTTAATTTACCTACAGAACAAAATCCAGCAGCAATTGCGAATCATTTTGAAAACTTTCCTTTACATTCCAACGACCCATTTCATTGTTTTTTTACATTAATTAATAAAGAAACTGTAGGATTTAAAACTTTATTTCCCATCCCTTTCCACCCTATTATTATATTTATTATCTTTTGTTAGTCTACGTTCCAGCACATTTGTTTCTTCTACTTACTGTTTTTACCGCCGTCGCGATGTTTTGTTTATTTCCTTTCGTTCGACTCGCGAAGTTGAGTGCCGGTGGTTGTTCTCTCTTTGTATTTTGCATTGGGATTTGCGATCGCAATCGTAATCTCCCTATTTTTAGTTCATCATTTAAATTTACTGTCAGGATTATTCTAGCCTTACTTAATGTTTTAAGTTAATTTTTAGGACATTTTAATAAGTTATAATTTTTTTTTGTAAAAGTAATTTTTCTTGCACGAAGTCAAGAAGGGCCGTGTATATGCAAATGTCCTGTTCGTTTCTGATTGGCCGTTGGCACGCCGCTTGCATTTAAAGAGCTAGAATGTTCTTTTCACGGTGTCTGCAGCATCTAGTGCACACTAGTTGTTTTAAAATGATGTTTCGAGAGAGAATTACGTTGTTGAGTAGAAATAAGAAGTATTTAGGTATAGTTCGATGAAAATACGATACGTTTATGCCGTAAAGTTTCGGTAATTTCGAAGTATATTTAGTTGTGCTCTCGTGTACGCTATTTTTCCAATGTTAATGTTCGTAAAAGGTCTTCAAAAAGTTTTTTCATCAAGGGAAATAAGGTTTGTGCTGGAATATAGTTCATCTTTATATGTACCTGTTAAATGAAAGCTGCAGCCAAGAAGGCTCTGTGTGTATACAACCAGTTTCTACATTAAAAGTTTTAGTGAACCACCTGTTGGAGTCAACTTATCTCACATTTTACACACCCTATTGTAAGTACTTTGTCATTTTTATTTTTAAGAAGATATTTAATGTGTAAGGATTACCAACCTTTTAGAAACAACTCCGCTATACATACATGTTTAAATGTGGGCTCAGTAAATATACTTGTATATTTATAGCAAATTGAAGCAATGTACAGATGGTTATGGGTGCCCAGACGCCCTTTCACATTGCGCAATACAAGGTTGGAAAGTTGATATAATTATGGAAATTGGTAAAGACCATGTTGCATGCTATTGAAAGTCGAGTGATGATATTTAATAAAAGTGAATTAATTTTTGAATTTGTATATGTATATTTATATTTAGTGTTTAAAAGTATTGAATTTGTATTTTATATTGAAATATAATGGCTTCTGCAATTAAACCAATAATTTTAGAACGGCATAACTACCGTGAATGGACAAGGTATATAAAATGTATTTTGCAGACAGACGGATTATATACTTGGGTGGATAAGAAAAATTGGCCTGAACTGAAAGATTTAGGTGCTTTTGACCAGTTTAAATTGAACTAGTTTAAGCAAAGGGCTGCTGCTATTATTAAAACATATGTTTGTCCAGAAATATTGTTAACTATTGGTCATTTAGACGATCCCTCAGAAATATGGGAAACATTGAAATCTATGTTAGAGATAGAGAGGAGAGCTTTGAAATCTTTTCAAGTAAATGAGTTTAGGAATCTGAGAATGAATCCGGAGGAGGATATCCCCTCTTATATCGCAAGATTTGAGGAAGTTTTCCGTCGTGTGGTTGACTCCGGGGAGGAGGTTACTGAGAAACACAGGTGCTATCAGTTAATTGAGAGTTTGCCGGAAACCTATGACTATTTAATAAGGAAATTAGATAGAATGCCGGAAGCTGATTTTAAGTTTAAAGATGTAAAGGGGGGAATTTTAAAAGAAAATTCTAGAAGTAACTTAAGAAAAAGTCAACGAAATGAAACATTTTTCGCTTCTAAAGCAAGCTTCGTCAGTGAAAGTAGTTTAAATTATGACCGAATTGATTTTTCAAATGAACCGTATTCCAAAAGCAATTTTACTCTCAAACCAAATACTAGAGATAGAAATTGTAGAGATAATTTTAAAAGAGGTATAGATAAAGAAATAAATTTGAATTCCTATGTCACTGAACTAGCTGAAACAGAGAAAGGTACTTGTAGTGTTCCCTCTCCCAGCTGGGAATGGACTCTGGACTCCGCCTCAACCTCTCATATTTGTCAGAATAAGAAATTCTTTACTTGTTTGGAGAAACCTCCAGAAGGTACGATAGTCAAAATGGGAATCACATCACATATAGTTAGAGGAGTTGGGAAAGTTAGCTTTAGAATAAAAGAGAATAAAATGTTTTAAGAATAAATTTGCATGATGTACTTTATGTACCTGATATTCATAAAAATTTGATATCTATGTCCAAAATGGACCAGGCAGGTATGCATGCAAAATTAGATAATGGTTTTAAGATTTTTAGTCCTAAATGGAAATATTTGTATACTGCTAGGCTCAAAAACAAATTTTATGTATTAAATGCACTTAAGGACTTTTCTTCTAATTCCTTACAGGAAACTGAAGTTGATGCTATGGAATCTCATAAGAAAACCCCTAAAATACGACAATCGAAACCCATTAAACAATGTGATTTAAATAATTGTGAAGTAAAACCATATAGTCCTAAAATACAAAAGTTGGAAAGGGAAAATAAAGATAAGATTAATTCAGGTGAAAATTTGACCTATCAAAGTATGACAAATGAGTTAGATTCAGAAAGTAAGGTTATAAAAGAAAACAGTCAATATAATGCTACTTATAAAAATGCACGTAATCACATTATGCTTTGGCATGAAAGACTTTGTCATGCGAATGTCAATATAATTAAAAGAATGGTAAGGGAAAATTTGGTACAAAATTGTGGACCATTAGTGGGAAAAGAAGTAACATGTGAATATTGCAAATTAGCTAAGAGTACTAGAGCAACCCATCCGAAGCTAGAGAGAATTAGGTCAAAAGACATTCTTGAGTTGATTCATAGTGACCTCTGAGGTCCTGTTCCAGTTACGTCCAGAAATGGTTACCGCTATATACTTACTTTTATAGATGATTTTAGCCGAAGGTCATTTTGTTATCCTTTACGCTCAAAGGATGAAGTTTTTCCTAAGATAAAACATTTTATCACATTTGTAGAGCGTCAAACAAATAAAAAGGTTAAAGTAATAAGAAGTGATAATGGGCTTGAGTACTGTAATGAGCAAATAAAACAGATGCTCGAAAGTATAGGTTGGTTGGTTGTATAAGGTTTAATGGCACAAGGTCCCATTGGGGACAAGAAAGTATAGGAATAAAGCATGAAAGAACAACGGTGTACAGTCCCCAAATGAACAGGGCAGCCGAGAGATATAATAGAGTACTACTAGAAGGTGTACGAGTGTTATCATTTACGGCAAATCTATCTGCCTCATTATGGGTAGAAGCAGTCATGGCTACGAATTATGTTCGAAATCGTCTACTACATACGGGCATAAATGCCATTCCTTTCCAAGTATGGTATGGTACAAAGCCATCAATAAGGCACTTAAAACGCTTTGGCTGTATAGCCCATGTACACCAGCCAAAAGTACGAGAAGTAAATTTGCGCCAAGAGCGAAACGTGGCATTTTTATTGGCTATGGCCTAGGATCCAGTGGATATAGAATATATTTTCCGGAAGAAAATAAAATTATTGAATCTAAACATGTCTTCTTCGATGAAGCACAAATAGGAAGACCAACAGACCAAGAAGTTACACATCGCCAATTCATAGACTTTTTAAGCGATGATGATATTTTTACAGGTATTCCAGAAAAACCGAAAAAAGAGGTGGAGGAACCTGAAGGCAGTAAGACCATCACCAAAGATACTCCTGAGGATATGCAAAATGCAAAGCTTGAGGAATCAGCAGAAGAGAAGGACGAAAGCTCAGATGACGACTTGCCAAAGAATTTATTACAGGAGGAAGAAGACCCTACTAAAGTAACATTTATACGTTCTATGAAGAAAAGAAAGAAGGGAAGAACTGCAGGTAAAACTGATATTTATTTATTAGCTCCATGAGGCCCTAGGTTGTGCTCATCCCATGATTTAAAGATCTATTGCAATAGGAATAATTTAATTTATGATGACAGTGTTGCTAATTTTTCAAGTATGAATACTTATCAAGGAAAAGTACAGTTAGATAAAATGCAGGAAATTTTTACATCCAGAAGAGGCACTTTTGACTGAAATAGTCATACCTCAAACACCCCGTCAAGCTAGAACTCTTCATGAATCCGAGAAATGGAAAGAAGCCATGGACAGAGAGATTCAGACTATGTTAGACCGAAAAGTATGGACTCCTGTTCCAAAAGTAGACCAAAAGGTCATAGGAACAAAATGGGTATACACAGTTAAGGAAAATAATGAAGGGAAGCAAGAAATATACAAGGGCAAGATTGGTAGCCCTTGGTAATAACCAAATAGGGGGTTTAGATTATAATGAGACTTTTAGTCCCGTCGTCATAAATTTTACACTAATCCGTCTTTTCATTGCACTTTTATTCAAATATTGAATTGGGCATATTCTTTACTTGACGTCAAATATGCTTATCTATATGGGAATATAGACAAAGATATCTACATAAAGCAGCCAGAGGATTATGTTATACCAGGCAAAGAATCTTATGTTTCAAAATTACAGAAGACAATCTATGGGTTACATCAGGCTGGAAGGTGCTGGTATAATGATTTACATACTAAATTGCTTTCAAATGGGTTTAAAGAAGTACCAGCTTTAACGTGTATATGCATATAATAGTGAAGCTATAGTAATTGTTTATGTTGATGACTTGCCTATATTTGCTAAAAATGAAGAAGTTTTGCAAAGGATAATCAATTTAATAGAATCAATTTATGAAGTGAAAAATTTAGGTCCTCTTTCAACATTCTTGGGAATAAATTTTAAAGTAGAAGATAAGAAACTAGTTGATATTAATTGTAAGAGTTACATTGAAAAATGTTTAAAGAAATTTAATGTTCCTAATTTGTCCATAGTATCTTTACCAGCCGCACCAGGTTTTAATCCAGTTCCAGCAAATGAAGAAGAGGAATTTCCAGAACATCTGCCATATCGAAACCTATTGGGATGTCTGCAGTACATTGCACAGAAGTGCTGCCCGGACATATCATGGACTGTTGCAACTCTATCCCAGTTCACCGAGAAACATAATATAGCTCACTATAAAGCTCTTGTGAGAACTTTGATGTACCTGGCAACGACTCGATCTCTTGGAATAAAACTGCCTTGTTCCAGTCCTCCAACTCAGCTAGTAGTCTAAGTTGATGCCTCGTGGGATAGCGATTCTATAGATAGAAAATCTTGGAGTGGTTATACAGCATTCCTGTGACATGGCGTGTAGTCAAGCAGTCTTGCGTAGCATTAAGTCCAATGGAGGCTGAATTTATCGCCGCATCTGAAGCTGTAAAAGATCTAAAGTTTTTACACACCTCCTTATCCGAAATAAAAAAAATTCTTGTGCTTGATGATGCAGTGATACAACGACCAATCTTACTATGCGACAACACAGCAGCTATTGTCTTGACAAAAGAAAAAGCAGATAATATCCGTAATCGACATGTGGACTTAAAATATAAGTTCATAAGAGACTGGTAACAACAAGGTCTATTCGATATACGCCACGCAAAGTCGAAAGAGAACTATGCTGACCTGCTGACCAAAGCTCTCAATAAGGACAGTTTCATTACTCTACGTGAAACTTTCTTGTGGTAAAAAGAAAGATGACGACGAGATGAAGAAAAAAAAATCTTCTCATGAACTGATTTAGTTAAAGAACTTTTTCTTTTGTGAGAAAAAAAAAAAACCTTTTTTTGTGGAAATGGATGGGAAGGCGCGTTTTGTAGGATTTAAAACTTTATTTCCCATCCCTTTCCACCCTATTATTATATTTATTATCTTTTGTTAATCTATGTTCCAGCACATTTGTTTCTTCTACTTACTGTTTTTACCGCCGCCGCGATGTTTTGTTTATTTCCTTTCATTTGACTCGCACAGTTGAGTGCCGGTGGTTGTTCTCTCTTTGTATTTTGCATCGGGATTTGCGATCGCAATCGTAATCTCTCTATTTTTAGTTCATCATTTAAATTTACTGTCAGGATTATTCTAGCCTTACTTAATGTTTTAAGTTAATTTTTATGACATTTTAATAAGTTATCATATTTTTGTAAAAGTAACTTTTATTGCGCGATGTGAGGAAGGGCCGTGTATATGCAAATGTCCTGCTCGTTTCTGATTGGCCGTTGGCACGCCGCTTGCATTTAAAGCGCTAGAATGTTCTTTTCACGGTGTCTGCAGCATCTAGTGCACATTAGTGGTTCTAAAATGATGTTTCGAGAGAGAATTACGTTGTTGAGTAGAAATATGAAATATTTAGGTATTGTTCAAAGAAAATACGATACGTTTATACCGTAAAGTTTCGGTAATTTTGAAGTATATTTTGTTGTGCTCTCGTGTACGCTATTTTTCCAATGTTAATGTTCGTAAAAGGTCTTCGAAAGTTTTTTTATCAAGGGAAATAGGGTTTGTGCTGGAATATAGTTCATCTTTACCTGTTAAATGAAAGCTGCAGCCAAGAAGGCTCTGTGTGTATACAACCAGTTTCTACAATTAAAGTTTTAATAAACCACCTGTTGGAGTCAACTTATCTCACATTTTACACATCCTATTGTAAGTACTTTCTCATTTTTATTTTTAAGAAGATATTTAATGTGTAAGGATTACCAACCTTTTAGAAACAACTCTGCTGTACATACAAGTTTAATTGTGGGCTCAGTAAATATACTTGTATATTTATAGCAAAGTGAAGCAATGTACAGATACTGTTTTTTTATTTGTAATACAATAACTCGAACAAAACAATGTTTCAGCTAGTGTTACCACAAATTTCTATTTATCACTAGCTACCTGTTTGTTAAAACGAGCATTAGGTAGACAGTATCTAAAAACACTGAGTAACTTTGCAAAATTTCCCTAGAGGTGTGAGAGAAAATTAGCATGATAGTACTAAAAAAGCTCTATTATGATTGAACTTTCGAGACAGAACTTATAGCTAACACTATGAGCCAAATTGTCGCAATGAATATGACTATTATGTGTGGAAATGCACTGAGAAAATTTTTTCGATAAAGGTTGAATGACCTACTGTATTTTTACAGCTACAATTTTCAAATTCGTAATGGCAATAATGGCTGGCTGAATGAAAAAATTATCAACTTTATTGAAAAAACTTTGCTTCAGAAATTATTTTTAAAAATCCAGTTATCAAGCCTTTACAATCCATAGGACATGAATTATCTAGACATTTCCAAATTTACATTGAAGTAGCTGCAAATATTTCTCACCAGAGAAAAAGTGTGCTTGGACAGTCAGACAGTTAGCAATTTTGTAACACAGTTCTTCTAAAATTAGAAAATGTTTCATAATATATGTGTTATGAACTGTTTTCCTTTCTTGTTTATAAATTTAAAAGTCAGAAGAGCAAAGAACCGGTTGTTAAATTATTTGAATCTCACTACTAGGTACAACTAGCACATCCAAGAAAAGATTGAAATCCTTCAGGGATAAAGAGTGTCACCCAGTGAGATAGAAGATTTCTACATGTCTTGTAGTATGATAAAAACTCATCTTTAGCCTATGACACATACATTGAAACCATTTAATGTATACATAAATAAAACATGAAATAATACCTTACAAAACATATCACAAGTCAATACAAAGACGAGCAGCATAAAATTAAAATTAATTCATTGACCGCTGTATCATTTTGTTGTTTAAAATGTTTGGAAAAAATAGCACTGTCTTATGATTAATTTAGGTCTTATATAAAAAAAGAAGTACCAAAGTTAGTTGATAACAAACATCATATTATGATAGCATAAATGAGTACTTAATTTATTACTCTTTTGTAAACATTTTTTATTGCATGTCTCACAAACAAAAGGTTTTTCACCAGTACAAATTAAGAGATGACATTTCAAATTACACTTTTGAGATAAAATCTTTTTGCATATCACAAACAAATGGTTAATTAACAGTATGATTTAACACATGCCTTTTTAAATCAAATTTTGTGAGAATTTTTTTTTGCATATCTCACACCAGAAAGAATTAACAATTTTTGCTTAAATTACTCTTCTGAGAGAATTTCTTGTTGCATACCTCACATACAAAAGCTTTCTTCCCAGTATGAACTAACAAATGTTTACTTAAATTACTCATTTGAGAGAATTTCTTGTTGCATATCTCACATTCAAAAGGTTTTTCACCAGTATGAGCTAAAAAATGTTTGGTAAATGGAATCTTTTGAGAGAATGTCTTGTTGCATACCTCACATGCAAAAGGTTTCTCACCAGTATGAACTAACAAATGTTCATTTAAAACATTCTTTTGAGAGAATTTCTTGTTGCATACCTCACAATTAATCGGTTTCGCACCAGAATGAATTAACAAATGTTTGCTTAAATTACTCTTATGAGTGAATTTCTTGTTGCATATCTCACATACAAAGGGCTTCTCACCAGTATGAACTAGTAAATGTTTGGTTAATGAAATCTTTTGAGAGAATTTCTTGTTGCATACCTCACATACAAATGTTTTTCACCTGTATGAACTAATAAATGTCCGTTTAACTTATCCTTTCGAGAAAATTTCTTGTTGCATATCTCGCATACAAAAGGTTTCTCCCCAGTATGAACTAACAAATGTTTACTTAAATTACTCATTTGAGAGAATTTCTTGTTGCATATCTCAGATTCAAAAGGTTTCTTACCAGTATGAACTAACAAATGTTAATGAAATCTCGTGAGAGAATTTCTTGTTGCATATCTCACATTCAAAAGGTGTCTCACCAGTATGGACTAACAGATGTTTACTTAAATTACTCATTTGAGAGAATATCTTGTTGCATATCTCACATTCAAAAGGTTTCTCACCAGTATGAGTTAAAAAATGTTTGGTAAATGAAATCTTTTGAGAGAATGTCTTGTTGCATACCTCACATGCAATAGTATTCGCACCAGTATGAACTAACAAATGTTCATTTAAAACACTCTTTCGAGAGAATTTCTTGTTGCATATCTCGCATACAAAAGGTTTCTCCCCAATATGAACTAAGAAATGTTTCCTTAAATTACTCATTTGAGAGAATTTCTTGTTGCATATCTCACATTCAAAAGGTTTCTTACCAGTATGAACTAACAAATGTTCATTTAAAACACTCTTTCAAGAGAATTTCTTGTTGCATACCTCACAATTAATCGGTTTCGCACCAGAATGAATTGACAAATGTTAGCTTAAATTACTCTTATACGAGAATTTCTTGTTGCATACCTCACAATCAAAAGGTTTCTCACCAGTATGAACTAACAAATGTTTGGTTAATGAAATCTGGTGAGAGAATTTCTTGTTGCATGTCTCACATTCAAAAGGTTTCTCACCAGTATGGACTAACAAATGTTCGCTTAAATGACACTTTTGAGAGAATTTCTTGTTGCATATCTCACATACAATTGGTTTCTCACCAGTATGAACTAACAAAGGATTTCTTAAATTACACTTTTGAGAGAATTTCTTGTTGCATATCTCACATGCAAAAGGTTTCTCACCAGTATGGACTAACAAATGTTCGCCTAAATGACTCTTTTGAGAGAATTTCTTGTTGCATATCTCACATACAATTGGTTTCTCACCAGTATGAACTAACAAATGATTTCTTAAATTACACTTTTGAGAGAATTTCTTGTTGCATATCTCCCATGCAAAAGGTTTCTCACCAGTATGGACTAACAAATGTTCGCCTAAATTACTCTTTTGAGAGAATTTCTTGTTGCATATCTCACATGCAAAAGGTTTCTCACCAGTATGAACTAATAAATGTCTGTTTAACTTACCCTTTCGAGAGAATTTCTTGTTGCATATCTCGCATACAAATGGTTTCTCACCAGTATGAACTAACAAATGTGTGTTTAAATACCTCTTTTGAGAAAATTTCTTGTTACATATCACACAAACAAACAAATTCTCTTGATATGAGTCAGAAGGTGCTTCTCCAAAATGCTCTTGTAAAGAAATGTTTTGTTCCATATTCTACACTTAAAATAATTTTGACAGCTTTGAGTGATGTAATGGATATCCAAAGTATCTTTTCTCTTTAACTACTGTTATATTTATATATATATATATATATCTGCAATAAATGAAATTTTTAATCTATCATGTTTTGAAAACATCAAAAACATATTTCAGAGCAAACGAGTTTCTGACGAGAATTTAAAATTAATGAAGAAAAATGAATTTAAATGATTTTCTAATCTAGCATTAAAACCTATATTCATTTACCACAGCCATGAAAATAGAGGTACTACTGCCAAGTGCACTCAAACAGAGTTGTTTTAGTAGCTTCCAATGAAAAAAATAGTAGAAGAAAAGGTCTAAAAATGGACACAGATATAAATATGGGCAGAGTGTAAATATTGGCACTAGGATGGTACAAAATGTGCTAAAACTTTTTTCAAAATTGATTTTGGCATAGTATGCAAAAGTTGTGAAATGGGCCAGTTTTACTCACAAAAATTTTCATGAATACTTCCCAATGTTTAGCCGCGTCCCTGTGAATAAAAAAAAAGAGAAAAATCTTTTTTGTAAAATATTCCAAAATTTTTATTGGCAAACAGTGAAAATGTTACATAATGAGTCAGTTAGAACTCACAAAAAAATAATCAATTTCTCTTCATATTTAACTGCTTCTCTCTTACATCAAAAATTGGAGAAAAATGAAAAAAAATATTGGATTTCTAAAAAGTTTTACCAGGAAAATTATTTTACGAAATAAGTATTGACATTAATTGACTAATTAAATAGAACTATAAATAATAATAATTTTATAATTATTATGTAATTTAACTTTTTATTAAAATGTATTAACGAAATGAATAAAATCATATTTTTTCATGAATTACAAGCAGACAGAACACAGATTTGAACAAAAATCTACAAATTTGGAATGTATTTAATAATGCCTGATGAATATTGAATATTAGGTATTAGAATCATATTGTGCTTTGTTGTCAAACGTTTGAAGTTGTTTCCTTGCTTGAAGCATGGCACGAATATATCCATCTCTTGTTGTCTCACTATAAATTTTCAGTGGAGCTTCAGATATCAGTTTAACACATAGTTCAACATATTGCATGTGAAAAGGAAATTTCTCAAAAGTTGGTACTAGAAACTGTTCTTCTTTGCACATTTCTTACAAGTCTTTGTCTTTTATATGCATTGTAAGAGGTGTCTTTGTTACAACACAGTTTGATCAATGAACTAAATCAATATAATCGGCTACTTCGAAATTGAGTTTAGGAAGCTTGAAAAAATGCAAACCACATGATTTCTTCATCTTTTTATCTCTGACTCTGAGAATACGCCAGAATGTTAATTCCTGGATGTGTTTTCTAAAATCATGTAGTTAATAACAAGTGTTCAGGATGCGCAAAATAGGCATCATTTGAGAATACTTTGTAAGTAATTTGCTTAACATTGTCTGGAAACTGCCTTGCAAGTGAAATCATTTTCCAGAAATGTTTGGGACCATACTGGCAATTCGATTTCATTTTTATCTCAAACTGAATTGGGGAATAAACCAGCATTATATGCTACATGAGTATTATAAGATTCTCTAATACTCTTGGAATGCTTATGTATAACCATAACAAACGGTTTGCAGTGGTCAGCCATTGTGCATGACTGAGTTTAACTGGGCTATTGTCAGTCACGCTAGAAGAGCAAGTGCCATCTTTTATGGCTAGACAGATGCGATTCACATATTGTTGGTCAGAACTTAGCGTACTGAATTTTTTTCACAATCTTTTAGAAGCAATCCAATAGGCCGAGAATATGAATATGGTCCCTTTATGCAACCATCCATTTACAAAATTCCTTAGTGGAAACTCATTAGTATGTAACATACATATATTCCATTGTAATGGTCTTCGAATGTATGGCTCCAGCAAACATATTTCTCCACCTTTCCATTACACATTCCAGCGGTTCCTTTAAATGCAATAATCGATAAGTTCTGCAAACTCATATTATACAGTTTTGCAAATGTGATAATACCTTGGGCTATTTCTTTTGTACTTTCAAAAGCAGTTAATGATATATGACCTACATACTTGCTACTTGGTTCCTCTATTAATGCTACATGCACTTCTGACGTCAATTTTCAATTACCAGATATTTGTTGAAAGATATCATCTTTGTGCTCATCAAAATACAAACTTTTACTGGGTAACCCTTCAAATACCCTTAAATCATTTTCTCTTCGTTCTTTCCTTTTTTTCTCTAGTTCCCTTCTCACTTTCTTTTTATCAACTATGTATGTTTGTTGCTCAGGTGAAACTAAATCAAAATCAGCCAGTACTGCTACTGGGAAATATGTGGTCGATTACGCAATCTGGTGGAGAAAACATATAACTTCTCGCTCCAAGAAAATCACTAGCAAGCCCATTGCATTACATGCATTTATAATTTGTTCATAATGTTTATTTTTTTATGAAAATTTCAGATTTTATGTGATATTTGTGTTCTGTGTTTATATGACAAGGTAAAAATTATCCAAATTTGAATATCAACACTTTCAAATGTGCTTACAATAAATAATGGTTTCAATGGCACTTTAGCATTAGTTAAAGGGACCCTGTACCGATTTTCCTGTACCGATGGCTGCGATCAGCACCTCTATAGAATGTTTTAAGTCTCAATAGTAATTTTAGCTACTGCTCTACTTGGGGCATTAGTTAAATCTGCAGCCAATTTTTGATTTCGGATCTGTTTCATTATCTTCCAAAATAATATGATATTTCTTATTTTGAAATGTGCTGGACATTGATATCTCTTTCTTGTTCAGACCTAAAGATATCTCCATTTTTCAGCATACTCTTTCTTCCCTTTTTTGTAGTTGCTGGATTGTTACCATATCCACATTTCCTGATAGCTATTTTTCTTGCTGTACTTTGATGAATTAAAAATTGTATTTCTCTCTCAGAAACTTTTGATTTTTTCTGAAATTACACGAACATAAATCTTGGCACTTAGAGGCACAAACGTGAAACAAATTTGGGCATCTGCTTTAAATTTCTGTAACTTTGATTGGAAAAATGGCATATTTTTACTCTTAGCAGGTTTCATAACATTCTTATATTTACAACTGTAAGATAAAATCATGGCAATCACTCACTTTATTGATACAGCAGGAATGGAAGCACGTTCTCATACATCAATGACTTTTTTTGCAACTGCAGCGGCCACATTTTCAGAAGGCTGTTCTTTACTTTCTTCTCCTTTTATTGGCAACCTGGTACTGTGATAACATCTAATCATGTCTTCATATGTTGGGAGAAAAATAGCACCAGAAGGGAATAATTCTTTCCCTGTTCTGAACAGCAGACAACTTGTGCTTGCTCTCGTCACTTTTTTAATTGCACGTTTCTTTATAATAGCTGTTGAATTTCACACACAAAAAAAAACGCAGAATGCAATGACATTTGGGAACAAGATCTAATTTTATCTACAATACCAGTTAAAGTGACCTTGGAAACATTGCAAGCAGTAGAGTGCCATCTATCGTTCTGGAGGGAAACAAAAAAATGACCATCTTGTATAGGTTAGGTTTTATTTGCATGCATGCATACGGTATTATTAAATACATTTCAATTTTGTAGACTTTTGTTCTAATCTATATTCTGTCTGCTTGCAATTCAAGAAAAAATATGCTAGCATTAATTTCATAAAAGACGAATTTCATAAAAAGTTAAATTACGTAATAGTTATAGAATTTTTATTATTTATAGTACTATTTAATTAATCAATTAATGTCAATATATTAAATATATATCAATGAATGTCATTTTGAAAAATAACTTCATAGTTCAGTTTTGTAGAGAATCTGATTTTCTTTTTCTTTTTAATCAAATTTTTTTAAGTTAGAGGGACACAGTTAAATATTGAGAGAAATTAATAACATTTTTCTCATTGAGTTCTGACTGACTTATGTAACATTTTCATTATATGCCAGTAAAAATTTTGGAATGTTTTTCAAAATATATTTTTTCACAAAAAAAGATTTTTTCTCTTTTTTAATGTCACTGAGACATGGTTAAATATTCAACAATATTACTGAAAATTTGTGTGAGTTCTAACTAACCAATTACAAAACTTTTGCATACTATGCCAAAATCGATTTCTAAAAATAAAAAGAATTCGGCCCACCCTAATGGGCATCCCTTTCCAAGTAGATGTGGGAAGTGCTGAAGTCTGGCAGCCAGGACTGTAGATGGGGCCACTTGTTGATATGACGTAGCAGAGAGCAGTTGGAACCATTCTTTTTAGTAGTGTGGATGCAGCGTGAGTTACTGTGTGAACTGTTGTTTGTTCTGGACTGCAAACTTTTGACAGTTTTTTTATTGTCTTATGTTTAGTTTAATATAATTTCTCAGCTATATCTGGAAAGCAGAGATCCTAAGCTAATTTTAGAAGCATTCCTTTAGTCATGCACACCTTTAGGCTAAATGTGAAAGTGGCCATCTTTTTTAGGTGGGGTTGGTGTATATATAGACAACTTTTCTTGGTGTAAATATGGGCCCCCATTGAAAGGGGACCCATAATTACATCACTTTTTTTCTTAAACCACATATGTTATTTTAATAAATTTTTATGGGAAATTAGCAATTACTTACATAATTCCCATTACCAAATATAGCATAAAATAAACATAACAAATGCTTTCAGATAAGAGAACTTTAAAACTTCCTTAGATGTAGATAATAATATATTTATAGATAATTATAAGGATATTTTATTATCTATAAATCCTCAAAGAATTCATTATTATCCTTAAACCATTCGTTATTTTTATTTTATAATATATCGATAATCTCAGTATTCAAACATTCTATACATCTGGTTATTCACTTAAAAAGAGCTAAAATTAAATCCCAGTGTAAGAACACCATAATTTTTTTTCAAATTGTGATAATATCTGATGTTTCTTCTGTTTGTTGCATAATGCCGAGTACGAAGAAGTTCTATGAATGTAAGAATGAGAGGCATCAGTGAGATAAATCTCAGATGGACATACCATCGTAGCTGTGAAAGCAAAAGAGACTTCCATGAAAGGTGCTACAAGAAGGTTCGAAGTACCTCGTACTTGAGTGCACTTAGGCAGACCGGAGCAGAATGGCATATTTACTTACATTGAAAAATGGCCTGACAAATTTTTCAAAAACAAAGAAGCAGAACAAGCTTGGGCTGACCTTTTTTTGAGAGACACAAGAATAGGCTGTCAATTCACAAACCTTGTGAAACATAATTTGCTAGAGCTTTGGGTTTCAATAAACAGAATGTGATAATCTTCCTTGATCTGTTGACAGACGCATTCAACAAACACTCGTATCCTGCAGACCGGGTGTATAACGTGAACGAGATGGGCCTATCCATTCTCCAGAGCAAAAATACCAAAGTGATAGGGCTGAAAGGGAAAAAACAAACTGCAGCTCTAACGTCTGCAGAAAGACGGGTTATAATCACGATTATCGCAAGCGTGAGACCTTTGGGTCATTATATCTGCCAATGATAATTTTCCCTAGAACGAACATGACCCATGCTCTAATGAGAGGCTGCCCTAATCGTGAAATTGGTAAAGCCCATCCTGAAGGATGGGCTTTACCAATTTCACGATTAGGGCAATTCAAAAACAATTTTTCAAACAATGTTCAAAACAATTTTTTCACCAAATGGCTCGTTCATATACAAACTATGGCACTTTTCAATTAGCCGGGCACAAATGATAAATTGGCAAATACAGTTTCAATCACTACCATTATCATTATATATGGTGCTGCAATTTGATTAATTCTAGTCATCAATGAATCCAATTACAGAAATTCAATGCTATTTGTATTGATTTGTTCCTATTTTATGTATTTTGTCATGATCTTTTTATAGCTATTTTAACTTTTCAAACAAATTTAACTGTTTCACTTTGAATAATATAATTTATATTATAAATACCAATATTAAAAAAAATAGGAAATTACAGAAGGAAATGGAAAGACCACATCGAAAGGATGGATACTGATTGTATACCAAGGGCAGCCTTTAATTATAAGCCAAGGAGGAAAAGAGACAGAGGAAGGCCGCGGAAAAGATGGATTGAGGCCGAAACAGGCTTATAGCCTTAAACCATGTTTTGGGATGATGATGATGATAATTTATAAAGTTTATAAAATAATTCATATCATATTTTTATGGCAACTACTAAGGTTTTTATGAACAACTTTTTAAAACTATTTACTATAACTGTGCAAATGAAAATTATATTTAATTGCAGACATTGTTCTAGGTAAAATTTATTTTTTGATACAACAATAGATATTATTGATATTTTGATGGCAAATCTCAATTAATTTTTGCCAAAAACTTTTAAATTATCCATTTTTTAAATATTTAGACAGTTATATCTGTTATTAGAAATTTTTTTTGCCTCCCTCCACAGTTAAAATAAAAACAAGAAAGGAAAATCATGTGTCAAGCATAGATTACTTTCTATTATTTCCAGATTACCATAATGGAATTTTATCATTTGAAATGTGAAAGAAGATATCTCAGTAAACATCTTAGAAAACAAATAACACATTTGAAAACTAGATTTCAGCAATTACTATCAATAGCCAGAAAGTTAGTCAAATGTATGAATCTGTATATATATACATAGATCTGTATATACAGGGTCCATCAAAAGGAGTCAGACATGGGTTTTGGTCAATAACTTTATTTGTACTCAGTTTATAATAGAAATTTTAAAGTCAAAATGAAGCTTGAAATATGCAGAAAATTATAAAAATGTTTCGATATTATGTTCACCTCCTATGTCAACAACCATTTCAAGTTTTCTCTTGAAACCTCCAATAACCTCAAGAACAGTGCCCGGCATAATGTTTTCTAGCAGTTCTTAGATTGCTTGATTCGAATTCATTGAGATTTGACTATGCATTTCGATAGCATTTATACTTGAGATATCCCCAAAGGAAATAATCACACTGATTGAGGTCAGGAAAATACGGTGGCCACTGATGATCACATCCATATGGACTTTTGAAACTCAGACCAATAACTCTGTCATTAATGTGTTCTTCAATGACATTGTGGCTTTATGTTCCATGAGATGTTACTGAAGTACCAAACAGTACTTTTCTGAATTAACTGTGTTTCTGAAAAAGTATGCTGATAATGCTCTTTTTTGAGAAGATGGCTATCTAGGCAGTTGTTTTTGGGGGATGTAGAGGCTTTTCAAGAGACTCATGGCATTTTTCTCTACACCAGTACCAGTAATTTTGTTTATTAATGTGCCAATCAGATGAAAGATGGCCTCATTATTAAACCAAAGGTTTGGAAATGGCATTTTTTACCCCGGGATGGCAGAAGAGCCTTTTCAGCAAAAACAAAAATATCTTTTCCCTGGCATTTGCAATGAAATTGTGTACAATTTGAATTCTGTATGTGTAATGATACAGTTCACCTCTTGAGATGTGGAGAACTCTTGCCTTATTAATGTCAATCTCTTGAACAACTCTCGAACTTGACGTATATGGATTATCATTACAATGTTCATCTACTTCCTGGATATTTTCAGCAGTCCTCACAGATGGTGGTCTTCCTGTTAAATTTGCTTTATGATCAGCAACACTCACTGTCTTCTTAAATTTGGCGATTAAATTGTTTATTGTTTGCCTAGTTTGTGCACTGCGTCTTCACAATTTTATTTCAATACAATTACTTATACACAATGAAGAAGATGATCCACCAGAAAAATCATATTTCATGATGATAAAAATTCGTTGCTCGAGCATCAAACCTTGGTTAGGCATTTTTCATCTAGATTGACTGAAATGTCAAAACTGAATAGCAATTTAATCTTACTTTTAACCCTACAAACTATCACATTTTCTGATAGCCTAAAATGGCAGCTTTAGTTTGAGATCAAAATTTTTTGTAAATCAAACTTACGGTACACAATGCAGAGTAGTTCAATTGAAAAAACTCCTATTTTTGGCCCAAAATTTTCAAAAAAACAAAACAAAACTGAAATGCAAGTATGCTTTTTGCTCAAACTTTTGCTTTGTATGCATACTTTGAATTTGCGTTTAAAATGAACACCACCTCTCACACCCTTCTAGTTTCCGCACATGTGTGCAAAAACCGTGTATGATTCCTTTTGACAGGCTCTGTATATTTGTATATAGATCTGTATATGTACTACTACATCTTGTGATAAAATTTACCTAGTTAAAAAACACATACCCCAGTCAAAAATTCTCCTGTAACAATTTCTGTGAATAGATCAAAATCTACTCAAATAACTTTGTAGCATTTTATATTATCTACAGATTTTTATACATGCCTCATCTTAAACGATGCTCCAGTTCTAGAATTCTGAAATTATGTACAACTGTGTGTTTCCAAATACAATACAATATTTAAATTTGTCGATAATTTAATTACCTATAAATCATTTAATTAGGTACTTACGTATTAACAATGTGCCAGCATTTAATTACCAAAGATTTCATGTCATGCATGTAATCATTCATATGTATGGTATAACAGAAAAATCCATAATTGTTGGCTGCAAATTGACATATTTTAGTGAATGCCACTTGGTACTTATAATAGCTTGTAAGACAGCATCACATTATGGCAACTAATCTTAGCATCGAGGATTTTGGTAAATATGACAGATTAAATGGTACATAGAACAAAACTTCAAGTCAGTTAATGCATTAGTGAGGGTATTACTATAGCAACATCACACAATACTTGGCTAATACTTACATGCAACACAATTATTAAAGATTAAAAAGCTCCAATATTCAAATATGATTCAACAACGGAAAAAAAAAATGTGAAGAAAGTGGAAAAGAACTAAATAAATAAATTACCTACATTTTATTATGCAGTAGTCTCTCTGATATCTACCACTCTAAAATCCACACATTATTACGTATGTAAACAATGAAACTTACAGTTAAGATGTAAGGGGGGGGGGAATTCAAGATATTTAAAAAAATTTATTTCCTTCTGTACACATTTAAATGTAATTCTAGTTAATATGACTGAACTAATTCTCCCGCTGAAATATAAACTTAATTAAAAAAAAAATTAAAGTTGGTGCTGACATCAGTGTCGATTGCAATCTTTTTACCACATGTAGTTATTAATGAATCAAGCTTTTTTTGTTACAAAGTCTACCTAAACGTGAAATTACAATTTTGATTTAAATTATTAATGTACTTTTATAAAGCAAGTTTCATTGATTAATTAAAATAAAATATCATTACTGTAAAAAAGAATTCAGTCATTGAAAAAAAAAAAAGACAATTAAGACTTTGTAAGTAACCAGGTTGCTGGAAAAACATAAATATAGGATGCTCCAATAGTCTGCCATAATTAGATAACTTGCTTTATAAATAGTTTATTCTTGCTCCCATTCATAATTTTTATTATTCTTACTTCTAAAATGTAACTAAATATAAACAATAGTTTCCAACACAATCAGCTAATTATTTCTATATATAAGCACATTTAAGAAAGTAACTACCATGTCCTTTAAATTAAATTATAATTTAATTTACACTGATTTTACTGTTAGAAGCATGCAATATTACTTAATGAAAAATATAGTTTTAGGTACTTCTCTATTATCCCGTCGACCACTTTTCATAACAAAAAACTATCCCCAAACTGTAATATTAAATGTCACAAAAACCAGGCCAATTTACTTGATGTCAGAAGCATTATACGTGTTTCTTTTGTCATCAAGTGGTTTTTAATTTGACATTTGTGTGTATTTTTCATTATGTTTTACTGATTTATTAGTTATTTCATTAATTAAAATAACAATTGTGTACTTAAATTCTTATATTTTATTAATTTATTTATTTTGATATTCCAATGGCAACGTCCTCCTGTTCATTTGGCGTTACAGTTTGGCGATAGTTTTTTGTTATGAAAAGTGGTCGACCGGATAATAGAGAAGTACATAGTTTTATTTATAAAAAGATCAAAATGATGTTTTCTGAAATTTTAGGTTAATAAAAAATAGCATAATTTTAGTGTTAATATGACATTTCACAGGCATCAAATTCCTGCTTATCAGATGCTCACCTATTGAAACATCTAGTTTCTTCAAAAACAGAATGTCATCAAATGAAACATCAACAGCGAAATACTTGTAATCAACATGTCACCAATTCTTTCCCTGTTTATATATTAACAAAAAGAAAATTATTATTAAAATTAGCATTCATATTACATAATCACACATATAAAAAATATATGTACCACTATGTATTCATACTACTCAAAAAACACGATAATAACATTATTTCAACACTAGAAAATATAGAAACACTATTTTAATATGTTCATATAGAAACACTGTTTCAAAAATTAGAGGATTCAGATAGTTGATAGTCTGTAGAACTAACTTGTATAAGAAAATAATTATTGTTTAGTCTAAATAGCAGGAACAGAAATTTAGGGTGAAAAAGTGGCATTCAAAATTAAATTTAAAAATTACCCAAGAGAATTTTACAGATGGCCTCCTGACCAAAATATTTTACCAATTATTAAATTTTTTTTTACTTTTGGAGTAACAATCAAGTTGGAAGAGGAATGCAATTACACTACGGAGACCATAAAAATTGGATGAAACCCAATTATCATAGGCCCATTATAGTTAGTTAAAATCTTCTAAATTGTTGACATAAAAACTTTTAATGACACTCTGCTATGTGTTAATATTTATGGCTGATTTAAACAGCATGTTAAAATAAAACCCGGATTAAAGATAGTTTTTGATCTATGATCGGTTAAAGATAATTTTCTCTCTTCTCTTAAACAGCTTTGCTCCACACTATTTACAAGTGTTGCCAGGGAAACTCCCCTACTAGAAAAAAGCACAAATTTAAAGCCCTGAACAGGTACTGCAACAATTAACATCATCTAAGGTTTGTGTCATGGACAGTATTTTCTTTAATAAGCCTTTGACCATATACATGTAAAATAACAATATAGTACACTAGATATAGTAACAATATAGACAAACACGAGAGATAAAACTTAACTAATAAGAACTCTGTGTAACATGACTCTAAAGCAGGGACAAAATGTGTGAACTATAAAAAAAAGCTGAAAAATGTTATTATTCTTTCAGTTAAATATTCTTTAAGTGTCTGCAACAGATATTTCAGGGGCAGGAAATAATCTGCAGGTAAACTATGTTACAATTCAAGTTATGTATATCAATAATTGATATCTAGTAAAGTATTACTTTTGTTCGTAATTTTTTTTGTGCAGTTTTTTAACTCAGTAAAATTTTTATTTGAAAATTTGTTGGATAAAATTGTGCACACATGAGCTGCACATTTTTTTTTCTTTTACTTAAAATACAGGGTGTTCATAATTAAACGACCCTACTTTAAAGTTGTCTACAGACGAAACTATTGGTCAGAAAGTTGTGAAATTTTGTGAAAAACATAATGAAGCAATGGGAATTTGTTTAAGCGAAAAAAAAATTAGTTCAAAATTTCACCACCTGAGGACGTTTTTTAGGGAATTACACATTTAGCATATATTTACATGATAGGTTACAAATTTGATTACAACAAAACATGTTGAACAAAACTTTTTTCACGACATGTTTTTAGCATTTCCCAGAACACACTGCAGTCAACTGTGGAACATGCAAGCTTACGATTCAAGATGATAGCTGAAAATGATGACTGTCATGTGGAACATGTTTTGTTGATATAAAATATGTAAACTATCGTAAATGTATGCTAAATTCATTAAAAACGCCATCTGGTGGCGAAATTTTGAACTAATTTTTTTTTCGTTTAAACAAATTCCCATTCCATCCTTATGTCCTTCACAAAATTTCATAACTTTCTGATCAATAGTTTCGTCTGTAGACAACTTTAAAGTAGGGTCATTTAATTATGGACACCCTGTATTTTAAATGTCCTAGTAAACAATAATGATATTGAACAATATTAGAAGGCCATGAATTAATACACATCAGTAGTGTTTCCCCCAAATTTAAAAAAGGCAAGGTGCTCCTTCAAAAAAAGGGACACTTCAGCATAGAAGTGAATATTCTTTCTCAACAGATACATATGCAAATTTCTGTATTCTTTTGTGCGACCTATTGACGAATATTGAGATTTCTTTCTTGCAACTAATTGACGAATTTCTTGATATTTTTCAGCAATGTATTGATAAATTTTTGCGATTTTTTTCCATGACAGATTGTAGAGTTTTGCGATTTCTTCCCATAACTGACTGACGAATTTCACAATTATTTTCCTGCGATTGATTGGTGAAATTCATGACATTTTCCTACTACTGATTGGCAAATTTTACACTTAATTTCCAGACCGATAAGTGAATTTACGAATTTCCCCTGCGCTTTACAGGTGAAACTCGTGTTTCTTTTTTTATTTTCATGTGTTTGTGGAAAAATTTTGGGATTTTTTTATGCGAGCAATTGCTGAATTTTGCAATATTTTAGTGTGGCTGATTGACAAATTTTGCAATATTTTCCGCGACCAATCTGCAAAATTCACAATTTTGTCAAAGTGCAAATGTTTTGAGATTTTTCTTGCGATTCACTGATGCATTTTGCAATATTTTTCCACGACCCATAGACGAGTTTTATTCACCTTTTTATATTCTTATGCACCTAACGGCAGAATTGAGGATTTTTTTTCTGAGACCGATTGAAGAGTTTCGTAATTTTTTTCCCCCAACCGACTAATGAATTTTGTGACTGTTTTCCCACGATTGATTAATGAAATTTGCAATATATTCTTGCTACTAACTGCCAATTTAAAAAAATTTTCTTTCTTTTCAGTGTTGCTAGTTAAATACCTCTTCAAAATTCAAATTACTTGACTGCCACCAATCCTTTGAAGTAGAATTATTCACCTTATTTAATGACAGATTAAATTATGTGAGAATTATGACAGATTAAATAATGCAAGAATTGGCAAATTATAGCATTTTAAAAAAGTGGTGGGAATGAAACAATACCAATTTAAAAAAATTAGCCCACTGGCAAAACAGTTTCTTGTGATCGATTGGTGAATTTTCTGATGGATTTTTTTCTGCATCTTGCTGGCAAAACTCACAGCTTTTTGTTTATGTGATCGTAGATGAATGTTGAGATTTTTTCCCTTGCAATTGACTTAAGAATTTTGAAATTTTTTCTCGAAACTGACTGAAGAATTTTGCATTTCTTTTTTCACGTGAGCAACTGACAAATTTCAAAATATTTTCCATGACCTACTGGTGAAATTCAGGGGTTGAAATATGGCGAAGGAAAAATTTTCCAAAATCAAAATGTGCAGGGCTCATTTTCAGCTATGTAAAATGGACAGGACCCACTTTTCCACACCCAATTGCCGAAATTTATGATTTTTCTGCGCTCGATCATCGAATTTTTTCGTGTCAGATCGACGAATGTCGTAATTTTTCCGTACCCGATCGTCGAAATTTGTGATCTTTACACTCCCGGATGATGGAAATTCATTATTTTTATGCTCCCGATCGACGAAATTCATGATTTTTCCATACCCGATCGCCAAAATTCATGATTTTTCCCGCACCCGATCGCCGAAATTCATGATTTTTCCGCACTCAATCGCCGAAATTCGTGATGTTTCGCACGCGATCGCCGAAATTTATGATTTTTCTGCGCTTGATCGCCAAATTATTTTATTTTTTTGTGTCAGATCGACGAATTTCGTAATTTTTCCGCACCCGATCGCCGAAATTTGCAATTTTTTCTGGACTAATTGACGAAATACACATTTTCTGAAGATGTTAGCCACTTTTGGTTTGCTGGCTAGAGGTTGTGCACATGTAATGTATATCATGTTGTGGGTTATTTCTTAGTATATAAACATACGTATTTTATTTTTGTCAAATCTTAATTCTAGACAAATAATTTTTTTGAAAAAGGTAATTATGTAGTTAGCTACACAAGTACCTAAGCTTAGTGAGACTACATAAGCATGTTGTGTATAATTTTGCTGTTAATTTATTTTAAAATTTAAAACAGATTGGAAATTAGTATTTCAAGTTTATTCAAAGCGATATAAATTAAAATATTTTTATTTAGTACATAAATTACTTTACTGAAAACTAATTATATATATTTTAAATTAAACATTCAGTGACATAAATGTATTTACTGGCTACTAAAGAAATTATTCTCACTTGCCACTCACTGGCTACTAAAAAAAATCAACCTACCGGCCAGTGGCCACTAAGCAAAATTTCTTATTTTCACTTTTAGTGCACCACATCTGCCGATGAAGCAAAAAAAAAAAAAAATCAGCAGTAAGAGGGGAAAAAATCTAACAGCTGAAGGAAATTCCATGGAAAAGAAATCTGCAGTAAGGGAAATAAATCTGCGATGGTCATCAAGCATCTTGAACTTTCTGCTACCGGAGGTTCTTGCAGGCACTTTTTTGATTTTAAAAGACACTTATGATATTTAAAAAATAGGGTAACATTTTCAAGACACAACAATAAATCAGTGCATGTCATGCAAGCAATTTTTTAGTACAGAAAGAAGTGTGGGTGCAGTATTTTGACTAAGGGACAAGATGAATATTATTTTTTAATGAGGGGCAAAAGGGGGCTATTTTAAAAATCAATGGGCAAACAGGGTGCAGCATCTGCCTAAACTGTCTGGGAAGACTGTGTATATGCATCGTCTATATGTATAACTTTGTAATACATCATAGTTGTGTGACAATTAACTGCCATAAGCCACTATAATAAGAAAGTGTCAAAAACACATTAAATAAGTTCAGTGAATTTGCAAAACTTTCTACCCAGATTAAATTTACAACAGAAATAAAACCCCCCAATATAGTTCTTTATAGTTATTAGAAAAGAAAATAGATAAAGAAAGTTGATAAAAATCCCAATAATTTTTTTTTTTTTTTTTTAGAAAATAAAAGTGTTGGGGAAAAGTTATGCATAAAAAATCATCAAAATACAAGAAAATGTACTGCAATTTTTTTTAAATGCCTTTTTTACTTGAAGTGGTAAATAAATCTTTTAAAATGTGTATCATCTCTAACTTCTTGCATGCTGAAGAATTGTGTTGATGATTATGATCCATACAACCAGGGTGGTAGTGAAGAGTATTCAATGGTATATACTGTATACTTTCTGCATTTTTTAAAAAGAAGCTTTGTATAATCTCTATTTCTCAAGTAAAGCTGTAACAACTGACATATGCCTTCTAGTGTTGTTACGACTACAGAACTGCATATGATGGTTCTGTTAACCAAAAATTTAGCAGAACTTTTTGAATTTAATAGTGATGAAGAACATTTAGATTTTCCAGATGAGTAATTTTCAAGATCAAGATAGAACTAAATTCCTTTTTGTTTAAGATATTTGAAAATACATAAATTTATACTTTATTATTAATTTTACTGTAAATATAAATGCATTTTTCATTACAATTTACTTTACCGGCAAAATCTTTTAAAAAATCAGAAAGCTAAGTTCTATTCTATATACTTAGAAAAAAAATTGCTTTTGTTAAGTGTAAGTTTGTTAATTGCTTGGATGCAATCTTTTTTATCTAAAAAAATGTTGCAAGTTTCTAAATCCAGATTTACTTGTCTAAACAATCAAGTTCTTTGCCAGATGAAATACAACTGCACTAGTTATACTAATTACATTAACCGTCATTTTTTGACAACTATATAGTTTATTTATTTTTTATTATAATTTTTATTATAGTTTATAGTATTTTGTTATTTATTTATAATTGTTCATTTATTACAAATTATTTATTTCATATTATTTATCATTTTTAACAGTGTTATGTATTTAATAATATTAAATTACTGCTTTGAACATGATTAGCAACAATAAACAAGATTGGCAATTGGCAACCATTTTTGGCGATCTATCGACTGGCCAGAAAATACATCAGCACCATTTTTTATTTTTATTTTAGTGCAAAATATATAAAAAGTGATAATTTTTTGGCGTCATAATAGTATGGAAAGGATCGACGCTCACCTCATAATTCTGGCTACAACTATAAATCGCCATCATTAGATGTCTGATATCTGGTGTCGACCTCTGAATTTTCTTTGCGTTTTGGCGGTATAATAAATCGACACATACACCGGAAAATATGGTAAAGAAAAATATGAAATATATAGATTTTATAAAAATAAAGACAGAGATACGATTTTCTATTGAATACAATGGAAAATGTCAACAGATTGTATTATAGGGGAACTTGGGGCAAAATGAAATAGGGAGGCAAAGTGAAATGGTTAAATATTTAGTCCGTATGCAGTGCCACCTATCAGTCAATATTTTAGTTAAGTTATTTCACATCTACTTGCTTACTGTCAGGCAACAATCACCTCTAGAGATCAATATATATGAAATTAGTAACCAATTTTCAAATTGGATGAAAATATTGTAATATTATTAGGTAAGTAAATAACATTTTTTAAATTATATAATGATAGAGTTCTTCTTATTAATATTGTAAATATAAATTAAATTCTTCTGCTGTCTAGTGAAGTACTTGTTTATTTAATATTAGGCCTATATTTGGTTTTAATTTTTTATAATAATTTGTTATGCACATGCGGGGCAAAGTGAAAGGGGCAAAGTGAAAAAGATTTTTAGTGATGGGGCAAACTGAAATATTTTTTTTCACTTTGCCCCTAGAACATATTTATAATTTTAAAAGTGTAAAATCATTTTGCTTACATATTCAGGTGTATAATGGTAAGGACATATAAAAGAAAAACAGAGCAGCAATCCTGGTCTGAAGCAGCAATGACTGCTGCTGTTCAGGCAGTAACAGGTACTGATCAGATGAGTCTTAATTCAGCAGCTGAACAATATGGAATACCAGTGGCTACACTGTACAGGAGAGTTAAAAAAGTCAAAGAAGATGGAAATGTTGCAGAAGCTTCTAAAAAAGGCTTGGGGAGATACAGGTAATTAGTAATCTTAGTAGATGTTTTATCTGATTGTTAAAACAATACAAACACATTTATATATTTTTTTCTTTACAGACCTGTATTTTCTGCAGTGCAAGAGAAAGAGATAATGAATCATGTTCTTGATATGGAAGCCAGGCTGTTTGGATTAACCAGAACAGATATAAGATAACTTGCATATCAATATGCTGTAAAAAATAATGTTCCAAACCCTTTTGATCACAAGACTTGTTTGGCTGGCATGGATTGGGTTTATGGCTTTTTGCAGAGACACAAAGAACTCTCTATTAGACAACCAGAAAATACATCAGCTGCCAGAGCAGCTGCATTTAATCCCATTTCAGTATCCTCCTTTTTTAAACTCCTTGGAGAATTAATGGATAAATATCATTTTCCACCAAACAGAATTTACAACGCTGATGAGACTGGTATCTCAACAGTCCCCAACAAGCCTTCAAAAATTATTGCAGCAAGAGGTAAAAAACAGGTGGGAATTCTTTCACCAGCTGAGCATGGAACATTAGTAACAGCAGAAATTTGTTTTAATGCAGCTGGTCATTATGTTCCACCACTTTTAGTTTTTCCACGAGTTTGTCACAATCCCCTGTTTGAGCAAAATCTGCCACCACAGTCCAAAGTAGTTTGTCATCAATCTGGATGGATGCAGACTGAAATTTATGCACCTATTTGGTTTAATCATTTTGTGGAACATAGTAAGCCAACGAAAGATCTACCAGTTTTACTTATAATTGATGGGCATAAGACGCATACTACAAATTTAGAACTCGTTGAACGGGCAAGAGCCAAACATGTGCATATCCTTGTCATACCACCACATACTTCACATAGATTACAGCCATTAGATGTTAGTTTCATGTTCCCACTTAACAAATATTATGAGCAAGAGGCTAGAACCTGGCTTAGAAACAATCCTGGAAAAGTGATAACAATCATTGAAGTTGGATCATTGTTTAGTAGAGCTTACATGCGAGCAGCAACTGTTGAAACAGCTGCTAATGGGTTTCAAAAGACAGGAATTTGCCCTTATAATCCACATATATTTCCAGATGATCTGTTTTCTCCTGCAGAAACAACTGACAGGCCTTTTTCTGTAGATCCTATTGATATTGACACAGACACAATTTCAGCTAACGCAATGGGAGATACACATACAACTGATACAACTGATACATCTGATACAACTGAAATAGACCCACTTGCACTAGACACTTGTGCATTTCACATAAATGAACCTGGAACAAGCAAAACAAATGCATCTCCTATGATGGAAACTACAAAAACAACTCACGTTTCTCCAAGAGATATATTGCCTATTCCTATTGCCAAACATCGTGTCAAGCGTATAAATAAAAGACGTGGTAAAACTATGGTTTTAACCTCAAGTCCTGCACTGAAGGATTTACGAGCACAAAAGAAAATGATAACTGCTACAACTTGCAAGCCAAAAGTAGCTAAGAGTTTATTTGCAGCATCTTCAGGTTCTAATAGAAAGAAAAAGAAACATATTGAAAAAATTGAATATTCAGATTCATCCAATTCATCAGTAGAATCTGATATTTGTGATGATAACAGTGAGACAGAAGATGAATTTGAGACCCTGGAAGATGACTTCACTGAACACAAGGCTGAAGTTCAGCTTGTTACAGAAAAGGTGGAATTTAGTGAAATAAATAATGGGGATTTTCTCTTGATTGAGTTGCACTCAGATAAAGGTCCAGGTAAAAAGAAGCAGTTTGTTGGTAAAGTGATTTCATTTCCCTCGCAAGATGGACCACATTTTCTTTCAATTAAGTTCATACGGCCATACAGACAAAAAAAGGATGTTTATGTGTGGCCTATAACTGATGATACAAGTATTGTATACTATACAGAAATACTGGGAAAGTTGTGTAAAGTGAAAGAACTCAGACATGGACAAATTCGTTTCTTATGTGGATCAGCATAATTATCATACAATTGTAAAAAATCTTGTGAAGAAGTGAACTTGTTTATATTTCATTTTGCCCCATTAACAATATCACTTTGCCCCATACCTGGGGCAAAGTGATAATTTTCTACTGCTATGTTACATCTTTAATACATCACAGAAATTCAAGAATAAAAATCTGAAAAAAAATAATTTCATAAGGCAAGGGTCTTATAAATTATGTAGTATAAAATTTCAAATAAAATTTCTGTTTTTTCATTTTGAAAATTGTAATTACTTTTAAGTATTTCACTATGCCCCATGTTCCCCTACATTTTATGATGAATGTGATCAAGTTATTCATGTGAAACATAAATAAAATATAAAGACAGGTGTGGGAGAATTAACAGAAAATTTTATCAGACAATGATTTACTTCACTAGCCAACAAGATGCAAGATACAGTTGAACATTGTTATGACAAGATGTAAGTAACTGAAAAAGAAATAGTTTATTACTTTTACAAATCATTTCATAATCTTTCGAATAAAAATATTGAAAAAAAAACTTAGTTTACTGAAGATAATTGAGGTGGTCAGGGCAAGAAAGAGATAAGCCACATTTGTAAACTTCTGAGATATCAGTTTGAAAGTTATATCAAAAACTCAAATCAAGATATATAACCTAAAGTTTTTTCGCCAATGTCTTAGTAACATTTGAGATATTCTGAGCCACAATATGGCATTACTTTAATGATATTAATATTACGTTTTTTGTAAATTAGCTATCTTTATTGGGGTAAAAAACGAAACTTGTCACATAGGCTGCCACCAAGTGACATTAGAAACACATTATATGTTTTATATTATAATTTACAATATTGAGCAACAGATTACAGTACTAGATTTATTTCACTAAAAATGTTGCTTGGGACTTTCTTGCCCCGACCCCCTCAATTGTTGGGTAAAACCAGATCAACTATTTAAAGTGTAGTACATTGGAAAAATTGTAAAGTTTTCTGAATAAACATGTTAGGAAGTCTGCCATTATAATTTTAGAAAAATTTAGTGTCTAGTGGCTAATTAAGCAAACATCACATTTTGCATAGTTTGTTCAAAATATCAACTTTTATCAAAGATAAATAAAATGTTTAATTTAACTGTTTTATTGCATTTTAAAAGTATAACTAAACTTAATGTAGAAATTTTTCTTTAAAAAAAAATGGTGGTATGTTCATTTAATACTAGTGATGTGAAAAATATAAGTCAATTTTTTTACAGTAAACTTGTAAATAGAAAAGACCGGCTAGAAAGGTAAAAGGGAGTTGTATCATTTATTGTGTTGTCCTCTAAATGTTTCTTAATAAAAACCCACCCGTACTGCATCAAATATTTCACTAAAGTCATTTTTTTTTGTTTTTTTTTTTCTGTTTTTCTGCACCATTTATAATAATAAAAATACCTAAGGAGTCTTATTTAGTTTTAAAATAATTTAAATTAACAATTGCAGAATTCTGGCAAAGCATGAACTTATAGTTTTTCTTGTAATAGAATTTTAGAATGATCTACATAATTTTTTTTCTTTACGTTAAACCATTAATATGTAATAAAATGCTCCATATTCCGCTGATTATGTGTGTGTTTTTTCAGGTAACAAGGATTATATATATATTTTTTAATTCTTTATTAGATTTTATACAGAAAGAATTTCAATTTTTTTTTTTTTTTTTTTTTTTTTTTTTTTTTTTTTTTTAGATGACAGCAAAATATATAATAATAATATTAAAAAAAAATCAAAGCATTAAATATTTTTTCTGAATAGCTTGAAATTTGATTTGCCTTAAAACCTTAAAAAAAAAAATTCTGTTATATATGTCATTTATACAGAAAGAATTTCAAAAGTTTTTTTTAGATGACAGCAAAATATATAATAATAATATTTAAAAAAAAATCAAAGCATTAAATATTTTTTCTGAATAGCTTGAAATTTAATTTGCCTTAAAATCTTAAAAAAAAAAAAAAAAATCTGTTATGTATGTCAACTCGGAGTGATGAATGACAATAACGGAATAATTTTTTTTTTTTTTTTTTTTTTTTTTGGGGGGGGGGGGGGTCTGAAAACTTTAAATGCATTTTTAGAAGAACTTTGATTTCACTAATTTTAGTATGCGGTAAATTAGGTTACTTGGAAATTTTACAGATATTCTTAAGAAATGTTTTTTTACATTGATTTGCACTTAATGTAGTTGTGCTATGAAAGTGGAAGTATCTGTCGTAAATTTTTAATTTTGAATCATTTATATTGACAAATAGATTTTTTTTATTTAAAATTGGTACTTTTGCTAAAAATGGCAAATTTTGACATTTTTCAAATTTCTAGTTCATTGCACAGAACAAGAACAAAAGAATGTGGCAATGAAAAATTTTTTAAATGAATAAAGACATTTATATAAAAGATTTAAAGAAATCGAAAAAACAAAACTTGGTATCTGTATTTAGTTAAAGAATTGAAGTTAAGTACAGCACCATAAAATGATATATTGAGCATGTGAGTGGAAAAAGCATAACATTAGAGCTGATGTAAATGTTAAGGAAACGCAAAAAAAAAAAAAAAAAAAAAACGTGCATTTCAAAGTAAAAAACTGATTAATTTTATTTATCAATGAAACTATTTCATTTCATTTTTTGTTTTTAGAATGTTATTCTTTTTCCACACACCTGTTCAGTTAACTGCAAAATGTGAAAAGAAAAAAAAAATCTTCAGTTAGCTTTTGACAATAAAAGTTTATTATTTTTATTTATAGAACTAGGATAAATTAACTTACGTATTTTCCATTTGTTCCTTTCTTTATATAACAGTAGAGGAGAATAAGCTACTATAAATAAACTTGCTTTTATAAGCTAAGAAATTTTTTTTTAGTTTTCAATACTCTGAAATTCAATTCTTTACTGTTCAATATTAATTAAATCAAAAATATTCGCCGACATGCGTATAAATGTCGATAAATTGTCACAAAATCGATATTGATCATAA
Organism: Maratus michaelseni; assembly: GCA_963931845.1. NCBI lineage: Eukaryota > Metazoa > Arthropoda > Arachnida > Araneae > Salticidae > Maratus > Maratus michaelseni. The sequence continues at coordinate 276,922,322 of OZ007598.1, read as the reverse complement.
ATATGCGTCGAATATAAGGCACAAGAACGATATTCATCGCATATACGTCGAAAATAAAAGGCAAAATGATAACAATTAGATATAAGCAATACCAAATTAGTGTCATTTTGTTTACGTTCTTGTGTCGGTCAAATCGGAATTCAAGCATATTTATATCGGATAATATCGCTGGTGGCCGTCGTTGTGTCAGACTTTTGGCAGCAAATGGATAACCAGTCCACGTATCGCTAAAGATACCAGAAAAGTTGACAAAATCGAAACAGTTCTGTTAAGATTTGCTGTTATCAGTATAGCACCTCTAGTATTTGATGATAGGTATCTTTCTTGTATCAATCTGTCAGCTCTGTGTTTGCTGGGCAATATCTTTGTCCTACCTGGGACATGCTCGCCCTCTCGCGGGCAAAGACTGGATCACATTTAGAGAGTTTGCTGTTGGTTTTTCCCTTACATATTAATGCAAGAAACGTATATATTTTATTACCTTGTAACATCACAAAATGGAATTTTAAAAGATAAAAAAACACATAACTCAAGTTGCTAGGTATCTTAGGGTAAATAGGGAGGATTGAAAGGCTGTGAGTTTCTATAAATTTCGTAATTTAAATAATTCGTTTACAAACACAACTGCAGATTGCTTTTTAGCAGATGACAGAATTTATTTATATTTTGAAATTCGGAAAAAAAAGTATAGATGTTGAACTCTTGAAATATTTTGCTTTGATAGCATTATTTTTCAACTTGAGTAATATGTATGATTCATTTAATTTGAATAATATTATTATTTTGTTTTAAACACTTGTATAAAATTAAATCGACGTTATATTGCCACTGTTATTATTTTTAGGTGCGTTCGTAATTATATAAATACGTAGCACCTATTGTCGTCGTCTGGTCCGTCCGTCTGTCTGTCCGTCCGCATATAACAACACAAAAACTACTGAAGCGAATGGTTTGAAATTTAAGATATATTATCTTTGCAGAATTTTGTCGAGACATTTCAAATTTTATGAAAATCGAATCAAAACTTTAGAATATATTAATAAAAACATTTATTAAAACATTTGATTTTTTTTTTTAAATTGGTGCTTTTTTGTTTTAGGAGCTTCCGAGGTTTAATCGTCAAGCGACCGAGACACTTATTTTATTACAGAAATGAATCTGCAGACGATGTAATTCATTTCAAAGAATTAAAAATCATCAACATCTGAATATTTATATAACTAGCTATAGTACGAACGCACCTCGTTTGTCACGTTTAACATACACTTTCCAACTTGAACTGGCGACTGTTAATTGTTTTGATGCATTTTCTTGGTATTTATACTTTTCAATTTCATCTAAAATTAAATTTTTTTATTTATGAAAAATTAAATAAATTGAACGATATTGCAATCTCTTTTTGTTTGTTTTGTTTGCACAATACGAATTTACCTATTGTGTTGATGCGTACTTAGTTTATTTTTATTTTTTTAATATTTTCATATAATATTGTTTTCTTATTTCTATACTCTTGAACAAGAATATAAAACACTAACTGCTAATTTTGCCCTTTGATTAAGATATAATTCGATTAGCTATGTCATATTTTATCCAAGCTTGGCAACATATCCACACATGGAACTTCAGCCTAAACTTTTAAAAGAAAGTAAAAGTTTCTAAGAACACAGAAAATTTTACGGGTACATGAATGAAATTAACTGTGCAGTTTTGTATGAAAGTTGCAAATTTCGACTTTAAGGTAGTTTTAAGCATGATAGCTCAAAAAGATGTCAGATTGAATGAATGTGCTAAATTAGTAGGATTTGTTATTTCATCATCAAGCAATCAAATGTAAATAAAGAAGTCCAGATACGAAGAAGATTGTTTCCGATGTTTTAGCAATACTACCAAAGATGGGCTATTTCTTACCAACTTGCTGATGAGAAGTTTTTAAAAATACGCTAGCTTTTCTGCTGCACAACATCTGATTGTGTAAAAAACTATACAATACAGAGAGTTTTAAAGATGTCTAGCAGTATTACCGAAGAGGAGATGTTTTTTACCTGCAAACTGATGACAAATTTCAAAAACACACGTTAGAGTCAAGTGAACTTTTCTACTGCAAATGTCTGATTATAAACATTAAAACGTGCAAGCGAAATGCAAAATTTTAAATATGTCTTTAGACGTCATATTTCTTACTTCAATATTTCTAAATCAAGCATCTGCTTATATAGTAATAAAAATGCAAAAAAAAAATCCCATATACCTATTAAAATACTAATACCATTTTTCCCCCCATAAATTAGTAAAAGTAGAATTTATTAAAAGTCAATGATTCTAAGTTCTAATTATGAAAAAAAAAGAAAGCTTAAAAGTATTATAAACAGGGATTCGTTATATCTAGAGATGTACTTTTTCAAACCTTCCATTAATTTTTTAAAAGTAGGATGGGGGGGGGGGGAGATTCAATTGAGGAATTTTAAGTCTTTATTTCTTTAACTGTAACACATAGCCCTTTTTATTATTAATTTTATTAAACACTTTGATATCAAGACTGTCTCAATCACGATTTTAGTGTGTAAAGTTGTAATTTTTTATTTATTACTGTACATGAAATGAAGAGACATTTAATTTTCTAATAGCCTTTCAAACTCTTAAATTTTAGTTTTACAGACAGTAATACTTTTGAATGCATACTACAGATTTAAGCAGAAAGTTCTATTAAAAAATCAAAAAATAAAATGATTTTTTAGCTTTTTATGAAATTTATATGGAATCCTCTGTGGAAAATAATTCAAACTGCTTCCTGCATTAAAGAATTTTGAATTAACACAGAAAAATTGGTACTTGTTTGTTAAAATAACTTTGATTTCTTCTTTTCGTTTTAAACTTGACATGATTTGGACTTCAGAAAGTGACATTTGTTGCCAAACAATATAATCAGCTATGAAAACAAGTCTGATAAAATGTTATGCGTATTTTATATAAAAAATTACCACTAACTACATGCATTAGATCATTTACTTCTGTTTGTATATGTGTAAAAATTGAAAAAAAAGCATTTGTGTATATGAAACAGTGAATAGGTTGCCAAAGAATATTTATGAAAATTTTCCTTCTCTTACTAAGGTCGTTTTTCTTATCTTGCCAAAGACTTCATAACAAACAAAAATGAAAAATGCAGATTGAATTGCTGCCCTTCTTTGTTGGAGTCTATTAAAACATATTTTATATAAATACTACACACACACACACACACACACACACACACACACATATATATATATATATATATTAAGCTCTTGAAAATAGATAATCAAAAGTATACTGTTTCTCTTAAAAAGTCTTTCAGAATTCCTGATAATTTATTTTCAGTACTGGATAGTGTATGGATCACCGAGTAGTGGACCACATACTGAATACTCGGCACACAGGAAAAACTGTTTTTATACTTCTTACTAAATTAGTTTGAACACTGTATTGTTGCTATGGAAACAACGACTTATTCAATATAGAATTAAAATTTATAATGGTAGCAGGACCACGAAAAAGGAAGTTGAAGGGGGCCTTGACACCGGACGAAAGTTATTATATGTAAATTGCAGAATGTACAAAATAAATAGAAATTTGGATTTAAAATATTGAATTTAAGAGCATATATATGCATATAAAAGGGTTAATTCAATATTTAAAATTATCTATACAGATATTTCTGTCAATCTCCAACATGTAGAAACAATAAATTCTAATATGTTCTGGTGTTGCAGGATATTTCTTACTAATATGGAGGAGAAGAACATACATTTTCATGAAAACAAAACATATGAGCTTTGTTTTTTAAGTTTAAAGCCAATAAAAATGCATGTTTGAAAGATTTTTGACAAACCTATACAAACTGTTAAAAAATAGAGAAAAAAAAGTTTTTATTTGTATTAATAGGTTTTGTGCTTTTTTTATAGGTTTATAACTTCTAAAAATATATCCAAAAACCAAGCCAGAAAATTCACACATTGACAACTTTATATGATACATATAAACTGACACAATTAACATGAGACTGCATTTGGGAATAAACAAAATCGTTTAACTTCGCAAATAGTACCTTTTATTTTTACCATGTAAAGTGACAAATAATAAAAAATGCAATATTTTAATACTTTACAGAGTATTATTTATTTAGATAAATTACAAGCAATAATAATAAAATAAAAATGCGGTATTATGTAAGCATGCAGCGATATTAACGTAATAACTGCATTAATGATCTAGAAATTTATTTGCATACAAAATTCCTGATCACTGTGTTCATTTTTTTTAAATAATAGAGTTAAAATGCTGTCCTAATTTTTATTATTTTTACATGTTTGCAAACACGAATCCACATTAGTATCTGTTTCATTACGACAGAGATTTAGCAACGATATAGCTAGCTAAAATAAATTCTTCAACATATTTTAAGCCATTCTTTGACTTAATCAACTTATAACAGTTCAAATTTTCATATATTTATTTTTTCCACTGATATTTTTATGAGAATTCTAAAATTTTTGCGCAATATTTCAAAACAGATGCTATTTACCTATGCATTTACATAACGTAAACAAGCGGGAATCTGATCTATCGTTACGACCCACAGTGGGAGATTTACTGATTCTAGCTGGCCAAAAGTCAATAAAAAAAATTCCTAGCATAATTTATTTTTTACCTGAAATTGCTTAGTAGTTGGGGCGTTGTACCCTGCAAATGGTTTTGATATAAATACAATTGTATGGTCCAGAGGCTAATGCAAAGATTGTGCTTCTTATTTTATGAATGAATCGCGTTTTTTGAGTATAGTTGTTGAATCTGTTATTTCAAGTAGAATAAAAAAATATTGTTATATTATGGACGCTTCCAAACTTAATGTGGACTTTTTTTATCGGATTTATGTGCATAAATTTTCAACAGATCAATTGTTAATTCTTATTTAATGTCGCAAAAAACTCTTCATTCTTTTTTTTTAAATTGTCATTTTTTAAATAGAAAAAGTTATGTTAAAAAGCAAGATAAAGCTAACTTTTGGATACCATTAAATAGTTTCGATTATTACCTTTTCGATAAATTTTAGTTTGTCTGCATCTATCTGCATCCCTGGGCTTTAGAACTGTTTTTACCTTATTAAGTCTAAATTAATATTTTTTGAAATTTTAGTTCAAGTGCCTTTTTTTTTATCAAAGGCACCAGGATTTAAGTCAATCACACAAATAAACTTTTGAACCATTATACAGCAGCAACAAGCTCCGAAAAGGTGAATTCAGTTGAAAAAGTTTTGTTTATACAGGAAAGTTACAATGAAGAACACATGAAGTTTTGAAAGAGCAAAAGTTTAAATATATGGCCCAATTTGGCCAAAAGTTGTCACATGTATGTCGATCTCATGACAGATTCATATAAAATATAATACATACTGGCAAATTTCGAGTGGTATCGAAATTGGCCCAGAAAATTCTTGAAATTCACTTTGGATATGGAAAACATAATGTAGAACTTTCTCCATTAAGTCTTATGACTCCCACTATTTACATAAAGCTCTGCTATGTAGAGATAAGTATAAGTATACAATTACATACATTCATATATATATTTATATATATATGTATAGAATGTCCTACTGTCCGCTTTGGACATTAATCATAAGAAACTGCTGAGGTAACGAATAAACATTTCTGTGCCTGTGGGCATAATTATGCAAAGAAGTTCTTGAGAAAATCATCTAACCAAGAAATTTTTTATATAATATTGTTGACTTCAAATACATTTCTAACTAATAAAATTACAAAATAAAAATTAAATATACTCTTTTTTTTCTAAAGACAGTCTACATTCATATATATATTTATATATATATATATGTATAGAATGCCCTACTGTCCGCTTTGGACATTAATCATAAGAAACTGCTGAGGTAACAAATAAACATTTCTGTGCCTGTGGACATAATTATGCAAAGAAGTTCTTGAGAAAAACATCTAACCAAGAATTTTTTTATATAATATTGTTGACTTCAAATACATTCCTAACTAATAAAATTACAAAATAAAAATTAAATATACTCTTTTTTTTCTAAAGACAGTCATTGCATTGTTAATTTTTCAAGGTAGAAGAAAAGGCTCTATATTCTGAGAGCCAGAATGAAGAACTTTCAGATGATGATGTGTTGAATTTAAATTTCTAAGCAATTTTTATTTAAGCTGTCGAACGTTTGTCTTGTATCTGAATTTCTAATAGATTATTAGAAAAAATAATTTTTTTAATAATTTGTAGTATTATAATAGAAAAATAATTTTATAACTTTAAGTACCATTCTGGTAACCTAAGTATCATTAAGATTATCAATACGTACCTATTAAGTAATTAGATTTACTCTTTTACTAACTGTCTTAACGCTGTAAATGTTGTTTTACCTAATTGAATGATACATAAAATGTACATAATACATATGTACAAATACATATTTCAATTTTAATATCTCAAATTAATCAATTTCCAATTCAAAACAACCATCTTCAAAGAAACTTTGATTTAAAAATTAATAAATTTTGTTTAAATGAGTTTAATATATCATTTATTTAGATAAAACATAGAGTTCAATAGAAATAAATTGGAAAATAGTTTTGGCCAGCTAGAATCGACAAATCTCCCAACGTGTGACCCCCCCGACAGAACAGCATCACCTGTTGTTGATTACAATTGCAAATATAAAAGAGAATTCATATGTAAAATGTTCAATTAACCAATATGAAATTAAAACTGATTCTTTAACCCATCTTTACTCATTTTGATACCTAAAAACTGTCTATAAAAAATGGCTATTGCTTGCTGTAACAATTCCGTGAATAATGCAAAATGATTCATATTTTCTGAGAGCACCTATTTTCTTTTGATAAGCGATATTTTATTTTGAAAAAAAAAACTTGTATTTTCAGTTAAAGTTAAAAGTGTTAAAGTTAGTAAAGTTCTGTTAGAAGTTTCTAAAAGACTAAATTGCATATGCAACTAAATTAATTCCTGATTTAGTTATGTAATTATGTTTTGAAAATTTAATAACATATGTTTTTGAAAATTATTTTCCAAATGATATATCACTTATAAATTTTCAGAAAAAACATTTGAAAATATGAATAACATTTATAACGTACAACTCCCTCTACAAAAAATTTTGCCTGATAAGCCTAGATATTTTTTATTTAAATATATTAAATCTATTAAAAGAGGACACAATGTTTTGGAAGTATTTTTGTCCTATTAAACAGGTATATCTAGCTCAGAACTTATCCATTAAAAAATTAATTATATTATAAATGTTATATTGATAAAGCGAATAAAAAATAATAGATGAACGCGGTTTCACTAATTCTATAATAGTCACATGTAAACGTAAAGTAAACAGTCTGAGAGATGAAAGTTGAGTAGTACTACTCCTTCTGTGATGAAAATCATTGAGTAAGAAATGCAGGCACGAATGTGTGAAAATACATTTTTCATTTTTTTTTATTCGAGGCAATTTTTATAAAAAACTGAGAGCCATATCTTATAGGGGAGAAGAGAAAATTCTTCATTTAGCAACCTTACTTGTATTTTTAAGCTCTAATCATAGGTGTGTCATAAAAAGGTGGAAAGAGGAAAGAAGATAAAGCCACTGTCCCTCCCTGGATTTTGAAATTTAAGTAAATAAATTTTCTTTTTCTTCAATTTTGAATACCATAGAAAAATTTACTCTTTTTGAGTAACTCAAAATAAAAAAATTCTGTTAAGGTGAGGTCGGGAGGGACATAGAGCCATTGCCCCTCCTGGGTTTTGAATTTTAAATAACAATCCCCCCCCCCTGATTTTGAAAACATTGTAAAATTTATTCTTTTTGAGTAACTGAAAATAAAAGAGGATCTAAAAAATTGTCCATTAAGGATGTAGGGGGGAATGGGAGAGCCATTACCACTACCTGGATTTTGAAATTTAATTAACAAAAAATTACTTTTCCCGATTTTTCAAACATAATAAAATTTATTCTTTTTGAGTAACTTAAAATAAAAAAGTAAATATAATATTTTTCGTTAAAGATGGGTTAGGGAGGGGGGGGGGGGCACAGGAACTCGTTGCTCATTCTGCAGTTTGAAATTTAATAAACTAAATATTATTATCCCCAATTTCGGGAAACAGAAAAATTTCTTAATTTCAATTTTTTTGTATTAGAGAGAAATAAAAATATTTTATGGTAGGGGGAGGTGGCTTTCCCTAAATCCCCTCTCTGGCAGTTAATTTTAGGTCTTTATTATGTTCATGTATTTGAAATTTATTTTAAATGGCTGGTTTAGAGAAGAGTTAAAGCTGTGGTGGAGTAGTGGCCCAGAGGGCCCCCCCTCCAGATGTTGAAATTTAATTAACTATTTTTTATTTGATTAAGATATAGTAAAAATTATCCGTTTAAAGTAAATTAAAATAATTTAATACACTAAGAGAAAGAGGAACTGAGAATTTTCTGTAGGGGGAGACATTTCTACCTAAAACGCCTATGGCACTTAATTTTAGTTGTCTTTGTTTTTATGTTAATTTTTTACAATTCATGGTATAATTCATGGTTCAGCGCCGTGTTGAATTCAAGTGTAGCTGGGGGGTGTCATTCTCCCTGGTGCATCCAACCCCCATAGAAAATTTGATGTTTTATACTCTATTTAATGGATAGAAAGCCAAGTTACCCAGGAACTTGAGATTCTGCTCATAAAAAATGCCATTTTTAGAAAAGCTGCGCACTACAGACATATTTATCAAAATCTTGCCCATTGCTGGAATTCATTCTGCAGTGCCCATGTCTATTGATATTCACTTGATAGGTCTTTTACCCAGATGAGATACTGTGCTCTGTAATGGCGAAAGAACAACATTCTAAACATAGTAAATTTGCAAATTGCTTTGTCCTTTCCCCTACAAAGGGGTAGAAATGCTTTGGAATATTGTATTTTGTCATATATATGTTGCATATTGCAACACTAATTGACTTTGAAAAATGTTACAGATTTTGAATAGGTACCATGCACAGAAATAATGCAAACTTGGACTATACAAACTGTTACATCTATAAAACAAATTATATATTTTTTACAAAATTACAATTTACAAACTTTTTTTTAAGAATAAAAATGCACAATTTTTGCAGATATAAAATACACACTTATTTTATACAAAAAATGTGCACTGTTTTGGAAAACATTGAGTATGAACTGATTTATTGATAAAAAATAGAAATAATTATTTTTTAAAGTATTAAAAAATAATAATTTTTTATGCACAAAATGTGTAGATTCCATATTTTTTGCAATGAAAGGACAAACATTTTCTTGTTGGAAAAACACAGAACGATAAATGAGATAACATATGAAAGAATTTTTAACAGGCTTCTGACATAATACACTCACTTTTTGTTAAAACATGTTTTCTAATTAAAAGTTGCTGTTAATTAAAAATTACATAGCATTGTGTTCATAAATGAAAAGAAAAGTTTTCCTCAAATTAGTGTTGCAACAAAATAAAATGCTACATTATATGATGCTAGATGCTCAACAACAATTAAAAAAAGATAAATAGTAAAACCATGGCATACACAATAAGAATACATTATTTAAGCAATACATAATGCATAGAATATGTAAAAAACACAACACAAGTATAAAGTGTGATGACAGCGCACAGGTTTATTTTACATTTATAATCAAAATGAAAACTGAAATGTTTAGAAAAAAAACGCCATCAATCGATCAAAGTAAAATCGCTTTTAATTAAAATTTAAATCGGTATTGTTTTCATAATGAAATAAAAGGTTTTTCACAGTTTTCCTCAAGCAGATGCTGTCATCCTCTAATGTAGTTAAAATACATTTGTTATTTTTTTTTCACATGCATGTGCCTTTTGTTAACGTTGACTAGTTTTCATTATAACTTTGGTGGAATAAATGGGATAATATATTCTATCGGTAGCAGATTTTTTTTAATCCTTAATTTTTCTTTAAAAGTTTAAACCTGCATGTCAGAAATATTAGATATTACTAAAAAATATATTGGACTACAGAACGAAATCCTCGCATATGTCCACTGGTATTGTATGTATTAGTAATCTGAGCTAAGATAAGGCAAGACAGATGAAGGATTAACAAATCTGATAAATGAAGATAATTTTTTTCTGTAAGGGTAAAATAAAAATTACTTTTATTTCCTTTATGAAAAATCCTCTGTAAAATGAATAATTCTTTGTATCATGAAAAGAAAGGTTTTTCTCCAGTCCTATCATCAAGACAAACTTATCATAAACATTCTTTATATGACAATCTTAAATTAACAGAAAACAATTTTTCATTTGTATGAGTAAGTATGCATTTAGCATTAAATATTTTATGAATCATATTCAATTCAAACTACATTTGTTTACTCCATTTGGATTATATTGGTGTTGCAGAAGAAAGTTTGTTTTATAAATATGCTTCATTTCAGAAACTTAAATTAGTATCAAAGATGAAATAAATATTACTTGCACTTCACAGGCATTTTCATTAATAAAATTCTAGTGAAAAAAAAGACACATGATATGAAAGTCTTCAAAATTACAACATAAAATAGATTTTCTTTTAACACCACAGAGGTCAAAGTGTTAAATTACAATCTTAGGGCAATTGTTTAGAGCAGTGGTTCCCAAACTTTTGGGCTCGCGGAGCCCTTTTTGGGAAGAATTTCTAAGGCGGAGCCCCTTAATTCCATGGTACTCTATGGTTTACAAACTAATGTTTTTTTTATGCCTATGGAGCAGAGATAGATCTGCTGGATAAGAGTCCAAACTAGTAGTTTCCAACATGGGGCCAAGGTTCTCAGTTTGGCCCTTTTCTTGATACAGAAATTCTGAATTCTAGAAATTTTGAAAATCAAATTTTCTATTATTTAACCCCTTAACAGTTTTATTTAATATTAATATTATTGGACACAATAAGTCAAAAATAAGGACAAGAAACCACTTTTTTTGTATTAAAATATCTGTCTTGTATAATCGAGATATGTGACCCAAGTGCAGCAAAAATTATAGTTAGAAATTTGTGGTTTCTAAAAGCTTTTAATGGTGAAGAAAACATACTCTTCTTCCAGAGCGACGTTCGAGCAATACTCTTAAGGGGTTAATGGCATCAATTTTTAAAATAAAAAATATTCTTTCGGGCTTTCCAGTATGAACTCGGAATTAAAGATCAAAATGGCTACCCTGTCTGGGTCATGTATTGCATTGGGCCTTCCGTAAAACTATTATTATTTATGGCGAAAACAACACACACACAGAAAAAAAATGTAAGTTGTACTGTTTTCGTTTATAAAGAGAGACTTCTGTGTAATCCCAATAGCATACTCGCGAAAAGAAAGAAAATGCGTAGGCCCAGTTTTCGTGAGTAATTATATTACACATTTTCGCTAGTTCCACCCAACCGTAATAGGATCATGCGATTATGGATTCTTTTTCGTTCTTCTTTACGTTTCTAGTACTTCTAAATATGCAATGAAAACGAATCACCCCTGCGCTTCTTCTTCTAAACCATTTTTAAAAATACATTTAGAAGCAGATCATCGTTTTAGTGTTTAAGTGGGCGGGACAAAATCTATAACCTGTATTGTTAGATGCAGCTATTAATTATAGTTTTGAAAGAAACTTTCTTTCAGCATTGTTTTTGCCTCAAAATATATATACTGTTAAAAACTACACATGTTAAAACAACTGCAACTAGTAGAAAAACTTAACAAAACGGGATATATGGGTGGGGTTTAATTTATATCAGGGCGGGTACTCATTGACGAAAAGCTTAATCAAGGGGTGGAGCTGAGCAGAAGTTTAGATTGTTAGTGTAATGACAAATGTAAAGAATCAATATGTTTTTAAATTGCTACAGCCTTATTTCTGATAGGAAAATGTGGCATCATAACATAAGAATCTTAGCCTATGCCGAGACCAAATAAAACAAAATTTTAAAGAGGGATTGTTAAGTGACACAAGATGTAAAAAAAATGCGTTTTCAGCAACATACATTGCTTTAAAAATTAAGTACAATTATGTAAAACAGTATAAAAACTTTAAATTACTAAGAATTAATAAAAATAAAATAAACAGATTAAAGAAATTAAAGTTACAAAAAGAAAAAAGAAAACTTTATACACAACGTTTACAAATATTAAATTAATCTAATGAGGCTTTTATTAAATGACTAGTATATACCTCCCGTCAAAAATGACAGGATATTGACTCAATATTCAATTTTTGATATAGTTCAACGAATGGACAAAACATTCAAGCTAAATATTAAAAAAATCCATGTGTGAAAACCCCCGTCAAAAATCACGGATTGTTGATATGCGTTTAATTTTCACAAGACTTCACACAAATAAACCACATGAAATTTTTTTTATTGAAAGGTTCGTATTGTGTCAAAGTACGTTTTAAAGCCGGTAGATGGCGCCAAAACAATTTTAACCCATCACTATGGTCCAATGTTGCTTGTGATTTCCGAGCAAGCCACCTCGATGGTTTTTCTCTAATTAATCGCCGTCTATGTTCAATCGGCGTTTCATCATTTTCAGCAGGCATCGATAAAAGGATCCTTAAGCTATATAAAACAACAATAAAAACTGATTTCATTGAACAGATTTAAATCCACCGCATGTTCAAAACAGCATTTAAAAAAATCAACAAAGATGTTAAAACAGTAAAATGCACGTTGCCAATTGGCAATTAGCACAGTACAAATAATTTTGATGAATGATTTTCAAAAGTAAATGACTCACCACTTTTTTTTTCTTTTCTTTTGCAACAAAATAATGATTTCACATTAAATTTTAATATGCTAATTATATGCAAATATTAACTTGTATTTTTAACAAAGTTCGATTGTTTATATTAATTGCCGAAAGATGGCTGCAAAAATAGTTTTTGAAGGTTTTAACCAAAATGAAAGTATTTAAAGACTTTAATATACTTTTACAAATATTTTAAGAGCAGAATCAGATAATTAACCTGTATTTTTTAATGAAGAGTTCAAAGAGTCATTCATTTGTTTCAAGCTTCGGAAATTCTGAATGGCAACAGTGTTCGTTTGTTTATATTTGGGATTCCGAAGTTTAATCTGGATTTTTAATTAAGAACTTAAAAATTTATAATAGGATATGATATATACATGCTTTATAGGGAAAATATGCTGAACAGACATGATTTCAAGTAGAAGATATTATCATTTAGCTGTAATATGTTAGCATAGGTTTTTCATTAAGCCTAACATGGCGTTTAACTGCGGTCAATTCGCAGACCAGAGTGGTCGTGCCCGGAATGGTTACAGACACTTTCTTGCCTTCGGATTTTATTATAAGTAGATACAAGATGTTACAAAAAAGAGGCGTTTTAATCGACAAACATTGTTTTACTATGAAAAACAATATAGAAAAGTTAAATATACAAATAACATAAATTGATTAAAGAAATTAAAGTTATAAAAAAAAATATCTGTACACAATGTACACAAATGTAAAATGAATCTAATGAGGGGCTTTAAATGATACAAGATGTTATAAAAAATATGTTTTAAGCGACAAACATTGTTTTCCTATGAAAAACAGTATAGAAAATTTAAATAACTAGAAATTAATACAAATAACATGAACAGCGCCTTTTCCCTTTCGATTTAAGTTGTACATTTGATTCAGAATACTATTCCTTGTAGCTTATTTTGAATCGACAGAAATTTTTAAAACACATTAAATACAGTAAGATAAAATAAAGCAGTTCAAACCAAAAATATTATATAGAAAAATAATATATGCATAATGCAAATTTTTGTATGATTTACAAAAGTATAGTACAGTATTTTTCAACCCAGTAATAGAGGTATATATTTTTGACACACACACACATGCAAATTCCTATATACTTTCGAAAATTTTTCCCTTGCAACATGCTAATTTCTTTCAGTTTTTGTTTATTTTCCTGGAACGCCGCGGAGCCCCTGAAAAGTACAGGCAGAGCCCCAGGGGCTCCGCGGAGCACACTTGGGGAACCTCTGGTTTAGAGTATATTTCAGATATGAACAGTTTTCTTAATTACATAAGATGCAGGATGCCTTTGTAAAAATAATTTAAAAGAATTCTCTAGAACATATTTCACAAAAGAATGGTTTTGTGAGAAATGTAAAAATATTTTTAAAATATAAATTAAAAAAAATATTTTAGAATATAGTTCACAAACTATGATATTTTTATTTTTGTGAACATGCAAATGTGTTCTTACGTGGCCACTTTCTGAAAATCATCACAAATGAAGTTTTTCAGTTTGAATGGGTAAGATAATGTTTCATTAAATTGCCACTTAATGACATATTAATATATTTCAAAAACAAAAGGTTTTTCCTTTGTATGGATGGAAGAGTGTCTTTTCAGATGATCACTTCGTGAAAATCTTTTTAAACATATTTCACAAAGGATTTTTCCTTTGTATGGGTGTGTAAATGCATTTTTAGATGACAACTTTGTGAAAATCCTTTGGAACATACTTCACAAACAAACGGTTTTTCATTTGTATGGGTGCGCAAGTGTACTTTTAGAACACCACTTTGTGAAAATCCTTTTAAGCATATTTCACAAACAAATGGTTTTTCCTTTGTATGGGTGCGCAAGTGTACTTTTAGATCACTTATCCCTGAAAATCCTTTTAAGCATATTTCACAAACAAAAGATCTTTCCTTTGTATGAGTGCGGAAATGTACTTCCAGATCACCCCTTCCTGAAAATCCTTTTAAGCATATTTCACAAAGAAAAGGTTTTTCCTTTGTATGGGTATTCAAATGCCTTTTCATAGTACCACTTTGTGAAAATCCTTTTAAGCATCATTCACAAACAAATGGTTTTTCCTTTGTATGGGTGCGCAAGTGTATTTTTAGATCACTTTTCCCTGAAAATCCTTTTAAGCATATTTCACAAACAAAAGGTCTTTCCTTTGTATGAGTGCGGAAATGTGCTTTTAGATCACCACTTTGTGAAAATCCTTTTAAGCATATTTCACAAACAAATGGTTTTTCCTCTGTATGGGTGCGGAAATGTATTTTTAGATCATCACTTTGTGAAAATCCTTTTAAGCATATTTCACAAAGAAAAGGTTTTTCCTTTGTATGGGTATTCAAATGCCTTTTCATAGTACCACTTTGTGAAAATCCTTTTAAGCATATTTCACAAACAAATGGTTTTTCCTTTGTATGGGTGCGCAAGTGTACTTTTAGATCACTTTTCCCTGAAAATCCTTTTAAGCATATTTCACAAAGAAAAGGTTTTTCCTTTGTATGGGTATTCAAATGCCTTTTCATAGTACCACTTTGTGAAAATCCTTTTAAGCATATTTCACAAACAAATGGTTTTTCCTTTGTATGGGTGCGCAAGTGTACTTTTAGATCACTTATCCCTGAAAATCCTTTTAAGCATATTTCACAAACAAAAGATCTTTCCTTTGTATGAGTGCGGAAATGTACTTCCAGATCACCCCTTCCTGAAAATCCTTTTAAGCATATTTCACAAAGAAAAGGTTTTTCCTTTGTATGGGTATTCAAATGCCTTTTCATAGTACCACTTTGTGAAAATCCTTTTAAGCATCATTCACAAACAAATGGTTTTTCCTTTGTATGGGTGCGCAAGTGTATTTTTAGATCACTTTTCCCTGAAAATCCTTTTAAGCATATTTCACAAACAAAAGGTCTTTCCTTTGTATGAGTGCGGAAATGTGCTTTTAGATCACCACTTTGTGAAAATCCTTTTAAGCATATTTCACAAACAAATGGTTTTTCCTCTGTATGGGTGCGGAAATGTATTTTTAGATCATCACTTTGTGAAAATCCTTTTAAGCATATTTCACAAAGAAAAGGTTTTTCCTTTGTATGGGTATTCAAATGCCTTTTCATAGTACCACTTTGTGAAAATCCTTTTAAGCATATTTCACAAACAAATGGTTTTTCCTTTGTATGGGTGCGCAAGTGTACTTTTAGATCACTTTTCCCTGAAAATCCTTTTAAGCATATTTCACAAAGAAAAGGTTTTTCCTTTGTATGGGTATTCAAATGCCTTTTCATAGTACCACTTTGTGAAAATCCTTTTAAGCATATTTCACAAACAAATGGTTTTTCCTCTGTATGGGTGCGCAAGTGTACTTTTAGATGACCACTTTTTGAAAATCCTTTAAAACATATTTCACAAACAAATGGTTTTTCCTTTGTATGGGTGCGGAAATGCATTTTTAGATCACCACTTTGTGAAAATCCTTTTAAGCATATTTCACAAACAAACGGTTTTTCCTTTGTATGGGTGCGCAAGTGTACTTTAAGTTCACTTTTCCCTGAAAATCCTTTTAAGCAAATTTCACAAACAAACGGTTTTTCCTTTGTATGGGTGTGCAAGTGTACTTTTAGATGACTACTTTTTGAAAATCCTTTAGAACATATTTCACAAACAAATGGTTTTTCCTTTGTATGGGTGCGGAAATGTATTTTTAGATCACCACTTTGTGAAAATCCTTTTAAGCATATTTCACAAACAAACGGTTTTTCCTTTGTATGGCTGCGCAAGTGTACTTTAAGAGTTCCACGTTCTGAAAACTTTTTGAAACATATTTCACATGGCAAAGTTTTTTCTGTTGCTTGAGAGTGAATGTGAGGCACTGACATTTTCTTTAGAGTATATATTCATTTTTCATCTTTTAATCTGAAATTTTTAAAATAAATAATGAATTTATTTTTTGTCTGTGGATTTAAATACATGTTAATTATCAGTTTTAAAAAATTCAAATAATTTAAACAGACAAATAATGAAAATGAAATATATATGTAGAAACTAATTTCTGACATATAAAAAAAAACATCAGCAGTGCCTGCTGTAAGCTAACACATTTTAATAACCATCTTTTAATGGTATTTTTTATAAGTTTTAAATCAAATAAAAGTATAAAAGCAATCTACATCGAAATGAGAAAGAGTAACTTTATTAGAAGTAATATTTCTATAGAATTGGTTGACAATTTGTAGAGTTACAAATAGTAGAGCTTTTTAAACAGTTTTTGATTACATTATAATCTATAACTCTGGTTACATGTAACTACCATGCTTATATTATTTGAATACTAATATTTTCAGTATTGAAAAAAAAATGTTATTTATTACATTCTAGCTCAATAAAATAATAATATTATTAGTTAAATTAGAAAACTTGTTTTTTAAAAATTAATGGTTTACAATTGGAAACCTTTGATAAATAGAAGCTAATAATGTGAGAAAAAATGTCAATTATGGCAAAATAAAATATGGTTAAAGCCAATAAAAGCCACTAATATGGCTACTTTTCTTTCAGTTTAGCCAGCTTTTATACAACTGTAAAAATTGCAATGAAAGTAGAATTTCTATTATGTTTCAATATTTCATATCACGTTTTTAATATGATGGGGCAGCACCAATATACATTTTTTAATTCCCCCCTCCGATACTTCGCGTTATTGGAAAGTTCTGATACCAAGAAATACAGGGTGATTATAATTAAAGTTGCACTTTCAAGAGGCTGTAAAAAGAGCAACTGGTTGGAATGACCTGATATTTCATCTGAATATATGTGAAGGAATGGAACGTGTTTTGCAGAAGAAGAAAAGTTCAAAAGTTGACCAATAGATGGCACTGTTCTCGTCATAAGATGCTAATTAAAAACTGTGACATACTGTTGTGGTCCTCTTTGTTCAAAGTCTGTCTACCACAACAAGGTAGTGCCACAGCGGATAGGAAAAAATTGGTTTTTCATTATTACTAGGCCAAAAACCGTACGAAAAGCCAAAATGAAATCGGTTTTTAACTGTCCCAAGGGCGAAAACTTCAGAAAAAGCAACAACTGATAAAACCATAAAGAAAAGGTTAGCTACAACTTGCCTAAGAAATGTTCAATATGCTGTCCACTTTTATCTCCTATGAGCTGAAAGTGCAAAACTGTATGTTCTACAAGAGATCAGAATATTTCAGGAGTAATAATGTGAATGTGTTGCATATTGCATGTTTTTAATTCACCTAAATTTGCAATTGGACCCCCGTACACAACATGTTTTAGGTAACCCCACAGTCAGAATTAAATATTATAACTTTGCATGAATCACCATAAAAACAAATGAACAAACAGGACGCAAATTTTTAACAACCGTCATCAGCCAAAGTAAACATGTGTCCTTAAGGGGACAAGGTCACAAGAATTTGTATTTAACTGCCAGAAGTCGCAAGGATTCAGGATAGGTGAACATGGTGGCTAGATTTTTGACAAATGGTGACTGATAATTCTTTCATTTCGAAAATGCAGATTCAACAGCTGAATAGGCTTTGAGCAAAGTGTACCATGACAGCATGTCACGTCTTTTAATTATTATCTTATGATGAGTACAGCACCATTTATTGGTCAACTTTTGAACTCTTATTTTCTTTCACAAAACAAATTACCATTCCTTCGCGTATACTCAGATGAAATATCAGGTCATTCTGACCAGTGATTCTTTCTTTTACAGTCTTTTGAAAGTGCAACTTTAATTATAATCACCCTATATATCGATGAATTTTACCTTGTGTTTTAAAGCGATATCGACTTTTACCAGGAATGTCTGATTATTGATTAACTGGATGCATTGCTAAAAACTATACAAATAAATAAGAAACATTTAAATGCCATCAGAGATGACCATTATTAAAAAAATGAGACTTCCTATCTTGGAACTTTGAAAATTGATACTAAAAGTTCTGAATGCTTTCTTTCTTACAAAAAATAACCACAGTCGTGAGGAAAATAATGAATTCTTTCAATTACGGCTATTTTCAAATCCAAACTTGCACTTTCTTCGGACAAATTTTTTAATTAATTTTTGTCCGTAAATGTATCAAGTTAGCAGTTGCTTTTTTTCAGAAACTATGTAATTGAATTGTGTTGTTTTTTTCATTTTTTGGTAAAGGCAGAAGATTTTTCAGAAAATACTGCCAAAGTTAATATTTTGAATCGAATTTCCAGATGCTACAGTGCATTAAAGAAAAAACTGTTAGATTACAAATCTCTTCAATAATCATACGTGCAAAAAGTTTTGCATTGTTAAGGGAGAGGAGGAATGTATTTTGGAGAACTGTGTGCTATCGTATCTATATTTAGTGGTATGGTATCACTTTAAAATTGACTTGGGGTTGTCTTTATATTACATATTAGCAGAAAAAAGATAATTTTTTTCTTTGTGATATTGCCTGGGTCGGCATTAGCAGGCTACGTGCACTATTATATAAGGGCTTGTGCAGGCAAATTACTTAGATTTGCATATACAAAAAAGCACAAGAATAAACAAAAATAGCACAGAGGTGTTAGAAGAGCCATGGTAGGCATTGGAATGTTGTTGTTATAACAGTGCATTTTTGATGAGTTGCTCAAAGACTGGGAAATGACGGGTGGTAATGAAGGTAATTGTTATAGGAAATTATCTGCGCAAAGCAGATGTGCCCTCCATGAAGGAGGAGAGTCTTTCTAATGAATCCTAACATGTATTTACAGCAATGTTCGAAAAAATCTACAAAATATACTCCTAACACTTAAGCTTAGGGGCACAGCATGGGTTTAAACCCAGAAACATTTCTCTATTAGTTTTAAGATCAGAACATCTCAGCTGCTGATGGGGTGGGAAGTGTTGACCATTACAAATGTAATAACCAGGGGTTTAAATAAAAGTAACTGAGCTAATGCAAATATGAATAATGGAAAAGCCTTAAGCTGGTTTTAACCCCAAGAAAAATAATTAAGTAAAAATTTAAATATATTTTTACCCAAAATAACAATACAGCTGAAAAGGAAATCTTATACATGGTGGTTTTAAAATAATGATGACATATTTAAAATACAAATCTATTTATTAAAAACTTAAAAAGAACAAACACATACATTACAATAAACTTTAAATAAAAATAAACCTAAGGTAAATGATAGTCTCAGCTTTGACATTTCATGATTACTTACAACATTCATTAAAGAAAAATAAAGTAACTAACTTATCTTGACAAGACACCATGACATGACTGAAATGTACTTATGAGCATTTAAACTAAATGCTTTCAAAAGAACACTAATTAAGGCGACGCAAATAGCAATTCCTGAGCTCAATGAACTAAAATACTGATGAAATTACCACAAAAAGCTGTAATTGAGAAGGTTCATATTCTGAAATGGAATATCTTTACTTACATGACAGCTTGACACAATATAGCCTTAAAGCTCTCCAGCCTCTCCTTAGAAGAAAAACACTTGAAAATTCAAGACACGTCAATTGAACCTTTTAAATAACATGTCATGATCATGAGGATTATTTCAATTCCCTTTATGTAGAAAAGCAGACAAGTACACCAAAAATAGAACTTCCATTCTAAACTAAACCACTCCTTGGGACAAGACAAATACATTATCAACCAAGTTCCTTGAAAAAGAACCACAAGGTTTATACTTATAGGCACAGTCATTTCTTGTTATCTCCTGAGATAGGGTAGACCGGGGGAATGCCGCCACCTTAAGGAATTTCAATTTTTATCACCATCAAAAATCGTATTTATGAGCTAGATCAATTTTTGGAACATAGTACGCAATCTTAAGAATGTATACAAAATTTGTTATCGATAAATCTTTAAAGGAAAATAGTCACAAAAAATTAACTTATTAACCTCTGCACTGTGGCGGTATTACCCAGGGAGCTGGGGTAATCCCGCCACGAACCTGGGGTAATGACACCACTAGCCAATATGACTAAAATACTAAGAAGGAAAATTTATTGTAAATCTTATATGTAATTAGCATTACAATATAGGAATTGAAAATCAAAAGAAATGACTTTTTTAGTTTATACGAGTGAAAAAACAGTGTATTTAAAATGTATCTGATTTCTTAAAATTTACAAAAATCACAAATATAGTTTTCAGCTGCTTCAGCATCGCTACACTCTGAATGCACCCACTTGCCACAACAAGTGCATCTGTACCACAGTTCGTTGGTTCCATATTCATTGCATATGGCACAAAGTTGAACGTTTGGATAGCTTGGATCAAAAAGGTCATCATTATCGTTGTCGTCACACAACTTTTTGACGTCGATGTCCTCCTCACCTGAAGAGTTTTCAAAACTAAAAGCCCCTTTTCTTAACAGATTTATTCATTTTCTTTTGTCACTGCTTTTTCTTTCCTTGGCTTGTATTCAGTTTTGATGGACATTCCCAAAACCTTAGCTGCAGATTTTCTTTCGGCTTGTTCCTTTTTCAATGTATTTTCCCTTCTTTTAGCTACTGTTTCTTCTAAAACTGCCTTCGTTGAGGTTCCCGTTAGAATTGACCTTTTCTTTCAGAACATTCCGCTACCTTTTCTGCTGCCAATTTTGGAATTGGTGAAAACTTTTCTAGCGATTGAAGAAACGTTTTTTGAGGCACTTCCTGAACGGTCTTTGATGAGCAAGGTTCTACAATCTACATCCAGTAACCAAACTTCAGAGGTGTTGCTCGCATTTACAAGATTATTTTCTTCACCAGTTTCTTCTAAGATCATCTTTTCTGCCTGTTCTTGATTTTCAGATTCTGTGTCATCTGGATCATCGATGCACATTGGCTCCAGATTTTGAACAGGGAAGAAATCTTCTTCCTTGAAGGTGTTTGAGCTTACTGGAAAGATCCCAGTGCTGCGAAATCCTGATACTTCCTTCTCTATTGTTGCAACTGACATATAAGCGCCATAAAAGATTGATGCTATGTCATAAGGAGCGATTTTCTTGTAGGTGCTTGCTCTCATAAACTTGTCACACTCCTTATTGTATGCTCTTTTCAGAGATCCAAAAAATGAGATGTCGAGTGGTTGAATCTTGTGTGAGGTATGTGGGGGATTGAGAGCATGTGAATATTATAGTTCTCACGTCAAAATTCATAGCTTTCCAGGGACACGTGTCTCCCATGGTTATCGAGGATAAGTAGAACAGAACCTTCCATCGAGGAATGCACGTTTTTCTGAAAATGCTTGAGCCAATCTAAAAATATGTTCTCATTGGACCAGCCGTTATGGGAACAGGTATATACTGAACCAGCAGGTCCCCCCCTTTCCAGCAATGGTGGTATTTTTTTCCGTGGGTAGATAAACAATGGAGGGATGAATGAGCCAGACGCGCTCATACAGCAAACAACTGTGATATTACGCCCCCTGTCCCAACTGGTGATTCCTCAAACTTGATTTTTCCCCTTAGGTGTAAGGACATGAACAGGCTTTTGAACACTAGATATTCCCGTTTCATCCACATTGAAAATGCGTGTCAGTTCAAAGCTATGCTTATCCATTAGATACTCCCGATTATGGTAGAAAATATCAACTTCTTCTTTATTAAAACCCATTAACCTGTTCATGCTTGTTGCAGAGGGCTTTCTTAGAGAAATCTTAGAGTTTCTTTTCCGAAAACCATTCACCCAATCCTCTCCGGCCAGTCTTGTTGTGCGATTAAAATTGTGTTTTGCTCCTTTAAAAAATTGTTTTTGACATATACAGTGGAAAGACGCGTCTGGGGGTAATGCCACCACCATGGCGGCATCACCCTGGAGAGGTGGCGTCATAACCACGTTCCGACAAGATGAAAGAAACGTAGATTTAAAGACATCAAAACAAATGGAAGTGATCAATATTGTTGATTAAAATGTAGGCTAAAATATCTAGTTAAAGGTTATTCATAGCAAATGCAGGCATTGTAACATCTAAAGGTACATACCTCAGCTTAATCAAAGTGGGAAAATAAGATCAAACTTCTTCAAAACAACGTTTGTCACTGTAAAAACAAAACAACGTGCGCAATGGCTGCCATCGACTCGGGGCATTAGTTGTAGCATTTTTCGCTAGAGGTCAGGAGCTGTCAGGCCGGCTAACTGGTGTCCTTGACTAGCATACAGGGAGTGGCGGCAATGCCCCGGGTGACGGCAATCCCCCTTTCTACCCTAACACATTAAACTGCCACTAACACATTTATTGAATGCAAAAGATTCCAGAAGATAAGCCCTCATTCTCCAAAATAAAATTAACAATGTTTGAACTTTAATCAAAGGAATGAAACTATGTGAAAGACATTTATAGATTCCATAAGACCATATAACATATTAAAGTCACATTCTGTAAACTATAAAGTGACCAGAGTCATCTGACGATCTCTCGAATCAAATGAAATAACACTATCCACGAATACCAGGGTAAGTAACTATTTATTCACTGATGTCATTCCAAAAGAGTGAATTAAGCATGTCTGAACTAACTTTCTTCCTGTCATATGCAAATATAATGTTGTGACACTAACTCCTGAACAAGCCATGATTACATCACATCGTAACGCATCTAGCAACATCCAAAGAAACTTTGACTGGAGAAACACATATTATGATAGAGCACGCGTAGGTGACTTACAGCCAAGAGCTGCCACGATTTACAAAAGTATCTACAATAAACAGAAGGCTGGAACGGCAAAATATGGATTTAACAGATAAAAAGGAAAACTGAAAGAAGAGTTCTTTTGAAACCTAATCAGACTCAAATGAATTCATTAATAAAAAGGTAAGCATTCTAACCAAAGTAAATGTATTTTTATGAAAGTATTGAATAAAAATATTGGTCATTAAGGATTAATGAAAACTGGAAAAGAGGTAAAAAATATAACCTCAATAGATATGTCTAGAGTGATGAGACCAATGGGTATATTTTCCTAACAGGAAGTAGGGGAGAAAAGCAGTTATTATAATTGTATGTAGTAAATAGTAAATGAAAAATATGGTATAAAATATGGTACAAAAATTAGGTGGGAAAAAAGGTAGCACTATTAAAAGGATTATTTAAATAAGCAAACATTTTATATTAAATTTTAATTCAATAAAAATCAAAACAGAATTATTAACCATAATTTCGGGTACATAAGCCTCCCTGCCATGTATGCTGCATTTCTGAAATATGATTAAAAACCCCCAAAAATTCATCGTATATATGCCGCACCATCAGAAATGGTGCTGCAGAAAATTTTATCATGTTGAATATTCAACAACATACCACGTTTATTTTCATTTTAAATTGAAATAATTATAAATAAAGCGATTTTAAATTATTAAATTATTAAAAACAATTATTAGATAAAGAAAAGTTCAAGACTAAATAAATAATTATAAAATAAAAACGATCTATAACTAATCGCAAACATCCATGACTTCCTAATAACATTATGAAATAATATGTTTCATTTTTACGTAAGAAATATTTATTCAAAATAACTTATTCAAAGCTATCAAAATTGGAATTGTCACTTTTTGAATTAAAGAGGCTTAAAAAATAATTTCCGATTTCACCATTCTCTTTTTTGGAAGTTCTAGTTTAAAAGCTGCAGTATAGCTTATATGCTTTAGAGGAGCAATACTTGGAAAATAAAGAAAATTGTACTGCAAAATTAAAAAAATAAATCTATAACATTTAAGTTTAAACAAATCTAGAAATAATAAGTTAGTGAGCTCTTCGAAAGGCTCTCAAACAGTAGTAAAAGAATCATACACTTCTCTCTCTTATCCACCCCTCTCTCTCACACACACTCAATCTATATCACAGTTTGTGCTGAATCCATGATGACAAAAATCTTTCTCTTTTTCTTTATAACTCTTGACATATAACAGTGGCTCTCTGATTGGTCAAAAAGTGGGTGTGCATTTAAATGACATCAGAGATGACCATTATTATAAAAAATGAGGCTTCCTATCTTGGAACTTTGAAAATTGATACTAAAAGTTCTGAATGCTTCCTTTCTTAGAAAAAATAACCATAGTTGTGAGGAAAATAATAAATTCTTTCCTACGGCTATTTTCAAATCCAAACTTGCTACTTTCTACTGACAAATTTTTAAATTAATTTTTGTCCGTAAATGTATTAAATTAGCAGTTGCTTTTATTCAGAAACTATGTAATTGAAGTGTGTTTTTTTTTTGCATTTTTGGTAAAGGCAGAAGATTTTTCAGAAAATACTGCCAAAGTTAATGTTTTGAATGGAATTTCCAGATGCTACAGTGCAGGAAAGAAAAACTGTTAGATTACAAATCTGTTCAACAATCATGCCTGCAAGAAAGTTTTGCATTATTAAGGAAGAAGAGGAATGTATTTTGGAGAACTGTGTGCTATCTTATCTATATTGAATGGTATGGTATCACTTTAAAATTGACTTGGGGTTGTCTTTATATTACATATCAGCAGAAAAAAGATAAATTTTTTCTTTGTGATATTGCCTGGGTCGGCCTTTAGCCGGCTAGGTGCACTATTATATAAGGGCTTGTGCAGGCAAATTATTGCACATACAAAAAAGCACAAGAATAAACAAAAAATAACACAGAGGCTCTAGAAGGACCACGGCAGATATTGGAAAAATAAACTGTTGTTGTTATGACTGTGCATTTTTTATGAGTTGCTCAATGACTGGGAAAATTTTGTTCCACTTCTCCTTCTAAAAAAAAAAAACATGGCAGATATGCCACATCATTAGATAAGCCACATATACCAAAAATTAACATTTAAATCATATAAGCGGTGGCTTATCTCAACAAAATTCTGGTAATTAAAATTTATAACAGAAAAATTCGAAATAAATGAAATTGAAGTGGAATGAAATATTCACCTTGCATTTAAAATCAATAAAATATACACTAAAACATGCTTAAAAGGTGACAAAAAGATGTTAAAAGACATTAAAATATAATCATCCCACTCTCATATACTCTATCCCATTTTGTACAGAAACACAAACTGGTTTATCCTATATAGGGATGACCACACGAAAATTTAAAGAAAGATTAAAAGAACACATTTCTGACATTAAGTTTAACCGTCCATCCACAGCTTTATCAAGATTAAATCAATGACAGATTATAAATATTGATTTTCAAAACATGAAAATTATAGTTCCTGCAAATAACGAGTTTACAGCTAAAATCAGAGAGTCTTTTTGTAAAGGAAATAGAGTCTGTAATGATTATTATCTTATAATGTACCTAAAATCTGGTTTAATATTTTGAAATTATCTAGAACCCCAGCGCTGGAACTCATGGATTTTTCCTCATACACCCCTACAGAATAATAGACTGGCCCTCGTTAAAACTCCATTACATATTAGCACAGTGAAAGCGACATTCGTACACTCAGTTCAATCAAAAGTTCCCCACTGATGATGATCGTGTTAGTGATCCAAAGGTCTCGGGGTGTAAATGATTATATTTTAACATCTTTTTGTCATCTTTTAAGCATGTTTTTGTGTATATTTTATTGATATTAAAATTTATATTTAAAGTTTTTTCTTTTATACATATTAATATTTTCTCCATAAAGATATTAGAAGGTTATCAGTAACATTAAATAAAAAAATTGTCAATATTAACTTACTTTAACAGACTTCCACTTCACACCAAACATAAAAAGTATGAAATCTAATTTAAAAAAAAAGAAAATATTAAGAATTATGCTTTTGATGAATTAAAAATTTTAAACTAAAATTGTCATTAATTTTCAGAACAAATGCATAAGTTTTACGCAATATTAATTTTTTTTTGTACTTCCTTGTTATACGTTATATAATATTCCTGGTTATAGGGCCCTTGGCAAGATTAAGAAACTGGGCAAAGGAAAATAGGGAGGAAAGAGAAGGAAAGAGAAGGAAATTTTTCAAATGTATTTTCTGGTAACTTATTCACTGTTTCATACAATATTTACACAACATATTTAATATACAGTGTGTCCATGTATAAGCTGACCAACCTTTATTTTGGCAACCGTTGGTCCGAAATGCATACTTCCAATTACAAAAATGGTTTAAATAAGGTAAAAAAAATATTTTTAAAGCAATTTGGGTCAAGAAAAACATTTATTAAAAAATAACGAAATTTAAATTTTTATACAGTCCCCCAGTCCATAAGTAATATTTAGTAAAAATTTACTGTGGCACTAACAAATAAGACAAAAAAAGTCCCATTCATCCAACATAAAAATTGACCGAGTTATAAAACTTTGAAATGCATGTCTTATACCACTTTTTTGCATCTCAAAACAGATGATTTCAGCCATACTTTCAGGGGTCGTATATATAGTACTTAAACTTATTTCAAGTTTGTGTTTTGAAAGAAATCGTACAACTATTATGATTGAGTTAACTTTTATTAGTTAAAATTTCTGATTAGTTAAAATAATTGTATTTTAACATATGTTTTATTTTGTAAGGATTTGGGGCTATGATTTCTTTTAACAAAAGTTATGTTATTTTCATAAGGTTTTATTTAACTTGTAACGATCGTCTTTCCAGTTTAAAATTTGTACTAACTCACTTTCAAATGTCCGATCGAAGTTAAATTTCACATACTGATTTAAATCCGATGACAATGTAATATTATTATGATTTTCGAGGCTTACCATCTTATACATATTTATATTAGAGGATAATACAAAAAAATTCGGATAGATTACTGTCAATAAGTTTAAGAAAGAGTTTTAAATTAGATAACATAAACCTGCAATGGTTGTGTTTTTTAACTTTTATAATTACGTTTTATGTATTTTTTAACGCTGAATAAAAAAATTACCTTCACTTCCATCATGTAATAACCATCACGTCAGGATTTTTTGCAAATCATAAATTTCAATGTTAAAAAAAAGCGAAAAATCTGATACTATAAAATAAATATAAGACTTTTTTATTCAGTTTAATTTTATTTAATTCAATAATTTATTCAAATTTTTGGCTTATACTGTTTTTTTTACAGCTCAACAGCTCAGGGGTCCAATGAGGTTGAGAGAGGCGGAGGGAACAATTTTAACTTTGAAATTTGCGATTAGAGAAAAACCCTGATGTGATGGTTTAAAATGAAGGTCATTTTCGGATTCAGCGCTAAAAAATACATAAGAATCAATTTTCAAAAGCTAAAAAACATGGCACAACCCAAAATATGAAAGAGGGTGTAATCTAACAGTATTTTAAAATCTGTATCATTTTGTAAAGAATTGAGGCTGTTGTTTTCCTTCCTTTTATTTAACAAAAATTCTGTTATTTTTATGTTCAGCACAAATTGTATATTTTGCATTAATATGTCAGAATGATTATAGATTTCACATTTATATATATTAGACTGTAATGTTAATTTTTCTCTCAACTATTTTTTTGATACATCAGACGATTATTTATATTTCTACTACATTTGTGAATGACCCCTATTTTGCAGCAAAAAATATGCTCCAACTTTAAACAGCTATTACTTGATCAATTTTAATGTTAGATGAATCGGACTTTTTTTGTCGTACTTATTAGTATCACAGCAAATTTTTACTAAATATCACTTATAGAACCGGGGGGGGGGGGGGGGGGCGTATAAAAATTAAAATTTCATGATTTTTAATAAATATTTTTCTTGACCCAAATCACTTTAAAAATAAATCTTTACCTTATTGAAACCATTTTTGTAATTGGAAGTATGCATCTATGACCAACGGTTGTGAAAATAAAGGTTGGTCAGGTTATACTAAGGACACCCTGTATACAATTAAACACAGAAGGCATTTGTCTATAGTTATGTACACAAACAAGCCCAACAATACTATACCAAATAACTGAAGGCCACTACTTAATGTTATTTATTTAAGCTAGAAAACATGTTGAAAAATGTCTCTGTTACCGGACACAAAGAAGCAATTATCATATTTATAAAAACAAGCAGTGAAACAAGTCTCTTACCACTGTGTTTAATAGATGTCCTTAGCTAAGTTAATGCTGCATATTGGCTAAAATCTGTTTAAGAAACATGAATAAAAGAGTAAAAATTTAACCTCTGTTACCAAATTACAAATTTTAAAGTTAAAACTTTTTCAATAAAAAAAATAATCCAATATCAAAATTGGCATTTAGTGATTATGTGGCAACTTATTGAGTAAATAAATCTATTGATAAATTATAGAATAATCAAAATAGAAAACTTTTAGAAGTTAATTACTACTCATAACAGAGATTAAACGAGGTAACAGAAATTAGATAAAAGTAACAGAAAATTTAACGACGACAACATAATTTAGTGATTTTGTTCTCCTCATAAGTTAGGAATGATGTTTATAATTTACTACACGAACAATTTTCTTAATTAAATGAGTTAACAGCTAATTTTGAAGAATAACATCTGTAACCTGGCATTAGGATTTGGTATTGTTATTTGGTAACAGAAGTTACTTAAGGTAACCTCTGTTATCAAAGCCAACTAAAAATTACAAAAATCAACTTAATTTAGTTATTTTGTTATCCTGATATCTTAGGAATGATGTTTTAAGTTTACTATACCAAAAGTTTTCTTAATTAAAGGAATTGATATCTAATTTTGAAGAATAACATCTGTATCTGTTAACAGATGTTACATTCAGAAAGGAAAAAATATTCTGAGAACACATTTTATTTCGTTTACCCACCAGTTTAATTATTTGATAATGGTACCAAAGTGATTTGATTTTACTTGTAATTATTCTAAAATCACAAGATAGAGGTGATAAATAATTGGTAACAGAGGTTACAGAGACAAAAAAAAAACCCTTTTAAGTAAAAAACAAATCAGTCCACTATATCTGATCATTATAACAAATGTTTAAAAATGATTATTGCTACTACTTGCTTACTTAATAAACTGCATTTTTGTACTGTGATACATTCTTTTGACAAGAAAAAATAAATAAATTATATATGGTAACAGACGTTACATAACAGAGATTTAACTTTTCACTGAAAAAATATAAGAAAACATGGACTTGAAGAATTAATTTATGTAATATTTTAATTACTATAGTATATTTTTTTATACAAAAAAAAAGAAAATATACATGCATATGAGAACGAGAATGTTATAGTACTAAATAAACAGTATCTTTCAAAGAAACTTCCTCTCGGGACAGTCCAAAAAAGGGGGTGGTGAACTTTATATATATATGACTTAGTAAATAAAGTCTTAAACATACTTAATGTATTTTTTTAATGAGCAAATAAAATATACTAAAAATGTCAATAACCAGTGAATAAAAACACTAAATACTTTTCAAGAAAAAAATTCTTCATTCTCAGGCCATGAAATCTGCATGTAAAATTGAAATGACCTGTATAACACATAAAAATATCAAATTTAATACTAAAATAATAATAATAATAATAATAAAATTAGGTTATGCATTGTTTTGGCACCATCGATCTTAACTTTGAAGAAAGAAAAATAAAATTATGGTATAAAATTAACATTAATTGTGAAATTATATTTACTTATAAAAAAACAAATTTTTTTATTATTACTACTATTGTAATATATTAAACAATGATAATAAACAAGGATAATAGTATTTTGAAAAAATGTGGATTGCATATAAAACAGAAAATTATTACAATTCATTTTAAAATTGAAAAAAGTATTTAAAATTATTCAATCAAAGATTATTACATTTTTATTACTTTAACAACAGTAGGCTATTTTAATTATTTTGGAAAATCAAATTAATAATACTTTGAAATATCTAATTTTGAAAAAAATTAAAAGTTATTAAGAAAAGGAAAAATTACATAAGACTTTGCATTGTTTTGGCGCCATCTGTTGTGACTTAAGATAATAGTGAACATTTAGTATATAATATATTATCATTCTTAATTTATACAACTTAATATTTAAAAAAAAATCTATATTAACTACATAGATATAACTCAGAAAGTTCTTAGAACTTCAAAATAGAAAGAAAATGGAAATTAAATAGATTTTTTTTTCTTAGTCTCTTTCTGAAACTCATTTATGTACGAATTGTAGCGCCATCTATGATCTTTAATTGAAAATAAAAACAAATTAATAGATTGAATGTTCCAAAATGTCTGGCCTAAGGATGTTATACTTTATATATTATTTTTATTTTATACGACAAGGCTCTTATAACAAGAAAATACCTTTTTAAATATTTTCCTTACTCCTTCAATGTCTATCCACCAAGAATTTTCTGGTTTAACAAATATTATGTAAATAAATTTATAAAACTCTTTAAAATTTGCAGAACAAATGTATAAATTTTAACATTGATTTTAACCTTGATGTGAAAGAAAATTAGACTTTTTATGTGATGATAAATCCCAAAATATTGTTTACATTGCCATCATTCATGTTGCAATCGATTTATTAAAAATATAAACTTTCACTCATTTCCTTTAAAATACCCTCAAAAAGTTAACAAGAAATAGTAATATCATAAAACAAGGCATTTTATTTCTGCATCAAAGCATTGTTTCTAATTTACACCCAGAAAAAAACAAAATTTGCTATTGGCAACCGAAAATAATAATAAAAAAAAAGCTATTAGTGAGATTTGTGCTTAGCTAATATAAAAGTACCAAAATTTGTTATTTAACTTTTTGTTAACTCTGTCCATTAACTAGAAACTGTTAGATGTTTCTATGTCAAGCAGTGTGATAGAAGGTCAAACTTGGTAAAATAATATGCTTTTAAATAACTCAAATAATTAAGACAACATTTGTTGTTAAAGCAAAAAATTAAATTAAATTAAATTTTAAAAATCTAACGGAATAAAAACATTATTGGTGAGTTAAATCGTTCTCTCTTTTTTTAAATTTTAATAAAATGTAAAAGGCCAATTTTACTGATATTCCAAACCAGAAAATGAACACGAATCTTGTAATGAGATATAGTTACATAAGTTGCATACAACCATTTTACAAAATTGAAAGAGAATTAAAAAAAAAAAAAATAGTATATACTATAGAATTGCTTTTTTGTAAATTTTAAGAAATATAAATGCAGCAAGGTATAGAATAGGGATATGCAACAGAAAGCACTTCATTCTATTTTTATAAATCAAGTACCTTTAATAGGAAATTGTATGGTGCAAAAGAAAAAGACAAAATATTTACAGCAAAACTGAAAAACATTCGGTCATTGTTTAAATATTTTTTAGATGTAAGGATGATTAAAATGGATTGCACACGTTAAGTTCTAAAATAATTTTCACATTTCTTTTGTTAATTTAATCTGAAACATTGGCAACTTACATCTAGAAATCTACTGATTTGAAATACTAAATTCAGTTTGTAGAATAACATACAGTTTTTTAAAAATGTAATGCAATGGCTAGTGTAATTAAAAATTCCCTAGTTTGTAGTGAGCATCAACATTACTTTCAACATTAGGTCCAGAAAAAAATTAAAATGCAATTTTATTTCTGGATATTCGCTTTTATAAATTTTATGGTAACCCTTGTCTTTTTAAAGTAAAATGAGTGTAACACAACTATCTGCTCATGTTAGGAAGAATTTCCACTCTTAGCTAAGTGTTGTATAATCAATGGATGTAGAAAATATTTTTTGGTTTTAAGTTATAATTCTGAAATGAAATATTTGTTAAAAATGCATGAACATGGTTTTCACGAAACAGTTTTCACTTTTAATTATTATTTTTCTTATCTGTCTTTTTCAGAAAAAGATAAAGAATAAGTGTTCAGGTGATCAGACAAAAAAAATGTATGCTAATTAATTAATCAGCAAATTTTTAGGAATGTTAACCAAATTTATCAACAGTGCCAAAGGATATTATTTTGAACTGTTAAATTACTCTTTCATACAAATATACTACAAAATTAAGAAAAAATTACACAAATTAGAGAACAACAGTCAGTAAGTAAAGTGCTTTTGGAAAATTACTTTCATGTATCAAAAATATTATTCATTATCATATAATTTTTTTTTTTTGCTTTATTTTACAATTACTTACATTTCATGGTGATTTCTGGGCATTAACATAATAATATTAATATCATAATATTTAGATATTATTGTTCGCCATTCATTTTGTATTCAGATTAATATTAACAAAATTAAATTATACAGTAATATTTAATTTACATAAGTTTGTTATAAGAATAATTGATAGTAGACTGCCATTATCTTTTTCCAAATATAAAAACACAAAAGTAAAGACAACATAGGAAACCAAAACATAAACAATCCCCAACCCATAAATTCAAAATAATATGAAACTTTGGGGATATGTAGGTCTTGAACAAAAATATAATATGCAAATGTTCTTGTTGCCCAAATTCACTTTAAAAGGAAAATGTTATCCCAGGTATATTTTCGACTTTATTTTATAACTCATTCATGGTAAGATATAGAGAAAAAGCTTTAAGATAAAAGTTATCTATTTTAATTATTTCTATCAAATTCAAAGAAAAGTTAGAAAGATTCTCTAAAACAAATTTTTCATTCTACCAAAATGTATATAAAATTTAAATTATTTTAAATGTTATCAACAAATAATATTCTATAATCATTTGATAGAACTAATAAAATCAAAATAACTTCTAATCCTAAAAGAAAAATGGAAAATCTAGCTCTTACTATTAATAAATTATTATGAAATAAAGTTGAAAATATCCTGGGAGTAAAATTTGTTTCCTTAAAGTGAATTTGGACAAAAAAGAAAACACGAAATCTGCAATTATTATTACAAGGTTAATATGAACCCCTGAAACTATCTTTGCATTTCTACCTTTAGGTTAGGGATGCACAACCTGTGGCATGCGGGCCACCAGCATTACCACCATTTTTACACAGAAAAATTTACCTTAGGTTAATGATGG
This sequence comes from Maratus michaelseni, assembly GCA_963931845.1. Classification (NCBI taxonomy): domain Eukaryota; kingdom Metazoa; phylum Arthropoda; class Arachnida; order Araneae; family Salticidae; genus Maratus; species Maratus michaelseni. The sequence goes on along the minus strand of OZ007598.1, from coordinate 276,888,563 downwards.
AAACCTTGCTAATAAATATATCAAAGGTTACCTTTAGAAGATAGTGGTGGCAAACGATTTCCATACAAAAAGTTTGTGCAGTACTACTTTAGGTAATTGTCCCAAAACTGTTACAAGTTACCTCAGATTGTGTCAGTTAACAACCTTTTATAACCATTGTCACAATATTTGGAGACTTTTCAGCTAAAACTCTTTAAAAACCATTTAGTTATTTACATGTTGGTGTTAGAAAAAGGTTTTAAAAATAAAAAATTGTTATCTGGGTCCCGTATTTGTTTAAAATGTGCTGTTCGATTTATATACTTCTGATATACATCCACAGATTTCTTTGAATATTCGATAAATCATACTTAACTGAATTCTTATAGTGCACAGATTTATAGAGCAGCAGATAATCTGGGCATGGCATTAACAAAATATTCAGCAATGTTAAATGAAAAAAACAACAGTATACTGGCTGCCTAATGAAAATTTCATAATTTGAAATATTTGAGAATTTCCTCTATAATATATATTCAATAAAATACGTAGTTAAAAATAAATAATACTTTACATAAAAAAAAATATATGTGTGTGATTTCATAGCCAGGAAAATCAGTGTGCTGATTTCATAGCAGTGACAATATGATTAAATAGATCGTTTGGATAATTTATTTTAAATGAAACATTTTAATGAAACACTTAATTTAAATTAATCATTACAAGAACCAGAGCATAAAATGCTAAAAAATTACCTTTGAAAAAAAAATTTCTATCGAAATATCACAAAACTGCAACAATCAGTTTCCAAGGGTAAAGAAACAAGATAAACTAAACAATGATTGAATTTGAATGACTAGTGAATCAATCTTGATACCCACAGCTAGCTGGCAGGTCTGAAATTTTTTGAAGAATTCGCAGCAGAACCTAAACAAACTTTAAATAATTAACTTTGCGTTGAAAATCTGTTTTTAAAGATTCTTTTTCGGTATACAAATAAATCTGGCCATATAGTCTTGCAACATTTGTAGACTTGGAAAAAAAAAAAAAAATCCACCAGTATACTAGCTGAGTAAAGAAAGATTCATTATTTGAAGTCTTGGTGAATTTCCTCTAAGATTCATGTTCAATAAAATAGGTAATTGAAAATAAAATAATACTTTTCATTAAAATATATGTGTGCCAACTCATAGCCAGGAAAATCAGTGTGCTGATCTTATTGCAGTGACAATATGATTAAATAGATCCTTTGAATAACTTAACGAAACACTTAATTTCAATGAACAAGAACCAGGGCATATAATGATAAAAAATTTAGCTTTGAAAAAGTTTTTCGATCGAAATATCACAAAACGGCAATAATCTCTTTTCAAGGCTAAAGAAACAAGAACAAGATAAACTCAATGAATGATTCAGTTTGAATGACACGTGAATCAATCGTAGGACGGGCAGCTAGTTGGCAGCTGGCAGGTCCGAAATTTTCTGAAGAATTTGTAGAACTTAAACAAATTTTAAATAATTACCTTTGCGTTGAAAATCTGTTTTCAAATATTCTTATTGTGTATCCAAGTAAATCTGACTACATAGTCTTGCAACATTTGTAGACTTAAATAAAAATTCCAACCAATTTAGGGTTAGCCAAAGCGTTTTTCTAAAGTTTGATGCAGAGTCGAGCTTAGCTTGGCTTTTTTAAAAGATTTTATAGAAAAATAAAGGTAATCACGTTTCTGTTTTTTATATTATCTCTCATGCAGATGTAAGTAACTTTATGGTATCCTTTGTGTTTTCCTAAATTATAGATTTCGTTTTTAAATGTAGTATAATAGAGTCTGTTGATATTTTGAATTGTATTCAATAGGGAAACCTATCGTATTTTCCGGTGTATAAGTCGACCTTTTAAACCGCAAAGAAAATTCAGGGTTTGCAAAGAAAATTCAGGGTTCGACTTATACACCAGATATACAATCAGACATCTGATGATCGCGATTTATAGCAGCCATAATTACTAGATAAGCCTCGATCTTTTCCTTACTGTTCGATAAAAAATATATGTATATGTTATTTTTGATGAATTTTTCAGTATAATTAAAAGTAATTACTGTTTTAAAAACAATTTATTTTTAGACAAAAAAATATTTTTAACTGAGAGTTTATTTTATAATCTTGAAATGAACTAGAGTTTGTAGCAGAGCTGAAAAATAAGTTTTAAATAACTAATATTTTGTTAAAACTTTTATAAAGAACTTGATTGTTGTTGAAATCTTGCAACATTTTTATGTTAAAAAGATTGCATCCAACCAATTAACAATTTTAACTTATCAAAAGTTTTTTTACAGAAAAAATAAATTGTTATGAAAATTGCATATACAATTATATAAAAATGAATCATAAAGTATAAGTTTAGGTATTTTCAAATATCTTAAACAAAATGTATCAATAGAAAAAAAGATTTAGTTCTATCTTGATCTCAAAAATTATCATTAAATCCTAGAACAAGCGAGACACTTGGTGGCATTGCATTTGGCGAGGCGATAAATGAATTTTTCTTGCTTCAAGTTTGTTTTTTGTATTTTTTCTACGCTTAGAATGGTTTAATCTGGAAATTAGAATGATTTCATCGGATTGGTTGGTTTATTGTGTGTTGTGTCGTAGGGTTGCATTTGTGACATGGTTTTTGTGTTGAGTTGTTTTTTATTTGTGTGTTTAGTGAAGTGAAGTATAATGGTTTCATGTGTTATGTTTTGAAGTGGCTAATTCATGTAAAGTTGTTTTGGACTTTTTTTTTTTTTGTTATTTCATAAAATGTTTGAGTTCTGTTTTTTGTACCATAATTTAGGAAAGGAATGCTGTGACGTTTAAAATTCACGAAGTGTGGCATTTTTCAGAGCACTGTTCCCCTGAGGGCCTTGCAAAATGAGAGGGAGGGGGAGCTCTTGCCCGGGTATTAAAAGTTGGTTGATTTTATGACTGTCGATTATCTACATGAAGAATATAGGCCCTAGGGGGGATTGCCCTCTGTGGGGGGTCTTTCTAAGGGGTCCTAACACGTATTTATGGCAAGGATCGAAAAAAACCACGGAAAACTGAACGGTTAGGTCGGCGAGCGCAACAGGAGTTGCCAAAAGTTTAGGGGCGCAGAATTCATTCTGCCATCTCATTTTTTAGTCTGTAAAATTCTTTTGAGAATTACTTATTTTACCAGTTATTAAACGTCTCACTTAAATATGGATTAACCTAGTTAATGCAACTTTGTGACAACATGTATACAAATAATATATATATACACAGTAAAAGCTCGATTATCCGGCATTCAACTAACCGGTAAAATTCAAGAGCTCCTTTATTTTTCTCTTCCCATAAACAGGTGAAAATTTTTACTGCTATTTTAGAAATTTTACTCTTAGCATTCTCAAATTATCACAGCAACTGATTTGGCTTAAAGCAAATCTATGTATGCTCATGACAATGAATGTTATTGTTATGCATCTATTCAGAATGCATCTTTAAAATAAATCCTTAATTTAAAGCTCTCTTTAAATAAGTTTAAAGTAAAGACATTTAGTTTTGAATCGATGCATTTCTGTTTTTCAATATCTCTTGAATAAGCATACTTACGTGTCTGAAACATCCAGCGCTAACGTTTCATTCACAGTCTTCAATTGAAAATACGTTACTTGGTAACAATAAGTAACTGTGATTTCAGGATCGCGTTATTCACTGTGGTCGGCTAGTCGCAACTTCCTGTGTAAGTAGCCAATGGCGTTTCAGATACGAATTTGTGTACCTTTAAATGGCAACATGTTTATGCAAAACATTTACTGATGGTTTGTTTAAAAGGCTGGACTTTCTAGGATATAGTTGCTCTTTTCCTCTTCTTGCTTGTTAAGCATGATGTTTCAACTTATGTTTTTAATGTAGCTGCATGCTTTTATTTTTAAGCTCTTTGAGTTAACAGCTGAGTTATGCTGTCTTTTTGTGAAATACGTTGGCAAATAAAATAATGTTTATTTAAAAAACTGTGTTATTTTTAAAGTCTTCCACACTGCTGTTATAATCATAAGGGACAACAGTTATAAAATGTAAAAATATAACATAAATAAAAAGTACAGCTGGGTGGTACAGAATAATTGTTCATAATCATGTTGCATCATCCACCCGCAGCTGTTTTTCCCGGCAAAAAAAAGGAGGAGGAGAAGGAAAAAATTATGTGAGGAGAGAAGAGAGACTAATTAATCCTTCGGCACAAGAAGCTATTGAATTGCATCTCATAAAAGAATGCTTCATAAAAAAAGAGAACTTTCTTTTAGACAGACAGACATTAGACATACGTTTTGTAGTATTCCTGGCACATCGAAAGAAATGCAATTAAACGCACAGTAACTGCTGAGAAATTATCTATCCCAAACTTTTTTTTAATTGTTTTACTTACTCAAGAATAAGAAATCATTATTTTTAAAGAATTATTTACAAAGGTCTCTACTATATTATATTTTAAATATTATATTTACTCAAGAATATTATATTTGATAACTGAATGTGTTTAGAATATACACACTTAACTGGAAATTAAAAAATATATACTGCAGGGTAAGTTCGTTTCTCTTTTGTTTTTGTTTTAATTGTTGTTGAAATGGTCGTGTAACTCGGGATGATTCTCTCTGCATTTTACTTGATCACAGTGCCATCTACGATTTTCCAAAGAAAATGCTAAATACAAAATTATCTATTTTTTCTTGTAGTATCTGAACCTGGAATAAAAAAGGAGGGTTATCATTTAATATTTCAAAGTTGCCCCCCTTTTTTCCCTGGAAGCAGAGTTGCGGGCAATTCTGATAATCCCTAAATAGATTTTTTGAAGATATTGAATATGTATTTTCTTTTTTTCAATCTGATGTATATTCTCAAGTTATTTGACCGTTTTTAGACTTTTTAAACACCCTGTATATGACGTATATATGACATATGTGTAGTAACTTAATTTATAAATGCCATATAGGGCATACAGATACAATTGGTAATATATCTTATACATTAGATGAATATAAGAATTTCGCAAAATCGTAACTGTAACCATTGTGCAATCGGTCCTATGCACATGACCTGAGTTCAAGCCTAAAATTTGTGTGCTTCCAGTATTTACTTTTGAATATTAGCTTAGTGTTCTATAGAGTATGTATTATTCATGCTCTTTTGTTACAAATACTGCAAAGCAGTTCATTATTGTGACAGTAGATATTTAATATATTGTAATATAAATTCCAAATAGAGTTCTGTATCTAAGTATATCTGTTAAATTTGCAAAATTTTGGTTAAACTGTATTCATGCAATCTAGGTCGAGGCTAAATGTCATCTGCTGGTTGCATTTGGGCATACTGACATTCTACCAATAAACAGTTTCTACAATATCGGATCATGACACTGCCAGCTCTGGCATATGACGTCATGTGCCTTGGAAATGTGGATGTTCTTATAACAAGGAGGTATAGTGTTTTTAGTCTTTATTATGTATAAAGTAAACTAAAGATAATTTATAATGATTTTTAGGTTACCGAATTGTAATTTCAATAAATTTCATATATCTTATGTTACTGTATACAATTAAACTTTTTTGTTTCTCAAAGCAATGCACAATAATTTCTAATTTAAGGAACTGCATTACAAGTCCATGATTCCTTCTAGATTTCTGTATTGCAAGTTTGCATAGATCCTGTCAGTTCCATTTCATTGACAATCTAGCTCAGTGTTTTTTAGACATAGATGCTGGCCATTTTAAGATGTTCTTGTAATGTCTTCATAGTAAGGTAAGTCTGTTTAAAAGTTTTCTAAAATCAATTCGTTATTGTTAAAGTTATAATAAAACTTCAGGTAGAATAAATAAAACTATGTATTATGAATAAAGCTTCTGGTTGGCAGTGAATTCAAGCATGAAACATTTCAGTATATTTTCTGAAATAGCCATTTTTAAAATTCACTGTGATAATTTCTAAGTCTAATGCAAAAAAAAAGAGAAGTAATCATAACAAAACAATAAGGGTAAAAGTGGGGGGATAAAAAGTACAAATACAATGTGGTGTACATGTTCTGTTTTAAAATTTATTTGTAATGGCGATTCTTATTTTGTGTATTAAATAAAAAGAATAATAAATGTTATAACAAAAATTATGAAATAATATAAACTGTAAAGTAGAATTTAAGATAAGTAATAAATTTATTAGCAATATTGCCTTCTTTTTCTTAGTGTTCCCAATTTATCGAGAAGTTCTTTAAATTCAAAATTAGAGAGATGCTTACACTAAAATAAGAAAAACATAGTTTTTTAAAGACTATTCTTTTAAGGTCATAAAAATTAAATGCAAATAAAATATTTTAATTTTATTTCGTGCATGAATACATTAGAAATGAGAATCGGCTTGCCTAAACACAGACCTGATCCTGGGTTGATTTTTATATTGGTCTTTGGGCTGAAAAATAGAAAAAATATTCTAGCTACTAATTGACAATTAAGAATGTAATGTAAGTTTCATGGCCCTTCTAATCATTCATATTCAAATGGATTTTTAAACTTTTGTAAAATACCCAATCATGTTAAACTTTTTTTTAAAATATCATTTATTTTAAATATAATATTTTAGTTTATTGTTCTTGGTGACTTTCATCATAAAGTTTTCTGTGACATTATATATATTTACATTCAAAAATACAAATTATTCAGTAATAAGATATCTTACATAGATAACAGAATAATTCAAAGAGAACTACAAAGAGGGTATAATTGTAACAGGTGAAAATTCCAAAGATATTTTTTTAAAATAGTTTTTTTATACTTTTCGGTTAGCCGGGTGCCAGTGATATATGTACATATATAAATACATATGTATATACATAAATTTGTATATATATATACATAAATATATGCATATACAGGGTGTTTCACAAAGGACCCCTAACTTTAAAAATCAATAACCCAGAAACGGTGATAGGGAGAAACATGAAACTAGTAGTATGTTTATTAAAAAAATCATAAGAATCTTATGCATAAATCTCAAAATTTAGTTAAAAATGGCGCCGATAGATGGCGCTGCGATAAATAGGCGTATCAAAAGTGATTCAAAAGGTGCACTTTTAACATAACAGACTTATCGCAAACGAAGAATGAAATTGTCATTGACACTCTGCTGTATGTCACCGGTCTGTTTGTTGAAATTTTTTGAAAAGCTCACGAATTGTTTTCCCATCTGGGCTTTTTTCGACTTGAAATCGTGTTTGAAAACTTCTCCTTGAGGCAGTCGGACTCTAATTTAATCTGTGGTACTCCAACACAATAAGCACACGTTCCTCCACGGTATACATCACTTTCGGAAGTATTTTCACTATAAGCTAATAGCGGTCAGATTTCAGTGGCGAAATCTTCAACGGGAAGTCTTTCTATGCTTCTGAACTCTCTTCAGAAGGATTCTTAATGCTCTCAGCGCCATCTATCGGTGCTATTTTTAACTAAATTTTGAGATTTATGTATAAGATTCTTACGACTTTTTTATTAAACATACCACTGGTTTCATGTTTCTATCTATAACCGTTTCCGGGTTATTGATTTTTAAAGTTAGGGGTCCTTTGTGAAACACCCTGTATATGTGTATGTATATATATGTAGATATGTGTATGTGGGTATATATACATGTATATATATCAGTGGCGCCCGGCTAAGCGAAAAGTACCAGTTTTTTAAGTATGTGTTGTTTAATAAGCATATATAAAAATACTCGATAAATTAAAAATTAACTTATAACTCAGTATAGTTTGTTACCTTCTTTAAAATAAAGTAATTTTAAACATATTTTTTTCATAATGAATTTGTATTGAAATAGTGAGTGTACAGAACAATTCTAAAGTTTCAAATATTTAAAAAAAATGATTAAACGACACTCAGTGGGGTTTATTTAAATTTCATCATAACAACAATAAGTTATTATAAAAACACATTATACATATAATTACTATGTACTTATAAAATGAATTCCGGAACAAAGAATCTATAATATGGAATTAATAAAGATGTTTACCTATTATTTGATTTATTTATTTTAATTGTTCTCATAAGTGTTACTTCTCACTCAAACAATTGAAATTTAAAATTGAATCTGCAATATTCCATGAAATTACATGTGTACAATCTGATAATTATAAATCATAAATTTGTATAGAAAACTGGTGGATCATGGCAAACAACTCAAGTTTAAAAAGTACACAAATTACCTAGAATTATTAATGATGCTTCATTATTTTGCAAAATTACTTAATAGATTGATTCACAAGATGTTCAAATAATATTGATACAACACTTAGCTAATGTAAATTCTGCAATGACTTATTGTGTATGGTAAATCTTATGAATGATTTATTCTGAAATCTATGAACAAGATTAAATTTCTTGAAGGGAAACAACCCTCCCCACACATTAACCAACACAGAAACTCAGATTCGGGAAAAAAGAGTTGGTTAACTTTTTAATATGAATTGTTAAGTTATAGTCTGGTTAACTTTTCTACTGGGTTTGTGGAAGGGGCCTAGGTAATCAAAAAATTCGGTTTCCAGCAAGCAAAAACTAGTTATATATATATAAATTACTTCTTCCCCCTTTATCCCTCTTGTACCAAAAATGCTTAGTTTAACCTTTATAACTCTTTAATTTTAAATTTCTGTTTCGACTTTTTTAATACTCTATATTATCAATAAATAAACCTAATCCACCACTTAAATTATCACCTCCTCCTAAAATATTTGTTTCTATTTCTTGCCCCCCCCCCCCCCCCAACTACATCTCATGAAGAACCTCTCCTCTCCAAATGCATCTCCTAAAATTTAAAAACTTTAAAATTCTTAATTTTTTCTTCTCTAGTTGTGATTTTGTTGTAACAATAAGTAAATAACCATCTAAATTAATAAACTCCCCCCTCCAAAATAAAGTCCTTTTTCTTCTTTGCCCCAAGTACACACTTTAAAGTCTAAAAAAAGTTTTTTTTGCTCTATTTATATTTTTTGTAACAATAATTAAATAATTAACTAAATTGCTTCCCACCCTGCCAAAAAAAAAATCTGCTTTTCTCTTTCCTCCTCTCAGAAGCACACAAACTTTAAAATCTTTCAAAATATTTTTTCAAGATTTTTATGCTGTATTGTTACTTTGTAGCAACAATAATAAATAAATGATCATCTAACTCTCCAGTTAAATTTCTATTCCCCATACCCAGAAAAAGGGGTGAATTTCTAGACATGGAGGTAAGGAGAAGAAGGGCAGACAGAAGATTTGGTCTTTTTTCTTAGTTTGGCTTTTCTCACGTATGATATTTTGTTAATGGGGAGGGGAGGGTGCTTTAAAGAACATATTTATTTTGAAACATAAAATATACACGTCGTGTGAACAACCAAACTTGCAAAAAGAGACAAGCATTAAAATTTCAAAGGGGGTAATAATTTTATATGATATAATGTAGATAGTATGAGTTACCTTACTACAAAATAAGAAAGAGGGCAGCAATTTTTTGAAAAAATAATAAAGTATAGAATCAATTATCAAGAATGGTTGGGGCCAAGTGTATTCTTGATAACTGTTTTTTTTTTCTGGATTACTGATTGGGTATTAAAGGAATATTTATTTGATCAGATTTGTAGAATGTATGTGACATCGTTTCTGATTTCAAATTATATTTGTTAATTTTTCAAAATAGTACTCTTGTTAAAATAGCATACTGTTGTTAAAGTAATAAAAAGGTAATAATCTTTGATTGAATAATTTAAATACTTTTTCCAATTTTAAAATTAATTGTAATAATTTTCTGTTTTATATGTAATCCATATTTTTTCATAATACTATTATCCTTGTGTATTATCATTGTTTAATATATTAAAGCAATAGTAATAATGAAAATGTAATTTTTTTAAGTAGGAATTACTGTTAATTTTATACCATAATTTTATTTTTCTTTCTTCAAAGTTAATATCGATGGTGCCAAAACTATTTGATTTTATTATTACTATTATTTTAAGTATTGAATTTGGAATTTAATTTGATATATTTAAATGTTATACGAATCATTTCAATTTTACATACAGATTTCATGTCCTGAAAATGAAGAATTTTTTTCTTCAAAAATCTTTAGTGTTTTTACTTACTGGTTATTAACATTATTAATATATTTTATTTGCTCATTAATAAATGCATGAAGTATGTTTAAGACTTTATTTACTAAGTAATATATAGATATATATATAAGTCATCACCCCATTTTTGGGCTGTCCCAAGATGAAGTTTCTTTGAAAGATGTTGTTTATTTAGTACTATAACATTTCATTCTCATCCTCAAGAATTTTTTTTTATAAAAGAAATACTATAATAATTAAAATATTACATAAATTAATTCACCAAGTCTGTGGTTTCTTATATTTTTTCAATCAAAAGTGGGTGTCCCTGGTTTTTTAAATCTCTGTTATGTAACCCCTGTTAGCACATATAATTTTTTTTTTTTTGTCAAAAAATGTATTACAGAACAAAAATGCAGTTTATAAGTAGGTAAGTAGTAGCAATAGTCATTTTCGAATATTTTGTTATGAATATCAGATATAATGGACTGATTTGTTTTTTACTTGGGAGGGTGTTTTTTTGTTTCTGTAACCTCTGTTACCAGTTATTTATCACTTTTATCTTGTGATTTTAGAATAATTACAAGTAAAACCAAATCATTTTTGGTACCACTATCAAATAATTAGACTGATGGGTAAACCAAATAAAATGTGTTCTCAGAATATTTTTTTTATTTCAGAACGCCACATCTGTTACCAGATACAGATTTTATTCTTTAAAATTAGGTATTCATGCTTTAATTAAGAAAATTTTTGGTATAGTAAACTTAAAACATCATTTCTAAGATATCAGGATAACAAAATCACCAAATTAAGGTGATTTTTGTAATTTTAAGTTGGCTTTGATAACAGGGGTTACTTTATGTAACTTCTGTTACCAGATAGCAATACCAAATCCTAATGTCAGGTTACTGATGTTATTCTTCAAAATTAGCTATTAACTCATTTAATTAAGAAAATTGTTAGTGTAGTAAATTGTAAAAATCTTTCCTATCACAGGAGGAGAACAAAATAACTAAATTATGTTGGCGTTGGTAACTTTTCTGTTACTTTTATCTAATTTCTGTTACCTCATTTAATCTCTGTTACAAGTAGTAATTAATTTCTGAAATTTTTCTATTTTGATTATTTTGCAACTTATCAATAGATTTATTTACTCAATAATTTGCCACACAATCAGTAAATGCCAATTTTGATATTGCATTAGTTTTTAAAGAGTTTTGAAAAAGTTTTAATTTGAAAATTTATAATTTGGTGGCAGGGGTTACATTTTCACTCTTTTATCCATACTTCTTAAACAGATTTTAGCCAATATGTAGCATTAACTTAGCTAAGCACATCTATTAAACACAATAGTTAGAGACTTATTTGACTGCTTGTTTTTATGAATATGATAATTTTTGCATCTTTGTGTCTGGTAACAGAGGCATCTTTGAACATGTTTGCTAGCTTAAATAAATAGCATTAAGTGCGGCCTTCAGTTATTTGGTGTAGTATTGTAGGGCTTGTTTGTGTACATAACAATAGACAAATGCCTTTTGTGTTTAATTGTATATATCAAATATGTTCCATAAATATTGTATGAAACAGTGATTAAGTTACCAGAAAATACATTTGAAAAATTTCCTTCCCTTTCCTATTCCTTCCTTCCTTTCCTTCCCTCCCTTCCTTCCCTTCCCTCCCTATCTTCCCTTGCCCATTTTCACAATCTTGCCAAGGGCCCTATATTGAGGAAGTAAAAAAAAATCATATATTGCTTAAAACTTATGCATTTGTTCTGAAAATTTTAGTTTAAAAGTTTTAATTCATCAAAAGCATAATTTTTAATTTTTTTTGTTAGATTTTACAAAATTTTGCTTTTTATGTTTGGTGTGAACTAGATGTCTGTTAAAGTAAGTAAACATTGACAATTGTTTTTTGTAATGTTACTGATAACCTTTTAATATGTTTATGGGAAATATATCAATATATATAAAAAAATTAAGTATAAATTTTAATTACCATAATTTTTGGGAGATAAGCCACAGTTTATATGATTTAAAAGTTAAATTTTGGCATATGTGGCTTATCTAATGATGTGGCATATCTGCCGTGCTTTTTTTAGATGAAGTGGAACAAAATTTTTCCAGTCATTGAGCAACTCATCACAAATGCACAGTCATAACGACAACAATTTCCCTTTCCAATATCTGCCGTTGCTCTTCTAGCACCTTTGTGCTATTTTTTGTTTATTCTTGTGCTTTTTTGTATGTGCATATCTAAATAATTTACATACACAAGTCCTTATATAATAGTGCATCTAGCCTGCTAATGCTGACCCAGGCAATATCACAAAGAAAAAATTATATTTTTTTCTGCTAATATGTAATATAAAGACAACCCTAAGTCAATTTTAAAGTGATATCATACCACTAAATATAGATAAGATAGCACACAGTTCACCAAAATACATTCCTATTCTTCCTCAATAATGCAAAACTCTCTTGCAGGCATGATTATTGAAGAGATTTGTAATCTAACAGTTTTTTCTTTCCTGCACTGTAGCATCTGGAAATTCAATTCAAAACACTAACTTAGGCAGTATTCTCTGAAAAATCTTCTGCCTTTACCAAACTAGTCGTTGGGGGCCACCGTAATACTTACCCATCATGGATATGCATAATGTAAAATATTAAAATAAAAATGTGTAAACTACTTATAAAATGCATTGCAATTCAAATAAAATCGTGGCTTGATGACGTCACAAACTTTAAAGGCTCGATTACTGAATTGCTTGAAAGAGGTTTTTCCTTATAACTCCAAAAATAATAATCCTATTAACTAGCGGTTTATTGCATCTGATTAAGCGTCAAATTTCCAATTAAAATATATCTTTGAAGTGAAATTTGGATGAAATACAGGGTCATGAAAAATCGAAGAGTGTGGAAAATAGGATTCCAAATATCTCGGCAACTAATTATCCGATCGACTTCATGCTTTATTAAAAATTTATGTTTTTTTATTCATTTCTTAAAATAAACAATTTCGAAAATTTTTATATACCTTTCATCAGAACGAATATTTCGAGAGTCCGAAAAAAATTGTTCCGGTTAATCGAGGTTATTGAAATGAAATAGGCTTCTTCCCATTATTACATACTAAGTACATACCAAATTGCAAGTCTCTATCTCAATTTTTTCGGGAGATAGAGCGTTTACAGACACACAGACGGACGGCAAATTTTTTTTTTCTAAAAATATGTTTTTCGGAATCTCCAGTGTCTGAAACGTGTAAATCCGTCAAAAAAAATTTTTCGATTTTCAAAACGATTACAAGACTTACCCTATACTACGTATGATGGGTAAGTAAAAATGAAAAAAAAAACACAGTTAAATTACATAGTTTCTGAATAAAAGCAACTGGTAACTTGATACATTTACGAACAAAAATTAATTAAAAAATGGGTCAGAAGAAAGTGTAAGTTTGGATTTGAAAATAGCCGCAATTGGGGGAATTAATTATTTTCCTCACAACTGGTTATTTTTTCTAAGAAAGAAAGCATTCAGAACTTTTAGTGTCAATTTTCAAAGTTCCAAGATAGGAAGTCTCGTTTTTATAATAATGGTCATCCCTGATGTTATTTAAATGCACACCCACTTTTTAACCAATCAGAGAGCCATTGTTATATGTCAAGAGTTATAAAGAAAATGAGAAAGAGAAAGATTTTTATCATCATGGATTCAGCACAAACTGTGATATAAATTGAGTGTGTGAGGGAGAGAGGGTTGATAAGAGAGAGAATCATATGATTCTTTTACTAATGTTTGAGAGCCATTCGAAGAGCTCACTAACTTATTATTTCTAGATTTGTTTAGACTTTAATTATAGATTTCTTTTTTTTTAATTTTGCAAAACTAATTTGCTTTATTTTCCAAGTATAGCTCCTGTAAAGCATAAAAGCTATAATGCAGCTTTTAAACTGGAACTTCCAAAAGATAATATTGGTCAAAAAGTGGGTGTGCATTTAAATGACATCAGAGATGACCATTATTATAAAAATGAGACTTCTTATCTTGGAACATTGAAAACGGATACCAACATTGAAAACAGAATGAAAATACATTTGAAAAATTTATTTTCCTTTCTTTTCTTTCGTTCCCTTCCCTCCCTACCTTCTCTTGCCCATTTTCTCAATCTTGCCAAGGACCCTATAACAGGGAAATACAAAAAAAAAGCTACAATATTTCTTAAACTTGTACATTTGTCCTGAAAATTACTGACAATTTTAGTTTAAAATTTTTAATTCATCAAAAGTGTCATTTTTAATATTTTCTTATTTTTTTTGTTAGATTTAACAAAATTTTCCTTTTTATGTTTGGTGTGAATGGAAGTCTATTGAAGTAAGTAAACAACGAAAAAAAAAATTTCTTTAATGCTACTGATAATCTTTTAATACCTTTATGGGAAATATATCAATATATATATAAAAAATTAATATAAATTTTAGTTACAATAATTTTGGGGAGATAATCCACAGTTTATATGATTTAAGAGTTATTTTTTGTCATATGTGGCTTATCTAATGATGTGCCATAACTGCCGTGCTTTTTTTAGATGAAGTGGAACAAAATTTTCCCAGTTATTGAGCAACTCATCAAAAATGCACAGTCATAACGACAACAGTTTCTTTTTCCAATACCTGCCGTGGTTCTTCTAGCACCTCTGTGCTATTTTTTGTTTATTCTTGTGCTTTTTTGTATGTGCAATTCTGAATAATCTGCCTTCACAAGCCCTTATATAATATAATAGTGCACCTAGCCTTCTAATGCCGACCTAGGCAATATCACAAAGAAAATAAATTATCTTTTTTCTACAAATATGTAATATAAAGACAACCCCAGGTCAATTTTAAAGTGATAACATACCACTAAATATAGATAAGGAGCATACAGTTCTCCAAAATAGATTCATCCTCTCCCTCAACAATGCAAAACTTTCTTGCAGGCATGATTATTGAAGAGATTTGTAATCTAACAGTGTTTTCTTTCCTGCACTGTAGCATCTGAAAATTCAAATCAAAACACTAACTTTGGCAGTATTTTCTGAAAAATCTTCTGACTTTACCAAAAAACGAAAAAAAAAACAGTTCAATTACATAGTTTCTGAATAAAAGCAACTGAAAATTTGATATGTTTATGAACAAAAATTAATTAAAAAATTTGTCAGAAGAAAGTAGCAGGTTTGGTTTTGAAAATAGCTGTAATTGAAAGAATTTATTATTTTCCTCACAATTGTGGTTATTTTTTCTAAGAAAGAAAGCATTCAGAACTTTCAGTATCCGTTTTCAAAGTTCCATGATAGAAAATCTGATTTTCATAATAATGGTCATTTCTGATGTCATTTAAATGCACACCCACTTTTTGACCAATCAAAGAGTGAGTGTTATATGTCAAGAGTTATAAAGAAAATGAGAAGGAGAAAGATTTTTGTCATCATGGATTCAGCACAAACTGTGATATAGTGAGAGAGAGAGGGGTGGATAAGAGAGAGAAGAGTATGTTTCTGTTACTACTGTTTGAGAGCCATTCGACGAGCTCACTAACTTATTTCTAGTTTTGCTTAAACTTTAATTATACATTTCTTTTTTTAATTTTGCAATACTAATTTTATTTATTTTCCAAGTATAGCTCTTGTAAAGCATGCAAGCTATAGCACAGCTTTTAAACTGGAATTTCCAAAAAAGATAATGATGAAATCAGAAATGAATCTTTAAACCTCTTTGCTACAGAAAGTGACGATTCCCATTTTGATAGCTTTGAATAAGCTATTTTGAATAAATAATTCTTGAGTAAAAATGAAATATATTATTTTATAATGTTATGAAGGAAATCATGGATGAAATTATTAGAATGCAATTACTTATAGATTTTTTTATTTTATATTTATTTATTTAAAGGCTTGAACATTTCTTCATTTAATGTTTGTTTTTAATTATTTAATAATTTTATCATTTAAAATTGCTTTATTTATAATTATATCAATTTAAAATTAAAAGAAACGTGGTATGTTGGTGAATATTCAACATGATGAAATTTTGTGCAGTGGTGTTTCTGATGGTGTGGCGATGGTATGTACGATGAATTTTTGGGGTTTTTTTAATCATATTTCAGAAATGCAGCATATATGGCAGGGAGGCTTATCTACCCGAAATTATGGTAAATGATTCTGTTTTTGATTTTTATTGAATTAAAAATGTTTGCTTATTTAAATAATTCTTTTAATAGTGCTATCTTTTTTCTACCTAAGTTTTGTATTATTTTTTATAGCAGATTCTTTATTTGCTATTTACTACATACAATTTTAATAACTGCTTTTCTCCCCTACTTCCTGAGGAAAATATACCCTTAGATTTCATCACTCTACACATATCTATTGAGTTAATATTTTTGACTTCTTTTCCAGTTTTCATTAATCCTTTGTAGCAAATATTTTTTTTCAATACTTTCATAAAAATACATTTACTTTAGTTAGAATACTTACTTTTTTATTAATGAATCCATTTAAATCTGATTAAGTTTCAAAAGGACTCTTCTTTCAGTTTTCCTTTTTATCTATTAAATCCATATTTTGCCTTTCCCAAGCCTTTTGTTTATTGTAGGTACTTTAGTAACTCGTGGCAGCTTTTGGCCATAAATCACCTATGCATGCTCTATCATAATACATCTGTTTCTCCCGGTGAAGTGGAGTGGCTCTTTTCATCTCCAATAACTTACATAATTCTTATATAGCTCTAAATACAACCCTACAAGCTGTTGCAGTCCGTGTTCATATTAAACAACTCATAACAATATGTACTATTTATTTACCTCCAATCCAAACTATCCAGTCAGCACATCTGAATAATCTCCTTCTCACACTCCCGACCATCCTTGTTGGAGATTTTAATGCACACAGCCAACTCTGGGGCAACCGTGATTCTAACCAACATGGTGACATTATTGAAAAAGTTATTTCAGATAACGGCTTATGCCTGCTCAATAACGGTGATCACACTTATTTTCATGAGCCAACCCGTACTTTCCATGCAATAGACCTTACAATTTGCTCCCCAATACTCTATCCATTCTGGAATTTCTGGGTCTCTAATGACCTGCACGGCAGTGACCACTTTCCGACTTTTATTACATTGACTACTCCTGATAGGGATTGTAACAATTCTACCAATCGTTATATATATGACAGAGCTGACTGGCCAACATTTACAGCACTTGCAAATATCACACCTGGCATGATACAGGGGAATATTGACAATGCGCTTGATAATATAACGCAATGTATTATCAATGCTGCAGATTCTAGCATTCCAAAAACATCATCTAAACATAAACATAGAAAGCCATGGTGGAATAGTGATTGCCAAAATGTAAAGAAAAAGCAACAGAAGGCTTGGGGAATATTTCGTAGGTTCCCAAATAATATTAATTATATGGCATATAAAAAAGCAAAGGCTTAAGCTAGAAGAGTGCGACGCAAAAGCCAACGTGAATCCTCCCGTAAGGCATGGTGACGTCACGGCGACGTCAGTGTGAAGTCACACTGTGACTTTGTGACCGTCGATGTGACGTCGATGTGAAGTCACGGTGACCTGAATGTGAAGTCGTTATGGCCGTTTTAGAACTCTTTTGTGACGACACATTGTGACCACTTTGTGAAGTCACGGTGTGACAAATTTGTGAAGAGTGTGTCATTTGTGACGATTTTGCCATTAACTTTGTGTCGAATCTGTGACAAAAGCGACAACATTTTGAAGTCACATTATGACCAATTTGTGAAATATGTGTCATTTGTGACGATTTTGACATAACATTGTGATGAATCTGTGACGACAGTGACAATATTGTGAAGCCATTTGGGTCCTGTCCTGTGCTGGATGATTTCAATTTATTCAAACCTGACTTGAATTTTTAAATTTTATTTCAAGTCCACCCAAAATCCGACCGTAACCCAATAAAACAAATTCCGTTGACCCATAACCCGTCCGAACCTGATAAATGTTTTGATCGACATTCCTCCGGACCCAAAATCCTAAATAAAAAAATATATCTACAATTTAATACAATTATAGAAAAGAAGACTATAAAAATATTTATCATATCTATTTTGTGGCTTATACAGAAAAATAAGCATGTATAAAAACTCATTCATACTAAACTATAGTTTTTCATCTGAAACAATATTATAGTAATTCTTTTGAAAAATTAGATTAACCCGTACCCCAAACTGCAAGAATAAAATTTTAATCTAAAATCGAATTGAATCCGAAACAAGTGACTAAGTGTCTTTAATAAATCCAAATTAAAAAAAACTCATGTTTTATAAAAAATAAAAAATAGCCGGTCTATTTTTCCGTTTTTTCAAATATCTGAACCGCCCTTATAGCGGGCAAAGCCCGCTATTATACTCTGTCATAATAATATCTGTCATGTGAACTAAACGCGATATTTTAAAAAAAAAGTAGTTCCCCCCCCCCTCTCCCCTTCTTTATTAACAATCCCTATTCACATAATAAGTACATCATTGTCTATTAGCGTTTTATTTCTTTTTTTACTAGGGATGAGTTCTGCCCCCTAGGAGCTATGCTCGCCAACCCCCGTTATGACACCGCAAACTTTAAAAGCACGCTAATTTGATTAACTCTAAAATGATTACAGAAGATTCAATTAGAATTAAGCGACCAGTGGCGATCAGCTTTAATCGGGTTTCCATTCATTTTCCTTTCACTGAGATATTTTAAGGCCAAATCAACTGCTGACGAAAGAGCTAACAACTGTTTTCGTGATAGATTAAATAACATCAATTAAACATTTGAAAATCAACTTATGTTAAATAGCTAAGTAAACAATGTCGTTGCATCGGGGAATATATGATAATGATGTTATAAAAAATTGGGTATTTATCCATTATCCTGTCGACCACTATAAAAAAAAAAGTCGCCAAAATATAGAGGAAAAAAGTGTGTTACCGTGGTGTCACATTCTATTGACATCAGATGCGTTACACGTGTTTCCTATGTCATCAAGAGATTTTTATTAGACATTTATCTGTATTTTTAATGATATTTTACCCATTTATTAATTATTTCATTAATTAAAAAAATAATAACGACCTTGCGTTGAAAAAATGTTGCTATGCATAGTTATGCACAACATACCCGTGTCAACTGCCATCATAAACACTTATCCGTCAGCCGAGGGGGATAGTTAAGAAAAATATTGTAAATAAATAAAGATTTAAGATTACTTTTTTTTCCTCTTTTCTTTAATGTATTATAAATTTTATTATTTAAAGTTACTGATAATTGATACTTTAGTGAGTGGGGCTTTAGATTCTATAATGGCAGCATTCTTCCATTGGTTTTTTGGACATTAGAATTTGGCAATAGTTTTTTTTTTTTTTTTTTTTTTTTTGGTCATTCGGAAGTTGTCAACCGTATAATGGAGAAGTACCGATTTTTTTTTTTCCGTAAGAAGTTTGAAATGTATCGATTCCAATATCACGTAATTTTCAAAGTTTTCTTTCTATTATTAAACTTAAAAATATATATTGAAAGGAAATATTAATATTTATGCTGTTTTAAAATTTGCGATAATAGGTCAAATATTTTGTCGAAATAAATTAATATATCCTGTAAATATATTTTTATATTGAATCTGTTCGGAAATATTGTTATTTGAGCATTTTAAATATGACGTAAGTTTCCCTATTTAATGCTTTGAACACGTAATAATTTAATTATTGCTCTTTTTAATATTCACGCGCAAGTATATTTTTATTATGTTTTTTTTTTTTTTTTTTTTTTTTTTTTTTTTTAAACAATTACTGCTTTTAACACGTGTTCATTTAATTATATTTTTAAAGTTTTATTTCTATTTTTGATAGTTATATGTAAATACATTTTTTAATTGAAAGGGAATGTTATTATGCGCGAACTTTTGCAAATTGGCAACAATTCAAATAGATTCTGCGCATTAGTTGAATATTTTTATCCATTAATGAGTGGGTTTTAAAGGTTTTAATTAATATCTTGCGTTAATGAAGACATTTTCAAAATTTTATGATTTTCAGCGTGACAGTAGGTTTTCAGCTGTAAGTACACAAAATATCAAGTCTCTAACTTATACAGTTTCTGAGATCCCACTCTGTGACGGACTTACAGAGAATCCAGACAAATTGGGTTTTGTGAGATGAGCGAAACCCTAATAATAGAATCAGTTTGACCCTGACCACAACAACATAAATATATAATTTTAAGAATTATTCTAAAAATTGTTACTGCACTGCATTTTAATTTTCGATTTAAAAGTACATTTAAAATAAAACTTTTAACAGATCATATTTTTTTAAAAAATATTTTTTATTCCTACTACTTTTTTATATATTGATATTCTTAATTAATTATTATTATTTTTTTTTACATTTCTTATATGCTATACAAGGCAGTGCATGAATTTTAGGTACAAATTATATTAGATTAAAAATAATTTTTAACTGTCATATCTAGTGAAAAGTGGGGGTAATCTAACGCTTCTTCATATGATATTATTTGTTAAAAAAAAAATTAAAAATGTCAAAGTAAATGTCATGTATAGTTTTATCGAATACATAATTAAAAAAATATGTGCAGAAAATTGTAAAGCTCAACCTTAAATACAAAAGAAAATACTTTAACATTTTTAAAGTATGAAAAAGAAGGAAAAGAAAATAGTATTGATAAAAAGCCATTTACAGATTTCTTTTGTGAAAAAGTATCCCTTGAACAGGACTTCCACTGGTTCGTTTTTTTTTCTTTTTTCATTTTTTTTTTCAATATTAGTATTTGTGCTAGGTTTTTACAACATTTGCAGAAAAAATTACGTACCGCGTTGGTGTCTGCAAAATTTATAAGAAAAATCTAAAACGATGATTATTTAAAAAAAAGGCGGTATTCAAAAATGGACAGAGTAGGAGGCTTGCTTGATCTACGATTCTGTACATATTAAACATATAGTAATATTAAAGTGGTAGATTTTACATTTTAACCACGTTAAAAAATTATATATTATATAATTTGAGTTCATAATTTTAAAAAACTGATACTTTGCCCTGTTTTTTTTTTTTTTTTTTTGGGGGGGGGGGTTCTTTCTCTCCTTTAACCATTTAAATTTATAAATATACCTTTTATCAAATATTCCAATAGGTTTTAAACAGTATCTTATATATTTAATAAGAGAAAAGCAAAAATTTAACCTTCAAAATAAGATATGCTACAAATCATGCATGGGACCTCTATTTTAAATACTATATGTGTTTTAATTACGTTTACTTCAGTATTTGACTGGTATTACTTTATATATAAATGATAACTATAAAAAAATAAAAACAATATTTTGCTTATTTTTTTTACCATTATTAATTGATTTATAAATTATGTATATATTTATGAAATTGTAATGTTTTTTAAATAATAAGTTTTGCAATATATTATTTTTTAGAAACACCGATCATTTTTTGTTGATAACCCACTGCACCGCAGCCACTCTAGTTAGCATATGATGTGAAGAAAATGTACAATTTTCTATTGATTTACGTTTCATCAATAGTAATACATGTTGACGCCGATGACATGATATCTATCTGGCTCGATGTCTGATTCCAGGGCAAGAACCACAGTAACATTTGCTGTGATTCTGATACCATAATACATAGTACTATATCCGGAATACAACCGGATTTGAGATCTATTATATAAGTTTTAGAATGCAGTTTAGTGAACGTTACTGATATTTTGCATTAAGGATGCTATTTTGCCATTGTTTTAACAATACAGATAATCATATTTATATGATACAATTAAAAAAATAATAAATCTAATATTAATATCAAATAGTTATTCATCTTTTAATGTTTATCAAGTGTAGAAATGCAGTCTAACCACCAAGCGTAATAAGACATCGGTTTATCATTATTATTTTATTTACTGAATTATACGGTAATTGTAAGTAACAAGCTTATTTTAATCATACTGATCACAATAATCCTACATACTTTTAAATTTATATACTAAAGTATAGATGTTAAATGAATACTTTGAAATTTATCAAAATCATTTAGGAATCAAAATAGTGAGTAGTGTAATTCAAAGCAGAAAATCAAAAATAAAATTATTATATTACAGCTATTCATTACTTAAAGATTATGTATCATTATTATTATTTTGATAATTAAAATATTTTAGCAGGGTAATATTTAAATTCTTACTAGTATACACAACAACAAAAAAATTTCAAGCTTTGCTGTTGGTGTTCTTTCTATGTTAAATATTTTAATCATGTAGATTGAAAAAATAAAATTTTTACATACCTTTCTTTAGCAGATGTAATTTTTTATGGCATCAACGAAGTAATCCGAGTAATACAAGTGTTTTTCAAGTAAATTAGGTACAAAAACATTACAAATGTATTGACGAATACATATCATAACACGCCAACGCTATTGTAATTATTTTCGGACTTATATTTTAATTGGAATTCTTAAATCCAGAACATAAATCCTTATAAAAAAAAGTTTTTTCTAGATAATATTCATTGTCTGTTCCGTTCCAACAATTAAATGTCGTGTTTTACTGTTTAGTGGTCTGCAGTCTGCATTAGCACTCAGCAAAAACAAGGCCAAACGACGCAGATGCTTTTCTTCATATTTTACAGCAGTTCCTTAAATATTACTACGTATGATAAGGATGTTAATTACGTCCAAATTTGAAGAATAATGTTTCACAATGATTTCCATTTTCTGAATAAAAATATCTCTCCTTGAACGTGCAAAAACGTATCCTTCGACACATAATTCGTTCACATCCGCCATTTTGGAAGAAGAATATAATTGAAAATATTCTAATTCGAACTTCGAATGACAAAAGTCGTCTGCTTCCAATATCCGCAATTAAGATCTGCGCAGCATTGTTTAACCAGAAAGTAACACCTCGCAGATGTTTACAGCTTACCGCAAATGATAGATAAAACAAATAATTTAAATAAAGATATTTCAAATGCTTTATAATTTATATGGCTAGAGGTGATATCTTACTAAGCACTGGCCAGTTTGGAATAAATTGCTATAGGAATGACATATAGTTTATGACATATTTTTAATTCGTTTTTGTTCGGAAATGCATTAAATTGGCTGGTGTTTTTATTCAGAAACTATGTAATTGAAAGACGTTTTCCATTTTTTGTTAAAAGCAGAAGATATTTCAGAAAAAAATGTCAAAGTCGGCGTTTTGAACCGAATAGCCGACGTGACATTAAAAGAAAGGGGAAAAACCGGTCGTCACGTGACACGAATTGCTTATAACTCGATAAGTAGTTTATTTATTTAAAAAAAAAAAAGAAAAATCATTTCGAATCCAAATTGCTTCCATAGACCGTCCTGCCCAATTTATGCCTTTGCGTTTAAAAGTGAGTCTGAAATTATGTCAGAAAGCTTCGCGTTGTTGAGCAGGTCAGTTAAGAACCACCTTAATTATACCGTACAAGGAAAATCCTGAAAGTGTTGGATCGTCGCAAAAATTGTGCCCTCATTTTTTGACAAGAAAACTGATGTTTGGGTTGAGTGGCCTCTCAAAATAATTAAAGATTGGAGATTTTTAAAGAAATATTTTTAGCATTACAAAATTAGCAAATGAGTTCCTTGCGGTAGTAGAAAAAAAAATAATGTTTGCATTTAAAATGTTAACAAACCTGTAAATTGCTAACAATTTTATTAGACTGGGAGATCTATTTCTGAATTACTTTCCGCTAAAACTTTCATACATTACTAAATTTCTATTTAGGATTTTTTACCTGTGTATTAAATAGTATATTTTGTTAAATTTCTTGAAAATGGTAATGAAACTTGTAAAAAAGTTATCTGCCTCATATATGTAGACAGATATTTATTTATTATTTTATTCTGGAAATACACAATTTATTTAAATAGTGTGTGACAATGTTTTTATTAACGATTTAGGCAAATGACATAATTCAAGTCTATATTTTATGAGTTTCTGTTTCAAATTCCCTCTCCGATCACACTGTGAAGTCACAGTGTTGGAATTTTGGTCATAGGTGTGACGGGACTTATGTGACTTGAAGTGACGTCATTGCAACGTCACAAAATTTTTTTAAGTTCTCAAATAGTAATTTTCTTGATGCCATAAGTTTTTCTAAAGTTTATTTTAAGTTTTCTTAAAATCTCCAAGACGTTCACATTTTGGTCACAGCGTGACGTTACAAAGTGGTGGAATTTTGGTCACAGGTGTGACGTGACGTACGTGACTCACAGTGACGTCACAATGACGTCACTGTGACTGTACATGCTATGCGGGCTGGATCAACTACATCTCAAGCATTAATTCCAATACCTCAAGTAAAGAACTGTGGAACAAAGTGAAAAAATGTATGGGTGTCTACTCTGATCATCATATTTCTCTTTTAAAACACAACGGTCAAACCATCGCATCACCTAAAAACATCGCTGAGACAAAAGGGAGTACCCTAGCATCAATTTCATGCTCTGACTCATACCCAGAACCCTTTTTAACATACAAAAGACAAACTGAAAGAACCAGGATTAATTTTAACTCTCATCATTCATATGCATATAATGAGCCTTTTCTTAAATCAGAGATGATAAAATGCTTGAGAGACAGCCATTTATCTGCTCCAGGTCACGATGGGATTACATACCTTATGCTCAAGCACCTTTCTGCTCTATCCTTGAATAATCTTCTCTCCTTCTTTAATAGGATTTGGATGGAGCAGACTTTTCCGAATGCTTGGTGCAGAGCTATAATTATACCATTTCCCAAACCAGGAAAAGATGCTACCAATCCCAATAATTACAGGCCAATTGCACTCTCTAGCTGCCTTTGCAAACTTCTTGAAAAAATGGTAAATTGCCGCCTCGTGCATATTTTAGAAACAAACAATTGCCTTGCTGCATTTCAAAACGGATTTCAACGTGGTAGGTCTACTATCGATAATTTAATCCATTTGGAACATCACATACGGACAGCCTTTCTAAAACGCAGCCATTTGGTCTCAGTATTTTTTGACATGGCGAAAGCTTATGACAGAACATGGCGTTATGGGATTCTTCGCGATCTTTTTAATCTGGACTTTCGTGGGAACCTTCCAATTTTTATTAAAAACTTTCTTGCCATCCGACGATATCAAGTTCGAATTGGTGGAATTCTATCCAGTTTTTATGTACAAGAAGAGTGTGTACCTCAGGGCAGTGTCTTGAGTGTCACCTTCTTTGCTATTAAAATAAATGATATCATGAAACAACTTCCTCCTTCTGTGAAGGGGGCTCTATGTTGACGACTTCCGCATTATGTGTGTGGGACAGGATATTCGTTTTATTGAAAGACAACTGCAAATAGCAATCAAAAGTATTCTTAGCTGGACTAACAAAAATGGTTTATTAATTTCCCATGACAAAACATCTTGTGTGCATTTCTGTAGACGAAGGGGTCTGCATCCAGATCCTGAAATTTTTATCGGTTCATCCCAAATTCCTGTTGTGGACGTGGACAATGTTCGTTATCTTGGCTTACATTTTGACAGTAAACTTACTTTTTTACCACATGTTTTACAATTAAGGACAAAATGCGAAAAATCCCTTAACCTACTGAAAGTACTTTCAAATACTTCTTGGGGAGCAGATCGTACCTCTCTATTAAAAATTTATCGAGCTGTGGTACGATCTAAATTGGACTATGCCTGCCAGGTCTATGGTTCAGCACGAAAATCTGTTCTTATAAAACTAGACACTGTACACCATAGTGCACTCCGTGTCTGCTCTGATGCATTTCGTACATCTCCAATTTTAAGTCTTTATGTTGACTGTAATGAATTAGCATTACACCATACTCGTGAAAAACTTTCATTAGAATTATATTACCGTGTCCTTTCTCATCCTGGCCATCCACTTCACCCTTATATTTTAAATACTGACGATGATATTCTTTATCAGCATCGTCCATCTTGTATCCCAGCTTTTGGACTCAGAATGAGAGACATCATCAATAATGGTCCTTTGAATAATATTGAGGCGAGTCCATGTCCTTTGCATGTGCTCCCTCCTTGGAATCCTCCTAAAATTACCTCTCTTCATCCTTTTAAAGGTGACGACAAAAACAACTTGGCTGCTACTGTTTTCCAACAATTATTTGCTGCACATCGTTCAAAATATAATAGCTATACTGACATTTATACAGATGGTTCCAAGAGTGGGGATACTGTCGGTTGCGGGGTTTTTATTGATAACACTATTTTCAGTTATCGGCTTCACACTTCAATTTCTGTCTTTACGGCAGAGTTGATTGCGATTGAGAGAGCCATGTTACACATATCTCATCATCATATATACTGACTCAAATAGTTCTATTGACGCAATTAAATCTTTTAAAAAGCATCCTTATGCCTTAGCAATCCTGGATTTTTATTATAAATTAACTAGACGTGGCTATAATATTTTATTTTGCTGGGTACCTGGACACATGGGTATTCGGGGAAATGAAAAGCAGATGAGGCGGCAAAACTTGCTCTTAATCCATTACACCACAAAATTCCATTCTCAGACATTAAACTGTTTATAAAACACTTTACTCATAATAAATGGCAAGAAAGTAGGGATTTAGAATACAATAATAAGCTGCACCATATCAAACCCATAATCATGACCTGGCCTCCAAGTTATCCAAGAAAAACAGATGTACTTCTGACTCGTCTGAGAATTGGACATTCAAGGATCACACATAAACATCTTTTACTTCGGGAGGACACACCCATGTGTCCACACTGTCATTTTGATTGCTTGACCATTTATCATCTTTTAACTGACTGTCCGGGCCTCCGGCACTTGTACAGAATTTATTTTAATTCATCATCACCAATCTTGACTAACCTCATTGGGGAAACACCTCATGGGGCACTCTTTCATTTTTTAAAACATTCTGGCTTTTATTTTGAGATCTAGTTTTTATATACATTTCATGTTTTATATATAACAATGTTAGTTTATACTTGTTTAACTGGACAGCTGGATGGGGTAACCCCATCCAGATGATATTTCTTAATGTAGTTTTTTTGTACATTACTTTTTTAAGATTTCTTTATATTTGTTTTATACACTTGTGACTATAACTGGATGGGCGGCCCCATACAAATAACGTTCTCATGAAACTTTGTTTCCTTTTTGCTTTTGTTCGCATTAAATTTTGTGGGTTTTTTTAAAATATATATATTTTTCTTTGGCGCAGCTTGTCCCCAATGGGACCTTGTGCCATTAAACTCTATACAACCAACCAACCAACCATCTCCCGGTGAAGTTTCTTTGGATGTTGCAATGTGATAAAATGATGGCTCGTTCAGGAGTTAGTGTCAAAACATTATACTTGCATACGGCAGGAAGAAGATTAGTTCAGACATTCTTAATTTGACTCTTTTAGAATGACATCGGCAAATAAATAATTACTTATGTCGGTATTCGTGACTAGTGTTATTTCATTTGATTTGAGAGATCGTCAGATGACTTTGGTCACTTTATAGTTTACAGAAAGTGTCTTTAATATGTTATGATGGTCTTATGAAATCTATAAAATGTCTTTCACATAGTTTGTCCTTTGATTAAAGTTCAAACAGTGTTAATCTCATTTTGGTAAATGATGGCTTATCTTCTGGAATCTTTTGCATTCAATAAATGTGTTATCTCAGGAGCTAACAAGAAATAACTATGCTGATAAGTATAAACCTCGTGGTTCTTTTTCAAGGAACTTTGTTGATAATGTAGTATTTGTCTTGTTCCAAGGAGTGGTTTAGTTTAGAAGGGAAGTTCTATTTTTAGTGTTCTTGTCTGCTTTTCTGCATAAAGGGATTTGAAATAATCCTCATGATGATGACATGTTATTATAAGGTTGAATTGATGTGACTTGAGTGTTCAAGTGTTTTTCTTCTAAGGAGAGCGCTGTGGCTATATTTTGTCAAGCTGTCAAACAAGTAAAGATATTCCATTTCAGATTATGAATTTCTTCTCAGTTACAGCTTTTTTGTGATAATTTCATCAGTATTATAGTTCATCGAGCTCAGGAATGCTATTTGTGTCACCTTAATTAGTGTTCTTTTCAAAGCATTTAGTTTAAATGCTCATAAGTACATTTCAGTCACGTCATGGTGTCTTGTCAGGATAAGTTAGTTACTTTGTTTTTCTTTAATGAATGTTATAAATAATCATAAAATATCAAAGCTGTGAATATAAGTTATCTTAGATTTATTTTTATTTAAAGTTTATTGTAATGTATGTGATTGTTCTTTTTCAATTTTTAATAAATAGATTTGTATTTTAAATATGTCATCGTATTTTTAAAACCATCTTACATAGGTTTTTCCTTTTCAGTGATATTGTTATTTTGGGTATAGATATATTTAAACTTTTACTTAATTATTTGTCTTGGGGTGACAAACCAGTATAATGCTTTTCCATTATTCATCTTTGCTTTAGCTCTGTTACTTTTATTTAAACCCCTGGCTATTATATTTGTAAAGGTCAACACTTCCCACCCCATCAGCAGCTGAGATGTTCTGATCTTAAAACTGATAGAGAAAAGGGTCTGGGTGAAAACCCATGCTGTGCTCCTAAGCCTAAAAGTTTGGAGTATACTCTGTAGATTTTTTCGAACATTGCTGTAAATACTTGTTAGGATTCTTTAGAAAGACCCTCCTCCTTCATGGAGGGATTTCTGCCTTGTGCAGATAATTTCCCATAAGAAATACCTTCACCATCACCCGTACTTCAACAGTTATATTATAAACATGGTTAATATGGAATTTTACTATAATAGATTATTGCATATTCTAACAATCCTTTGTGTCAGCTGCAGCATACAAATGATTAAAAATTTCAGAGAAGTTATAAAACTTATATATAGAAGTAACTTTAAAGAAAGCTACTTTTTATGTAGTATGGTGTTCTCGTTCTTCATATAGTTTTTTTTTCCTTTTTTAGGAATCTGTACTTAAAAAGTAAAAATGGAACCTTTATGAGATCACTTCTGCGTCTGTTTGTCCGTCTGTCAGAGCCCTTTTTTCGTAAACTGTGGGACATAGAAAGTTCAAACTTGAAAATGTTATATACCTGTCTGCCCTCAAGTTTTCATATTATTAGCCATTCACAAACATGCTTAATAAAATTTTAAGGGGCTAATTCAGTTACTTGATAAAAAAAAATGATATTGTGTGCAAGATCTCGTAATACCAAACTGAAAAATATATTTGTTCTAATTTTCAGTATTATTTTTTCAGAGATAGTGTCAAAAATGCACTTCAAAAATATGTCCCACTCCCCTCCTCTATTTCCGAATCTACTGAAACTAAAATTATGAAAAAAATTCGTTTAGTAGGAATTTATTTAAACTTTGCAGGAAAACTATAGCGATTCTCCTAGGTAATATAGATTTTGAGAAAATGCATTTTTCCATTAAACACAAACTTTACTTTTCGGGCTGTCAGCAGGGGAGTTGATGGGAGCTTGAAGTATCTATCGACAGAGAATCATCCAAGGATATTTCATAATAACTTTTGAAAAAAATTATTGGTAATTAGCCGAGATATTAATTAAGTAACTTGAAAAAAATCATTTTGATGTATCGTGTAGGGTATCGAAAGATCTCGCAACGTCGAACTCAAAAATATATTTGTTTTAATTTTAGATATTATATTTTCTGAGAAATCTTCGATACTGCAAAAGTATTCCCCCCAGCCTCTCCTATTTCCTAATCTACTGAAACTAAAATTATGAAAAAAAATT
The DNA here is from genome assembly GCA_963931845.1 of Maratus michaelseni. Classification (NCBI taxonomy): domain Eukaryota; kingdom Metazoa; phylum Arthropoda; class Arachnida; order Araneae; family Salticidae; genus Maratus; species Maratus michaelseni. Next base: position 276,858,583 of record OZ007598.1, on the reverse strand, counting down.
AAGGGTAGTAGAAGTTTATTATACTGTAGAACCTCGATTATCTGACGTAATTGGGACCAAACCTACATCATATAGTTGACAATTTATCAATAATCTAGTTTAATATGTAACATCATCATCAAACCGCTATTATGACTATTTAAACTGCTAATTAAATACCTAAATTCAAATTATACATGAAAATAAATTTATTTTGAGGTAAATTATTTTATTTGGTAGGTGTGTCAATCGTAAACGAGCAATAAGCGAATGCTTAGCAAAAATATGACATTGATTTCTCCTTCCCATTTGAAAGTCTGAAGCTGTGAAAATTTCTGTTCATGAAAAGAAGACAAAAAGGGGTTTTGTTTCCCTACACTTGCTTACGATCAGAGGGTGCAATTTCATTCGAATATTGTGGCACTCGGCAGTAAAGCCTTGCAAATTTCAAAATGTGAAGTGCTTTTGTTTAGAACAGGGAATTGTACACAGGGCTTGGGGGTGGGGAAAGAGTACACTTATACCGAAATCAGAGTTTTCGGAAGCTCAAGCTAATTTCAAAGGAATTCTAAGAAAGGGAACCAAACAATTTATCTGTACTCATAGTTTGGAAAGGACCGCTTACATACACAAGGAACGTGAAAGTAAAAAAAGCTGAAAAAAATAGCCATGAAACCAACGTCAGTTTACAGAAAGTTCCGGTTAAACGAGGGTCGGAAAATCGAGGTTCTACTGTATAATAGTGTGAAGTGTATAACACTTCCGGAGTTAATTCATCCAAATCCAGATAATTTTTCATTAAAATTAGCTATTATATTTTAATTTTCAGAGATTTAATTATTTTCAACAAAGCTGCATAAGATAAACCTTTTTAGAAAGATTGTGAAAAACAAAAAGCAACTTAAGTGATGAGCTTCCTCAAAATATGCTTGTTTTTCAATATATCTTGTGTTGAAAATCGTATCCATGAACATAGATCTAAAGAAGGACTTCTAACGAAATAGCCTTTCTAAGAAGAAATCATTCCTGGAAAAATATCTTAAATAGATATGATTTTTAGTATGTGTAGGACAGCTTCTCCATACGTCACCAGTTCGTCTGCTTCTTCAAACCGTCTGTCGTCTGGTGGGTATCTCATATACAGTTTCGGTTTGATGTTGTAAGTGGCGCTGCCTTAGCAGGTATCCTCAGCAGCTGCGCAGAACCGTGCGCGTAGCTGTGCAGCTGCCATTTTGTTCCAAAGTCACGACACGATATTAGCACTATTTCGATAGAAGTCCTTCTTTAGTTCTATGTTCATGATTGTATCACTGAGCAATCAGCGATGGTAAACAATGTGTGATACATTCCTTTGATATTCATTAAAATATAGACCATGGATGCAATAATTTTGCTCAGTGGCAATATAAAACATCCTATATATATTAAGACCACAGAGATTCTTCCTCCGTGATTAAAATGAAAAAGTAATTCTTAAAATCAATTTTTCCAGTGCAAAAAAGACTTAAATGCACATGTATAACAAATATCTAGAACATTTCCAGTTTTAGAGCAAAGAAGTGTGCGGTTCGGATGGCTGAGCAGTCTAAGGTGCCATTTTTAAGCTGTGTTTCTCTATTCACAGCATAGTTTCGATAATCTCTGGGCAGACTGATTTTTGTTGCTTTATTGGCGATAAGATAATTCATTTCAATAATGTCTTATTTTACTTAAGGAGAAGTTATATGATTTGTAATTTGCTTTATTCGAATGCTTTATTGTTAAGTAAGTTTTAACACCCAACAATATATTTTTAACTACCAATTTATATTTAAATTAAAAGATATGTAATTATCAATTAAATACGAAATTGAAGTGATCTACAATTTTTGATATATTTGGTATGACCATTATCAACATGTCATATCTATATTAAGATATATACTAAGAAAAGTATGTTATTTTTTCTATTAAAAAATCATATAAAAAATCTGAAGTAAATTACCTTGATATCCATGATTTAATATTGGAATAATGAATGAAAATGTAAAATAAAATTCAAGCAGTTACAAAATATGTATTATAAATAGGTGGCTGAAAACAACAAGTTTTAAGTTCATGGTTTTTGAGTAAGACTTATAAAAAATAATAAATAAATAAAAATAGTAAAAATAAATAAAGGTCGCGTAATTAAAAAATATCCAGAAAATACTCAGTATTGTTATTTTATTTTAAATATTGTGACTGTGGTAAGTAATATTTTACATCCAACAATATATAATTTTTGATTACTAATTTTTTATTAAAAATATTTAAATTAAAGGATTTTGCAGGTGTTATCGATTAAATAAATTGACCTAAACTTTTATCTATGTTTTGTCTGACCATTATGAAAAATATCTATTTATATGCTAAGAAAAGTATGTGATTATTCTCCATAAAAAAAGAAAGGAAGGGAAAAGGGAAAGAAGGAAAATTATTCATATAATAACTATAAAAGAAATAACCTTGATATACGTGATTCAACATATAAATAAAGTTTTAGCATCAGGCTGGTAAAAATAAAAGTAATGAAAATTTTTAAAGGTTGCATAGTTCAAAAAATTAGAAAATGCTAAATATTGATATTTAAAAAAACAAAAACAAACATTGAGACTATAGTAAATAAAAATAAACGCCCTCAATGATTGCTGATTAACCTTTTTAGTTAAATTCCTGCTAAAAAGCAAGCATATGTTACAAATTATAAGCTTAAAATCCTTTTACTTCATTAGTTGAGTACATTGGACTGACAGCGTTATCTATCGCTTTATATGTATTGAAATCGCTAACACAGTATAACAATTCATCAAGTTTTCGATACTTAATTAAGTTAAATGCAACTAATTAAAAATTAAAGTATATTACTAATGGAATTTTGAAGTTGTTTACCATCAAATCTTGATGGGTACTATCTAATTAATTAATAAATATAATGTATATCTCACACTTGACTGATTTATTTTTAATACAACAGACTGACTCTATATTTTATTAGTATCACAATTTTCAAACTATAATTTTAATGATACAATTCTTTATTTGTTTGTTACACATGTAGAAATATACAGATGCAGATATACTGATATATGTACAGATTATTTTGGCTTGGGGCGGTTCCAAGGTTGGGGACATAGAATACAGCAAACGTTTGCGTATCGATAGAGTATTGTTAATCTATAAATATATGAAAGCCATAAAGCACAATACCCAAGGGGTCTTGTGAAAATAAGCCTCTTACTGTGTGATTCATAATAGAATAAATTACTACTTTTGGTAAGCAGCTCACTTGCATAATTGGCAGCATGCTGGATTTTTGAACTTTTCTTAGAGTTTGAATCCCAGTCGATTTTTATTTTTCACGCCAAAAATTTTTTATCAATTACTAGCAAGCTTCGCCCACTACGCTGGTCAGTTTCTTCAAATGAACTTTGAACCAAAGAAAATGCTCAATGATTTAGCAAGAAACGATAAAATTAAAATAAAAAAATTAAGATAATAAATTATTAATCTAAAGGTTTCTGCATGTCATGTTTATTTTTAAAATGGTTCATGTTTATTTGTATACTTTTTAGCAATGCAAAAGGAAGGTCCAGGTAAAAGTCCATATTGCTTTAAAACACAAGGTTAAATTTATCGATATACAGGGTGATCAAAATTAAAGTTGCACTTTCAAAAGGCTGTAAAAAGAAGAACCACTGGCAGGGTTCGTCGATATATATCAATGGATATATATCATGATATCTATCATGATATATATCCGATATTTTTTTTCAAAATATCAAGATTTTTGGTATTTTCACATTATTTGATTTTTATTTTAAAAATATCAAGATGTTTGTTATTTTCAATATTTGATATTTATTTTCAAAATATCAGTGTGCAAGATATTTTTGATATTTTAATTTAAAACAAGTGTAAATGAAATTTTCAACTGATATTGACTGTTCCATTCTGTAGATAACGAACATTTGTCTCTGGCAGTTAATTTTTTTGCTAAAGAAAAAAACAATTTTATCCCAGCTTTGTTTGAAGTTTTTATTTTTGAATGTAGATTATATGAGACTAATAATTATGTAGGACATAACTAATTCAAGACTGATATAGAAAGATAAACTGTCTAATTTAAATAATCAGTTCTATACAGCTTCATTAGAAAAGAATCCATTTCTGGTTTTAGTAGTGTTGAGCTTAAATTGTACAACATGTTAGGGAATAAAAAAATAAGCTGACATTTATTAAATTTTTGCATTAAAAAAAACTATTTTGTATTTAATTTTTTGTTTTGTAATTTTCCGATTTCTTGATAGTTGATACTGAATCATGTAGTTGTTTTATTATAAGTGCATAAAGCAAATTGTTTTTGTTTTGTTGATCTTCAATTTTGTTCAAAAAAAGAAAAGAAAAAGGGGAAAAAAAGCATTTTTAGTATATTGTTTAAGCTTTCATGTTAAGTGCACTATATTTTAGTTTCTAATCTATATTATTGCTTGAAAATATTATCAGTAGTAAGTTAACCATTTCGTAAATATCGGATAAATATCGAAAATATCGGATATATATCAAAATATCCGATATTTTCGGAAATATAATGATATTTACGAACCCTGACCACTGGTCAGAATGACCAGATAGTGCATCTGAGTATACATGAAGCAATGGTAATTTGTTTTGTGAAAAAAATAAGAGTTGACCAATAGATGGTGCTGTACTCATCATACGATGCTAATTAAAAGACGTAACATGCTGTCATGGTACTCTTTGCTCAAAGTCTATCCAGCTGTTGAATCTACATTTTGGAAATGACAGAATTATCAGTCACCATTTCCTAAAAACCTGGCCATCACGTTTACCTATCTTGAATCGTTGCGACTTCTGGCTGTTAAATACATATTCTTGTGACCTTGTCCCCTTATGAACACATGTTTGCTTTGGCTGATGACGGTTATTAAAAATTTGCATCCTGTTTGTTCATTTGTTTTGATAGTGATTCATACAAAGTTATAATATTTAATTCTGGCTGTGGGGTTACCTAAATGATGTTGTGTACGGGGGTCCACTTCTAAACTTAGGTGAATTAAAAACATGCATTATGCAACACATTCACATTATTACTCCTGAAACATTCCGATCTCTTGTGGATCTTACTGTTTTGCACTTTCAGCTTGTAGGAAAAAATAGTGGACAGAATATTGACCATTTCTTATGCAAGTCGTAGCTAACCTTTAGTTATAGCTAACCTTTTCTTTATGGTTTTATCAGTTTTTGCCCTAGGGACAGTCAGAAACCGATTTCATTTTGGCTTTTCGTACGGTTTTTGGCCTAGGAACAATGAAAAACCAATTTTTTCCTATCTGCTGTGGCACCACCTTGTTGTGGGGGACAAGCTTTAAACAAAGAATACCACAACAGCATGTCACATCTTTTAATTAGCATCTTTTGACGAGTACATTGCTATCTATTGGTCAACTTTTGAACTTTTCTTCTTCTGCAGAACAAGTTCCCATTGCTTAACATATATTCAGATGAAATATCAGGTCATTCTGACCAGTTGTTCTTTTTTCACAGCCTCTTGAAAGTGCAACTTGAATTATAATTACCTTGTATTTCTTTGGTCTCAGAACTTTCCAATAATGCGAAGTATCGGGGAGAAAATATTCAAAAATGTATATTGGTGCTGCACCATCATATTAAAAATGTGATATGAAATATTGAAACTTAATAGAAATTCTACTTTCATTACAATTCTTGCAGTTGTATAAAAGTTGGCTGAAAAGAAAGAAAAGTAGACTATAGTAGTGGCTTTTATTAGCTTTAAATATATTTTTTTCTTTATTTGGCTATAATTGTCATTTTTTTCTGTCACAATATTAGATTTGATTAAGTAAAGCTTTTCATTTGTAAACCATTTATTTTTAAATAATAAGTTTTATAATTTAACTAATAATAAAGGTATTTTATTGAGCTGAGATTTGTTATATATTTTGCTGGTACGTATTATTTGATTGTTGTGTATCAAAATAGCATCTAAAACTTGTTACATTTTGCAATTAGAAATTGAAAAGTTTCACTGCTTTCAAATTTCTAAGTTATACGTCATTCCTAATGTATAGGTTTTAAGTTATATTTCTTGGTCTCAGAACTTTCCATTGATGTGAACTAGTAAGGGAAAAAAGAGGGAAAATATATATTGATGCTGCACCATCAATAAAAAATGTGAATTGAAATATTGAAACATGATAAAAAAAATTACTTTCATTATTATGATTGCTGCAGTTGTATAAAAGCTGCCTAAAATGAAAGAAAAGTAGCCATACTAGTGGCTTTTATTGGCTTTAACCACATTTTTTGGCATAATTGGCATTTTTTCTCACATTATTAACTTTTATTTAGTAAAGGTCTTCAATTATAAACCATTAATTTTAAATAATAAGTTTTCTAATTTAACTAATAATAAAGTTATTTTATTGAGCTAGAATGTAATAAATACAAATTTTTTTCAATATTTAAAATATTAGTTAGTATTCAAATAATATAAGCATGGTTGTGACATGTAACCAGAGTTATAAATTATAATGTCATTAAAAATTTTTAAAAAGCTCTACTATTTGTAATTCTACAAATTGTCAACCAAATTTTTATAATATATAGAAATATGACTTCTAATAAAGTTACTCTTTCTCATTTCGATGTTGATTACTTTTATACTGCTACTTGATTTAACACTAATAAAAATACCATTAAAAGATTATATTACAGTGTGTTAGCTTACATTAGACACTGCTGATGTTTTTTTTTCTGTGTCAAAAAGTAGTTTCTCCATATATTTTTCATTTTCATTATGTGTCTGTTTAAATTATTTGAATTTTTTTTAAATTTATATTTAATATGCATTTAAATCCACGGATAACAAAAAATAGTTCATTATTTACTTTAAAAATTTCAGATTAAAATATAGAAAATAAATATATACTTTGAAGAAAATGTCAGTGCCTCAGATTCATTCTCAAGCAAAAGAAAAAACTTTGACTTGTAAAATATGTTCCAAAAAGTTTTCAAAAACTGGAACTCTTAAAGTGCACCTGCGCACGCATACAAAGGAAAAACCATTTGTTTGTGAAATATGCTTTAAAGGATTTTCAACTCGTAGTAATCTAAAAGAACACTTGCGTAACCATACAAAGGAAAAACCGTTTGTTTGTGAAATATGCTTAAAAGGATTTTCACAAGGTAGTGAACTAAAAGTACACTTGCGCTCCCATACAAAGGAAAAACCCTTTGTTTGTGAAATTTGTTCCAAAGGATTTTCAATACATAGTAATCTAAAAGTACACTTGCGCACTCATACAAAGGAACAACCGTTTGTATGTGAAATATGCTTAAAAGAATTTTCACAAAGTAGTAATCTAAAAAAACACTTGCGTACCCATACAAAAGAAAAACCTTTTGTTTGTGAAATATGTTCCAAAGGATTTTCAGAAAGTGGTACTCTGAAAA